>CM027866.1:34996236-36196236 GCA_016097605.1 Eucalyptus guilfoylei | reverse complement strand
AAAATTTCATAGGCAAACTTTCTCATCAATAACCTCTTGCAATTCTTTGGAAAAATTGCAAATAAGGGTTTCAAATATCTTCATTTTTTTAAAATAAAGGGCTAAAGTTGACTTTATTTCAAATAAGAGCCTAAAGTGTTATATTTTCTCAAATAAAAGCATAAAGTGATTATGTCAATTTCCAAGAAAGGGATGACTTTCTAGTTGGTCAATGGCATTTTTATCCTTGAACTTTTTTTAGGCTTTGGCTTACTTTTTTCCTTTTTTTTTCTTTTTTCTAGTTTTCCCTTTCTTCTTCTCGGTGGCCGGTCTCAAGCAATGACCGGCCACCAAGAGGGTCAGGCGAGGATCATCGAATGCAAGTGAGGGACAGCCTTGCCCTTGCCAACTATGAGCAAGGCCACCCTCACTAGCAATCGATAAGGGCTTATAGGCCCTCGCCTAGCGTTGGCGCAAGCCCTTGCTAGTGTTTGCCAAAAAGAGGAAAAAAAAAAAGGAAGAAAAGAGAAAAAAGAAAAAAATTAAAAAAAGTAATTTAAAATTAGAATTGTCTTTTTGTGAAAATACTCTTGACTGACCAGAATATTTAACCAGCAGATGAACGACAAGTTCAGAGCCTCATTTAAATTTATAATCATTTTAGACCTTTATTTGATACTGACATTGTCATTATTTGAAACAGAGTCTATTCCGTGTTCTTATTTGAGAAAATGAGAGTAATTCAGACCCCTATTTAGAATTTCCCCAATTCTTTTCATCAAGAGTAAAGATATATGATAGCAAAAAAATTTCCATGGACAAATTTTCTTTTAAAGTGGAATTTCACCTTTCATTCGAGTATATACGGATTCCACAAAATACTCCACAATTAAAGTTTCATTTGTTTATAGAAAATGAATTATTTGGAAAATTTTATATGAAAATTATTGCTTATATTGCTTAAAATAGCTAGTCAATAACAAATGTTATTAAAATCAACAACAATTTTTTTAAATATCTCGTGGATGGTGAAAATATTTTTCACTCGTTCTTTTTTTTGAAGCGATACAAGCTATAAATCTTAAGAAAACGTTTTTTTTAATTTATTCATTTTCCATAAAACAAACACACCCTGAGTTAAACGCAAACTCAATTCAAAGTGAAAGAATTATATACAATATTTTTTTCGCTCGAGATAACACATAAAGCGCACAAAGTTTCTAATTCTTGCTCAATTTCTCCAGCAATACCATACGAATGCCGTATCTTTTACGTGTGCATACTACTTGAATGATCAAGCATCGGATATGGATTTGAGTCAGATAATTTTATTACATGAAAATGAGTTAATATGGGTTAAATAGAATATGGATAGATCACATTCGACCCGATCCGACCCACTCATTGAATAGATCTATCGACAATTATCAGATTTGCGACACTAATCTAAAGAAAATGCAATAAAAGAAAAAGAAAAAAAGCCTTCACTCTCCACTCCGATACATAGAGTACCCACTTTCGTATGACTAGCATCATCTCCGCTTCCTCGATCACTTAGACCAAACTTTATAAGAGTATAATGAATGAAATTTCATGGGCGAACTTTCTCATCAATAACCCCTCGCAATTCTTCGAAAAAATTGCAAATAAGGATTTGAAATATCATCATTTTTTTCAAATAAATAGTTAAAATGGACTTTATTTCAAATAAGAGCATAAAGTAATTATGTCAATTTCAAAGAAAGACTTGACTTTCTAGTTAGTTAATGACATTTTTATCTTTTACTTTTTTAAAGATTTTTCTTTAATTTTTTTTCTTTTTTTCCTTTTTATCTTTCTAGTTTTCCCTTTCTTCTTCCCGGTGGTCATCCCGGTGGCTGATCTCAAGCAATAGCCGACCACCAGAAAAGGTTGGGCAAGGATCACCCCCGTCGACCACAAGCAAGTGACGGCCTCACCCTTGCCGGCTATGGGCGAGGCCGCCCCCACTAGCAACTAATAAGGGCTTAAAGGCCCTTGCCTAGCATTGGCACAAGCCCTTGTTGGTACTTGCCAAAAAAGAAAAAAGAGAGAGAAAAAATAAAAAAAATTTAAATCGGAATTGTCTTTTGGCGAAAATGCTCTTTACCGACTAGAATATTTAACCGATTAGCGACCAACGAGGTCGGACTCTCATTTAAATTCATAGCTACTTCAGGTCTTTATTTGATATTGACATGGCCATTATTTGAAATAAAGTTCACTTTGTACTCTCATTTAAGAAAATAAAAGTAATTCGGAACCCTATTTGGAATTTTCCCCAATTCTTTTCATCAAGAGTAAAGATATACGATAGCAAAAAAATTTCGATGGACAATTTCTCTTTTAAAGTGGAACTTCACCTTTCATTTGAGTATATACGGATTCCAAGAAATACTCCACAATTAAAGTTTCATTTATTTTGTAGAAAATGAATTATTCGGAAAACATTTATATGAAAATTATTGCTTATATTGTTTAAAATAGCTAGTCAATCAAAAAAAAATGTTATTACAATCAACAACAATTTTTTTGTCTAAATATCTCGTGGAAGGTAAAAAAAATTTTCATTTCATTTTTTTAAGTGATACGACGATCAGTTTTAAAAAAATTTATTCATTTTCCGTAAAACAAACGCACCTTGAGTTAAACTCAAGCTCAAATCAAAGTGAGTGAATTAAATACAAGATTGTTTTCACTCGAGATAGCACATAAAGCACACAAAGTTTCTAATTCTTGCTCGATTTCTGGGACAATGCCATACGAAAGCCATATCTTTTACATATGCATGCTACGTGAATAATCAAGAGCAATTGATGCATTCCCAATCACTAGGGAAGAGTTGCAATAATTATTGGTTTGATTTATAGGGTCTGTTTGGTAACATGTCAAACAGTGCATGATTCTATTCTTTCATTTCCCAGAACAAAAAAGTAATAAAAATCCGTTTGTTAATATTTTTGTTTTCGGAAATAAATAGATTTGAAATAGAATCAATAAATAAAAAGAAATTGTTTCTTTATTATTGGGAACAACTCCACAAACAAGTACAATTTTTTTTTCTCTTTTCTTCTTTTTTTTTTCTTTCCTTTTCCTTTCCCTCTTCTTCTTTCTCTAGCCAATCGTCGGAAACTGGCCAGATGAGGTCCAGTGACCTTGCAGACCCTCACTAAGGGTCGGCAATGGTCACCTCGCCTAGCCGCCAAGAGCCAATGAGGCTCCCCCAAGGCCGGCCAGGTCGCCGACTTTTCTCTTGCTAATTGTCACGACCCAAACTCCGAGCGCATGCATATCTCTTAGTGGTCGATACAAATTTGCAACATCCTAGGAACTATTGCCGACCCATTCATTTTTTATCTAGCATGTGGAAGCATAATCATAAACTCCAGACAACACATAGATGGGATAGCAAACATAGGATTACATTTACATTAAACACACATATTTTTACAAAGGTATTTATATACATAAAAGTCTAACATGACGTGGATCTATTTCAAAAGGAAAAGCTTCTAAGCTATCTACGCTCCGAGCTCCTCATCCATGGGAACAGGGTCCCTGGCGATCCCGTCAGACTTCTCGATAACAAAAGGGTGAACTATCATCCAGTGTCCAAACTAGATGGAAGACCCATCGACTTTTGACAGAGACTAAACAAAGACCTAACTTTCACTTCTTGCGAACCCCTACACTTCTCTTGAAAATCCTCCATCTAGGGACTTGAAAAATTTAGTCCACAACAGAGTGAGACAAAGTCTCAGCGAGTCCATCCCTAAATCTCGATTAGGAGAAAAGTACACCCACATGCATTCTAACCATATTTCCCATAATTCTATTAACACTAGCATTTTCCTGCATGTCAGTGTCAATTAGATCATACATAACTATATTGAGATCGCAGATCATAGGAACATTTCAACATTTGTATATTCATGGGCGTACATAACATCACAAGCACACGGACCCCCAATTATCAGACGAAATTATTACGATACGTCCCATACCGCATCATAAAATTTTGTCTCATAATTAGGTCCCTCAATTTCAATCATTCATAAGTCTCAATGGACTTCGACCCATCGATCGCGACCAACTCAACAGTTAACGGTCTTTTGGCCTGGCCGAGCATCATCTCGCACCATCGAGCACGGCAACGTCTACACCTAGACAGCATTCCGATTAGGAGCATCGGCCTAGCATCCACTGTGACCGGCTTCCGTTGACTTGGGGCATTCCCGAAGGAGCATCGTTCAGCCCAAAAGGCTCGTGACGGATATTTATATCATTTATGCATTTATCAAATTTCATAATTCATCAATTAGTTGCATAATTCAATCACATCACCATATGAATATTCAATCACAAACTGTACCAGCCCTAACCGGCAGACACAGTACACTTGCACGTCTTCGGTTTTTCACTCCAGAAATCTAACCAATTGACTTCAGAAAATTCTAAAATTTGAACATGTTGAAGAAGACACATAAACAAACATTTTTCATGAAGACATCTAAATCCAGATCCTTCTAGATTCGGCCCAGTAAATTGCTCAATCCAGCGCCAAAACTGGGTCCGTTTCCAGAAAATCAGTTTTCGAAAATCGGTTTGGTTCGAGGTCCGAAACATGTCCGTTTAATCTGAAATTTGAATATGTTAAACTAGAAGAGGTGAAAAACAAATTTTGTGAAGAAACCATTTTAAAATCAGAACTCCAAGAGTTGATAAAAACCCCTAGAATCCTAAAAGGTCACCAGTTCTAGCGAAAATTGAAGTTCTGTGGATTGGATATAGAATTCCTTTAGCTTTCCCTCCTATATTCAAAAGATACCCAATTTTCTTTTCAATGTAGACAATGTTCACAAAATCCGCAACCCATAGAATAGCTTGGGATTCCATTCACTCATCCAAAGGTCGCTTTTATAGAAACAACCTATTCATGAGCCACTTGCTCTAATAAAGTGTCACGCCCCGATCCTGGAACATGTGCTCATCCCTCACCTAGTTGATTTATAGCGACGTCTCAGGACGCATCGCCGACCCTTTCATTTAATATGCGCATGTGGAAGCATATACTAAAATCCCCAAACAATAAAACAATTGGATAGAAAAGTAGAGCCATATTTTTCATAATGAAATTTACAACCTTAATTTTATACATAGCATAACCCATAGTATTTTACAATACTATCAACATAGGTCTGACCTAACACCTATCCACCGAAACACAAGGTTCACACAAAACGGGATGGGATCTCAGTCCTCATCCGAATTGTACTCGGGATCATCATCCCGATCCTACTCTGATTCCTCTTGACTAAGCTTATCTTCTTCAAGCTCCTCATCTTCTTCTGGCTCATCATCAGGATCATCCAACAGGTAATCCTCCTCCGGTTCCTCCTCCTCAGGCTCTTCTACCTTTGGCCATTCCCATTCCTGATTCTCCCCCTGTCCCTCCTCTTGCTCGACTATCTCCCCTTCTTCTGGCATGCTCCAGTTGGAGTCCGCTGCTGACGGTACCGGAGAGTCGTGATCATTCTCGAGCTTAGGGTCCTTAGCATTCACTATCGACTCGTCCTTAGGGTCTGCTGTCCCCAGCCCAAACGCTGCTTCTAGAACATACAGAGGTACATCACCTTCCAGAATGGGACCCTCTCTTTGCCCATCATGGTAGTGACAATACCATGATTGATACTCATGGGGCCTCAGGGCGTTCAAACCAACATCAACTCAGACTTTGGACTCTATCAATACATACTCTAACCCTTCTGGATGGGGTGAACTGGGAAGTGATATGCTACCTCGATAATCTCTTCAGGGATGCCAAAATGCATGGGAGGACGAGGAGGTGGAGGTGCTGCCATTTAGGAGCCTGAAATGGTTATTCAATAACTAATGAGACAACGTCTCAGCAAGTTCTACCCCCTAAGACCCGATTAGTAAACCAATACGCTATCCAGGCTGCCTATGCACACATGGGTCAGAGGACTTACCTTGGCCTTAGATTCCACCTGCATATTAGCACAGTTCAATAGGCACCCAAGCAATCACATCACAGATCGATATCTCGATCAATTAACCTAGTCGATTACATATCAGTCGAACCACCTCTAGGTCAGTTCACTTCTCACTATATAACCTTCAATAGTACACTTAGTCATAGAGCTACATTAATGCTCTCAGGTGTCGTTTTCACCAAGGTGACGTACAATAAATACTTTATGTGCATGCTCTCGGACGTCGTTTTTGCCGGGGTGATATATTAATCACAGAGCTAACATAAACAATTTACTATGCTCTCAGGCGTCGTTTTCGCCGGGGTGATATATTTGATCACAGAGCCACCATAAACAATTTACTATGCTCTCGGGTGTTGTTTTCGCCGGGGTGATATATTAATCACAAGGCCACGTGCTACATAATTCTTTCCCAACTTGATAATACCCGATATTATCGTACTTGATTGATCTTAGCCAAGAGTATATTTAATTCATTCTCACGACTTTCTCTGCTTTATAGCCCATCAAAGCATTACTAGTGCTATATACTCATACTCGGCCATCTACCAACCAATCACTCAATTTCCATTCAATTTAGAATAAATTCTTGAAATATCACAAATAATTCAATTCAACACAACATAGAGCTCAAATAAATAAACGGACAGCACCACGACAATTAGCATAAAATTCCGGTCTTGGCTATCCCTGCCTAATTTTCGAAAAATAAATAATTAAATAATTAATTTCGAAAATTAATAAATAAATACTAAAAATCCAATTTAGGCCCGTAATGCCTAATTGAAGCCCGAGACGGGTTAGGAAAAATCCCGAGATGCATTCAATAAATAATATAGGCTATCCATTATCTAATTACACTAGTCAAATGCCTAATATGTATCATTAAGTCACTAATTAAATAATTCTAAATTAATCTAACCACCTAATTATACTTAATTAAATCTAATCAACCTTTAAGCATCATTAGCAAACTAAGAATGGATTAGTGAGCAAAACCGGAATAATGAGCGAGTCGGATCAAACCAACGGGAACGGCGTTGGGAACGATTAACTCCAAAGCAAGCCTAGGAACCGAGGTCCGTAACACCTCAAAAGCAGGCTTGCAAGTGGCTAGAAACCCACTCTGAAACTTGCTGATCTTGGCTAGAAAAGAAGAGGAAACAGCTCGGTTTAGGCAGGACTTGCTCGAGAATGAAAGGATAGGCCAAACCGGGCCTTGGCGGGGCTTTACCGGTGAAGAAACGGCTGTGGACAGCCTTGGTTGAGCTGCCACAGAACCGAACAGCAGCTGCTGGGTGAAAGGGAGGCGGCCAAGGGATGGACGGCGTGCGGCCAAGGAGTGGCGCGCGCACGGGTGGGCGGACGGCAGCGATCCAGCGTGGCGGTGGCGTCCAAGCAGCGACAGCTGCTGCTGCTCTCTTCCTTGCTAGCTGGTCACACGAAATGGAGAGGGAATGGTGGAGGGTGGCTAGCCAAGAAGGGTGAGAGAGAGAGATAAGGATAAGGGAGAGATGGAGGGCTCCACCAAAGCTTGATTTTTCCACATCTTGCTCTCCAAGTTTTATTCTAGTCCAAGTATACATACTTGGCCTCTATTAGGCCACACACACACTCTCCTCACAACTTCTCAAAGGGTCCAAACTTGCTAGGCTATGGGGGGTTATGAATTTGGCTTACATCCCTTTCAATTGGACACTTAATTCACTTTAATTCAACCCCAAATGGTCTCTATAAAATCAATTAACATCTCAATGCATATCTTAGCATTTTCCCTCACCCATATAACCATCATGCTTTCCAATTTTGCATTCAAAAAAAAAATTCCCAACATTTTCTGCATAAAACGGTCCTAAACCGACTTTTTCCCATAAAGTCTTGGTTATCAAAAAAAAATCTTCTAAGACTGAGTCGACGCTCCTAGAATTTATTGTGATATAACAGAATCTTCAATTTCTGAAATCGGACTTGAATTCGCGGTTAATTTCCATTCGATGTGTTTTTAACGTGACCTAGACTACTAGATAATTTTCAAAGATTTTTAGTTTAAATGACCTGTGGTCGATTTTCTTCGAACCACTATAAACCCATTCGATTCAATGGCGACTCTCGATTGTCGTGAAAATCTCGATAATTCAATTACAGACACAGGGTACCAAAACGACAATAAAATCATATTAATGCTGGTCGACGAGAATTTTTCAATTTAGTGGAGTCACCCACGATCGGCCACATATCTTAATCGAATAGACCTATCTCTGATCTCAAATTGATTTTATATTGTGCCGTAATGGCCTCTAAAGATGAGCACGGTCGAGAAGTCGATTCCTGATTGAATTCTCAAGTCTATTGCCTTAAAATTCCTTAATGGCTTCCCTGGATAGTCTAGTTATCCCGAGAGTGATCAACTCTGAGAACAGCCCTATATGCACGTCAATGAAATGTCCGATTTATTCAGTAGAAAACATGATTGAAAATCTGGGATGTCACATAAAGATTTTCTAGTTTTGTCCAAAGATCCTTCTCATCTTCTCAGAAGTCATGTTTATTGAGACATTATTAGCAAGACATAGCTAGATCAAGCCTCGCGCTCTCTAATCGCTAATATTTCACTCCTTCAATTCAATAGACATGGATTCCTTTGCCTTGTCCTCCTTCAACTTCTCCTTGGATTTTTTCCCTCAAGTTTACCTTCTTTGATCACGTGCCACATATCTCTATCCACGAGCAGAGCCTTCATCTTCAATTTCCATAACTTGAAATGTGAAACGCGAACCCCTGGAGTGCCATAACTTTGCAGAAATGGATACTTAAGTGCCAAAATCAGAGCAAAATGGCTCACTTGAGTGCCAATCCAGCCAAATTGCATACGTAGCATTTTTCTAGCAAAGCGAGTGCAAAACGACGCCGTTTTGCACGCTAATGTGGCCAAATAATGCAAAAACGGCGTTGTTTTGGGCTGACGTAGTAAAAAATAATAGAAAATTTAATTTAAAATTAAATTTAGTTAAAATATTTAAAAAAATGGGGGGAGGCCCGGGAGGGCGGCCGCCTTAGCCCTCAGCCACTGCTGCCACCTCCCCGCCGTCGCTGGGAAGGGCCGATGACGGAGGGGGAAAGGTCGGCTGGGGTCGCCGGGCCCTAGCCAGGGGCCAGCGACCTTGGCTGACCGGCGGCGAGGGCTCGTGAGCACTCGCCCCAGATCGGGGCGAGGGTTGCAACCCTTGCCCAGATCCAGTGAGGGTCGGCGGCCCTCGCTCGCCGGGCCAAGGGCCACAACCCGCTAAGGCGACCCCCGGCGGGCGGCAGCCCTTGGCCCAACTGGGTGAGGGCCGTTTGTAAATTTTCGCAGCCAATCTCGACCTACAAAATTTACAAACGGAAAGCATCCAGGAACCAGTTCCGAAGAACAGCCCCTGTTTTCGAACAACCCATCCTCAATGATGCTAATCTCCCTCATTAGATTAATATTAACCCATTATAAGACAAATATAACTATTATAAATCATCACTAACCTCCATTTAAGCTAACCTAAGCTAATCTTTAACCAAACCAATCTCCTAAACAAGTGTAGTCAGCCCCTAACCAAAATTTAGGGAAATTAACTCACCTAACCAAGGAAATCCAAAGCTACCGTTGCTAACTGAGCGGTAGCAGCTACACCGCGACCTCCAAGGACACCGGAGTGGCTCTGGTCAGCTTGGAACAGGGCTGAGAGGGCTTGCCCTCTGCCGGTGGAAGCTGAGCAGTGAAGGAGTCGCAACCGCAAGGATGCGGTTGCGACACGGCGGCGTTGGCTCGCTTGCTGGCAGGTTGGTTCGAATCCACTTGTGTTCCGGTAGCTAAACAACAACACAGGCGGAGGTTTTGGGCTCTTAGGTGACGAGGATGAGCTAAAATGGAGCAGGGGTGAGCTGAGGTGTTGCGACAACACCAGCGAAGGGAGCTGCAGAATTTTCGACACAAGGAAGCTGGTGTGGCGCTTGTCCTAGTGAGTTGCTGGCTTGCTAGTGAGGGCGTTTGATCTTCAAATAAGTGCCAAGATAGAGAGAAGTGGAACATGAAGGATAGTTCAAGTTGTGACCGGTTGTTGCACCTGGTTTGGCGGCACCGAAACAGGGAACTCTTCTGTTTTTTTTTTTTTTTTTTCTGTTGTTTTGAGCTGGTCGGCCAAGAGGAAGCCGAAACAGGGGACTGTAGCTTGATGAGGAAGAAGACAAGGGCTTTACGGCTGAGAAAGGAAAGGGAAAAAGAAAAGGAAAAGAAATGAAATGGAAAAGAAAGTGTCGCACGCTGCAAGGGGGAAAAGGAACGCACGGATGGGGGTGAGAAAGAAGAGGAAAAAAAAACTATGGGGGACCACTTCCCCAAATTCCACAAGGCATAGGTCCTTTTTTCATGGAAAACTTGTTCCTTTCATTATCAAGTGACCCATCACGTCCAAACAAGCTTATCTCCTCCAAATGAGACTCAAATGGTGATGAAATTCCCCTTGGTTTACCTAGCTCCGAATTTACATGATTTCTAGAAGCTTTCTCTTTTTCCATTTACCATTTCACAACCTTAGTTGATAAGGACAAATCCTCATTTATATCCTTATAATTCCATCTCCAAAGGTTCCACAATAAAGGCTAAAAATCTATTTAAAATATAGCCTTTCTCTTATTCCTTTAATTTGCTGTTTTTGCATTTTCACTAACAATTCCCATTATCAATAAATCTTGAAAAGATGCAACAATATCCCTAGGATTAATTGTGACACATTAGAGTTCTCAATTTCTGAAATCGGAATAAATTTCGCAGTTAAATTCAGTCGGACATGCTTTTAGCGCGACCTAAAATACTGGGTAGTTTTTGGGGATTCTCGGTGCAATTGACCTGTGGTCGATTATTTTTTAGCCACAATGTACATCTTCGACTCATTGGCGACTCTCGGTTGTCGTGAAAATCTTGAGGTTTCAATTACGGACACAAGATACCACAACGACCTTTGCAGACTAACACGGTCAAGCAATTGATTCCTGGTCGAATTCTCAAGCCTGTTACATTAAAATCCCTTAATGACTCCCCCAACTAGTCTAGTTATCTCATGAGTGATCGGCTTAGAGAATAGCACTATAGACACATCGATGAAAATCCCGATTTATTCAACTGAAAACAGAAGTAGAAAATCAGACTGTCACACCGATCGTTGGCCATCGCTGTGGCCGACGACTAGCTATAAGAAGAAGAAGAGAAGAAAAAAGAAAAGAAGAATAATGTAATAAAATTATTTAAAAAAATTAAAATTTATAAGTCACAAAAAAATTGAGGGTTATACTAAATGCATTTTTATTTTAGGAATAAAAATTTTGGACAGTTATTAAACACTTTTGAATGCTCAAAAACTCATATAGGGAATAAAAATAGAAAAAACTATTTATGAGCAAAAATTGTTCTTGATGATAAAATGATTACTAATGATCTATTTGGTAACATTTCTATTACGGTGAATAATTTATTTTAAAAAATATTTTTTTCTATTTCTATTCCTTGGAACAATTTTTGATTAAAATAGTACATTTAATAACTATACAAAATTTATATTCTCATAATGGAAAAAAGCAAGAATGCATTTGGTACAATTTAGAAAATTTTCTTTAACGTAGTATTTCTTTTAATTTTTTAACAATTTTCAAGAATTGTTTTTCTTTTTTTCTTTCCTTCGTCGTCCACTACCATCGTGACGGAGCGACCGAGGGGCAGCGGCAGCGACGATGATAGCAGGGGGCGGTAAGTGGCAAGGAAGAAGAAAAAAATTATTTAATTATAGAAATAGTTCCGGGAACAAGAAACTACTTTTCTCTACTTCTTATTTTTGTTCTAAATATATTCCTCAACCATTTTTTTTATTCTAATAAATAAAAAAATCAATTGACGTTACCAAATGGATTTATGTTCTTTTTCTATTTCGAGAAGCAAAAGAATAGAAAAACAAAGAAACATAAGCATTGTCTAACGAAGCCTAAACGCACTCAGTGACCAAGATTTCTTTTCTTCCTGCAATATTTTCGCTAGGCATGCTCTTAATTTATATTTGCATCAAGAGTGCATAAATAATGCAAGTACATTTTTTTACTATGTTATGATATAACCAATCATTTTAAATTACTTCACCAATAATTCTGATGGGATTAAGAAAGTCATATCTAAAAATCGAGCACGAAATTAATTACTTGCAACAACAAGCAAGATGTGTTGAGATTGCGAAACATTTGAAGGAAGTCAATTAACATTTTAAAAATCTGAAAGTAATGGCAGCTAAATAAACTTCTGATCATAAGAAAAATAAAACCAAATGGAAAGAAATCCAAGAATTATTGAAAAATGTCGAGGTGGGCCTCAAATAGAAAGAAATCCAATAATATTTGCTGAAGAAAGTTTAGGTGGAGGTGGGATAAGCATTGGAATATTTCCGAAATGGATAGTCTATTTTTCTCGCAACTCATTCAAAGAGGGGCATGTTTGTTTCCAATTTTTTAAAAGTAAAAAAAAAAATTGCTTATTTTATTTTTGACAAAATAATATGATAAATATCAATTTTGAAAAGTTACTAGGGTTTATATGATTGTAAGTACTCTTAAAATGTAGGATATTTTGCGTAAGTGAAAGCCTAATTTGATGAAAAGTAGGAAGTATAGACAAATATTACTCCAAAAACACTATTTTGTGAGAGTGTAATCTATTAACGATTGCAACAATAATATAATAGAGAAAATACGATGTTATCAAAAAAGAACTATTACTTTTGCCCAAATAAGGGATTAACAAATAATGGTTACCATCGCAAAAGGAAAAACGCACGATTTATAGCTGCAGTAGGCCATTGCCGTAATAGTATTTTGAACCATCGGGCGAACGAATGCATTAAATAGCTGCACTTAGTGGCGTGTAGGGAGCAGTCGTCTCAGTGCTGATAGGCGCGACTGTGGGAGTCGACGGCGGCCCCGTTGCGGTGTCAATGATGCAGACAAGGGAGGAGAATGAAATTAAGCAGTGCTGGAGCTTCCTTTCAACTGGAACGCGGCCCTTCATTTATGGATCGACGGCGAATGCAGCTTCTCAGCCTATGAAGTACTTCTCCGTCAAAGAAAATTACATGAGTGAAAAAGAGAGGAGTCATGGAAGTAGAGGTACCGAGCATATTCCTATGTCGCTCTGAAAAAAGCTTAAGCAAATTTTTAGAAGAAAAAAATTATCTTCGTAATTTTTCTATTCCCTTTTCCTTCGACGAGTGATTTTTTTCGTTCAATTCTTTATTGGGCAAGTTTATGCCTAAGAATCCTCGGACCTGAACAGATCCTTAAAAAGCTCACAGGGAAGAGATAGGCGAGAGAGCTGTCCTAGAGTGGAAAATCTCGCAATGTCATCCCTTATTCCCTCCTCCTCGGGAAGAAAAAACTAGAGTTTGGAATTAGAGGGCCTCACGATGATGAAGGAAAACATCATGTCAACACTCTGGTTTTTCTTCTATCGACATTCCCAAGTTCAATGAAAATTGAAGGAAGAATAGCATAATCATCTCATTCTCTTGATTTTCTCCAACTACAGATCAAAAGCCACAAAACAACAATTCTCATTTTCGGAAAAAAAGTCACAAAAAACCTAAACCATGTTTACTGCTATACATTTATTCCAAACTTTTTTTTATACAAAAAACTCTAAACTTATACTCCCACAACCCAATACTTTTATTAATCTAACATATTCACTCAAACTTTTTTTTTTTTTGTGACCTGGGAACTACCGTACAGCTGGCAGCGTAAATCCAAGGTGGACTGAGCCACCACTACAGACTCAGCCGCAGGTGAGTCACATGAATGCGACGCTCACAGGATTGAAGTCTCCCCTTCCTTCGAGGAGAGAGAAAGTCCCAGCCGTCTTCACAGGCGGTGGTTCCACCCAAACTTTTTTATAATATTAAAAACTCCAAACTTATATCTGCGTAACACATTTACCCCAAAATTTATGATAAATATGTCATACGAGAAAAAGTTTGGGGTTTTTATCTCATAAAAAATAATTTTGGATAAATCTATTGCAAAAAAAATTAGGATAAATTTATCAAATGCATATAAATTTGGGGCTTTTTGCGTCATTAAAAAATAATTTGGGTATATAGACATAGTTTTAGAGGTTTTTGTGACATTTTCCCGTTTCTTTATTCTGTTTGTTCACTCGGATCCTCCTAATTCATTTCCTGGGAAGAGTGGAAAAAAAACCGGAAAAAAGAAAATCCACACGACGTGGAGATTCCCTATTGGTCAGAAAATCTGGAGAAAAAAGGCCAAATAATAAAAACCCCAAAATTCCGAAGAGCTCTCCCCCTCTATATAAAGATCCACCACGGCAGAGCCGGATTACCTACCCAGGGAGCAAAGAGCGCAGTTCTCTGCCCCCCGTTTCTAATTCCAAAATCCCCAAATTTCTAAGCCCTAATTCGACTTCCCCCCCCTTCCTTCTCCCTTTGTACTTTTCATTTCTCTTTCGATTTTTCCTCCTCCTCCTCCACTCCAGCGCGAGCGAGCGGGGGAAATCGGGAGCTCCGACCGGCGGCGGCGGCGGCGGCATGGCGACGGAGAGCGGCTCCTCCGCGAGATCGAATTCGACGGCGGACTCGTACATAGGGAGCTTGATTAGCTTGACGTCCAAGAGCGAGATCAGATACGAGGGCGTCCTCTACAACATCAACACCGACGAGTCCAGCATCGGCCTCCGAAACGGTATTTCCAGCCTCTTCGTCTCCCTCTTTCGATTCCCCGTCGGTTTCGTGTTCTCTCTCGCTTGAAACGGACGCGCGGGGTTCCGCGCGGGGTCCTGGGTCGGCGATCTGGGATTTCGGTCGGAGTTGGATTCGAGATGATGAGACGGAGGAGCTCTTTTCTTCGTCTCGTAGTCAGTGTTGAGAAGGAGCCAGATGTCGTCCTCATTTCTCGATTTTAAGCCGTCATTGATGATTCGCGTGCTAGTGTGTTTTGGTTGAAGAATCGTTACTGAGTGACTGATGCGTTGAGAGGGAATAGAGAATGTTAGCTGAGTGGAGAGCTGTGAGAATGACGTCTGCGTGATTGCGCTGTTTGTTGGAGCTCGCTTTTGAATCTGCGTGGTTGTGCGCTGTCTTTCCGAGGTTGCTTTCATGTCGGATGGGCGGGAGTTTTGGGAGTAGGTCTGTTTTCGGGTGTGAAAAGAAGCTGGCAGTACGGTGCAATGTTAGTTTGGACTTTGCTATATCCTATTTGACGTGGAAGACGACTGGAATTGTGGTATCGAGACGTGTCATATGAGTTGCTAATGGTGGTTCCATTCCTGATGGATGCAGTAGATGATGCGTGACATTATTATTATTATTATTTTTTTATTTTTTTTTATTTTTTGGTGTGTGTATGTTTGTTTGCAGTTGCAGTAGCTGAATTTACTGAAAGTGGCCAACACTCTGATATTGAGGATTTAAATATTATGATGTCTATACCATGTGTTTGTCCCTGTAACTATTTGCATCTATCATGTTGTAGTGATTAATGGTTTTTGTTCCCGATAAATGCTGTTTGTCAAATTTGCATGGACAATTATTTATTAATGTTAAGTTATTCATTTCCCTTTTTGCAGTACGATCATTTGGAACGGAAGGACGGAAAAAAGATGGACCACAAGTCCCACCAAGTGACAAGGTTTATGAATACATATTGTTCCGAGGAAGTGACATCAAGGTATGTTATACATCCGTGAACACATATGTTCGCCATGATGAATAATAGAATGAGTGCTTGTTTTAATATCTTCAAGAAAATTCCATAATAGAAACACAAAAAGGTTTGTAACTCGGGGCATTCTACAGTTGTTCTCTTCATCTGCATCAGCCAGGTTATAGTGATAAACTCACATTGCATAATTTCTCTGTTCTGGTTGCATCAGCCTTATGATGTGGCTTGCATTGAACAAAGCCTGTGTTGTGTTTCATCCTTACTTTTTCTTTCCATTGGAAGCTAGAATTGGGAGTAGAATATCATGCCATCTCCTGTACTAACAACAAAAAAAATGGTTACAGAATCTTTTTCTCGTGGCTTGGCTTAAACTATTTTTCAATTCTGTTTGTCCTTCTTTTTTATTTCATTTGGACGCTGGAGTTGGAAGTGGAATATGAAGCCAGCTCACTTGTTTAACAATGATTGACATAGCTATAGATTCCCTTTCATGTAGTGGTCTAACCCATTTCGTTTATTCATTTGGCCTTTCCTTCAGTAGTGATATGCACTGGTAACGTAGCTGATTTTTCGTTTGTCTTGTTCTCTCATCAGATTAGTTCTCTGTGCTTCTCTTTTTGCAGGATTTGCAGGTTAAATCCTCTCCACCTGTTCAGCCTGCACCTGTACCCCCTATCAATAATGACCCAGCAATCATACAGGTACTTGGATGGATAACATTTTTACTCTAAAATTAAGTAAATGGAATCTCATTGCTGTGTTTCAACAATTTTGGCAGTCTCATTACCCTCGTCCAGTTTCAACATCCACAAGTTTGCCTCCCGCTGCTAGTGGACCCTTAGCCGATATTGGCTCCAACACGGCACAGATGGCACTACCTGCTACGAACTTTCAAGGAGGCCTTCCTTTATATCAACCACCTGGAGGGAATATGGGGTCATGGGGAGCTTCCCCAGCCCCAGGTGCAAATAATAGTGGGATTATGCCTATGTATTGGCAAGGATATTATCCTCCCAATGGGCTTCCTCATATTAATCAGCAGCCTCTGCTTCGGCCACCACCGGGGCTGTCTATGCCTCCTCTGCAGCAGCCAATGCAGTATCCTGGCTTTAATACTTCTTTCCCTGCCGGAGCTTCGAACTTGCCAGGTCCACACTTGCCTGAGGTCCCACCTCCTTTGCTTCCTGTTAGCAGCAGTTCACTCAGCATGACTTCCATTTCCTCATCTGCTACTCTTCCATCAACTCTCTCTACCGTTTCATCAACTACAACATCTTCAGATCCCCTATCGAATGTCATGTTCAATAAGCCTCCGATCTCTGCCCTTCCTTCAGTCAGTTTGAGTGCTAGTTTTCCATCGCTCCCTCCTCTGATGACTACTCCGGAGATTAGCAACATGATTCCCCCTATATCTAACAAGCTCAATGTATTTGCTGGTCCAACCTTGCAGTATCAAAGTAGTGCTCAATCCACTTCCTCCATTTTGGGCCCATCTAATGCTGTTAATCCAGAGGCTCCTGTACAGATGCCAACATCAACAACAATCCCTTCATTGATAACGCCCGGTCAGATTTTGCAGTCTGGATCCACTAGCACCCCTTCTTCTCAACCTTCACAAATTGCTCACAAGGATGTGGAGGTGGTTCAAGTCTCACCATCATCACCAAAGCTATTGGCATCACCAAAGCCATTGACACCTGTTGCATCAGAAGCTCAACCTCCTATATTGCCTTTGCCTCCACCTGCACGTGGTGGTTATAAGGTTGTATTCTCTATATGCATATTTTAAATTTGCACACACATGGCACATGTCCGAAAGCATAATCTTCTTGTTTACTAATGTACTTGTATTTTTGTTCATCTGCACATAGTTTCATTTTGATCCTAAGATTCTGCATCTACTTAGTGGTCTCTGGAAAATTATGCTGAGTATATGAGGTACATTGATATAAATCTATTCATGTGAATTACTACTGCCCTGAAGCCGGCCATGTGCTTGTTCTGCTCTGTGTTCTTATCATTGGTTGTCTTGTAAATAGCATGAATATTCTATTCATGTGAATTGCTACTGGCCTCAAGCCTGTAATTAAAATTCTTTTTTGTGATTAAAATGCTTTCGATTTTCATTTCCCACTTTTTGTGTGGTTCAAAGTTTTTGTCTGGTGCACTCTGGTAATTTGTAAGGCAGTGTACTTGTATAGTCTCTGGCTCACTGAAACTGCTTAATAATCTGAGCTGGGTGTTTTGACACGGATTTTCTCTCTTCACCAGCAGAATGGAGTTCCATTTCAGAATCGTTATGGACAGAGAGGTCGTGAAAGGGGGAGAGGAGCTCGGGTAATTTTTCTGTGTTTCATTTGTCAAATGGTTTCCTTGCTTCTTTGAGAACTCGTAATGATTGTATAATGGAACCATATATACTCATTTAGGGTCTCTCGCTAGGTGCTTCTATCGGTGTCTGTGTTATTCTTTCTTCATATGCACTGGCAGCAGTTTTATGGAACTTGAGCCTCTTAAGATTACTTGGGTTCTGACAATTGGAAGAAGACAAAGCTTGCAAGCCTTATGTATTTGTTTAAAACAAAAGTGTTTTAACTGCTATTTGTACCTCTATCTCTTTATGGATTGAGCGTTGGTTTTCAATAGTGGATTTAACATTTTAAGTTCATTCCTACACATTCTTTCCGTTTTAAGATTGAGTATTTTTATGAGTGATTTGTCCTTCTAGTGGAAGGACTGAAAGCCAAAATTAGTTTTTGACATGAGCGATACTTAACGTAGTAAGATGCTCATATTTGTGCTTTTATTTCTGTGCATGATGGTGATATCTTCTGTCCTGGTTTAATAGAGTGGCAATATTTTCTGTGCAACTGCTAACTGCTAGTCTGTAGGTTTTCCAAATCCAAAGATAACCTGGTGTTTGACAATGTAAACATTAACTGAATGTTGTGCAGGGTTCACGTCCAATCACTAGATTTACTGAGGATTTTGATTTTACGGCAATGAATGAAAAATTCAACAAGGATGAAGTATGGGGTCACCTTGGTAAGAGTAAAGGTCATTCCAAGGACAAAGATATCGAGGGCGATGTAAGTGACGAGGATAATTATTATGATGAAGAGGATAGTGAGCTACCAAATGTTGAGGGCAAGGTATGATTGCTAGTGTTTGTGGTACCTTTATCTCCTGAATATTTGGTGGAAGAGGCCTGCTACTTCTTCCTGTATTTCACTATGCTTTTCTGCTGGGCAGCCTGTCTACAACAAGGACGATTTCTTTGATTCACTCTCCTGCAATGCTCTTGATCATGGATCAAACAGTGGAAGGCCAAAGTTTTCTGAGCAAATGAAGATAGACACAGAGGTATTGTTCATGTTGAATTTTATCATTTGGCCTTGTGAAGTAATTTACGTGTGTGTATCTTTTTTGTCTTCAGACTTTTGGTGAATTCTCAAGGCATAGGGGTGGTCGAGGTGGCCGTGGTCTTGGTCGCGGTGGTCGTTCTCGGGGCTACTATGGGAGGGGTTATAACTATACCGGAAGAGGCCGAGGAAGAGCGGTTTATGGCCGTGCTTCATAGAGGTTATCGTGGCCTATGTGCTTCTCAGGATTAGAGGCTTAATAACTTTGCTGGAACTGGAACCTAGCTTAGCTCTATGCTCCTGATCTTTGTGTTTTTGGTTTTTTCTTGAGTCTAATCAGTCTTTTATAATGTTGAGCCGTTTGAGGGCCGCCATGTGTTCTGGTAAGAATTGGTTGCACCAATATTGGAAGCAGGATTTTCAGTTCTATGAAATATCAGAGGGTGATCTTGTTGAAACCTGCTGTCTTTTACTCTTTTCAAATTGCAAGAGGAGATACCTGAAGTAAATCTTTGTTTGCCCGCCCCAGGAGGGATCTTCCTTCTGCTATGGCAACGAGTCTATGGCTTAAGGCCAAGGTGCGACGAGCACGAAATAGATTTTATCCTAAAACGTTTGGGAGAAGCAATTGGATGGGCATATGAGCTTGTCAATGTGTTGTCACTTTGCCGAAGCATGGTTTTTTATGCTTCACAGGCTTCTCTTAAACAACATTTTCATGGTCCCTGCATTTGGTATTTGTCGCAAGCAATTATGGTACACTCTTATTCAACCAAGAACTGGGCTAGAAATGGTAATGAAGAGTCGTTCCTCCCTCATCTTTTCCCCACTTAAAGCAATTTTTGCACTCTCTTTCCTTGAAAAAAAGGAAGAAGAAGCCGGGAGCACATTAGACAATTTAACAAGCAAAAACAGACGTATCCCCATTGAATTATTGGGGCTTTTGGTATTAAGAAATTTCCCACATTACTCCACACGTCCCTCGGTCTTATCATAGCTCGATGCCACAATGCAACGGCCCCATGGTGTCGAGAGCCATTTGTCGTGACTCACCTCAGTTTACCTAATGAAGAAACCCTTATCGGGAGTGGTTCTCCTCTTATTTTATAGTCAATTCCAGTGAGTGGCATGTGGGTACCTTAATGCCCCAATTGGCAGTAATCCACAACAGTACGAAATCGACAAGTGGGATATATATATATCTTGACAGAGTCCTCTTTCGGAAATTTTTTTTGCCAAAACTGGGATAAACGGAAAAGGACTGCCTTCGCTCCGATCTCAGTCGTGAGCCACGGTGTATCTTGCAGACTCCCCTCAGGTGTCGGTGGTTGGTGACTGACTGAGCTGAGCGACTGTGAGCTCCATTCCTGAGCTCGAAGGAGGCCTTTAAAGAACACATGGGGAATTCTCCTCCTCCTCCTTCTTCTTCCCTGTTCCTTGTCCTGCTGTTTGCAAGAATCTGCGGCGTGGCAGTGGCAATGCTCGTGCTCTCTTGGGCTCTCGTCTTCAAATCTAGCTTCCTCCCTCGCTCCTCTCAAGAAGACCTCATTTATTCTGTATTCTCTCTCTCTCTCTCTCTCTCTCTCTCTCTCTCTCTCTCTCTCAGTCTCAGTGCATGCTTTTGGTTGTGAATATGAGCAAGTGGGTGTTTCTCTTTTTTTCAAACAGGTTCTTCACCCACTGTTGATGGTCATCGGCTTCATTCTCATTAGTGGAGAAGGTACCCAAGATACAGACATTTTTGCTGGTGAATTTGAAACCGGAAAGAAGCCTTCCCATTTTGCAAATCTGCTCTCTCTGAATTTCTTTCTCTTCTCTTTGTTGTTCTTTCCCCCCTTCAAATGTGGGTCTTCTCTGTTTCAGCGATCCTGGTCCACAGATGGTTGCCTGGTTCGAGGAACATGAAGAAATCGGTGCATCTGTGGCTTCAGGGGTTGGCTCTGGGAAGTGGGGTTTTCGGCATTTGGACAAAGTTCCACGGGCAAGACGGGGTCCTGGGTAATTTCTACAGCTTGCATTCTTGGATGGGCTTGATCTGCGTCTCCTTGTTTGGAGTTCAGGTTTTTCACTTTCCCTCTTCAATTTTCTGTCTTTTCTCATCGCAATGTCACGTTCTCTCTCACCAAAACATTTCTCGATTTTATTTTATTTTTAATTTGCTGCCAACTTTACCAGTCGATAAGTGGTCATAAAGGGTGCTGAAAACGGTGTATTTGCGTCTAGAATCTGCTCTAAACCCTCTGCATTTCTTGCTGGGTGTATCTTGGCCACTTACAGTTTGATTCTCAGCTGATGAGTGATTCGAGATATGTCAGCCAAGAAGAAACGGATTTTTCCAGCAAGAAAAAGAGGGCTGACTAGTGATAACCAGCTTGCTTGGGGTATCTGTTTTCATTTAGATTTTGTTCTCATCCCCTTTTTGAATAATCAAAAGCATCTTTATCAGTAGTTTAATGGCTTGGTCACAAGTGTCTGTTTCTTTGGAATGATGAAAGAAACAGATTTTGGTGAAGGATTTAAGTAGTTAAATCGAGATCATCGCATGGTCCGAGTTTAGAGTTATCAGATTGTATTATTTTAAAAATTATAGTGGCTTGTTCGGCTAAAAAATGTGCGTGGGGGTATATGATGTCGTTATAAAAGACATACTCTGGGAATATAGTAATAGCATTATCGTGTCCTCCTTTTGGAAATTGATTATGACATTGATAAAATATCTCATAACTTTTCTAGGCATCCAAGGTACACGTAGCCCTCAACACCATTTGTTTGTGAACTGTAGAAGAAGGCTAGTCCTGTCTCATAACTAGGCATCCATTTTTGGGCCTCATTAGTAAGTATCAAGCTGGGTTTACCGTTGACGATATTCAAGTATGATGCGCCTAACCATGACCAACCCAATGCTTCTCTCTCCGCTTCATTGGCTACTTCTCTTAACTACTAAACCTAGTCTTATTCGTTATCGATAGTGAAAACACTCTTTCTGTAATGGTCATCAAATTTCATTTCCATTTGGCATTGCCCTCGGATTCTCTCATTAGCATGTAAAACCATTATATTGCCATTTGCGGTTTCAGTTTGATCCCAATCACTTCCCACGTATGACTCGACGAATGGTGGTGAAGTGCAAAACTTTGCTTCCCAGTGCCACTCAGGCATTTGCAGAAGTGAAAAATCCCAAACTCCCTTTATAATGTCCAATTGTGCATGCATCTAGATCTGGTAAACATCATGATGAACTTATTCACCAAGAGACACAACAAGATCTTGTTGGTTAAATGAGCAAAACCAATTGCTTGCCTTTAGTTTGACGCTTGGATGCTTCCACTTGCATATGGCCCCGATATGTTGTCGACAGCTCTTAGTGTCTTTTCAGCATTCAACACACGGGTGATCTTCTTATGCATGTCAAAAGTTTTCCCAGGTCTTAACTGAGCAATTTGTTTCTTCCTGTTCACGTTTCAGTGGTTGATGGGTTTCCTGAGCTTCTGGCACAGAGGAGAGGCGCGGTTGATAAGAATGAAGGTGTTGCCATGGCACGTCTTCCTCGGACTCTACACCTACGGCTTGGCTGTGGCCACAGCAGAGACCGGGCTTCTAGAGAAGTTGACTTTCCTACAGACGAGGAGAAACGTAGACAAGCACGGCTCGGAGTCCATGGTCGTGAACAGCCTCGGTCTGGGATTGGCCCTGCTCAGCGGGATGGTCATATTGGCCGCAGTCTCTCCAAAGTACCAATCTCTTCAAACAAAGCTCATGTACTCAAGCTCTGAACCCAAGAACTTGACTTCCTAAGTTAGGTGGCGATGTGGGTGGGAGGTCAATGTAAATACTTTGACTGTTCCATTGCAATCTGGTTTCTTCATACCTCAGTTACCACAGCTCTGGTTCTGCTTATCGTTGACATGGATTGCTTCTGCCAATGTTGACATCTGTGGAGTGCATTTTTCACACTTCAAATTCCACCATTGATTCAAACCC
Source organism: Eucalyptus guilfoylei (assembly GCA_016097605.1). Lineage (NCBI taxonomy): Eukaryota > Viridiplantae > Streptophyta > Magnoliopsida > Myrtales > Myrtaceae > Eucalyptus > Eucalyptus guilfoylei. The sequence continues at coordinate 36,173,141 of CM027866.1, read as the reverse complement.
ACAAAGCAAGATGATGATTAAGGAAACATCATTCCAAATCCTTAAATTGCCTTGTCCAAACTTCTAGGACTCTTTGTTCTCCTGGATCTCGTGTTGAGTCTCTTGGATGAAGCTTTTAATGAACACACGTGCTTTCATGTCCTTGCTGTACCTGTATTTACAATGTGCAGAGCCCAAAAAACTGAGGGAATGAGAAAAGTGGGGTTTAATTTAACTCGCGAATACACATCCACTGTTCAAACTCAAACCCTCAGACCTTCAGACTCAACTAACTAGACCCCGCTAAACGATAACAGTTTTGGTGAGGCAATTAGATCAAGGGGCAGTAGGGAAATAATTGAACAGGAAATGAGCTTTTTTGGAACAATCTAAATTCAAAATCGATTGGAGAACATGTTAAAACTTGTGATTGGCTTGTTGTGCCGTGTTTATCATATAATCAATATATTTAATCTTTTTTTGCAAATGAGGATAATGTGTCTTTTTATTTTTATCGAAATGTGCTTTTAAAGGTATTCAGATTGTTATTTCACATTTGTTCAAATGATTATAATTTCGTATGTGCATTGGTTACTAATTTTTTTTTTTTTTTACATTATTCCCTCGTAAATATTTTCTAACTATTTTCCGAATGGAAAATATGACATTACCCGCCGTCATTTTTTTCTTTATTACCGGCGAAACCCGTTTATAATTTATCATTTAGATCTTTTTTTTTTCATTTTTAGGTCAAAATCATTTGTATCTTTTAGGGAGCAGTTCTTTTTGTCCGAAAATGAGCACGCACAAACACAAAGTAGTTCAGGAGGAAAATAAAACCAAAAAAAATAAAAAAAGAAATCTGGAAAATGTCCCATTTTGACGTCTCGTTGAGAATGTCACCGAATCCCTGCGATCTTCCTCTCCAATGTCCGATCACGCTCGTTCGCTCCATACCCACTTCAGATAACCCCCTAAAAATCGCTCCTTTCTTGTCTTCTTCTTCGCGAAAAATGACCTTTTCAGCTGCATCCGCATCGGTCGCTCCTCCCGACCACTTCTCGCCGTCCCCCGGCGCTCGCTCCCTCTCGCTCCGCCGCCGCTTCCCCATCGTCGTCGGACTCGGCAGTCTGCGTCGGAGGCCGCTCCGTCTCTCGGCGTCGCTCGCCGAGAGGAGCCTCGACCCCTCGTGGGCCGACGAGGATTGCGCGACCTCCGATTCCGATTTCAATGGCTGGGCCGTGGTCGAATCTCGGCCCCACAGGGCAAGAAAGGGTATTTTTTTTGTCGTGGGTTTTCTCCTGCAAAGATTATTTTTTCCGTTTGAAGTTGCATGGTGATGATTTTTCTTTTTTTTCTTTCTTTTTTTCCGTCGTGCAGGATTGCCAACGTATGTTATCGGGGCAGTTGGGACTTCACTCGCTGTTTTACTCGCTGTAATCGCTCATTACTCACTGTCTAGAAATGGTAATTGGTGTTTTGTACTTCACTTGCGGCTGAGTTAGTTGGCAGAGAATTGATTGATGCCAGTGATGCGGGTTCTCTGGGTATAATGGGTTTTGGGGGTGATGCCAATGCATATATGGGGATGGTTTTTGAGCAACTTGTTAGGTTCATTATTTCGTTTGTTATTGTAGGGTATAGTTTTCGTTTCGTCAATCGGTTGCGATCTTGGAGAAGTCTGTTGAATCAGGCTGAAACTGAAGCTGTTGTGAGTGAGGATTTGGACTCTGCTGTACCGGATGGAAAGAGCATCCTCTCCCAGGATAGCCCGGAGGGTTTGTCTGATTCAGTCAGCAACAATGTGGTTTCAGGTACTTTCGCGTGTCAAATAGTTTCTGATTAGTGCTGTCCCCTATCAGGGCCTTTCTAAAGTTTGCGGTTTGTTAGATGGAGAGGATCGCCATGCATGTGTTGAGTTCTGTTTAGTCTGACGAGATTTGTGTGGATGGATATTTGTTGGAGTCCTATTGGATCATTTGGATACTTTTGACTGGGCAAGTTCCTTTCCTTCAGACGGCTTAACATCAAGGGATAAGCAGCAGCGAGTTATAGTTCCAGTTGCTGTAGATTCTACCCAGCAGGAAGCTGTGATGGTTCTGGAAAGACTGAAGGTTCGTTTCTAGAAGCAAAAGAAAATGACATGTCTAGGAAGTCTTGCCTTTAACTTATAGAAAGGTCTCATCTTTATTTCGATGTTACTCTTGCATAACACTCTCGACCTTATTTCCATGTTAAGTATTGTCAGTATTTTGCTGTTTCTGTCTCGGTTTCCTGACGTGACATTCCCGTCTAAGTTTGATGAGGCAAGCTTGGTCAATTTTTGGTTCTTGAGCTAGAATATTGTTTGTCTTGTGAGGAATGGAAAATTGTTAAGAAAGTGCTGGAATTCATAACTGACAGAACTAGAGCTTTCAGGGGACTTTCTCTTTCCTTTTGAGTTGCTTATTTTTGCTGGCCATGGTCATGAGTACCTTCCAATTCTTTTACTTGCCTGTAATGTTAGGCATCGAGGGTGCCCTTTTTTGGTTGGTAAATGCATTGAGGGTCTCTATTGTTACCTATGAAGGTTCATTTTATTCTGAGCATGATCATGAATGCCATTAAGGCGTGCAGATCATGGAGGAAGACATCAGGGCCAATGAATTATGCACTAGAAGGGAATACGCTAGATGGCTTGTTCGATTAAGTTCTTCATTGGAAAGGTATTGATTGAAGCTAGTTCCTTTGGATATTCTTGACTACTTGTACTTTATTTAGAATATTCAATTATCTAGCCTGATAAACCATCAATTGACTATAGGAACCCAAAACGTAGAATTGTTCCATCCTTGTCACTTTCCGGGTCTAAAGTTGCTGCCTTTGACGACGTGAGTGTTGAAGACCCTGACTTTGGCGCCATCCAAGGTGAGTTTGAACTGTTTATATTTTTTCGGTTGGCTATCTACTTAACATACAAAACATCTGAGTCTTTGTTCGAATATTAATTTAAGCGCTAGCGGAGGCTGGTATCATTTCTAGCAAGCTCTTGGGGGAAAACTCCGGTTCTTTCTTCGCAGATAGGCACAACATGTTATTCTATCCTGAGAGGTATATCAAGTCCATTATTTGGTTTTTTCTTTTTTCAATATTCCCTTCCAACTCTAAGGCATTAATCTTTTGGGCAGGTTCATCTCACGACAAGATCTGATAAACTGGAGAGTGCAATTAGAATACGATTTTGTTCTGGGACTAGAAGAAGAGGTACTGTACATCATACACTGTTTGCAGATTACTTCATTTCTGGTTTACAGTTGTTTCCATGATGTGGATGCTTCATAGGTGTTTTAAAGCACTTAAAGTGTACCTTGTTTACAGTCCAGATATCAAAGAAAAAGGTTGGCTTCATGGATATGAGGGAGATCAGTCCAAATATATCGGCAGAGTTTTTCATGGACTTGTTGGCGGGTGACAGGAGCATAATGAGAAAAGTTTTTGGTCTGTTTCTTAACCCTTATCCCGAGTCTTTAACTGCCTATACTTTCCCTAGTGTGGCTAGCAAATTTGTGAGTCTAGTTCTGTGTTTTAGTTTCTGAACAGATCCCTTTGAAATCATATCTTCAAGGTCATGCTGCAGACATTTGTAACAGAAATAACGCTGGCTCCTTATTTTTCCTTGCATTAATTTATTGGAGCTTTGTGCAATATTTTATCCTAAACCTATTGAACGGTTGTATATTTTAATTAGTATAATTCATGTCTTAAGTGCAAGCAGTTTTTGAGAGTATCTTATGTGGATCTGATCATTCAGTGTTAAAATTCCACATTCTACAGGACAGAGCAAGCGATTTCAACCTAATAAACCTTCCACAAAAGCACAAGCTGCTGTTGCACTATCCAGTGGCCGGATGATGTCAGCAATTCAGATGGAACTAGCAAGACTGGAGGCAGAGAATTTTTCGAGGGAGGTTGTGATGGAAGAAATTAGGTTAGAGTTAATTGAAAAGGGTGACATACAGAGGTTATGGGATGAGAGGCTGAAAGAAGAAGAAACCCGTGGTATGGAAGTTGAAAAGGTTTATCTTGTGGCAATTGATGATTTAGAGCAAGAGAAGATAATTCAGGAGAAGAGCTTCCAAGAGCATACGAAGGAGAAAGCGGCTTTGAATTGTCAGAAGCAACTGATTTGCAACCTTAGAGAAGAAGTTGATGAGATGTCGGACAGGCTTGCGTCAGAGAGAGCTATCTATGTTCGTGAACATTTTGAGGTGCAGGATACTATCAGTGATTTAGAGACCAAGCATGAAAGGATGCTGGATACGAAATCTATTCTGGGAGCTGAGATAGAAGCTTTGCGGATTCTTAGGTAATGCACCTCTATGGATAATTTGAAAGCATGCGTACTCAACACTGTTACTCCAGCTCCTATTAAAAAGCTCACATGCCAGTCTCGTAAGTTTCTGGCTTGCGTGTGAGTAAGGTTTCTTAGTTATGGAGCATTTCATCCCAAGATTGGGCATGCCATGTTGACCTTTGATGTTTAAATTGCATTGAAACCAAACCTTCATGGTGGAAATAATTTCCAATACCATGACAGTTTGTCCTTTAAGCATGCGCTCATTCACTATCCTATCTCCATCTGCAGCAGTCTGGCCATGGAATTTTTCATTTAGTTGTGCTTTAAATGTCCCACCAGTGTCCAAGCATCCACGTCTATGTTGACTTTTCTATACCTAATGCAGACATCAATTGGTTCATGCTGATATTATGCTTATATTCTCTCTTTGTAATTATTGTCAGTGTCTGGGAATATTGTCCTGATGACAGCATCGATGGTGATGGGAGAACTGAATTGTCTTCTACATTGCTGTATGTTGTTCGTGTTCTATAGTCCTTTGCATGATGAAAGTGATTTGCACAGGTCTTGGGTAGAAGATGAAGCAAGGAAAAGCCAAGCCCGTGCTAAGGTGCTAGGGGAGCTTGGGAGAAGGTGGAGATGGGATGGCCAATCATGATAAAGTAGTGTACAGTGGGTGGCTACTTGAAATGCTTCTAGCTTTACAGCTACAATTGCAAACTCCCGGTTGACCTTTCATGTATTACACATTCGGTCTAGCGCTAGATGCGGCTATAGGATATAATTTTTCTTTGTCTGGCAGGACAAAGAAGGTTGATTTTGTTCTCTCTCTCTCTCTCTCCCCCCACAAATCCCCACCCGACACTGTATGTTCCTCTCCGTGTGCCTATTAACTGTCTGAAAAGAAATCCTTTGAACAGTATCATCGACGCCAAGATTCAAGATTCTTTAGTCATTTTTCTTTTCGTATGCTTCAGCTTGGTGTACAATTTTCTTATGTCTGAGCGCTTCTTTCATGATCTCAGTTATTTACACTTGTGTATGGTTCATTAATCAGTTGCAAGAGGAGAAAGGATATCGTGTTGTAAAACGCTGTGGATGAAAAGCTAGAGCTCTTGTTTTTACTGACTTGCTTCCAGGAACTAAGCCTGGAAGGCATATCATTAAGGAGCATAGAAAGCCAGTTATCTGATTTTACACCTTTTTCTTAAGGTTGAAACCCTGACTTTTCTTTTTAGTTAGCATTTTTTGGCCCTTCCCAAGCAAAGCTGGATATTCAATTGATTCCACTTTGTGAAGAAAATGCGGTGCTTTCGACTTAGTTGTGCGGTATATCTTTAGAGACCTTATTGGGTCCAAAATTTTGCAGTGTGAGTTAGGACTTTCACATCTTTTTAAGTTGCCATTGTGACGATTCGGACAGAGGGGCGCACCCAATATTTGGAATGTTTTTTGAGGACCGAGTTCAATTATATCATTTAAAAATGTTTATTCGGAGGGTCTTATCAGCCTCTGAATGCGTGTCTATGTGATGATTTCAGTAATATCAGTTTTCCATCTACCGTCTAATGTAAATAAAGCATAAGTGACATGCTGCATGCAGCACTAAAGAGTACTTTCTATACACCTTCGATGAACACTGACACAATAAAACGAATGTCAAGATAGAGAAGAAACTCAGTCTCTTGTTTGGCAGTCCTGATGAAAGTCCCGGTTTAACGAATGGAACATAAAGACCTTACAGCATGTGCCGTCAAGAATTTCAATCATCAAACGAATTTTCCAAGAACGACCGCCACTAGTGCTGTTAAAGTCTAATGAAAGAATGGTCAGTTTTAAATTCCTCAAGAAGACACCGAAAGAAGAGAAAAGCGGATTGCATCCCTATCGCATAGTGACGACAAGGCTTCGATCCACAAATTTGGCACCTCCTACCTTTCCTTGAATATTTGGAGGCAGACGAATGACGCGTCTTTGATCCCCGGCCTCCACCAGCAACTCCGATCCTCCCCTATACTGCATTTTTCAAGTTGTTGACATTGCATATTAGCTTACTGGTGGGGGACAGAAGTTTATGCTCGTGACCTAACATCATTGACTGTCAACGGAATTTTACTTACAGGGCAAAGCCAAGAATCTCTCTGCCGCTTATGCATGCTTCTATACTTAGGATCTTTCTATTACCGTGATGCAATCTAGTTCTCCACCTTGATTATTCTTAAATGCCGCCTCAACTAACAAGCATCTTTAAACACATATTTCACTTCCTCCCACCCAAAGGTAGAGAATTCCCATAGCATAAGCATCTTGACTTCTAGAAGTCTCCTTCAACAGTTCTCAAGTAGAATTGCCACTAAAAAAACTCTACCAACACTATAGATCTTAGCAAAACCTATGTCTAGGCAAACAAAACAATCGTAAGAAGAGATACACAGAAGCTGAGCTTACTTGGTAAAGCTTGATCTCAGATTTATCGAACCCAGGCAAGAGTAGAGTCACCAACTTCTTCACCGGATCAAACTTGACTGATGGCATCAAAATGCTGCTTGCGGGCAATGAAAGAAGCTCTCGTGCTTTATTACTTGAAGAGTTCGACATTATTGCATCCCAATCTGCTGGGGAAGCAAATGAAAGGTGTGGAATGAAAGCAGATGGCATTGGTGCAAAGGTCTCTTGAATTCTTTCCGTTGACTCTCCAGCTTCATTGGGAGAAGCAACACCAAAAGCACCAGATACAAGAGCACCGGCTTGGATTGTGCTACCCCAATAACGCAATGCAGAGTCCACAGAGGCTGGACTTTGGGGGTCCACCACAAGAAAGCATCTAAATTTATGCGGGTCAGAGAAGGCAGAAGTTCCTCTCTGCATTACTTGTAATCAATATCTTCATGATTGTAAAAAAAAAAAATCATGGCGCATGCCGAGCACAAGAGAATATATTAGTTATTCAGTACCTCTAACATTTTGTCCAGTGCGTCCCATATTCTTGCACTTGTGTTACCATTAAGAGTGGATTTGCTCCCAGTTAAACTCATGGCTTCATCTATCAGACTTAAGACTGAAGGACCCGCCAATCTTCCCAGATCAGTCTTCTCGGCTATGCTTCGCAAGTATTTTAAGTACAACCTATGTAGCCAAATAACTGCATTTAGAGAGAGAGAGAGAGAGAGAGAGAGCAAAGTTCTTCTGACCTCACTTTACTGGGTGAGCCAATCATCCTTAGGATTTCCTCTGTGCTGATACCATCGTAGACTATCATGTCAAATGTTTCTCTTCGTTTTCCTTGAGATTCATTCCACAAGAACCTGACATATCTTTCGAGTTCAAATACTGAAAAAATGGAGTCCATCCCAGGAAGCACACCAAGCTCTTCTCCCACCACCTACTACATTTAGGAGAAGATGGCATAAAAATGTGTTCAAAAAGAGAGATCCAAACTTTTTATTTTCTGTGATGCAACCAGAAGATGGATCACGTACCTACCCCTTCAAGAACTCCATTTGTCATATTAAGGCGGGAATCTGCTTCCTGAAGCCGCTTGAGAGGTTCAAGAAGCATCTGTCAATTCATCAAAGATATTTCAGTCTCAGATAGATACACAAATAAGCTGCTATCAACATAAAAGCATAAAGAGGCCAAAAGACATACTTTCGTGGTCTCCAATCGAACAGCTGAGAGGTTGTCCTTGCATTTAATAGGAGAAGTTCCAATCTTACAATTCAAGAGATACTCGGCAGTAGTGTCTGATGAATGCATCACCAAGCATGTCTTAAGCCCCGCCATTGCATAGTGCTGATCATGAGCTTCAATATCAAGGCATGAGTATAATGACGAAGACCACAGCTAACCAAGCTTCGCAAAATAAAACCCCCTCCCCCTGTCACAAGGTGGGTGGAGGAAGGAGAACGGCATACTAATAGCGATCAAGCAACAGACATTTTCACACTTTGACATCATCACACGACTGCCCAGAGCTCAGCAAGAGCCTAAAAGACAAGAAAAGCCATCCACCTGAATTAACAAGAACTGATTCTTCTAGCAATAACGCAAAAATGAAATCCTTCATTTGGTCCAATTCAATTTTGCTATCGAAATCTGGCGATAAGGGAACAATCAGGACAATCACGACCTTGCATTGGGGCACTTATCTCTTTCAAGAGCACAATCTCAGATCAAGAAGGCCGGAAACAAATAAACAAACAGACCAAGTCCATCCAAACTCAGAGTCACCAATTACATTCAAAACAAAACCAAAGACTATACTGGGATCAAGAACCGAACAAAGACCGGAAAAGAAGAGTACCCATGTTTACCTGAGCAGCGAAAACAGCCGACATGGTCTTTCCAGACCCACCTTTGCCCAGAAAGGTGACCAGTTTAGTAGATCGCGCCTTGTCCTTGTCATCGGAAGAGGACGCGGCCCTTACCAAACCTCGACCTCGTCTGCTGCCGCGAGCTCTGCGTGTGGCGATCGGCGTCGAGAAAGTAAAACGGCAGGCGGGATCTGCAGTCAGGAGGGAGGAGGACGAGAAAGACAGCGCCATTGTCGAGCTCTGCTTTTGCCGAAAAGTCTCGACCTTTTCCGCTTAGACGGTGGCCGGGGAATCAGCGTAGAGGATTGGAGAGCAATCTTGTTTTGTCGTGGCGCAAAGTTATTTAGTAGACCGTGTTTGGTGATGATTTTATTTTTGAGAATAATTTTTTATTAAAAATGATTTTTTTATTTCTCTTATAAGGAATAATTTTTGAGTAAAATAATGTCTTGTAGAATCGCATAAAATTTCGGGATAGAAATGCGTTTGCTAAAATTTTTAAATTTTTATTATATTTTTCCTTTTTTCCTTTTTTTTTTCTCTCCTTCTTCCTCCTTTGTGACCGGTCGTCGGCTATGGTGGCGGCTAGCGACTGGCTGGGCGAGGTCTGGTGAGCTCGCCAAGCCAAGGCGAGGGTCGATGAGCTCGTCGAAGGCTTGCCTGGCCACCGCGAGACTCGACCTCGCCCTAGCCTGGTGAGGTCAAGCCTCGTGCTAACCAGCCAGGCTCGACTTTGCCAGATTTGGGTGAGCTCGAGCTTGCCCAGCCAAGGCGAGGTCGGCGAGGCTCGGGCCGACGAGCCTCACCATGGCTCGGCGTCGCCGGCCAAAAGGAAGAAGAAGGAAAGGAAATGGAAGAAGAGAAAAGAAGAGAAAAAAAATTGTTCCCGGAAATAAAAACTACTTTTTTCTACTTTTTGTTTCTATTCCAAATCTATTCTTGAGAACAAAAATTTTACCAAACACGCGTTTCTATTCTTTTTTCATCCCTCGGAACAAAAGAACAAAAATAGTTGTTCTGAGGAATAGAAATTGTTTTTACCAAACAGGCCCTTAGTCGAAAAAACAAAATGAGATAACTCCTTCTAAAATTTATCACAAAACTATAATTGAATCATAAATTTATAAAAAGTATAATCAAGTCATAAAATATATCAAATAAGTACAATCCATGTCCTAAAGGTAACACCGTCAATTTATTTAACGAAAAATGCTAATGTGGCATTTTAAAATTAATTTCTTTCTCTTAGTTGGCATTTTTTATTGTTTTCTTTTTTTAATCTTATTTAAATCAGATTTAAAAACTACAAAAAATTAACATTTTATTTAAAAAAACAAAATTGAAGAGAGAGAGAGAGGGGGGGGGGGGCAAGGCGAGACCACATTGATATGCACCACCGCCACTACAACCCATTGCCAGAGGGGCCGCCTGGGTAAGGGTGGCCGACCCTTGCCAACTCCGGGCAAGGCCTCGCTGGCCTCAAGCAAGGGCAAGCAACCCTTGTCGGTTCGGGTGCAGGCATCTAGATCTAGGTACCCACCCAGATCTGGGCAATGCCGAATGTCACTTGGAGCAGGCAAGGGTTGGCCACTCTCGCCCAAGGCCTGCGGAGGTTGCCGGCCCCTCCAAAGATGGGTGACACCAATGGCGGTGCCTACCGGTGTGGCCTACCTTGCCCCGCCCCGCCCCCCCCCCCCCCCCTCTCTCTCTCACAATTTTGTTTTTAATAAAATTGTAGTTTTTTTAATTTAATTTAAATAAGATATTAAAAAGAAAATGATAAAAAAATGTCAATCGGAAGAGATAAATTAATTTAAAATTCCCATGCCAGCTTTTTCCATTAAATAAATTAACGGCGTCAACTTTAAGACTTGATTACACCTATTTGACAAATTTTAAAACTTTTAGTGAACTTATCAAAAAAAAATTAACATTCACGCTTGCTTCTTTAGGCCAATACTGTAATTTCACATAATCAATTGTAGGGCAAATAACACAAACGGGGTGAAGAACACCCAAGTGCCACAACTTAGGACGAGGGGATAAATAGTGTTAAAACTTTCAAAAGATACACTTAAGTGCCAAAACTGAAGAAAAAAAGGAACATTTAAGTGCTAATGGCGAGAATTTCCGGCCAAACGGCTAACATGATTTTTTTCAAGGAGAATTTTAAATGATGTAGAACTTTTATTGATTTTTATTCAATTTTTTTCCACATGGCATTTCTTTTATCAACTTCTATTTTCCACTAGGAATTTTTATTCAATTTTTTTAAATCGGATTAAAAAACTAAAAAAGAAAAGCCAAAATTTACATAAAAATAAAATTGTAAAATAAATATAAAAATAACAAGCTTGCCAATGGACACTTTCGTTGCCACCCATCGTTGGAGGGGCCGACAACCGTCACCAAGCATGGTTGAGGGTGGTGGGTCTTGCCTAGCCAAGGCGAGGCCTCGCCGACCCTAGGCGAAGGCGAACCCTTGTTGGCCTTGTGCTCAAGCGCCCAAATCTGAGCAACGCCTCATCATCCAACTAGGGCAAGGCCTTGTCTTCGCCCCTTCGCCCAAATTTGGGCAAGCCTCACTGACCTTAGGCAAGGGTTGCTAACCTTAGTGAGGGTTGGTGTCGCCTAAATCTAGATGCCCTTGCTTGAGCCTTGTGAGGGTTGTCGACCTTTGCTTAGGGTTGGGCGAGGCCGGCCACCCTCGCTTAGGGTCGACAACGGTCATTGACCCCTTCAACAATGGGCGACAGTGTTCTTCTGCCGAACAAATGTGTCTTTCTAGTGATGGGGTAGCAACGATGGGGGAACATGGAGGATGACTTTGTTTTAGGCAAGGATTGTTGAATGGACATTCTGATGAATCACGCAAATCAATTTTATTAATAAAATAACGCCACGTTGAATTTCTGACAATTTCGACAAACCTTGTCTGAGTTGGCACTTAAGTGTCCAATTTTATTATTTTTTTTTTTTAAAAGTGGCACTTGCGTGTATACTTAGGAAGTTTTGGCAATCATGTATCCCTCTGTGCCAAGTCGTGGCACTTTGGATGTTCTTCTTCCAACGCAAATGATATCTAAACTACAAATTTGTTCAAAGCTATCCCTGAATTTTAGCTCAATGTACAGTATAGGCCATGAACTCTTAAATTATTTAATGTGATCCCTAAACTTTTGGTATGTGTTCAATTTAGTTTATGGACTATATGAAAACATTTGTTGTTGTTATTCAATTAATTCAAGTTCAAGGACAACATTGAAAATTTTCTTACAATTTAAGGACTAAATTGAACATTTACAAAAAATTTATAGATCATATTAAACAAATTAAAAGTTCAAAAACAACATTACATATTTGGTTAAAGTTCCGAGACCACATTGAACAAATTTAAAGTTCAAAGATCGCATTGCACATTGAATTAAAGTTTAAGAACCATTTATATCATCATCCGTAAATTGTACAAAGGCGTTTCTAAAGAGTGGATGGTTTTTTGGGGCTGTCCAATTTAGTGTTGATTTTGTGCTCTTTGGCACTTTGGAATTATAAATTAAAATATGTTCAAATATGTAATATATGCACTAATCAGAAAGTAATAATTAGAGGGGTTACCTCCGATTAAGGAAATGAGAAAAAAACAAGATCCTAAGCTAACTAGCCAGAGGTTCCTACCATGATGTCTGCATCAGCCTCAACTAAATCACATCTTCCTATTTCAATTCATGAGCAACAAAACCATGAACCGATGGAACACCAACCACGAGAGCCGTTGTTTTGCACCATAAAATGTCGGGACTTGAAAGGGACAAGGAATATCATGATGTGATTTAAACCACACGATAATGACGTGCGATGTAACAATTCAATTAGATCAATGTGAACAGATCCATAATTTAAGCATCATGTAGGATGGACAAGCATGTCATGCGAACAATGTGAATGTTCGATCGGTTACTTGAAAGGTATGTGCACGATGGTTCACTCAAAATATGCAAGCTGTTAGATTGCGGTTCAAAATCCATTTTATCCCCATCACTCTCTCTCACATGAAGGCCGACGCAATGGAAAAGGCCTTGGATATGCAAACTTTAGGAAAAATTGTTTAAGAAGTCCCAAATCAATTGAATATCGGCTAATTCAATCCTAAACTTTTCAATTGTACCAATTTAGTATTAAACACTTTGATAATTTACAAATTTAGTTTTAACACTTTTAATTGTACCGATTCAGTCCTAAACCTTATAAGAATTTACTAATTTAGTCACAAACCTTTAGCGAATTATCAATGTAATCTTTCAAGCTAATTTTGGTCGAATATTGCTGACATGATTATCCAATCAGTGCTGCTCATTCTACATAGGCGGTTGTCGCCGACATGGATAATTTTTTAATTTTTATAAAAAAAAAATTGAATTTTACATTTATTTTTAATTCAATTTTAGTTTTGGTTCAAAGAGCCGGTGAGGGCTTTAGGGCCTCGCCCGGGGCCTAGTCCCTTGAACCAAAAAAGAAAAGAAAGAAAAGGAAAAAGAAAAATAATAAAAATCGAAAAAAAAATTGTGCACGTTAACGCTGACATTGTTATGTAAAATGACCAGCGTTGACTGAATTGCCATGTCAGCGATTTTCAGCTAAAATTAAGTGAAAAGATCACATTAGTAATCTATTAAAAGTTTATAACTAAATTAACAAATCTTCAAAAGTTCATGACTAAATTAACACAATTGAAATGTTTCGAAATGAATTATCAAATTTTCAAAAAGTTTACGACTAAATTATCACAATTAAAAGTTTGGAATTGAATTTGCTACCATATATTAGGTTTAGGATTTTTTTTGGACAATTTTTCCGCAAACCTTATAATCGTTGTCGAAAAGGGAAATCTACGAATGGGGAAAATGGGGGTTTGAGGAATCGAACTCAGGAATTCTAATTCCGATATCAACTCAAAAATAAGTCGCCCGGCTGTTTACTCCAAAAGCTTAAACCGCTAGAATGCGTTGAGGGATATTCGAACACCGACTCACGGACGACAACATTTGTTGATGAGAATCGAACATGATGTTAATGGCACACGACCAACCTAAACAAATAGAGTTATATAAAGTGTATTGGAAGCTATGCGAGTCCACGTAATACAGAAAGCACGATGCAAAATCAAGTAATGGATTTCATCGTCTGTAATGGGGATGGTCATCTCGACTTTCGAGTATCCCCGCACGTATCAGAAAGTCACCGACCACTGCGTCCACCAAACTGCCCGCAAAGAGTCGGCAAACCCTACCTAGCGAATTGGCTATTGCGACTTCCGATCATTCCTGTGCCACGTCCCTTTCTTCTAGATGGTTTCGCCATCACGGGCCATCAATTTCCCAGGCGGATCTTGAAGGCAATTACTCTGGATTTCTTCAGATTCTATGTGATGGAGAAAGAAAGGTGCCGTGGAAGCTTATTCCATTTCTCATGATTCATCGGCGCCCGATGTCCACCGACCACCGTATCGGCACAAGATTATATGTTGGGGACTTAAAATTTTGAACTAATGTATGCCCCAAGATTCGTGCATAAAGATATGAAATCGCAAAGTTCCCGTAGAAGACTTTATGATTGTTGATCTCGGATTCACAAAGTTCGATCAAACTGATGACATTTACAATTGAAAGATGTGGAGGACCATGGTCCTTGTGTTTCACCTTTCTAGCATATTTTAGCTTGGTAGATAAGAGAATATTTCCTGAAGCAGGTCAGATTTTATATTCAGTAATTTAAACCATTTTTTTATTTATAAGAAATAAAAAAAATAAAGGTAGTGATGATGACCCTAAATATACAATTTCTATATAGTCATGATTCAAGATGCATAGTGCAAAAATAAAGGTAGTGATGATGACCCTAAATATATGGATGAAGCAGGTTCAAGATCTACAACTAGGGGGACACAAGGGCCCAGAAATGATAGATATGATTCAGGGGCTAGAAGTAAGAAAAACATAGCAAGATGCTCAATTAATCAAATTTAAATTAGGTTTTGCTATTCCCCTCCCCTTTTCAATCTGTATTTACATTTCTGGCCAAAAAAAAAAAAAAAATCTATATTTCTATTTGAGATAGGTTGTAAAGTATAAACGAGAGGAACGACTCGAATACGTATTATTTATTCAATTTCTGATTCGGGGTATGATACAAATTGAGAGGTTTTTACTAAAATGATCTTAGTTATATAGATTGAGCTTCTAAGTAATTAAGCTGAATGTCTAGCCAACCTAAGCCAAAGTCATAATTAATTAATAATTAACATGATAGTTTATTCAGTCGCCGAATTTTGACGAATGAGTTTCTCGTTCCTACTTAAAAAGTAATTTGTTAACAATTTCGAATAAAAAGTGACGCTTGAGCACCTATTTAAAATAACTATAAGTGGAGAATTCGCAATTTCTAATATACCAATTCTTCTGTAAATTCACATTCAATAATTTCAATCTTTCGATATACATTTCATGCGTGTGCTATCGACACTACCCGTTGCTCTAGTAACTCTACTTTGCTCAACTAATCATTAACGAGTATTTCAGCTAACCCATATTTAAGATTGGAAGTGATCAGAAGATCCGCCAAACTAATAGTAAAAACGATGGAAAAAAATTAAATAAATGAAGCCCAACTAATTATAATAACTAAAGAGGAATATATATAAATATATACATGCGTGTGTAGGCCAATCACGTGCGAAGAAAACTTCCCCTTTCTTTTTTTTATGTTTATTTTTTGGAGCCTAAGAGACAGGATTTGCATAATCATCTATAATCATCAAAGTTAGCGAAGCTTTCAGCCCTAACTACCCTCATTAGCATCCGTCATTATGGCGCAGCTAGATATTCTCCTTCCCAAAGCCCTGCCGTGCCGTCCCAGCTACTCTTGTCCCTCACCACCGCAAAGCTTTGATGACGAATTCTTAACAGTAAAATAATCAAACACATGTCATTCCGATCGAACACCAAAGCTCATCATCACAAATAAAGAAGAAAAAAAATTATGTATATTGTAGTTGAACTAAAACCCAAGATTATGCTGTTCTTCTTCATCATAACACAATAGTGACAACTCAATGCATGTACAAGGTGGAGCTGACGAAAGATCGTGTTTCTCTGGAGCCCCAGGGGTGCAGTGCAGATCATCATGGATGGTTTCAAAGAGATGTAATTTCCATGCAGGTTGCAGCGATGTAAAACTTGCCACTGGGTATTGAATATGCATCAATCAGTGATGCAGTGGGTTCGGCCCGGTCGGGACCAGCCTCTTCTCCATGCCGTAGCGGGGGTCGATCTCGCGACCGTCATCGGGTGGCTCCGGCTGGTGGCTCTTCCCGCGGCGTTTCCGGAACGGGGCGAAGTCGAACTTGCTGGCCAGGACCTTCCGGTTGATGGAACCGCGGTGGTGAGAGGTTGAGGATGAGGATGGGGATGAGGGCGATGATTCGGTCCTGGTGCCGATGCCGACGATGTGCTGTATGTTGCTGAGATGGGACCTGGACTTGTAGAACTCGAGAAGCAACAGCAGGAGGAGGGATAGCCAGAGCATGGTGAATAGGGCATGAGGGAGCTTTGGGGTCATGGTGGTGGAGGGTGGAGGAGGAGGAGGAGGAAATGGGCGGCGAGAGGAAGCATGGAGGAGGAAAAGGCCAGGGACAGCTATTGAGAAGAGAGAGAGAGAGAGAGAGAGAGAGAGAGAGGGAGGGAGGGAGGGAGGGAGGGAGGGAGTAATTTGATGGAAGATGATGGGAGGAAGGTTAATGGAATTGATATGTGTTGTGGTCTTTTTGCTTGTTTAGGGGGGTTTTTGGGGTAATAAGTTGTGAGAACCTTTTGATGTGCTCATATTTATGGAGAGAGAGAGAGAGAGAGAGAGAGAGAGAGGGGGGGGGAGCGGGAGGGGAAGGTAGACCCACTTTCCAATGAGAGTTTCTTTAAACTTAAGCAACAAGAACTTAATAGTAATCATCATCGATTGTCAAACCTCCTATCATTTTTATTAATTTGTCTTGGATTATGCTAATTATGCCATCTTTTTGAGGATCTCTCATCTTATATTATATCAGAGATCTTTCAGGTAGGGAGACCTTCATTTTATCCCCCCAACCATAGTGAAGATGCCATAGATATGCAGTCAACTATATGATGAGAAATATGCAAATGTGCTGATGGCCTTCTCTATGAGTGGAGAAATCTTACTTATCAGCAGCTGCTTGCTGATGCTGAATCTTTCTTAAACTAAGCAGAGCTAAAAGTATATCCGTCTTTGTCAAAATAAAAGAATTGGTTTTTGGAAATCGAGACGAAATTTTGCATGATTATAAATTATGCTAAATATTAGTACGCATGAGAAAGTGGATGAACCCCATGTCAAGGGCCGAAACTTTCATCGCCAAGGACAAACCCTATGGCTTTAGATGAGTTGGGACATCGGGTCGGTCTTCCCTTGTTAGATCGTTCCCAAACAACGAGGCACGTGAGCATGGCAATTGATCATGACCAACTGTGCCATGCTCACATTGGCTTGAACATTTATTACTTTAACGAGATATGCAAATTATTTGAAAACACAATTGATTTCGGCTTACAGTAACTATCGGTAGGAAATTGTATCAACTCCCGACTAATTTGACGAAGGGGGCCATCCCCACCTTAAGAGTTCCCTATGAATATTTCTTTTACATATTAAGATCCCTAACTCAAATATCCCAACACCATTTAAGCAATCTAGTTGTATCAATACTTTTGCATCTCTCACACTCCACCACAACATCACAAAATCCCACATTTTAGACCATATGGGTACAGGAGACATCCGACCATAGCACTCACACCATAAGATGGTCATGGTCACCTAAGGGTTACGATCCGTCTTGTGGTGGCTTTCCGAATACAACGGTAATTGACATCTTGAAAATACTAAGTTCACTCGTACTTAATGCGATTTAATAACTGTTCCGTCTTCCGTGAAATCCATACATTCCATGGCATTACAATAAAGTTTACCCCATCCCGAATTTCGCGTTCTATATCTCATCCTGTTCGGTTTCCAAACGAAAAAGCCAGAAGAATGATTTCTCGTGCATCAAACTCAAAGAAATCTTTCTACGTGTACGCTCTGTCGGTGCAGAAAGTGGCCATCAATATAGGTCATGATCTGATCAAATTCCCAAAGTGGTGGGGAATACGCATTCCATGTTATCCGTGGACAAAGCAATGTATGAACAGTAGTACTGGGTAAAGCGAGAGAACTCCATGTGCACAATACGAGAAAGAGAGAGAGAGAGAGAGAGAGAGAGATCAAAGCTAAATATGAGCAATCTTGAAATCAAACGGGAATGATGTTAAGGACTGTACATGATGTAACAAAATGAACCACCTTGTACCTCGTTTCATGCTGAGGAATAATAAGGCTTTGCACTAAATTCTTCGGCCACTATGAGTACACTGAATAGACATTGAATACGCTCCCCCTTTTCCTTCTTTTGATTACCAGCGCTTTTGCTTGGGCAAATGACTTTTTTGTGAGTTAGTTTTCTAGGACTTTTATGTGTTTGGTCCACCGTAAACAATCGGTTGACCAAAAATCATTACAGTCAAAACAAATATACATGCTTAAAGTTAGAAAAGTGAATTTCCCAATATGAAAGGGAAAAACATTTTCCTAAAAAATGATTTCTCGAAATGTATCTCCCCTTATTATGAAGTTTTTTGTTTCTCCAAATAAGCACACCAAAAGATCTAAACATCAAAAGTTTTTTCCAGACACCACCAAACAATTGAAAACTGTTCATTTTCCTCAAAAATAATTTCCATGAA
The DNA here is from genome assembly GCA_016097605.1 of Eucalyptus guilfoylei. Lineage (NCBI taxonomy): Eukaryota > Viridiplantae > Streptophyta > Magnoliopsida > Myrtales > Myrtaceae > Eucalyptus > Eucalyptus guilfoylei. The sequence goes on along the minus strand of CM027866.1, from coordinate 36,154,662 downwards.
AAATATTTTCCTTCATTGTGAAATTTTTCACGAAACAAGCCATACACTTTTATTGCTCAATGTTATAAATCACGCAATTTCATTTTTTTTATTTAATGCTCTCAAAAAATTTAAATATCAACATGTGGATTTGCACGAAGCTTTTCCTTAATTCTTGGAGTTCAAATGATGATTTAAGTTTGGGATATGAGTAAAGAACGGTTCTGTTATTTCACAAAATGGACGGTCAATTGCCAGCCACCGTTTTTTTTTTTTTTGGCCAGCCACGGGGTTTAAAGTAGGAAATTGGGATACCGGCTTGCGCAGTTTCATTTATTTTTGTCTCTGACTTGGTGGAATTTCCACAAGTTTAAAAAGGCAGAAAATGAGTTTTTTGCTATTTAATATAAAGAAACAAATGATAATATCTGACTTACCAAAAAAAAAAAAAAAAACAAATGATAATATCTGGATAAGATGAAATCTATTTTTTTCTTTTATTCTTTTAAAATGATAATATAATAAGCAACGTAAAAAGGATTCAATTGTAACTTTTAAAATGGTGGATCTTTTCTTTGGCATAATTGGTATGTATTATTCCGCAATAAAATAAATTTAATGTCTCAAAAATATAAGAGTGTGAAAACTTACTATACTTGGAACTCCCAATTATTTAAGGGGTTTGTAATGGATTAACACATGAATGTTTTTTTAAAGAAAGAGTCATTAGTTTAAAACTTACGAATGCTTTTTCATTAAATAATAACAAATGACTGTGGAGAAAGAGTCATCCTTAAAACTTACAAATATTTTTTTCATTAAATAACACAGTGTATTTTTTTCAGATATTTATTTTTCAACATGAACTCTAGCATTTTATACTTTGATAGCAATTTGCTAGAAGAAGACAACATGCCAAGACGACAGTACAAGAAATTTCATTAACTTTCACTCATTTAGGAATTTGGATCATATGGGTTATTGTAGCTATTCTCAAAATCAAATTTTCAATCAAGGAAAAATTGAGGAGTTTCAATCATGATGATACTTCATATTATTTTGTTATAAAATAAACTGCTTTATTATAAATTGACTTTTTTATTCGTATGACATGATGTAGGATCAAGTGTCATGTGGTCGTATAAATTTTCTTAATCAACCAAACATTTGAACAATATCAAGTAAAATTTGTATGGAATTTGATCAAAAATCTACTCTTTTCTTTTTTTCTAAAACTTCAGCTTTGACTCATGTGATCCGGAGATTGATCTCGTAATGCTTGAGGTCCTTGCACATCTTCATCTATGAGGTTCGAATCCACGGGGTAATATTTTCGTCTACAAATTCATCATTCATATTTCGATATTGTCTTTAATTCAACTGTTTATAGAACTGATATCACTAGTCTTGATTTTAGGTTATCGGAAAATCCTTTTAGAGCAATTTAATTTGATGAAAAAGAATGAGGAGCCATTCGATGGATCATTTTGTCATTAGTTGCAAAGCCGACATTTCAAGCATATTTTATTCTTGAATTTCAACAAATCTTTCTAGCGACATTGATGATTTCTTTTTAGTTCATCTAATATTTTTGTACTTGTGAGTATCTATATTTTGATATTTAATTTTTCTTCTCCTTTTTATATTCAAGAAATTTCACTCGGTGGGATTTGTAAAAGTTCCCCTTTTAGATTCGTCCCTTCTTGGACCTTTTCAAAAATCATTTTTAAAAAAAAAAAAAAAATTGTGGCTAGGATTACACCGTCGGAACTTTAATTCATTCTTACGGCACCGTTTTTGGTAGCCCGGTCCAAAAAATAGAGAGAGAGAGAGAGAAAAAAAAAAGAAAAGAGAAAAGAGGCTGAGTTGGCGGCAACCGGCTAACGGCGCCGTATCGCAGCTCCATTTATACGACGTCAGATTGAAATCTCCTTCCTGTTCTTTCTTCCTTGCGAGAAATCGATCGTTTCCGAAGGTGCCAAAGCAGTCCCCGAAGAGATAGAGAGAGAGAGAGAGAGGGAGAGAGAGGAGGAGGTTTCTGTGCCTGGAATTGATCCGAAGTCGAAGCAAAGATGGTGCGTTACCTTCGTTTTTCTCTTCAATTCGACGGTAGCAACGGTTGGTTTGGAGATTAGGGTAGCTGATTGTTCTGTTCCCCTTTGGGCGAGCGAATTAGGGTTTCGGCCAATTTCGCTGATTCGATCTCTGGGGTTTCGGTGCGATTCGTGTTGGTAGATTAGTCCATACGCATTGCGTGTAGTTCTTTTCGTGGTCGTTGCTCGATTCTCCCCGTCACGAGGCGGTCGTCCGCCTCGTTTCGATCCGTACGTGGAGGAGGGTCCGTAGGATGAATCGCGGACTCGTGAAGTTCGAGTTTTTTTTTTTTTTTTTTTTTTTTTTTTAATTCAAGATTGGATTTTGGAGCTATTTTGAGATGGTAATTTTAGATCCTTGGTGATGATCTGCTCTGCCTGTGATGCGGCAGAGCAGGGCCGTGATCTATTCGCTCCAATTGTCTTGTCTTTTATCGGAGTCTCCTCTGTTGAGCTGCCTTTGGTCTATTTTAGATAGCATGGCAGAGTTATTGTAGATATTGCGGCGGCTACGAGTGATGTGTTGCTGCGATCGACCATTACATATGGAGGCGGAATGATGTTTTGGTGTTACTACGTAAATTGCTGATTTCTTTCAGACTAAACTTGCCTTCCTTTTGAATTTTGCAGTCTTCGCTAGCAGCTGCGAGAGCAGACAATTTCTATTACCCTCCAGAATGGACCCCAGACCAGGTAACAATTGAAGCTTTCAATTTCGGTGTTATTATATTTTAGCATTTTGTATCTTGAGTTCTTACATTGCTCAGCTTTCAGGGTTCTTTGAACAAGTTCCATGGTCAACATGCTTTGAGAGAAAGAGCACGGAAATTGGACCAGGGCATCTTGATCATAAGGTAACTACTTATGTATAATTACAGTTTCTCTTGTTTATTTATTTTATTTCTGAAAAAAATTCTGTCATCAGGGTTCATGTGAATGCAATCTCTTATGCGGTACTTGGTATCAGTTATTGCTTTTACTTAGAAGCATATAGTCTCATCAATATGTTTATTATTAACAGGAGTGCATTATGAGTCCTGTTTTTGAGAGAAGCAGCTTAATGTGTGTCTTAGCTATTTATGTTGTGTCCACGCCTGTTAAAGCTAATACAGTCATGAACTAATCCTCTCAGTTTGTGTACATCCCTCTTCCAGTGTCAGTTCCTTTATAAGACCCATGCATGAATCGGTGTTTTTGTGGGTCTTTCATTTCTAGGTACATAGGTGGTGCAAGGTCACTCACGCTCACATGTTTTTTTAGCTTTAGTGTTGAGGTAGCTGGGATTCAGGAATGATTTTTCTCTTTGTATGAGTAAACGTTGCTCATCCTTTCTCGAATTTACAGCATCTCATGACATTTTATTTGAGCACTCTCTCTCTCTCTCTCTCTCTCTCTCTCTCTCTCTCTCTCTCTATAGCCATAGGGTTACATCCTAGCAAAGGAATCTCCTGTCTAATGTTATGAAAGCTTTGCACTTGGAGGAGACCTTTTGTTATTAAATCTGTAACATTTTTCAGTAAGAATATGTTTTCTGTGGCGAGCTAACACTAATACATGTGGTACAGAGTTGCGAATTGCTAATATATGTTATATTTATCCGATATTTTTAGATTCGAGATGCCCTTCAATATCTGGTGTGGTGGATGCAATTCTATGATTGCAAAAGGTGTTCGGTTCAATGCTGAGAAAAAGCAAGTGGGGAACTATTATTCGACAAAGGTACGCTTCTTTTGAAGACTTAATGCTTTCTGGTTGAATAAGTGCAATTAGAGATCAGATTGCTGTAGACTGCAGGATGTGTCCCATTCACACATGGCATCATAATTAAAATGATCTATGTGGTTGATGACGGAAGAACTTTGATAAGATCCTAGTTTTTTAATAAAATTTTGTTAAAAAAATGCCCCTAGAGCACTTGTTAAAAATAAAAAAATAAAAAAATTCATTATTGTTTCATTCATTGATTGTCCTCGTGACATGCACAATCCATGCTTCAAAAATCGAATATTTTCTCATTAGGTATGTCAAACAAGTCCTCTGTCAACAAGATGCTTTATAATTTAAGTTTTTGGGACCCAGTAATAATGATTGTCTTGATTGTTTATTTTTTTTATATATAAAGATATGGAGCTTTACGATGAAATCAGCCTGCTGCAAGCATCAAATTGTGATTCAAACAGATCCAAAGAATTGTGAATATGTGATTATCAGTGGGGCTCAACGAAAGACTGAAGAGTATGACATTGAGGATGCAGAAACTTTTGCACTTCCTGCAGATGAAGGTAGGCGATTTTCTCCTACGTTCTATAATGATTCTTTTTATAAATAATTGGTGCGAGCCATTCCATCTCTTTTCCTATTGTATCTTCTATGTGATTGTTTAGTTGCTTGTGATTTTGTGTTGGCACTGTTTGTCTGGAGTAGTTTTTACTTCATACTCTTTGCCTTTCTCAAATCTTGTGGGGGACGCACTTGGACTAATTTTTATAATTTGAACATCTAAAATTTTTACTATGTATAAATGCTAACACGGGGAGTTTGTATGTTGCGTTTTTTGGTCACCCTTTTTTAAGTTGAATGGTATTTCATAGTTTGGGGAAAAGTGGAAAAGTAGCCTTTTGCTTTATGTAAGTCCAATTTAACCCCATAGACGCTAACTTCCTTTTCTGGCTCAAAATATTCTGTTTTTCAGAAAAAGGCAAGCTTGCCGATCCTTTTTACCGCCTTGAACACCAAGAGGAAGATTTGCAGAAGAAGAAAGAAGCTGAACCGGTACTAGTGCGCCTTCAACGTGTATCAGACACTAGGCATGCAGATGACTACTCTCTGAACAGGGCCTTACGGGCACAACTTAGGGTATGTTTTGAGTTATCCCAAGTGATTTATTCTTTCTTAATGTTTTTCTGTTTTTCAAATTTTAACATGGCTGACCATATCCAGAGTCAAAAGAAGCGGATTGCTGAAGAAGAGACTGCTTCCAGGAAGAAGGGCCTCGCAATACGACTGCTCCCAGCAGCGGAGGAAGACACTTCTACCGCAGCAAAAGTGAAGTTTTCGTCCAAGTTTGAGAGGAACAGGAAGGACAAACGGGCATTGATAAATGCTGCTTCTATATTTTCTTCCTCTGGGCCTGCGGCATCAGATAAGGGCAGACTGGTCCTGGAGTCTAAGAGGCGGAAAATTAGGGCCGCCTCAGCTTCTGACTTGTTGGCAGGTGGATTTAAGCCGTCAGCACTGTCGGGCAATGGCATTTCTTCAAGTAGACACAAGGGCAGCTCAGTGGCAGTGAGAAAATTCTAGTTGTTTTTAGTGTAGTACCGGTAATACTATTGAAGTTTGGCTTTTGCCTGACAGCGTCGCTTCTGCAGAATGCCGATCAAGCTTTTGTATATATCTACCAATGTGGTGTGGTGTACTCTTGTATTTTTCGGGGGAGTTCTGTTGTGCAGCAGTAATCCATCCTGGTCTATTTGTTGAGCTGTACTCTTTGTTCTTTATCGACAACCTTGTCTTGACCAATATGATACTAAATAAGGGTGTGACAAAATTATGTGCTGACAATTCCTCCTTCCTCATTAGCTGCTGTGTTTGATCGAGTGGTAAAATAACAGGATCTTTAACAACGAGAAATCTGGGTTTCTTGGTTCACCTACCCAATCGCAATTTGTCTTAGGGTAGGCCACAAAGAAGGTATTCCTTGCGAATCCCCTGTTCTTGTCGTAAACCGCCTACTTGATAGGACCAAATCGATGAACTTAGCTTGATAGCAAATTGGCTCACGATATCTTCTTATGTGATCCGAAGGAAAATTGCCTGCATGCCTGCCTCATAAGAATGCGGAGGATCTGTTCTTCAATTTAGGATTTTTATGTGATCCATTGTCACCCCCGAAAACCTAATAATTTTTATTGGCTAACCTATGCAAACTTATCATTTGGTATGTTGTACAACATGTATTGAAATTAATTAAGAGTTTTTCGTGCAGTCATTGATAGCATAAAGCCTGAGTAATCTTGAAAGAGGCTTGGGGGATGAGCGTGCGGTTCTAAAAATGGTCCAAACGCCTCCATTCGAAAGTGACATTGCACGCCTTCTCGCCCGCACAAACTGTACATAAAGGTCTCTCTATTTTTTTTTTAAGGGGTAACTGTAGCACTGAGATTACGTTGTATAGACTTCTGGAGATCCTGTCCCTACGTGAAATCCAAACTCGCCCCTCGCCCCTCGCCCACTCTCAAGAGACCAAACCCTACTTCTACACCAAGAAGGAATGACAGAAAAACCCTACTCGACGGCGACGGTAGATTTCTTTGTGGAGTGGTTCTGGGAAATTATTAGCCTCTGCGCATCAAATCTGTCCTACTCTCATCCACAGTACGAGGAGATCGGATAAAGAGGCCGAAATTTCGCTCCTCGTGTTCCTTATCGCCAGTCCTGTAGAAAAGGGGTCAATCTTGTAGACTCTTATTTTTCGTGGGGCAGGGCTTTTGGTACCATTTGATAGTGACGTGCGGGTATAACAAATCAAAAGCAACTAAAATTGAAGGGTCACACTAAATGACACACACATCTTTCGACTCGTATAATTGATTGATTACATCATGTAAGTTGCATAATTAGCATATAAAATAACTCTTGTTATCATATTGTAGGGGCAGGGATTAATGTTATTTGCCTCGGACCCCATGTCCTGGCACGCCCTATCCATGGCCGTATTACTAACAACTCCCCCTAGTTTCTCCAGACAAAAGAAATCCTTAGCAGAAGGAGAAGTACTACTCGCGCAACGATCGTATCTTGCTTTTCCTCTGTTGGGTTCCTAGTATTTTACCGATTACTGATAGAATGGATCGTGGACGTGATAGGGATGATACTATCATAGCTACATGCGATATCTCGGAACAGATATTTCAGCATTCATGTTCCTACCCACTCTGTACACCGACATGCCATAAATCTACCGAGTAGACCCCAAAAAAGACCCCACCCCCCAAGAAAGAACCAGCAAAAGATTTGGAATTCCTGTGTATATGTCAGCGCAAACTCTTATCTTGGTTCTGCGGACTCTGTCAGGAGAGTCTCTGTCACGGAGAAAACGCGAGCGTTGTCCTTAAAATATAGAGAGCAATCTATGATATCCATTCACGGAGCCTAACGTATCGAGCTAGGCTTCTTCTTCTTCTTGCAATCTCTTGGCTGCTGCTTCTTGTCTCTTGTTTTCCCCATGATATCACCGAGTTCGGTTTGCAGAAAATATGGACCATCGCGTATTTAGATAACTGCCAAGAACGTGGACAGTCCTCATTCGCATGCTCAACCTGTGAGCTCTCTCTCTCTCTCTCTCTCTCTCTCTCTCTCTCTCTCTCTCGTTTCCATTTGATATGTCGCAGAGCCCTCGTTGAAGAGGCTCTCTCTCTCTCTCTCTCTCTCTCGTTTCCATTTGATATGTAGCAGAGCCCTCGTTGAAAAGGCTATGAATTTTGGTCGTGGGGAATGGTTACTGTCGGTCCTTCTTTTTTTCTTTTTTTTTTGATAGATGTGTTTCATCCATTAAAGTTTTCTTTATTCCTGCTATGGTATAGTTGCTCGTAAACGAGGTTTTCTCAACTTGTGCATTCGAGATGCCCCTTAATCATATTTAACAAAAAAAAAAAGATTGTCAATTTCTCGTAGCATGTATAGTCAGCGCATTAAAAATGACAATCTTTCTTTAGTAAATATTTTAAAAAAATTCTGAGATTATTTAAAAAATGTACCCGCTCTTATATACATCATTGCACAGAAATTTTTCACTAGCTACAAAATAAGAGAAGATATAAAGTAAATTCAGATATGGATTGAGATCTTCTACGTTTTAAGTAGTAAATTTATTAGGTAAAGTCACCTCTTGGTCCACAATACCCTTACTCTTTAAGGGATCTAAGCATGAGACCGCACACCCAAGAAAGACTGTAGTGCCATACAAACAAGAACGAGTTTGGTCGGGGTAGGGGTGAAATTGGAAGAGGGGAATAGGAAAAAGAAGAAAGAAAGAAAGAGGAGAAAAAAGGGTAATAGGATGGTCGCTTTGGGCCGTCCATTCGCCGGCCGTCCGTTTGCAAGGGAGACGGCGTGTCTAAAGTTTAGGGGGGAAACTGACCTAAATATAGAGGATCCCGATCCTTTTGATAGAGTTAGATTTAATTTTGACCCGACACTATTATAATGTGAGACCTATCATATTCAATAGTCTGCATATATTGTAGTGTATATTTACCGAAATCGCCTCGTCTTTTCCCATTAAACTATGAATTGCTGATAAATTAGATCCATTCATCAAAATCTACCTTTTTTCTCTTTTACCTTGGCACTGATATGCACACAGGACGTGTGGCTCTGTGTGGTGTGTGGATTTTGATTTTTTCCTTCAGCATATCTGATGTGTGTTTGGAAATTATAATCTCACTGAAGATGTTTTCAGTGCTGGGGTTGCCTAAAACTATGCTTGCCAAGCTAGGTATCATGATATTGTAAGATAGAACCAGATTGTGTTCTTAGTATAAACTCAATATATGGGATCAAAGCCTAGAATATGACAAAGCTAGACAAGGTATGTGGACCCCTTAGGGCTGATGTGAGAAAACGACGAAAAAGGACGGAAGTAAGTAGGGTTTTGAGATTGCAATTATAAGCAAATGAATGCACGTCCTCTGACAAGAAAAGGCCAACCTATGCAAGCCAAAGCATACAGAGAGAACGATTAGTCGACTGTCATGATTCATTACTGTTTGATTTGATGATCTTTCACCCTAGAGAAAAATTTGAAAGATGGATTACGACAAGTGAGTGTCGTGAATCTAGACGACACAGGCGGAATGATTACATGCAAGAGATCAAACAAGAGCAATAGGCCGTCGACAAGTAATGCAAACATTCTGTGTTTACCTGGTCCAGACGAACGTGTTTACGTCCATAGGGAGAACTGTTTCCATTCAATTAATCAACTGGTTAAGGACGTATCAGAAATGTAAGCTGAAAAGAATTAGAAAAGCTACAAGTCATGCACTTTGCACATCAAAATACCATATTTATCACTCTGAATGTAGGTCTTCCCAGAAACATGCGGTACACAGAGACCCAAAAGACAAAAAATCAGCAGTAGATGTCTGTGCAGCATCCGCAAAACATACTATGGCGTTATGTTGAGCAAAAACGTTCAGTGGAGTTTCCCTGCTTAATACCCAGAAAAACCAAAAGACATGCCGTTGATCTCATCCATGTGCCACAGGAGCTTTCGAGTGGAGCATGCTCAATATATCCACATATACTATATCAGCTTTGCCCATATAAAAATATAACTTAAGCAAACATAATGCCTAGTAAATATCTACATATTCTATGAATCCATGGGAAATTAAAAGATAGAGGCAGAGTTTTATTTTGCAATTCTTTCCTCCTTGGGAATGTCTGTATATGTAAATAGTTCATTATTTTGGCAAACCAGATATATGGCACCGGGAGGTTTCTTATGTAAAGCAGAACTATATTCATGATTCAACTTTGAGTATAGAAATGTTTAAGGGCTACATCCATCTCATCAGGCAAATGTACCAGAAAATTGCTTGGGAGTTAAATAGACCAAATTTGACCTTACATCCTTATAATGAAACAAAAATGAAAATGCAAATGTTAAGTACACAGTTACTACCTTCTCATACAAGCGTACTTAAGTCATGATAAAAATTGCAAGCATTGTGTAGAGTCTTAAACCTTAAGGATATATAATGCCTTGAGAGATGTATAAATTTAATTGAAAATGCTCACATCTCAAAATTAAATTAATATTATTATGTTTAGACATAAATATATATCGAGCATATAAGTGTAGTGATCTGTCCACATAACAAGTTTAATTTCCATGCACCATATCTTGAGAGTTTCAACGTGACTTAATTTCAGATTCTTTCTCAAAACACTGCATGACTAAGCTACCCCTCATCACATTACAGCTATAAAGCTTGGCAAATTTTAATTTTTAGTCTTCTTCAAATCCATAATAAACAAATTGGGCACCTAAAGTTTGCCGAGTAGTATTTAGCTCATAATTTAGGAAAAATGAAACCAAGATGGCGAGGAAGTTCTTATACGAGACTCTGGTATTCACGGAGGTGCTATTACATTCTCCTTCCGAGAGATGTAAATCACTTAAGCTACTTCTTTTCTTCTTGCATATTCCTGGAAACTATCCAGTCTCTTCCCTCAATGTACATAGTGCTTCCATATGTCTTAATTATATTCGCTCAACAATGCTCAATATGTTAAGACATTGGTATTGAATTATTTTACATCGTTTACCATGATATCACTTCAATATCAACAAATTTTTTTCCAAAATTTGTTAACATGACATATGTTATTTTTCCAAAACACCATGTCTGCTCATTGTCTGCTCATTTGCCATATCCAAAGGCTCCCGAGGCATCTGTGAAATATGAATTAGAAGACCTAGCACATGCAACCTAGCTACTGCTCATCAATCCACATATGAATGCTAATCGGAATTTAACAAGTAAAGGCCAAAAAGCGGTCCATGTTTTGTACCTGAGCTGCAATTTTTTCTGCTAAGAAAAATTGTGCTATGAAGATATTAAAAACAACTGCTTCTAAACAAAACTCATCATTCAGCTCTCACATTGAATTGCTTTGACATGAGAAACCATTACCGGCATGATATCCACCTGTGCGTAGGGATTAGAAAACTATAGAAAGGATAACCAAAGGGATTTGCAGAAATACGATGCACAAACCATAGCACTCCAGAAAATGTTTTTCGCTCCCAAAATGGAAATTACACAAAACAACCCACCTCTACGACATAACCTAGTGTGGTTTGAGATGGCGACATAAGAAGAATCGTCTGATCGGAGGGAGGATCAGAAGAGGTACTCCAGTTTGGCCTTTCGATCTTCTTTTCATTTTCAGTGATTTTTATTGAACTCGTGAAATAGTGTTTTTTGTGATCTAGGGTTCTGTTCTTGGCCAAAGAAAGGAGTTACTGTCAAACTCTTGAATGATACCTGCCAGGAGATCCGTGCTTCTCATCGCAGGACTCAGACCGCTCGTTTCAGGATAGTAGTTCGCCATCCCGGCACTGCTTGTCGCTGCTGCGGCATCACACAAGAGCTTGTCGATCATGCTCAATGAATCGTCCATCTCTGACGCGAATTGCCCATATTCTTGTGCCGAGTCGTCGTTGTTGATCGGTTGCTGGTGGGCACATAAACCATCAGCACCGGAGAACTCCGAAGCATTTGGGTTTCTCTCTCTTGCTCTCTCCCTCGCCTTTTCCCTTTCCCTAGCATCGCAAGATTTTATTTTCTCTTTCCTATTGCTAACATCTTGTTCTTGTTCGTGTTCTGCTTCAGCTTCAGCTTGAGCCGCCTTTACATCACCGCCGCAATCTTTCTGCGTGGTGATGTTTCGGCCCACTACCTCCTTGATGGAGCTCCTGGACTTGGAGAGGAGCCACTCGATGGTCTTGCTCGCCTTATCGAACCCCAACATGTCCTGCAGACCAAAGAACTTCCTCGACACCTGCACCGACAACCTTATCCTCCGGTCTCGCAGTCCTTGCACCGTCCGGATCTTGCTGTGCCGGTCCTTCTTGCCGGTGTTCCTCTTCCGAGGCAACGCTTTCTTGTTCTTCGCGGGATCAGCAACCCTGACCCCATTTGCATCGACGAGAGATTTCGGAGGCGTCGGCTGATCGGGAGCCGCGAAACTTGTGAAATCCGCATCGGGTGGTGCAACATGTTGTTGCGAGAAGTAGTGATGGAGAGAGGATAACACGCCATCGATGTGGTTAGGCACCGAAGGGAAGTGAGTGAAGGGTGAAGGGCGGCCACCCGCTTCTTGATTTTGAGAAGATTCGGCAATCGCCAGGGCTTCTTCTGTGGGAAGAAACGGGCTGTGATGACCATCGCCGCTCGCGGAAAACATCCTTTGACGATCTGAAATTTTTTGCAGACAAGCACAGAGAGAGAGAGAGAGAGAGAGGGAGGGAGGGAGGGCGGGAGAGGGAGAGGGAGTGGATGAAAAGATCACAGAGGAAGGTAAAATGCGAGAGAGGAGGAAGATTACGATGACGGTAACTGCGAAGCGAGCTGGGTCATGTTTGCATGTTCATGTGCACGCTGGATCACTGGCCCTGACTGAGATGGTTTGAGGAGCAAACGAGTTGGTAGTTTTCATCGCAGATGTGATCAATGTCGTCAATTATTTCCAGTATGAAGGAGAGGGAGGGAGAGACAGAGAAAGAGAGAGAGAAAGGTAGCGGATGATAATTTCACGTGGGGCGGAGGGGGGGTGTTGCCATGATACCGACTTTTTTTAAAGTCCTCAGCTCAGAGAGAGAGAGAGAGGAGACAGCTATAGGAAAACCCTAGAGAGAGAGAGAGAGAGAGAGAGATGGAGAGATGGAGAGAGATTACCGATGGAAAAGACAAGGTAGCAGGAGGACGTAGGAAATAGGGCGGGTACATACCTAAAGAGAAAGGATTGTTTGACCGGGAGAGGAAGTGTCGTTGTTCATCTCCTCTCTCTCTCTCTCTCTCTCTCTCTCTGGGATTCCTCCCACAGGAATTTCAAATTCGTCTCGTGTTTCTCTCCTTCTCTTTTCTTTTCCCTTTTCCTTGACCATCTTCGGCTATGCCCCTGAGACGCATTTGCCATTACGGGGAAAAGAGCTGATCGAAGCTCCGGCCCTCGTGTGATCTTTTGATTTGCTTCGATTCATTTGCTGAATATGAGATGCGGTTTACTAATTCGAAAGAAGATATAATATCATAGGAAGGGGACAAAAATAGGGAAAACTTCTTTCGTTTATCAATGATTGTTCACATATCTCCATTTTCAAATATCATTAGCATCCCCTTAGACAAGACTCTAGGCTAAAAAGAAAAAATGACCCCTCCTTGCAAATTTATTTTAACATTCCGAGAGTTTAGGTGATTTGATCTTCGATTGGTTTTAAGATTTTATTTTATTTTTTTGGTAGCTTCTGAATTTAGGATCCGAAAATGGCTATTTTTGTAAAGATGAGCATGAGGATAATTAATGAGAAGGTACAAAATAAACTTTAAAGGTGAAATTCGGGTATGTATTTAGTATTTTCAAAAGTGGAAGAATAGAAGTTTCTTTTTTTGGTCGGTAGAAAGTATGATGGTTATGCATGGTACTGCACAGTCTTGCTAACCCTTTGGAACGCTACTCTACATTCTCTATGTTTAGGGGTGCTTGTATCATCATGAGCTAAAGTACCCTTATATATTCAATAAGAATTTAGCCAAAAAAAGCTAGAACCCTAACCCAACCCGTCTCTCTCTTCCCCTCTCCTTTAGCCTGAAGGATAGTGGCGTCGCCGCGTCGGCATAGTGGCTAGAGGAATGAGACAGCGGCTATTGGAGGTTTTTTTCTTTTAAGATAATGTTTCGTTCATTTCTCTAGAAATACAAGATAAAAATAATGCAGTCCAAAGATGAATCATTACATTATTGGTCACGCGCTCAAAAAGTAGATTTGCGACTTATTTAAAACTAAAATTTGCGGATGATTATCGAATTGGTCTTCATTAATGAGCATACGTCTGGCTTGGCTTTTCGGCGGTGGGTACCAAGGAACACCTTCACCAGAGCAAAATGGTTGAATGAGCATGGATTTGAGGCCTTTAAGATTCTGTTTGGTAACTTGCCAAAAAGTAACAATTTCTATTCTTTTATTCTGGAGAGTAGATTTTGAACAGAAATTCGTTTGGTAAAATTTTTAGTCCCGAGAATAAATTTCTATTTTTTTGTTCTTAAAAGTAAATTTGGAATATAATTGAGAAGTAAAAAAAAAAGTTGATTTTTTGTTCCCGGAAACAATTTCAGAATCAAGCTAATCCATTTTTTTCTCTTTTCTCTTCTTTCTTCTTGTTCTTCTTCCCTCTCTTATTTTTTTCCAACCGCCGCCACTGCTGCCGTTGGTCGCCGACGACTAGTCTGACGAGGTCCGACAATCTCGCCAAAGGCTCACCAAGCCAGGGCGAGATTTGGCGAGCTTGCTGGAGGCTCAACTAGCCACCGACGAGGCTTGGCCAAGCTTGGCCGACGAGGCGCATCAGCGAAGGCCAGCGACGCTCCGGTGAGGTCGCCGACTCTCGTCTAGCAGGTCACCGATCATCCTAAGGCTGGCGACCGGCGACCCTTGAAGAAGAAGAGGAGAAAGGAAAGAAAAGAAGAAAAAAAAAAGTAATAAAATTATTCAAAAATTAAAAGAAAATGATTTGAAGTATAAATTTTGAGAACGATACCAAATACAATTCTATTCCGGGAATTCAAATTTTGAACAGTTATCAGATGGCTTAAAATACTTATAAATTATTCCCGATAATAGAATAAAAAAGAATCATTTCTATATCAAATGCGCCCTAAGAATGAAACCTTTACGAAACTCGTGTGAACTCTTTCAAAATTAGAATTGTACACTACTGAATATATGAGGGAATTAAAACCCTAAAATCATACATGTAAAAAAACCCTAAATTTAGACTAGATCCATATAGAAATCTCTCCGAAACGAGAGGGATAAGCTTTCAAATATAAAGAAGAGAAAAACTCCTTAAAACAAGAGGAAAGTAAGACTGAGGAAATAGAGAACCAAAACAATCAAAGTAGAGGTGTGCAATCGAACCAGGTATACTTGGGAACTGGATCGGTTCACCCAGAAAACAGGGTCAAGAACTGATTCTCGTTGAAACCGGTCCGAGAACCGATTCCGAGTGATTACCCGATCGGGAACCGGTTTCTAGATCGATTTTGGAATCGGTTTGGGAATCGGTTTTGTAAATAAAGGTCCAAAATCTTTTTTTTTTCCCCATGATTTATATTCTTACTCTCACAATCACATAACGTTTTTCCTAAACACGCACGACACTCTTCCTTCGTCATTCCTCTTCCTCACTTGCTTCCCTCCCTCACCGGCTTCCTCTCGCACCGTCCGATGGATGAATGGTGTTCGTTGCCGTGAAATTCTTGTGTACCACGTGGATTGGCTCACCTAATTTATCTTTTGTATGAAGAGTTATGCTTGCATAAATGAGTAGTTTCATGTAGTAGTTGTAGGAATAAAATTAATATTAGACCCATATTTGTTGTTAATTCTTTGTCTTTTGATTTTATTTATTATAATTAGTCTTGTGGATCATTAAATTTTCGTTTAGTCAAAAATTTCATGTATTTATTTTATTACAAGTGCTTAATGTTTCAATACAAATTAGGAGGATTGCGCTATTTTCTCGCGTATTAATATAAAATTCGAAATCGTATATGATATCGGAAGATTGCAAAACGGTTTCAGTGAAAATAGGATTGACCCTGAAACCAGATCGGAAAAACAGGGTGGGTCAGGTACATGGTCTAAAAAAGGGGAACCGGTTATAATAGAGTCGAGTACAGGATCCAAGTCTAAACCCTACTCACCCTGGACCCGATCACTCCTAAATCAAAGAAAAAGAGGGAAAGGGGTAAAAAAAGGGAGGGGAGGGAGAAAACTAGCTCAAACCCTCCCTTCCATGGAGGTTGAAGAAGGTGGCTGCTTGAAGATGGGAGGGAGGGGAGAGAATCTAGGGTTTCGTGAAGCGACGAATGGGTATTGGAGTTGGTCAGCTTGAGAGATATTGAAGATTTTCTTATTAGGTTTCTAAGTTTGCATATTGGAATTTTTCCGATGTAACTTGTGAGTTAGATAAATTAGGACATTGCATGTTTGTTATGTTGATGTGCCATCCATCTAAAGGAATAAATTCAAGCCTATAAAGATATAAATTAAGACCTAAGTGGCAAAGATCTCAAATTTCATCTGAACTCATTCTAATAAGTTGAACTCGTTACATTATAAGAAATTACGAGTCTCTGCTTAATATCCATGGATTGGCATAATATGATGTGTCGTTGTTCCCACAAATTTTTTTTAGAATGTTGTCACAGACTTAGTATCAAAACCCATGTAAGCTCAACCAAGCCAAAGAAGCCTAAAGAGCAATATAAATGGGTTACTATAGATTGGACCAAGTATAGACTTGACTTGACTGGAGAAAATCTCCACGAGCAACTTTCATGATGGATATACGTGGACAGCATGTTACATTGGACCTTAATGCCAAACCCTGCTTAAATCAACCCAAAAATCATTGCTAGTTGAGATTCAATTTTTCCAAGAGAAAAAACTACATGTTTTAGGACACCTTACTAAAGTTTAGCATGTAATATGGTGATTTTTTTTTTTTATTGATTATGAACCATTTAATACATGATCCTCACTTGCTTCAACACCAAATAGAAAACAGTTGCGTCTGTATATGTAGGCCAATAGTGTCATCAGTTTCCCATTTTGTTTTCCAAAACTATATTTAGCTAGTATAATATCTATTCATTATAGTAACCACCGCTTATGTTTTTTCCTAATGCACAAACACCCTCGTGTCATTCCAGAGGTTTTAATATCGTCCTAATACAAAATAAGCTTTGAATCGATAATTTTATTTTTTCACACGGCAGTTCTCATTTTATTTTCAGACCGACATCTCTATATAAAACGTAACTCATAAAATCCGACCACATTAGGTCGGAAAGCAGTTGCGCCGCACGTAAATAATCGGTGCATTTTGCCAATGCGAATCGCACTATATTTACGGGAATAAGGCCCGCTCGAAGATCTCTCGGGTGGGAGGAGGAGGAGAAGGGCAGACCAATAGCAGGGAGGCGTCCGGGCGCGAATGATACGTGTCGGGCAGGTAGTGGTCGGTCAAAACAGCGAACCGATGGAATTCCCATCATTGGATGCTAGAAATGATAAAAAGAAACGGCTCGCTCCCCTAAGCCCCCCCACGTGCGCGATCACTGATCAATCCCCTTCTGAATTTCTAATCTAACTCGTAAACCGACCGCGCCATTTCCTCGTTTCGCTCCTGTCTGCACTCCATCTCTCTCTCTCTCTCTCTCTCTCTCTCTCTCTCGATCCAACAACAATGGCGGCTCCTTCACTCCCCTCTCTGCTCCTCCTCTCCTCCCTCCTCCTCCTCCTCGCCGCCTCCCCGCATCCCTCCGCCGCCGCCGCCTCCCGGGGCTCGTTCCTCAAGCTCCCCCTCCTCCACCGCCCCTCCCGCTCCCCGCAGCTCCTCCGCCACGGCCGCTCCCGCTCCCCGCAGCTCCTCCGCCACGGCCGCTCCCGCTCCGCCGCCTCCCCCGTCACCTCCGCCGCCTCCTTCGGCGCCGGCCAGTACCTCGTCGCCCTCCACCTCGGCACCCCTCCCCAGCGCCTCCTCCTCGTCGCCGACACCGGCAGCGACCTCGTCTGGGCCCGCTGCTCCGCCTGCCGCCGCGCCGGCTGCTCCCGCCGCGCCCCGGGCTCCGCCTTCCTCGCCCGCCGCTCCTCCTCCTTCCGCCCCCACCACTGCTACTCCGCCTCCTGCCGGCTCGTCCCCCGCCCCTCCCCCCGGCCGCGCTGCAACCGCACCCGCCTTCACAGCGCGTGCCGCTACGAGTACACCTACTCCGACGGCTCCCTGTCGACCGGCTTCTTCTCCAGAGAGACCGTCACTCTGAAAACGACCAGCGCCAAGACCAAGGCAGCAGCGGCGGCGGCGAGGCTCAAGGGGCTGGCCTTCGGCTGCGGGTTCCGGGTGTCGGGTCCGAGCGTAACCGGGTCGAGCTTCAATGGGTCCCAGGGAGTCATGGGCCTGGGCCGTGGGCCCATCTCGTTCGCCTCCCAGCTCGGCCGCCGCTTCGGCAGCAACAAGTTCTCCTACTGCCTCAAGGACTACACTCTCCTCCCTTCCCCCACCAGCTACCTCATCATCGGCGACCGCCCCAGAGAAGACAACGCCGCCGCCGCCTCCCCCCTCGCATTCACTCCGCTGCTCGCCAACCCCTTCGCGCCCACGTTCTACTACGTGGGCATCAAGCGCGTGTCCGTCGACGGCGAGCGCCTGCCCATCGACCCCTCCGTCTGGTCCCTCGACGACCTCGGCAACGGCGGCACCATCCTCGACTCCGGCACGACCCTCACGTTCCTGGCGGAGCCGGGGTACCGCCCGCTCCTGGCGGCGATGAGGCGGCGCGTGGGGCTCCCGGCGGCGGCGGGGGCGCCGCAGGGGTTCGACCTGTGCGTGAACGTGACGGGGGCCGGGCGGCGGCCGCGGCTGCCGAGGCTGAGCTTCGAGATGGAGGGCGGGGCGGTGTTGGCGCCGCCGGCGGGGAACTACTTCATAGACGTGGCGACGGGGGTGAGGTGCCTGGCGGTGCGGCCGGCGGGGGCGGCGGCGGAGGGGGCGGGTTCTCGGTGATCGGGAACGTGATGCAGCAGGGGTTCCTGTGGGAGTTCGACGTGGACAGGTCGACGCTCGGTTTTTCACGCCGGGGCTGTGCCGCGTCGTGACTCGGCGAGTGGCGCGGGGCCACTCACTGAGTTCGGCCCCGCCGTGGCGTTTCGTGTTCTGTCGTGGGGATCCAACTTTTGCGAAATGATTTCTGCCGATTTCTTATTTTGCCACATTCTTTTCCTTTTTTGATCATCATTTTTCGTCTTTTCGAGTCTCGAGTGGACATCACTTATTGCCAGATGAAAAAGGGCTTTGGTTCTTTTTGTTTTGTTTTCCCTCCCAGTAAATATGCGAATTAGTTGGATGGTGAGCATATGCGGACCGTCGGGTCAAACCCGCCGGCGTCGATTACCGTGCACGACCTCGCGACGTGATATAATAATAGGTCTTAGTTTTTACTCGTCATCAGTACCTTATGACGTCATGTTGTAAACCGGCTCTTTCCATAAAATTCATGTTAGATCTAAGTAACGCACAAGACATCTGCAAGCCTGTCATATTTTTATTGAAAAAATTATGACATGAGTTTTATTAATAATTTACATTAATATTTAAAATTTATTGATAAGATTGTTCCACATTTCTAATTTAGGATATAAAAATGTTGTAAAGTTCGTAGTTAAAAGTGATGTAATATAAAAAGTTAATATCATCAAAAATCTTAAATCAATGCACCTATAAACACCCCAAATTGATATATCTGTCAAATTGCTTTGTTGGATAACAAATGACAATTGATGAATATACCGGTTTGGGTTTTTACAATCGGTTTGTTACTGGTGTGCCGGTTTATGATTTTTCATGGAATTTATCAAATTCAACCAAAACTAGCAAAGAGTAAATATATCACATATAAATCTGTCACAAATGTATTATTTTAGAGTAAATTTATCACAATGATATTAATATAGAGTTCTTTGTGATATAAAAAAACAAAACTCTAAAGCTTGTAGGGTCGGCTTCAATCCACCCAAGACTGCTAAATGAGCTGGTCTTTCTTGTACTCTTCTTGTTGGTTAAACCTTCTGAGAAAACACCTCCACCTCTTAAAATTATTTATTGTATTCCGTACATGCACCTTTTAGGATTAGATCTTTTAGCCTAATCATTTTTTTGGCAACCGACACATTTTGGCATTTTTCGAATCTAAACTTCGCGAAACCATCCCACCGCTAAAATGTCAACACGTGAATTTACATTCCTTTTGCAATCTTTCGAGATTTAAAATGATATTTGGAAATTTTGGTGGGAAAGTAAGGACAATATTAATCACTTCGCCTTTCAAGATTTATGTCTGTGTTAGCTAAAAGGTGAAGACTTAACCCCCACTTTCTGCTGTGTTAGCTAAAAGGTGAAGACCTAACCCCCACTTTCTGTTTTGGTACTTTCCATCGGGTCCATCGTGAGGTGGTGTCATCTCGAGCGAGGGCGTGAGCCGCGCGCGATTGACCTGTAATGGTAGTCGGTTCAGAGATTCGATCCAAGATTTTCCAAATAAATGAAGGAAAAGTCAAATAGGATCTGACATTTTTTCCGTTTTTTTATGGGTACTTTTATTTTCTTGATTATTATATCGACCCTGTTATTATTATTATTTAATTTTGGTCAGAATGTTATCAGACCTTGTTTCAATCGACAGTCATCTCATACGTATCCTTTCACATCTGATGGCAGGCAACATATGATCTGATTCTTTTCTTTTTTTTGGTAATTTTTTTTTGTCAGAAGAGATTGCATTAAAAATTTCAGTACATAAAGCCTCGCCTATTTTGGAACAAAAGATTTACCCAAAGAAAAAAAGTAAGCGAATCGTTCGCAATGTACATGCATATTTAATATATTTACGTGGCGAATGATAAAAAATTTTATGAGTGAAGAATGATAAAAAAAAATTATTTCTATTTCTGAGTGAATTTATGAGCGAATAATGATGAAAAAATTTTGTTCTTACAATAGATAACAACATAAAATGGGAGCGATGAATGGTGGCGACAGCGAGCGACGAGTGGGTGGCCAACTGGTAGAGAAGACGAGCGATAAGAAAGGTTTTTTATTTCTTATTTCTGTTCAAAAAATAGAGAAGTAAAAAAAAATTTATTTCTAATTTATATTCCTAATCTATTTCTAAATTTGAAATTTATTTTATAAATAGGAAAAATGAAATAATTTAATCAAACGGATTTTTATTTCATAAACAAGTCTGGAATAGAAAAATTATATTTGAAATAGAAATTCCGGTTTATCACGCACCCCATAATCTTCCTAAATTAAGAAGACGCTTACCCGTGTTGTGTGTACTTAATCCTTGTTTTCCCCCCTCTATGTGGTCGGATATACATTCATACCAGTTATGGCTGCTCATTGAACACAACATGCCTCCTCGAACGTCTTCTCCATTCGAACGTTAGTCTCCCTACGCGTCGAGAGTTGATCGATCCTTAACTCTTACGAACACTCTCGGGCCCGACACAAATAATTCCCGACGTACAGACGTGATGTGTAGAATTAATTAAATCGGATACCCGATCTTAGGTCAAAGATATAATCAAGGTCCGACGTACGCCATGCACATTAAATGGCTTCCAAACCCAGCTAGATGGGGATGGAGGGTCATTAATTTGCAGATCTATGTTTCAACTCGCGGCAACAAATACTACGGATCCGCATTAAATCGTGCCACGTCATCTCGTCAGGAGCCCACCCTTTCCTTGGAGCCTCCGCAATTCTCATATGCTGCTTCTAGACATTAAACGGGAAAATTAGCGACATTCACCATCCACCCTGTCAAAGATGAACACTTATAACGATTAAAATGATTAATTAATGAAAAATATTATCCTTATCAGTAACAATTTATGTCTAAACGATTTTCGTAAACGATGTAAATATTTTCGGTTTGTTCATTTTTGTAAGTGAGATGGGCAACCGTTTTTAGAAAAATACCTTATAAATTGTTCGCTTTTCACGAAACGAGTGTAGGTCGAGTCTTCTTTACATATCTTTTCTAGAGGTGATTAGTTCCTGATCTAGTCTGATCTCACCTATAAACTGAGATGATCGATTTGGGGCCAAGGACTAGTGACCTAACCATGATCCGGTCCAGTGGAACTGGTCAATTGGCAATTTTGCCTCAAAATTTCAGCATTCCAAAAGTAAATCTTTCCCTAAAAAATGACATATAATGGACTAGGTAAATTTTACCTCTCAAAATAATAGACTTGCTGTTATTTCATGGTTTGTTGCCATGTTGAAGAATTTTTTTAAAAAAATAAAATAATAATCGGTCTAGTTTTGTCTAATTCCCTTTCGAAATTAGGAATTAAACTAAAAATCATTAATTCCATTTTTATGGAATTGAGAACTAGAGCAATGTCCTTGGGAACTGCCCAAACCGGTTTGGGCGGTTCTTGATTCAATTAGTCAAGTGTGCTCATCCTTAGTCTTTTTCTGCCAATTATGTTTCCCACATTTGAGTTTAATCATAAGTTTGAGATTGAGATTGAGATTGAGAACGACCAGATGAAGTTGATTCGTCTTGCCGCAACGTTGGTGGGCCACTGACCAGTACATTAATTGATTAAATCATCTGTCAGTCTATAAAAAAAGTGATTGGGAAGAAGAGAAGGGGGTGGGGGGTGGGGGGTGGGGGGCAACGATTTCCGTGGAGACAGCTGTCGGGATGGGAGTGAAGGTCGGGCTATTCTTTAATACCCCCCTCAGATGAATGCCTTTCATAAAGATCCGGAATTGATAGGTGGAAAAGGCAGCACCCTTTCCCATCTGAAATGAGGACAGACCGGGGATTACCGGCATTTTTGCTAAGGAATATAGTTTAAAAAAAGATACAAACAAACAAACAATTACACAAACTCGACTTGGTCCGGTGGGCTAATATCGTGCTAGGTTGAGGATCCATGATTTAAGGGAACCTTGGCCGGTCCTCTTATGGTAGGTCTGACCGATGCCTAGTAGGTTCTAACCTCAGAGGTCAATGTCGACCCAATCCGAAGTGAACCGACACCAAAGGTGATTAGCGCTATGTCTATCAAGATTTGAGAATAGCACCTATTGATTGGCCTAGTTGAGAGGGGTATGAGGTAATGATTGATGGCAAAGGCGTGATTGGGCAAAGGCATAATTAAGTTAGTGAAACCGGATCATGATTGCTCAAGTAAACATCATAGGGTCTGCTCGAAGTCTAATTCAAGAGACTTCTTTCATTCACGGTGCCCATTCTCTAGACCGAATACTTTTTCACCTGGGACAACTCGACTCGTGAAATTCGAGCATCAATATTAAACCGTCAGCCATAAAGAATGGCATATACATTCATTCAACTAAATTAAATAATCAAGAGCATTTTGGTAAAAAAAAAACAATAAATCATATTAAAGCGCGGAAGAACGATCTAGCCATCAAGATATTATAAAAATTTTAGCTTTTCCAAAATCATTCTCATAGCTACTCGTTTCTCAAATGGACATTTTGGACTCTTTCTTTCACGGGAACATTAGAAGTAATATCGGTGTCATATCAATCAAAGCTCCAATGCCCCTTCCAGTTTCACATGACAAAGGGACAAATATGGTGTCTCTCATGCCATCCCTCGAACCAAAAATTTCCTTCAAACTCGCGCGAACGATGTGGAATCCTCTCTCTCTTATGTCCCCTTCCTATCGAATGGGACGAAGCAGATGGACCCTAACCTTGGCCCAAGTTCATCTAACAGCTGCTGTCTGTCCTCATCAACCAGATGATGCTGCAGACATGTTGCACCCTGACGATAGTAAAAGCCCATGGACACATGAAGCTTTCAAGCCAAGTGAAGAAGAACGGTCAAGAAACGAGTTCACGTTCGCAACGATGGCATTCAGCCCATGGGCTCTCTCCTTAAGGCCTTAGGCTTTTTGTGTTTTTTTTTTCATGTTTCTTTTGCTCCTTTTAGACTTTGCAATCAGGCGGGTTCGGGTTCGGGTTCGGATCGTCAGGGTCCGCATTAAGAAGTGGGTCGTTTGTAAGGGGCCAGGCCGATGTTTGATCAACCCATACCCGACTCTATTCAAACCAGGTCGAGCCTTTTCCTAACTCAATTTATTTTTTTCCTTTATTATGCAATTGTTTCGTCGTAATGAGTATCTTCAATGAATCAATATATTAAAAGTTTATGTGTGGATAGCAAATTTACGATGATTTTAAATAACTGCGGAACTTGTTTGGTCGACACATTATAGTGACAAATAAATAGCAATTTGAAAACTTTCAAATGTCTAAAACGAATAGGAAATTTGATCTCATCATAAACAAATAATGTTGAAATCAAATATCCCACCAAGCGCTATAATTTTAAACAACAAAGGAAAACACGAATAGAATGTTGATGAAATTTAATATGATGCCATTTAACCTTAACTTTTAATGAGAAAAAGTGACACCTCGATGACATAATATAAGTTATGCATTTCTCCAATATACTACGTGTCACTTAGCTAACAAGAATCCTAAGGTTTTGGCTATTCCAATTCTCAACCGCGACTATAACGATTTAAGCCATGCGAGAAGAGATCATTCACATGTCGAGTCAAAGTTACTCATGTCGTACATTCGTAGTTTTCTTTCTCTTTGTCACTCTCTTGGCATATGCCATCTCACTGATCTCAAGCAATAACCATGACCCTATATTCCAAATTCTGAAGAAACCGAGCACACCTAGACAATTTTGTTCAGGCAATGATGGATTCCGGTTCAGTTGGCCAAAGGACAGCTACAAGCTTATGACTAACAAACACATTGCATCATTGCATCTTTGTGGAACTTGTTTTAGACTGTGGTGCAGCTGAACCAAAGGGGATGAAGTATGACTAACCATTGGCAAAAATAATAATGTGTGCGGTAATGTCTTTTCAGGGGGAAGGATAAGTGAAGATCAGGAGTGTTTTTTTTTTCCCTTACCAAAAAAAAAAGATCAGGAGTGTTTTTCACTTGGAGGTAATTGGAACAGAGGAGGTACAAAAAGTTAAAGTTTGTGTGTAGAATTGCAACTGAGATAAAGGCTCTTGACTTTTTAGAGGGATCAATCAAGAGCACAAATGAAATTATGTGTGGAGGAAAGGAGAAGTTATCTGTAGCAGAAAAAGAGTTGGAAAGTTCTCATTATGAGTAATTCATGGATCTAATCTTTGGTGGGATTTGTTGATGATGGATGTATCATAGTGAATTGTGTTGTAACCCCCGGACCAAAAACTTATGAATATCGATGACATAGTGACGTTATGAATGACAATTCAAGTTAAGTCAGGGATCGATTTATATTAATAAGTAAAAAAATAAGACATGCTAATGGAAAGATAATATGAATGTGACCTGTAATAATGGAACTATGGCCATCAAACGTATGTTTTATATGTGACATAAAGAACCCATTTCACATGATGGCATGAAAGGTCTTAGGCTAACATCTACTAAGCACAAAATAAAAGTCCCAACAAAGGTCTTGAGCTGATCAACATGTGCATGAACGATTAGCCAAATCGACAAATTGGTCCACAAGATCAAAGAAAACCCTAGGTAGGGGTTGGTGAATTCAGAGGGTCAACATAAGCAAATGCTAATTAATCATGTCACCCATTTAAGCTAATGCTAACTAATCATGTCGCCCAACATTCGGACGGAAAGTGTCGCGGATACACTTCTTCTGGGGCTTTCATTGATCAGAGATTCTGAGGTCGCTTTTTGTCTGTTTGTCCTTTTTTTTCTCATAGCTTTTGCAGGGGAAACGAAAAGTGGTTATCATTTTAATCATTGATTAAGCTGCTTGATTGAAGTTTAATTAAATAAGGAGCTGCCCATCCCCCAAATTAAGCATGGCATTCCTCGCAATGATGCGTGCATGTGCATCGAAATGCAACGCGTATCGGCGAAGCGTGAGTGATTGGTTGAAGATGAAACAGAATACCTGGTTTTGCTCTTTATAGATGATAACCCGCAGTTGTGTAGTGATAGAGAAAATTGCTAAGTAATTCATTCCCATGTTCATATTCTCTTTCTCTCTCTCTCTCTCTTTTCTATGACTGAATTTAGTAACCCATCCCTTACTCACTAGATTAAGTGAGTTTTAGCCTTAATCGATTAATTTAAGTTGATTCTATTTAAAGTTATCAAATGAGTTTAATCTCATTGAGTGTCGAATTCTCAACTTTCATAACTTATTTGGGTTATCAAATCAGGCTCTTAGACAATACGATTAAAGTCAAACCGAAGTATAACCACAGAAGATTCTTTTGTAAACTTTGGATGCATTATCATGCTCGAGAAACTGAGTTACCCACGAAAAGCTTTTTGTTTATCGGGGTCATATATAAAGCAACATCACACTAAGGTCCTAGAGCAAAGAGGTACAATGATAGCAATTCGTGATCGATCATGGCGTATGATTCAATCAACAGCAAACGCCTTCTTTGTACCGGCGTGCTTTCTACACGAGTCTTGACTTACGTTTCAAGAAACCAGCTAGCCAATAGCCTTCTTTTCGAGTCAAGAATCAAAAGGTAGGGGTGATAAAAAAGGGCACACCCCCCTGCATTCTCTAGACAAAAAGTCAGGAGGAGGGGCTCTTCACTTTCGGCTTTGGGACAAATGAATATTCAGCGTCATGCGTCGCTTTTTTGGTACTTGCGAGTATAAATATATACATATATGTCTGTATATTAATATATATAATATATAATATTAAAGTGATTGGGTGATGATAATAGTAACGAGATCATGTAACCCTTGGAAAGTCTTTCAATGACTTTTCCTTTTTGATTTTCAGACGACCTTTTCCTTCCTTCGTCTATACTTATTTATAGCTAACCCTAAAGCTACCATTTGTATCCAATATTTTATAAATAAACGGATGGAAGTAGTAAAAATGGGACGAGGATCTCTTGAGAACTTCTAATGATTTAATTTCTTCCAAACTCAGCATTTCTATGTATTTCTTGCTTTTCGAATGAACTTGAATCAATGGAAAACACAAAACATTAATTAATAGATGGATAACAAGGCTGCTCGAGAATTTCTTAGTTAGAGGTTTACTTTCCTCTAGATCCCTATTTTACTTTTTTTTAACTCTAGCTTTTGATTTAACATTACTTTTGATCTAACCTTATTTTGGCATTTAATAAATTGCAGCACCAACACAAAATTAATCAAATAAGTATACATAATCAGTGAATTCGATTTGAGATGTTGACAAGGTTGTTGAAGCTTTGATTTTAAGATTGGATAAAAATTACCAATCTTAATATTCACAAAATACTAACATTCCACTATACATCATACGGTTAGAGCATTTTTTGCATATCTCGTGATGCTTCCTAATTTCCTTACTCAAGGCCCTTCACATCTATCAAAACAAATTCCGATACAAAAGATATACATCGATGAGGAAAATCTGACGGATCTTGTGCATCTACAGCAGTTAGAGTTTTCATTACAATATGTTCGAAAAGAAAAAATAGAAAATGAAGTTGGAGGGTGTGTGACTAAGGAAAATTCAGGTAACGCACTGTCCCACTTTGGGGATACACTCCTTGGAAACTTGGGCATACTCTTTTGACTCTACATGAGCCCAAACTCAGACAGGGGAATAAAAATCCCCTATGATTGAGACTGCTCCTACTTACGAACTATCTATCTCTCTCAGGAGTCAGTGCATCATTCCTGCTGTGTCCTCAGCTGTCTGGTTGGGCCATTTCTTTTTCTCTTTCTTTAAATTTTCCTGTTAGAAAAGCTTGCATAGTTTTAACCCACCATTTATTTTCCGGCGTGATGAATAATCAAATATCGATGAAAGATGGGTATATTTCTAAATCAAATGTGTTTGAGTAGTCTCTTTCGGAAGGGGAGGGTACCAACACTTGTTTTCTAGCGTGTGGAGTTGCTCGGTGAAAAAGGCTGTGATTTCCGTTTGGGTCCCAGCAGGAGATCTCCTTTGATTTGGGAGGAACTGTGGCCGTCCATGTTGTTGACTTATCACCTGCTGTTTAGGCACAATCAAAGGGTCTTCGTCTTCCCCCTCTTTCTTTGACAGGAGATGTAGCAAATTTCAGTATCTGTCCACCCCCGAAGCTGCAATCACGTAGAAAGGTTTAACTTTGCTTCTACGATGGGAAAAGAGCGCATTGTTAGGGCTCTCTTTAAGCAACAAGATTCTCCTATACCTTAGGTCTTGCTCCCTAATTATTAAGTTTTCCTTTATTAGAACAAACTGGGTAAACTGATTCTCCCATATTCAAATTTCAGGTCAACATCTCCGAATGCAGGAGTGTTTGTACTTACTAAGGAAACTAAATCTCGAATTTTAACAGCGAGGGTCGCTGCCAAAAAAGGGTTTCAAAGACATGTCATCCCAAAACTGCAAAACTTGTTAGTCACGAACGAGGAATGCGCTCTCTGGTTGTGATTGGTTGAGTTCTAGTTTCTTGGATTGCTAGGTTCAGCTTCTTCTTGCTCTTGGACCAACCTGGCAAAGAACTTGTCTAGCGAATGCTTGGAAGCTTTTCTGGTGTGTGAAGTCCCATTCTTCGCGACTCAGAACTTCTTACGCCGACTGCTTTTGACCCTCTCAGTTATCATTCTTCATGTCCGCTTTTCACCTGTCCTCTTGAAAACAGTAGCTGATTCTTTGTCGCATATGTGTATATGTATGTAGTATGTCTATATCCGCACGATGAACAGGGATGTAGCTAGGGCTTGTGCCCAATTTACATTTACATGCAAATTTAGGTGTATTTATTATTATTTTCATTGAATAGAGCAACGCGTCCGAATGATGTTCGACTGGCATGTGAGATCGTCCACAATTGTCACTTCGTATTGAGTAACAAACTTACGCATGTACGTTTGTAATGCCTTGCTTTCCAACAAACTTGCGAGATCCTCCCGTGAAGACGATCATCAAGATGGTCAAAAAATGCCATTAAAAATTACACTATAGTGATAGCAATAGAAAAAAATCCCTTTTGCCGTTGTTGGGATCAAGCAGCTGAGAGCTTTGATCGAAAAGAATATTAATAAAACGATTAAGCATGTACAGATTGATAGTAGTATGAAGTTCTTCTTGGACCGTTAAACAAATTCTGCATGAATGATGGTATAGTGAGATAATGTACATTTGCCAATGAACCATACCATTTTGCAGAGTTGATAAGCAAAACTTCACTAGAAACGGCTCATAAAATAATCTATAGTGACGGTATGGCTAGGAAATTTCTAGCGGATACGCTCAGTACGGTGAGTTACCCGGTGAATAGATTTCCATCGACTACGATTGGATACCGAACTCTCAAAAAGTGTGGTCAGATAAAGTTGCTTATTATTTTGTTTTTAGCATATTTTATTACTCGTGTTATGTTCAAGTTAATGATGGTAAGTTTGGTGGAAGGGCAAGAAAGTACATATTTTTAGGTTGTACATGTGGTGAACAGGGCTATTGGTTGTAGTGCCTAGAATTATATTCATCTATTGTAAGCAGAGAAGTTACATTTGATAAGTTTGCACTATTTTTGGTTAGGTGATTGTGGTAATGTTTATACAGATTTTGATGGTTTTTAGCTTGAGGTAGATTTATAAACAACAAATCCTAAGGGAGTGAGTACTGGTGTGACAATCGATATAGATGATGCTTGTAGCAAGATAGAGCCTATAAAGTCAATGGTTGCCGTAATTGATGAATTTGACTAGGTGCATATTTGGTCTATTAATAGATGTAGATGCAACGGTGCTTTTACTTTATTTGTATTGAAAAATCCTTATGGAGAGCAATTAAGGGCGCGCATGATAAAATTTCTACTTCTTTATTTCTCTGTTTCTCTATTTCCTGGAATAGATTTGGAATAGAAATCCGTTTGGTAACGCAATTTGATTTTTCTATTTCTAGAACAGATTTCTATTCCAGAAATAGATTTGAAAAAGAAATCAGAAGCTAAAATTTTTAACTTCTCAATTTCTGAAATAGAAATTGAGAAATCAATTTATGTTCTAGAAATTTTGTTATGCGCACCATAAAGGTGCAAGTGGAGTTGGTGTTTTGATAAAGTCTATAACTATGGAAAAGTTCAAACAAGGCTTGGACATGGAAGATGTTTGCAATGGTTGAGCCCATGAAGTGCTGTGAAAGAGTACTAGCGAATTTCGGATTAGTGTAAAGAGATTGTGACTTGACTGAAACGTCAAATTAAGGTGGGAATTGTTTAAAATATATCTTGAGTTTGAACTCAAAAATGACACTTTCCTTAATTAAAGAGGAGCCTATGCTTATGAATTACATCCTGAGTGTTTGAAGTCATAAAAATCTTGTATTAAAATTTTGTTTAAGTTCCTTGTGAGATTGAGAGATTATTTTATAAGAAATTGCGATGGCTAAACACTTTGTGGGTTATTAGGTATAATTTGAGATTGGAAAACAATGGGATATTTGAATGACTCTAATATGGTTATAAATTTTTGATATATTGCAAATTTATAGTGGGATTTTGAGCTGCTACCTTTATGGATGTATGTCATATTGACCAAACCATATTAATTTGGTGTTTGGTTTCTTTTTCTTATTCTATTTACTTTATTATTCAATCGTTTGTTTTTGTAACAATTGTAATGGCAAATGAGTGTCGCAGAATTTAGGACCAATATAATACTTTTCGAAGCCATGTGAGCACAGAATTGCATCTGTACATGTAGTGTCGTGTCGATGATAGGACTGAATGGGGCTGCCCGAAGCAATGTACGATTCACTTTCATAAGAGTGCAAGGGTGGTCTTTTCTATATACATTTCTCTGCCCCCTCATTCACAAAAAACCAAAAGAAAAGAGAAAAGAAAGACAAAGTCAGTGCCCATTCATTTCTACTGGACCACACAAGGACTCGATCCCACTGCGTTTCAATAAATACAAAAGTAGTAGCCACCCAGCCACTGGGGCTGAACCTGAGCTTTACACTTCAATTATTCCTCTCCGATTCTTCCCCTCCTCACATGGATTATGCGCGGCACTCAGTGGACCATGACCCTTCAGTCCTATATACTAACATTGTTCATTGCACCGATGATTCCTACTAGAAAGAGAGAGAGAGAGAGAGAGAGAGATAGAGATGAAGTTGGGTTATACTGTTGTGCTGTCGTGCGTATGTATGTAAGAACCTTAAATAAGCTTGATTAAATAGTGCTTATATCATTAGGAGAAGTGATTAGTGGTGTGTTTTTTTGTTTTCTAGGTTGTGTTGCTTTCATTGAACTTCTTTTTCCCTTCGGTCGGAGATTGATAGCTACACGTGACTGTTGAGAAAGGGAGAGTTCGAAACTTGCAGCCACCACTAACCTGACTAGAGATGAGTTATCACGTCGATGACACAGTGTTTAGGGGTAGAAATCGCACTTTTTGTTTCAGAAGTTTGAACCGCCTGGAGGGGGTTCCACAAATTAAATAACCAATAACATGAGTATTTGTGAAAATGATAACATCAACACCAACAACATGAGAGTAAGAAGCGGGAAAAAGGTCATAAGGAATATTGCGATTCAAACTAGGATAACTAACCAAAAACCTTAAACTTATTGTATGGCGATCAATTCAATCTTAAACTTTTTAATTGTGTCAATTTAAACAGAAGCATTTCAACAATTTGTTAATGTAGTCATTTTGGCCAATTTTAGCTGGAAATCGCTGACATAACTACTAATTATCCTACATAGTGTGGCAGACGACCGGTGTGGACATAGGCAATTTTTGCATTTTGTAAAAAGCAAATTCT
Source organism: Eucalyptus guilfoylei (assembly GCA_016097605.1). Lineage (NCBI taxonomy): Eukaryota > Viridiplantae > Streptophyta > Magnoliopsida > Myrtales > Myrtaceae > Eucalyptus > Eucalyptus guilfoylei. The sequence continues at coordinate 36,123,404 of CM027866.1, read as the reverse complement.
AAATTTTTCCTTTTTTTTTTTTTCCTTTTCACTTATGGCTGATATGCCATGGCTGGCAATTGGCCACAGGCAAGGGTCACCCTGGCAGTGTGGATGCAGGTCTACCTTTTCATAAATAGTACTATGATTCAAACCTAGGTCATGTGCCATATGATTGATACCGGATTGAATCTTCTTCCTTTTTTTTTCTTTTCTTTTCTTTCTTGTTCCTCTTTTTTCCTTTATTTTTCCTTTCATTTACGGCTGATATACCATGGCTAGTAACTGACTATAAGCGAGGGTCACCCTAGTAGTGTGGGTGTAGATTTACCTTTTCATAAAGAGTACTATGATTCAAACCTGGGGCATGTGCCATATGATTGATACGGGATTGAATCCCCCCCCAAAAAAAAGTAACCGTAAGAAAATTAGTTCTACAGTTAGTGCATGTCTTAACGAAGAGGTCCATTGATACCACAAATATTTCAAATTCTTATTTTTAGATATCAATATTTTCTCCTGTTATTAGAAAATAGGGATATGATAAATTTTCTTGATCTGTAAGTTCGTTTTTTATATATTTTTAGGAGTACTTTAATCTAAATGAGCAATTTTGAGAGCATTATTGCCTGTTTGAACTTCGTATTTCAGGTAAATGATCTTTTCTTGATCTGAAAGTGTCATATCCGTATAAAGGTTTCTAACCCGGCCAACACAGAATGTCCTTTTCCATTTGTTTGCTGTTCCATACATCCGGCCATCCTTACTTTTAGGTCAACTTATGATTTAGCCATGCTTTACTTTGTGTACTAAAAACATTCATAAATCTAAGAAAGTACACAAAATCTAACTAACATTGCACTTTACTGTTAAGAACGAAAAAGTTTGCGCATGCATTGCTGCATGTTAGGGTCTGCTCTTGCCTGATTAATCATTGGAGGGACAGAGTGCATAGAGGAAATCAACTAATTAATTTTCATAGAGTGTACCTGTCATCAATTCGAACACACTAAATGTAACTATCGGGCCATATGGGCTTGCGAAGTCTTATGAGCAGCTTCAAGAGAACGTGTGCACATGGCGATTCGGATTCGAATCCCATGTGAGGAATAGACGGGCACATGTGAATTTCACTTTTTGTGGAACCAACCCCTGATTAATATTTTTCGTCTAATCGAATTGAATGGAATAACTCAAATTACTCATATGCTGGATAATATCATATAAGTTGTGCCGATTTATTCCGTAAGCGGTGGTCACATGTATTGTAATCCAGGCCCGGTGTATCGGGACCAAAAAGGACCGACGGATGTTGATTGTGACATGTAGCATTTACATTTCAGATTGTGAGGGACAGATGGCTTGTGTGGTGATGGACATTTCCTATTGGACTCGATCCTTAATGCCTTTGGTGGGCTTATCATGTTCCTAAAAATATTGCAAACATGCCATAAAAAATGGATTATTATATCATGCTCTACCGGCGCAAGCTTGGATATACTTAGTTTTTCTATTTGTCTCTTTCAATAGATGAATTAATTATAGATTTTATGAACTTTTCACGTGAGGATACCAGAACGAAACACTTTTTGCCAAATTAAAATTTAATCAAGATCTTCAAATCCGAATAATAATTACTGCAAAAGGATTGGGCAAAAAAATAAAAAAAAATCTCCAAAAGGAGGTGTCATCGTTGAAGGTGAGTTGAGCTTTATAACTTCTTCCATCTTGAAGGTCATCCTCATGCTCAGGTTCACCAGGCAATGGCGTTTGGTCGTGTCCATCAAGTGCTTAAGAGCCATTAGAATTCTCAAAATTTCTTCTCATGCTTTTTTCTTTCCTTTTTTCCAATACTTTTCGCAGTTCAAATCAACAAAACTCAATTGCGCAGCCTTTTCCTATTTCTAGTCCAAATCCGTGCTCAACTTCACTAGAAATTTCAGGGTTCTTTTTTTTCCCCTCTTTCGAATCCGCTGGTCTAGTTGTTCTTTTTGGCCAAAGATTTGTAGGCTTGGTCAGAGGAGAAATTATTATCTATATCTGCAATGTCTCCTCTCACAAGCGTGGTTTCAAATTGTTAGCTTTAGAAAAACAAAGGAAAGAAGTCAACAACTTCGCCTGGAACTGAATGTGTGTAACCGGAATTACACCGAAAGAGCACGTATAACACATCCATGCAATAATGTGAATGAGAAGGCAAATGATAGATTTCTAAAAAGGGAGCTCGATCCGATAATTCAAATGTTATAATAAATATGGTCGGAAACTTGTAAGGCATTCAATGTCCTCAACCTTACTTTGATAGACACCAAGGATAGATAGTCCGACCCGAGCATGCTGTTGACACGATATTGTCCATTGGCATGGGGTTGTCATTTGGCGCCATCGACGTCCTCATGACTTTAATCTACGTCATGCTAACTTGAATTGTGCAAGCCTTTTTCCTACTAATGTATCAATTCATTTCCAAACAGAATGGACATAAAAGCTTGGGAACGGTTCTGGATAATAGTACAATCCAGGGTCATGCCGGCCAAAAATAAATAAAAGAAAGAAGGAAAACATCACATTAATGCGTGGATTATTACATAAAAAAACATGGACAATTCGTACAACATCCTATGTCATCTATACAACATATCATGAAAACAATCCTCAAACGAAGCAATCGCACCACGTGGCTCACATACCCACATAATCTACTACAGTTCTTATTTGTTAAATGCGTACGTCATGACAGCGTGGGGTTGATGTCATGATAAACCCCACAAGCTAGGGCTTCGCTTCTCGTGGGTACATGTTGAGATAGTGGAAGGTGCTGTTATCATCAACCCTTTGAAACTTTGGAGAGATGTAAATTAGTAGATTATAGAAATTGAATCGAAGGAAAAAAAAGGGGGTGAAAAAGATGAAGGCATGGGGACCAAATGGAAAAGTACCCATGCGTGTTCCCGGGAAGAAAAGATTTTCTTTTTCTTTCCCCTCTCTTCTTTTTATTAATGAAAATCGAAAAGATGGTCGGTCGTCTTCTTCTCTTAGCATCTCGACATGCCCTAGCAAATAGCAGCATAGCAGAGGGAGAAACACGAAAGAAGTGCACTGACCTAATAAGTCCGTACTGCTCTTATTTTAGCCGAGTTGAAGCTCCAAAAGCAAGATGGCGCACATTGGGGATAAATAATGTCGGGAAGGTATGGATTTGTACCGTTGACGATACAATATTTCCATCGATTGTAATATATAACAAAGGTGTGAAAGCTTTTTTTGTCAATTAATGCACGATGAACAGAGGGACAAAAAATGCTCGACCTTATAATATTTTATGCTCTTTCGCGAGTTTAGGATATGGTTTTATTTTATTTTTTCAAGAAACGAAAGGAAAGTTACTTTTCGATCCTCCTGTCAAAATCAGAGGAAAAAAATTATGAAAAAGGTCCGAATGGCTTTAACGACCTTACTTATTCTAGAGATTTAAAAGTTGAATGTCTTGTCTTGGACGAAATGTAGCTTGAGTATCATCTTAGCGTGAAATGTCTTGCGACAAAAACACGCACAATCTCTGTCCGAACCCTATTATGCTGTCAAAAGGTTAAATGAAAAGCGACTAGGTTTAATGATTTCCTGTTATTGCTTTTGTTAGCCAACCCTGATTATGACTCTGTAATTACTCAGACCTTGTTGGTCAAGAGAGGTTCGAGGCGGTGATCGCCCCTTTTCATGGCCTCTTTTTTCTTTTCCCTTCGAATTAGTTATTTTATTTTATTTATTTTTGCTCTTTGCCCGTTGTTTCTTTCTTCTTCTTTTTTTTTTTTTTGCCAAAAATATCACGGGGGACAATCGTTTCTTCACCTCTTTAAGCCAGACCAGACTATAGGAGACGAAATAGGAGGAGGTGTATGCAAATTAATAGTTTATGAGATGAGGAACAAAGCAGTGATTATACTGAAGGCACGGGTTACCACGCCACATATTTAAAAAAAGAAAAAGAAGAAAAAAAGAGAGGCGACTGGAAACATCATTATTTCCATTGTGCTTGGGCCTTCTCTTGCCTTCTTAACTTAATAAGAGCAAACGATTATTTGATTCCCATAGCTTTGAAATTTCTTTTCTCTAGTGTAATGGAAGGAAATGTACATAAAGAACATGAATAAGGAGCACGAGTAGGGACGTTTCTTGTTGATGAGTGATCCCGTATACTTGTTAAGTATAACATAATAAAATATCGCATTTACCTTAATGCATTGGTTTTTTTTTAAACATAGTTTGTAACTGCAGATTTTCCCTATAATATCTGCTTAGCAAATGTCTTAAAGGATTCAATCCCAAAAAAAAAAGAAGTCTTAAAGGTACTCGTCTTAGGGTTGTCACTGAATTTTCATATTTTGTCCATAAAGAAATATCCATAGACAATAGATGGTAGACACGCATGTAGTAGATTTAAAAAATTAACAATACTTACAATTAGAAATCATATTAATAAGGTGTGAAGAGAGAAACAAATAAGCGACAATAATCTTTTCAAACTCCTAATTACATACCAATTGGGAAAAAAATAATGTTTCGGTGTTGCACAATTAGATGATATCCGGAACAATTTTTTTTATCTCATGGTTGAGGAGATTTTTTCTCGAAGTCCTCAAGCCTTGAGAAGGGTTAGTGTCGAGCAACATACCAAAGACGTGTTGAAATAGAGAGGACATCAAAGGAGGAACAGACAATTTTAATATACCTAGATGTCGTGTGGTAGGTGAGGAGTGTCAACTTACTGTTTTGGAGATTTTCTCAATGGTTCGCTGCTTTGGTCATTAATAGTGCTAATTCCATACATCGAAGTACAAAAGTCTCCCAAAACGAATGAAATGATGGGGCTATTTATTGTGATAGGACTAAGACGATTGGCTGATAGGATCACGCCATGTGGCAATCTTGGTATAGGGAACGAACAAAAGATAGGTTGCCACGTGTCAGGGACACGGGTTAATCACGGATCGTCGTGTGTCAAGAGGAACCAAGCAACACTAACCCCACTAGAAAGAGTTAAGGATTAGGTCGAGTTATCTCCGACTAATCCTGTTACAAGTCTATCAAGTCAAAACTCTCTAAAATATCCAAAATAGACAATAATAACTAAGGATGCTACCACTGATCTCAAGTCATCCTTGCCCTGAGCAATGCACACATGAAGTTTATTGATGTAATTAATTGGATATTTTCACTTAAAAACTCCAGTTATCAAGTTATATCGACTAATTAGATTTATGAATTCCTCCACAACTCATTTGTCCAACTTTTGTTTCACCAATGTTTTCACATATGCATCTTTAAAGACACTATAATGTCCAAGAATGGATTAGCCATTGTTTCACCAATGTTTCCACATTTGCATTTCTAAAGACACTATAATATCACTGAATGGATAAGCCATACTAGGATTGGACATATAGAGTCACGGGCACTCCATATCCTTCCAACATTTTGAAAACCTAAACAATCATGCAAAATGAACATCTCCTCCAACATATTTATCTTGCTGAATTCACGACCCACCTTTGTATGATATCGTTGCTGCAACTGGTGGGCAGGGGCCCTGCTTATTAAGATGTAAGTAATTCTGTAGCTAGCACAGTGTGTGCCCTCGTCTCTATGAACCATAATACACAATCATACTCTCTCTCTCTCTCTCTCTCTCTCTCTCCGTCTCTCTCTCTCATGAGTGTATTGACCTGCTGAAACCGAGAAAGTTATACGTGGATAAACTGTTGAGGAAGGCCGAGAGAGAGAGAGAGAGAGAGAGAGAGAGAGGGTGGAGTGTGTTCCAAGACACAATGATTACAAGGTCTTGGGATGGCGTGGAAATAGCGAGCGAGTATGGAAGAACGTGGGGGCTTGACCGAGGTAGGAAAGGTAGCTACGATGCCCCCGCAATAAAATAAATAAATAAATTGACCAATAAACAAATTATACACAAGTAAAACAAAGGGAAAATCAAAAGGAAAAAGAGAGAGAGAAAAGAGAATGATAGATGGAACATAGCTATGCCTTTTATCATGACGATGCATCAGCCTTTTTAGAGGCTTCGGTCGGTCGACAATCTGTGTGTTGCCTTCACTCTGCTTTGCTTTGCGTTTTAGCTTCCCTCCCTCTCTCTCTCCCTCTCTCTCTCTCTCTCTCTGACCTACGCTCATGTGTTCACAGATTGTAATTATACACATTGAACCAATCGCAGAGCAACATATTTTAGTATTCTTTCGGAGCATATAAGCAGGGGAAAAAAGAAGAACGAAGAAAAAAGATCACCCCACCACCCCCACCCCCACCAATATCTTTTGATAGCTACATGTATATGTTGCTGGAAACTGCCGTAAGAAGAAAGGAAAGTTGAGGCCCCCTAGACTATATACTTAGAGTGGTGCAAATTAGAAAAATCAAAACGCCACCAAAAAAAAAAAAAGACAGAGGGAACAAAAAGATACCAACAAAACCCACGAGAGAGACTCAGTTGAAGGCAATGAGGATAAAAAGGGGTCTCATCCAGCCCCCCACACACTACACACTCAAAGGCGATGCCAGACAAACCTACCAAGTGAAAGAGATTGAGAGAGAGAGAGAGATCACATAACTGGTCTTAAACCTTGGCTTTTTTCTCTCCACCACCACTAGCAAGTGCTAGAGAGAGCTCTCTCAAACCCCAAACAAAGAGAGAACAAGAGAGGAACAAAGCGAATCAGCTCCTTCCTTCTTCATCAGTTGCATATCAAGCAAAGGTCTTCCCTGCCCTACCATCCTTCCCCAGAAAGTAAAACTCTTTCTCTGATAACCCTTTTGTGCTTTTCGTCCATAGAAGTGCATACCAACTTCAAAAAACCTCCGTTTTGCTTTCGTTCTTGCTCCTATCAGAGGGAAGGAAAGAAGAAGAAGCACCCACAAAGGCCGCGAGCAAGAAGACTCTCGCTTTTGTTTTCTCTTTGGTCTTTCTTGAATTTAGCTTGTGGGATTTTAGAAGGTGGGTATGAGTGGAAAAATTGAAGAAGATCAAGGAGAGTGTTCGCAAACCATCAACAATTTCCAAAACACCCCCCACCACCTACAAGATCACTACCACCACCAACAACAGCTGTTCCTCCAGATGCACCACCACCACCAGAACGACCACGCTTTTGGCAGCGCAGTCTTCCACCCGGACCTCCAAGTCCCACCGTCCGTCCTCCCATGGCCCCTCCCACAGCCCCACCCAGCCTTCCACCCTGTCCGCGAGCCCGACCCCTTCCTCCTCCCTCCCCCGCCGCCTTTGCCACCTTCGCCCTACGGCGGCTTCTTCAACCGAAGGGCCCCTCCCTTGCAATTCGCCTATGACGGCGGCCCAGCTTCGGACCATCTGAGGATCCTATCGGACGCCCTTGCTGCGGGCGCAGCGGGTCATCCAGGTGCCACTGGCGCCGTGGCGCCGTTTGGTCTCCAAGCCGAGTTGGGGAAGATGACGGCCCAAGAGATAATGGACGCCAAAGCCCTGGCCGCCTCGAAGAGCCACAGCGAGGCCGAGAGGAGGAGGCGAGAGAGGATCAACAACCACCTCGCTAAGCTGCGCAGCTTACTTCCCAGCACCACCAAAGTAAGCAAAAGAGAAAGATGTTTCACATATTTTTTTCGCTCGATGATCGTGTTGTCATGTTCAAGTCACGCAAACACCCAGCAGAATTGCACGCGCACTCAAAGAACTAAAAGCACAAAAGAAAAGGGAAATAGAATGGCACTTATATAGTTTTAGTTACATTCAGCACGCGTATAGCGTGGAAGGCGTATTTTATGTTTGCGAGTGTCGTATGCAAAACCCTTTTGGTTTTGTCTATACAATAATGAACATTTTTTTCCTCTCTCTTTTCAGATTGAGAGAGAAATCTGGGTTGAGATCTCTTGGGTTAGATTCTCTTTAACATTTGCTAGTTCTTTGGTAGACATATTAGACAACATAGACAGCGCCCTTCAAATCAAAACCTGTATTTCTAGACATAAAAACTGCACTCTCCCACATATCGCCAAATAACCCACCTTTTCTTTTTGTTTAATCGATGGCAAAGATTATGTTTTTTTATGCTTTTTTCTTCTTTTTTGCTACTTGACACTTTTGGTATACCATCTCCGAATCTTCGGGGGTAGTTCCGAGGAGGCCATAATCGAAAATGGAGAGAAGCGCTAATGTTGCTGGGCTGACACGATAAAGAGAAACCATTTGAGCAGTCGAAAAGGCTTCCCATGGATAATTCTTGCCGGATATCCAATCACTCCGAGTCCCCTTCTTTTTTGCCTTTCTTGTTTAGATAAACAAAGGATGACAAGAAATAAAGAGGAAAGAGACAAGCTTGCATTCTTGTCAGTCCATTGCAAAAAATTACCTTCCCCCAAGGCAAAAAGAAAAAGGTTCACCGTGTAAATGTAGGCTTCCATCCTCATTTTTTTATGCTTCAGCCAATAGAGTATGCTAAAGCCAAAATGATGATGTGCATATAGTATGCTTCGTTTCATACTTTTAGATGGTAAGATAATGCACTTAACTTGCTATATGGAAAACCATGCAAAATGACTTTCTTTCGTCTAGCGACTGTTCTCATTCCAGTTTATTTATTTTCTTTTGACGTGATACGAACAGACGGATAAGGCGTCATTGCTAGCGGAAGTGATCCAGCACGTGAAGGAGCTGAAGCGCCAGACGTCCCTGATCGCGGAGACGAGCCCGATCCCGACTGAGACCGACGAGCTCACGGTGGACACATCGGATGAAGAGGTCGACGGCAAACTCGTGATCAAGGCATCGCTGTGCTGCGAGGACCGGTCTGACCTCTTGCCCGACCTCATCAAGACCCTGAAGGCATTGCGGCTGAGAACACTGAAGGCTGAAATCACCACGCTTGGCGGGCGCGTGAGGAATGTCTTGTTCGTCACCGGCGATCATGATCAGGACTTGAGCGGCGACATTGGAGAGCACCAAGAACAGCAGCAACAAATACAACAGTACTCGATAAGTTCAATACAGGAGGCACTCAAAGGGGTGATAGAGAAAGCTGGTGGGGGCGATGAGTCCTCTTCTGGGAATGTTAAGAGGCAAAGGACTAACGTCAATATCCTCGAACACAGGTCTCTCTAACAATGTCAACCATATCTAAATCTTCTTCTAACTTCCTTTTTCTCCTTCTCTACTCTTTCTTTGTTTCTTATTTTCCTTATGCTTGCGGGTGTTTCTCTTCTCTTTTTTTTTTTTTGTTTTGTTTTTTTTGGAGGGTTTCGGTGTGTGCTTGTGTCTCTCGGCCACTAAAACAGCCGGCAATATGATGGTGCTTTTTTTTTTTTTTTTTACCACGTACACTGCTCCATTTAATGGAGAAACAAGAGGCAAAAAAGATGGCGTTGTACATGTGTGGTTGGTGGAGGGAAAATTCCCGCATTATTTTCTGGTGCTTCTGGTCTCGCTCGGGCTTTTGGCAGAGAGAGAGATGCAAGAGCGACAAATCTTTTTCGTGACAAGAGAAAACTTCTGAGAAAATCCCACTCAAGGAAATGTGAGGAATTGATTGCTCTAGGGTTTTCATTTGAGTCGGGTCCATTTTGTATCTGTCGATCTTTGTTCTCTTCTCCTTGCCGTATATGGACAGCGTGTACGACGTACTACGTGTGCCATCTTGTCTCTCTGGGTTGCGTGACGATGATGTTCTCGTCCCAACCTTCACCATCACCATCACCATCACCATCGTCACCGTCTTCTCCAAGGGATTATGTTTTCAAGGGCTTTTTATTTTCACCGCAGCCTTGTTTTGCTAAATGAAGAAACAGAACCCCGATGAGGCATGCAGGTTCTGCGTTTCGTAGTGTATAGCCATTTTGCAGCAGGCTAGTTAGGGAATGTTGTGCTCTTGAGGATCATCATCGCTTCGTGTACTTATTCCATGCATGTGTGAAGCTGGGAACTATTTCCTGTTATTGTTTTTTCCTTTCTTTGTTTCTGGAGGGTCAGCTTCCATGTTGATTTAGATGTGCATGCGAGTGCATAATTTAATGACAGGAACATTTCACCCCTTCCAGATACTGTTATTCTTAATTTCTTGAAAGAAAATTACAGTGTGTTCTTACCCGTAATGCTCTAATACTTTGTATATTCTTTGTTGGATCTTGTGCCCTTGTAAAGTATAGTTTAGATGGAGTAATTCAATTTTCATGATAATTTTTCCATATAACACAAGAGCAATCAGTGCATTGAAAACTGTAAAATTTCCTTAATACTATTCGACAAGTGCATCTGGGCACTTGTTCTTAGGAAATCGATGATAAAATCCTTATTTATTTTCGCTTTTTCTCTTTTCTCAAGTTTTTTATTTTTTTGTTATTTTTCTTTACTCATAATGTGAAAGAAGGGACAATATGACTAGCACACAAGTCTCTGGTACGTCCTTGGAAAGGGAAGAGGACTACTCTGGTCCACAATCCCACTATTGAGTACTTTGCCCTGGTACTCTACTTAAGAAATTTGTTGAAATTGTGCACACATCAAACATGGCAATGTGGTGGGGTAGACTGAAAGTCATGTAAACGAATGCAGCATTTTTAGGATTTTACTATATGGTGTCGTACTTTTTAAATGGGTAAGTTAGCACTTACATTTTAAACTATTAAAGAAGGTTAAAATATTTTGAAATGCTCCTTTGCCAAGTTGCCAACATAGATGACAATGCAAATTAGTAGATGTTTTTCAACTTCAGGTATACCACAACAGGCACCTTTTGTTCTCTGTGAATCACAAGTACAAGAGTGCTGAGACTCTATTTCATTTAAATCTTCAATTTGCAAATTGTATACCTTCAATATTTTGCATGAAATATACATTTGGCATTGCTATTTCATGAGTTTTGTCCATCTGAAATATTTAAAACCGCAAACTTGAAATTATTAGAATTTAAAAAAGCTCAATCTACAATAAAGAAGGCCCAAAATTTAAATTTAAGCTTCAAAATTTACTAATCTTGTATATTATTTGCCAGTTCATCATTGTTTGTGTTCTTCTACTGATTAAATGTTCAGGCTAAGCCCTACTTGAGACATTACATCCATTAAAGGTCCACATAACTGGAGTGCACATTTAAAATTTTTGGTATTAAAATACATATGCTATTTAAACATGCATTTTTGCCATTTTGATTGAGTAATTTTGGTTCTCTCCTTAATCCTATTTTTGTACTAATTTTATGCAGTATGCTGGTGCACATACTTTTATTTAGGAAAATATTGCTTAAAAATTTTCCGTCATTAACTTTAAACCTAATTTGTAGTAGCAAAACTGCAGTAAAAACCTAATCGTATGTAAAATTCGTCATAAGTATATTTATGTAAAATCAAAACAACTTATTAAGGCTGACTATCCAGCCAAAAATAAAAAAACTTGTTAAGTCTGATGAAGTATATTGATATCTATTGTTTGTTTGACAAATTGGGAGTTATGGATGGTAAATAATGAAGGGAATTATATACAGGTCGTATTATTTTTTGCAACCTACTACTGAAAGAAATCTCTCCTGTCATCTCTCTGACTGATATTGGAAGAAGCGAAAGCTTGATATGTTCTCAAGTTCTAACTTGTCATCTCTTAGAGTGCCTTCATGATGGTTGTAGTATTGTTATTTGTGCAAATACTTAATCTCAAGTCATTGTTATTATTTTCCTTTTTTTAGTCAAATCATTATTTTTACTTTTCACTTCTTTGCTAGTCATATATTCAAAAAGAAAATAATTAAAAAAGTCTTAAATCTATTGCACTCGTACCAATTTGTCATAAATCGTTCAATTTGGCCAATTTAATTTTAAATTTTTTGACGATTTGTCAATTCAATTCAAAACTTTTTAATTGTGTTAATTTAGTTTTAAAACTTTTAACGATTTGTCAATTTTGGTAAAAAATTGCTGACATAGTGATCTAGTTAGTACCGATTGTCCTACATAGCATAGTCAATGTTAACGAGATGATTTTTTAATTTTAGATTTTTTAAATTTTTCTAAATTCTTTCATTTTTTTTTCTTCTTTTTTCCCCATCTAAGCGACAACACGGAGGCCCTTACCCATGGCCAACGAGGGTTGCAATGCCCTTGCCTAGATCAGATGAGGGTCGCTAGCCTAGGGTTAGAAAAAAAAAGAAAGAAAAAAAATTCAGAAAAATTTAAAAAAATTGTTCATGTCAGCATTGACTGTACCACGTAAAACCAATAACGCTAGCTAAACCGCTATAGTAGAGATTTCCAATCAAAATTGGTTGGGAGGACTAAATTGGCAAATCATTAAAGGGTTTAGGACTAAATTGGCTAAATTAAAAGATTTAATACTGAATTGACATACGACAATAGACTTAGGACTTTTTAAATAATTTTTCCAATGAGTGTAGCCTCCACCCTCGCATCCACTGAATAATTATCGATCCCCTTAGCGTCACTTATTGAATACGAAACTTTGCACTTTCAAAAGTGCGACACGTCTTTGTCGATGCGGCTCGACCTTTCAAATGAAACAGTGGTGGAAAATTTGATGCGTGAGAACAAGTGAGGTACCGTGCTCCTTAAGTAACTTGAAAACCAGAGATGTTTAGGCAAAATCATGTGCGACTTGAATACTTGAATGGACCATAGTCAAATCGATACGCATTTGGTGTTCCTGATTTCTCGAGACGACGTAAGCGATCCCAACTTTCCCTCATGAGGTTTTCTCAACTGGGCTGGGCCTTCTAAATGCCTAGAGCATGCCGTCGGACCATCTTTGAACTTTGAACCCCGCCATAAGCCTTTTGGGCCCGGAAAAAGTGCTCGTGATTAGCCCAAATTTGGGTTTGATCTCTACTTGAACATCTATGTTAATTCCGACTTTATTATTAAAAAAAATTCCTACTTTAGTCTCCTTTCGCCTTCGGTCGGATTGATTAAAACGTGATGATATTCCCCTGAAAACGCGTCAAAGCTCTAACGAGTTATCAAGCAAATAGTTATCGTGTGATAAGGGCGACAAATGGATAGTGAGTTTTGACGTAATAATTCTCTTTGATATGAAATTAGTTTCTTAGGTGAATTACAAGAGCCAAACATGTGACAATCATTGAGTACGGATACTAGTCTTATCTTGAAGAGCTGTAGAAGTCTAATTCTTCATCCCTGCATTGCGTCATTACCATGTCAAATTTTAGATCCTGTGCTCCCAGGACCGTCACAAATGACCATCACCTTCCCGATCACTTTCCGGTCTTCCATGGTGGTGAACATGAAGAGATCTAATCGAGGTTCATTAATGTGATCAGAACGATGATGAGAGTGTGGGGTTCTCCTGAGACCTCCGACCGGGCAGAAGCATGAGAAATCTGGACAGTGATCGAGCCTTTTGCCAACCAGGAGAGTTAACTCCCTAAGGGAATCTTCGAGAACGCGGGGTCGATGGATTCTTTAGCTGTCCCAATACAGTCCATGCACCGTCCAGTTCTGGATCAAAGCAGACAAATTAAATCAAACCAGAAGGAAATACACTGAAAAGAAGCATACCGTGATTAGACGTGGAAGGGCAAATAAAGGGGAAGGCCAAACTACTATTTGCTTAAATGTGTCATTGAAAAATATCTACATCAGCTTCTTGAATCACCCGCCCAGTTTCTTCTCAGTTTCTTCTCAAATTGGTCTGCAAATGGAAACCGCACCTTTTCAGCTCCCCTACAAGTTTCCCATGTGATGGACCTAAGCAAGTCCTACAAAAGGCACTTTCAGCGGTTCGGCAAAATGCCACTTTCATTACTTTCCAGGATGGCAGCAAATTTATTTCGATCGAAGATTACCAATCTACGAGGAGCCGAGGGCACATAATTTGAAAGTGGCCAATACCTGGCAACGGCAATAACAACGGCTCCACAAACCTTTCCGATTTGCACCGCTGCAGTCCCAACACCCCTAGCTGCACCGAGAACAAGCAAAGACCTACATTTTGATCATTCATGACGGGCATTAACTAAACGGAACATGTGTAGCTGAAATCACCTGGAGCGAAAGATGCCACACTAATTCCAATGAGTACAAAATAGTACTTGAAGATAATCAACTATAGGATATATGTATGACAAGCGGTCAACTGGGCTCTGTGAACAAGAGAACAAGTGAAAGTTCCAGACGCATGGTTTGGAGTTTTTGATGGCTTTTGCCCTTATTATTTTTCACCCTGAAGCAAGTGAGGACATCTGTTTAGCAGACTTGTGGGATCAACCTGAGGCATGGTGGCGGAGAGTTTTACACGATTCAATGATTATCTTCCGAACAGAGGGAACAAGGCATGTATAAAGATGAAGAATTTCCATTTCTTTGGCCAATCAAGGTCAAGGATTGTTCGGCCTAATAATTAGTCATCTTCCACTCAGAATATTGCATCTTTAAAGCTCCTGCATCATCATGGGGCTCAAAGAACACTAGCCCATGAGAGTGCGAAGGTGTTTCAGAGTCAAAAGTTTTAATCTTTTACGAGGTGATGGTTCTTCGACAATCAAGGGTGAGAACAAGATCAGCGAAAGGTTCCTATCTTGGCAACATGGGAAATCAAACTCAAGTTCATATCTTAAGCTTGTAGCTCTTGCTTCTTCAGTGAGTGGCTCAGGTGTGGAATACTCAGGAAATCCATCCGCAATTTCTGTGCTTTTCAGTCAATTTTATATTTTCATGGGTGAATTTGTGTATATCAGCGTTCTTTGGTTTTCTATTCTGTGTTGTAACCACAAGAGAATTTGAGCTGAATTGCATGTGCTAATTTGTTGAGCAAATCGATGAGTAGCTGGACTTTTTCTTCTGAAGTACTTGATTTAGTTGGTTATATAGCACAAGGCACAACATTGAATGCTCGTTGGAGTGTCTATGGGGTGCAGAGTAAAAAATTTGAGCAGCAAGTCTCAATTTTTATTTTCTTTATCACGGTGTCGTATGTTCACCAGGAACAGCGAATGAAGCATGGAAATTGATGGTTTTTTCAGGGGTCGCCCAGTCGAGTAGCAAGCAATGAGACTGACTCTTTAGGACATGATCATGCAGAGGGATTGTTGGATGCAGGGAAGAAGGAAAAGAAGAAGACGATCGCTGGCATAGAGCAAGACGAGCTATTGGACTCATCACTCCTTGCGGATCTTGACAGTCGTTTTTGGGAGTTTAAAGGGGTCCGGTTCGGTTCCCGGTTCTAAAGAGAGAGGTTCCGGTTCTCGGTTCCTATTTCTTGAGAATCGGAGGGTTCGATTTGGTTCCCGATTCTAAAGAGAGAAGTTCCGGTTCTCGGTTCCTTTTTCCAACCGGAATTAGAACCGGAACCGGGATTTCCTCGCTCCAAAACCCTATCCTTTTTCTTCAACGTTCATCCTTCACTTTCCCTTTTCTTTCCATTTCCTCTTTTGCAACACTCCACGTTCCCGACGACGACCCGACGCTGCTCGCCGCCCTCGATGCCCCCGTCACGACCCACGATGTCGCCGTCGACGCCATCGCTGCTCCGTCTGACGACACTGCCGGCTCTCGCCGTTGCGCTTGCCGCCTCCCGACGACAAGCTGTTGCCGGGCCGCCACCCGACGCTGCTGTTGTTCCACCGTCGCTATTTGGCCATCGACGACGCCACTGCTGTTCAGACTTCAACGACGAGCCGCCTCGACGTAGGACAAAATCAGCTGCCGCCTCGACGTCCTTGTTGCCGAGCCTTGCCGAATCCAGCATTGCCCGCGTCGCGCCCGACGTTGCTCGAGGTCGCCGAACGTTGCTTCAACCCAGAACTAAACCCCAGGCTCACCGAACGTCGGTTCTGTTTGCTATCACCGACTCACCGCCAGTGGTCGCGACTCAGCTCAGCTGCGAGATCTAGTCCATGTAATTGCTGGCCGAATGTGAGTCGATTCCAAATTCCTGCCTCTATGAACATTACTTCTTGTAATTGTTGCTTCTTCAATGACCTTTTTGTTATTTTACTAGGATAGGGTGGTAGAGTGGTAGGCGAGCCTTGTAATGTTTACCATCGACGACAGACGGAAGCTAAAAGGAAGTACGGCGTGAAGGAGGCGCTTCAGTTGCCGCTGACCAGCTCTTTAGTTGGAAGGATCGAAAATATTGGGTAGATCCTCTAGCCTAACATTTTTGATGCGTGTGCTTTCTGGAATTTTGTTTCCGTTCTCTGCGCATCGATTTGGTAGGTCATATCTTGTTTCTGTGGACTGTCTTGGGTTGCCACTTCAGGATTCCTTGATTTTCTTTATATGTGAGTGTACAAGCTAGCCATTTTATCATTTACACTTAGCCAAAAGGATTGGCAATCTCTTGATTACAAAACAGGACAATGTCATGTTTAGGATGTTCCATGAACCCATGAGCTTGGAATTGCTGTGTTTGTTTGTGGGATTAGTTTCGTGTTTGTGCGTGCGCCTGGATGTTGGCATTTGCGTCCCATTTTTTCCTTTCAGTTTGGTCAATTCTTGTTTTGCTGTGTTTAGTTTACTACTTGTGACATGGAAATTCTTCTGCTCGTTATTGCTTCTTGCTCGATTAGTCTGGTTGAGTTCTAAAGTTTCTTCTTTGCAGTAAAAATTAGGCCCAAGAACCGAGCGTGTTCACATAGTAATGAATTCAGTGAGATGGTTAAATCTGGCAAGAATTGTTCTGTCTCTACATTATGTTCTTTTTGTTCGCGAAAGTTCACAGATCAACCATTTGATGCTGACCACTTGGTTGCTCAAATCAACCCCTTTTTTGTGTTCTGTTTGATTATGTCAGGTTCTGATCTAATGCTGTTGCAACAGGACTATAAAGCCCCTGGTTGTGAATCGTTCTTGTGTTTGGCAGTGACCTCTCTGCAATAATGATATGATGTAGAGTTTAGTTATTCTTACCACGTGACTTTGTACTAAATCATAGTTGTCAAATGAAAAAATGAGGGTAATGATATACATACCATATAACATCATATCTGGGTTCAAGTTCAGCAAAGATATCAAGTGACTAATGCTGGATGTTTGATAGCTTACAATGGTTTCGACGTATGCTTGCTTCCATGATATGCAATAGCATGTCATGCCCCTCCTAAAGTTCCATAGAGTATTTGACATCTTACACATTTCCAATTTTACAAATTAATGGACATTTGATAGTTTTGATATAATGGTGTCATTTCCTTTTAATGTCAGGGTTGTGGGTCATATATAGTAGCTTTATGCTATGGGAGATCCTTTATCTGTTGATGATATTGGAAGTTCTAGAGTTCTTTTTCTTTTGACAGTTTGTTGAAACTTGATGCTTCAAGTAGCTTCATGTGACATTCACGAATCCAAATCGTCAAGAGTACTACTTTGCTCTTTTGGTCAATTTTCATATAGCTTTTCTGTTGTCTATTGTAGTCCTCATAAGAACCTTAGCTGTCCTCGTACTCTAAGCTAAAGTTCCCATGTTTAGACCACCCTTGAGCCCCAACTTCTCAGCTTGCTCTAGCAAGATTCCATGCATTATGTTGTTTCATAGCTACCGAACTGACATCTCTTTCTTTTTGCCAGATTAGCATAAAGTAATGGAGATATTACGATTTTGGTCAAAAAGTGGTGCCACTGCTTGTTTGTCTTCCTGGCACAGCAGGAATGGTAGATGTCTATTACAAGTAGGTCATGCGTTTGGTGATGAAGGTAGTTACTTCAATATCATAGAGATTTTTCAGCTGCAGCAATATGAGTAATGATTAGGAATTTCTAGTTATTTGCTAGTCAATTTTATCATCTTACACTTTGACCACTTACTGGTCACTGCACAACAAACTTCTTTGGTGTTGTTAATGTTGTTCCAAGGATACAGAGCATGAGTTTTCCATTAAAGGCCTATTTTAAAAACTTTCAGGGTTATTGGGTGATTTTTGTTGATATTCCACTTGTTTGGAACCATCATGAATGGATTTAGGCATTTGAAAAGTTCTTGAATGCTATCAACATTCATCATGTAAGTACTCTGTTGGAATTGGAATTACTTCATCTATCTGTTTGGCATTTGTTTACATTGTTGGTGACACTCTAGTGTGAAGTAACCATACCCCTCGATTCATTCTGCAATGCTGAATGTGTATCTGAAAGTGTATTTCTTCATTTATTTTGTGTCGATTATTGACGGACAGCTTTATTATTTTTAGGATGTTCCGTGAACTAATTTCCTCTATTTTATTTAGTCGAATTCCTTGCCAAGAATTCCTTTCCTCTGTTAATAGTTTTGTTCGTTTTGTATTCTCTTTGATGAAAGACAAGCTTGTTTATTATTATTGCGTTCATTTTCGTTTTTTTTAACTAAAAATGAAATAAAAAAGAAAAAAAGAACCTGTTGGACCCTGGAACCTGTAACAAGGTAGGTTCCAGGTTCTAAAAAATGGATTTAGGTTCCAGGTTCTAGGCGGAACCTGTAAGGAACCTAGAACCGCTCACTTCTCATTGAGAAGCCCCTAAATCCATATGCCATGGCATTTTCATTGCTAGCCACCTGGCATTTTATTTGACTTCTTGGCATCACATAGGGCAATTTTGGTGGGGTAGGTGATGTATTTCTCTTTATACTTATACATCGTTTGTTGCCTATCCACCTATCTTTTGGATTGCATGTGGTCATTGAACCGTCCAATTTCCAGTTTTGTTGATTATGCACACGGCTCTCAGCCCGCTATCTGGAAATAGCCCACAAAACCCATCAACTGTTGCCGAAGAATTCTTTTCCCCCTTTTGTTGTGTCATTTTGCTATGCGTTGTTATTAGACAGCTGAACTTTTATTCAGGCATTCCACTGCTTGCCTTGTTGCAGTCAATACATACTTTGAGGCTCCAGAACGTGTTGCTGTGCTAATTCTTGTAGCACCTCCTATTCTGGCACCATATTTTTCATGTAGAGGCGATGAAGGTAGTGATCTAGGAAGAGTACAAGAAAGAAGATAAATCATCTGGTTTGGATGCTGCAGGAATCCCATTCTTGAGAATCTTCAGGTTCTTGTCACAGACCATTAATTACATTTTGGAGGTGCTAGTGCAAATGGTGAAGGGGATGGGAGACATGCTTTCCACTCTATCTAAGAAACTGTTATCGACTTTCCTGCGTTCTGCTTTTGCTGTTATGCTGGTATTGTTTCTTTCTAGACTCGCTTCACATAAGTAATCATTTTAGAGTTTTAATCTCATATTGTTTCGTGTTATTCCTTTTGTTGTAATCTGTGGCACAGATTTCAGCCATAATTGCTTACTTCAGATAAGTAATCTTTTAAATTAATAGTAATACACATTTAAGCGACTGGATCATGAGCTCAATAGCAACTTGGGTTTTTACTGTGTTTCTTTCTTCCAACATTGGATGTGGAATGTGGTGTGGATCTTCTGGTTTAGATATGTTAAAAACTCATTGCTGGACAGTAAGTGGTAATTACGCTATAGTAGATAGAATCATGGGATCCCTAGCTGTAGAATTTCTGCTATATGTTGATGTCTTTTCGTGGTTTCCAGGTAAGGATGGTAATTGAAAAATATAGCCAAAAGAGAAATGCATCGCTTGATCCAAACAAAACCAACGAAAATGTCCTGCATGGATATACATAAAATGGTACTCGGTTATGTCATGATCACTCTGATCTTCCTTATAATGTGTTAAAAGGGGAAATGGACTAAGAGTGCTTTGTCCAGCTAATTTCCTTCGCTTTAACAAGACTGCATTTTATTGATAAAACCACATTTCAGGCATTAAGGAGCAAATATTGGGACAGAGATCTCCTGGAGAAGACCACTGCAATGCTTTTGGATGCCAACACTGAATCGAAACCCCCACTTGCAGAAAGACTGCATGAGATCCCTTGTCCAGGTGACAACATGACCCTTATAAGTAATATTTAATCTTGACAGAATGTTTTTTGGGAAGACTACTTGGCCAGAACTAGGGAGGAGATTAGGACTGTGAGGAGAGGACACCTTAAGGAGACGAGCTGATCACACTTAATGCCTACTCTTGTTGTGGATCGGCTATGCTAACTGCTAAGTCCTGGACATCAATTATCTTGTTGGCTAGTCACACCTAATGTAATCGGAGTGAAAATCATCACCTTCTAAACCTTCTCCAGTGGCTCTACAAGTCGGGGACTGAAAAATGCTCTGTTCCATCATAGCCAAGGCAGTGTATAATCCCACTCTACAAGTCCTATCTAAGTCTTAGAAAGGTTTTCTTTTCCATCAACACTACCTTCTCCACAGGGTCTAAACTGCACAAACATTGAATCTTCATTCTAAATAAACTACTTTGCACTAATGGAAAAGAACAACAATCCCACTGTTGTACTCATGTCATCTCCTTTATTGCCAAACTAAGGCTGGGAAAATTGCCGGTCCAGATTTCTAGTATTAAAGAATAGAAACAAGTCGAAAGGTAATGAATTGAGATATTGGTTTACAAATTACTTCCCACCAAAGAAAGAAGCTTCACTCGGGTGTCTATTGACTTGCTTCTAATGCCTTTGCCTCTTGCGATGCAGTTTTAATTGTCACGGGTGACGATGACCGGCTCGTTCCATCCTGGAATACTGAGAGACTTTCACAAGCGATACCGGGATCATGTCTCGAAGTAGTGAAGCAATGTGGACACCTTCCCATGAGGAAAAAGTAAAGAGTTTGTTTCTGCTGTTGACAAGTTTCCGCAGAGGGCTTTCGGGGGTTCACAGGAGCAACAGATTCTGCAAGCTGCATCTCAGTATTCTTATAGTTGCAAAAGACCATTCCTCCTGCTTCAAGCAGATATCATGGATCTACCGAGAAAGAGTTGGGTCTTCAAAATGCTTCAAGCATTCATGTTTCTAGAATCCAGATGATTGGCAATTATTTTGGAATTTTTACGTGAGTGAAATAAGTAAATTATTTGTTGTTATTGCAGAAATTGACATTCATTATTTTTACAATTTCTGGGAGCTCAGTACTATGTATTAATCTGTAAAATGCCTGTGGCGAAATCTGATAATTGACGTTGCTATGCTATACAATAAAAACTGTGCTTGAGGTCTTTCTTGTGTAATCCCTGCTTGAGCATTCGACAGGGCTCGACGCAATTATACTTATGCAAGATTAGCAAAGATTGAATGGTCTAGGTATGCGGATTCACCCATACAATTGAAACAAGAAAATTACAAATTCAATGCCAGGAGATGACCACTTTATGTAGTGAAAAAAGACTAGTAGATTTCCTCTGGTATTACCTTCGGATCTCAATATCTTCCATCTTAATCAAAACTACAAATAACTTGTATGCTACTGAGATGACTTACATTCAATCGCAAATGAATCACATTTATAAGTGTCCTAATTAATAAAGGATACACTAGCTAGTTGTACAAACTTAATAAACGTTTACTCAATATTAAATCACTTAATGTGCGATATAAATTTCTGAGGGTGCTAGGTTAATGGTCATATAATCTTAGCTTTTCAACATTTTACTGACGTACGATTGTTTTCCCACATCATAGACAGAGGATAATTAGCTTGTCTCACGTGGTCGTGAACTTGGAACCGTTGAAAGTTCTTACATGCGACATATGACTACTGTTTCTGAGTACATTTGAGAAGTTCATAAATTAGATTGTTAATGCTGAAAGAATAATACATCCATCTCCACTTACTATGTGTTCTAGAATTCTTTCATTATCACCAAACCACACCTTAAATTATACAATTTGTATCCAAATAGAGGCCCCGAAAAGTATACAATTCGAGTCACTAAGCCGTATGCATCACTATACCAGATGACAAGATTCAAGTGGCTTTCTACATATGCAAGCAACCGCATGCACATGCAAACTAATCGAGGCAGTTCTGGATATACATGTCTTGATTATCACCTAGAGTTCCCCGGCCAGTAAAGATGACAACGGAAGCAATGACGAGAAGTGAGAACAAAGAAGAATGAAAGCCAGCCTTTTGAACATATGATTCAAACGATTCATGTTACTTGGAAACAACCATTTACAGCAAACATGCCGACTTTTACAGTGGGTGTTTCTACTGGAAATACAGTCAAAAATGTCTTCAACGATCAGGTCCGCCTTCCGAGGCGTGTTATTTGATGTAAGCCCAAAAAACAATAATTGGAACGAGATGGTAAAGTGGATACGTGATGGACACTATCTCGTCCTCCAAAAATATGAGCATGATGGGGTCTCAGTAGCTACCTTAACAAGAAAGAAACTTATGAATTCGTGAGAATAAACCAGTTGCCACCAACAAATTTTACAACACTGCCATCGTAAAGGACTAAAAGGCCTGCCTTCTCTACAAATGTCCATTGGACCAAAGGGGCATATGATGCAAATGAAAGATTGGAATGGAACCTGGATTTAAATGTAGGTATAGAGAGAGAGAGAGAGAGAGAGAGAGAGAGAGAGTTCCTCAGGAGTCATAACGTGCCACCTTTAGTAGTGAGATCAAAGCACTTGAGATTCACGGCTGTTCTTTTCGTCCATATGCATGGTTATATCATCTCATTCTCAGGGGCACAATTATGAGTCTATTGATGGCATATTACCCTGTAATTGTGCCTTGTCATCATGTCTCTGAACTAGGTGTCACACCGCTCAGAATTAGCTGGCACAAGACGCTGTCTCACAATGCCTCCTTGAGATGGAAGGTTCTGACTATTTCCCGAGCATTATCGTACTCATTCAGCTCAACCAGCATCCTCTTTATCCTTCGGGCAAGCCCACTGGTCTCCCCCTCAGTCCCACCAAACATGTGCTTTTTGTGCAGATTCTTTCCCAGTGAAAGCACATAATCAACCAGGGGCTGGAGCTTGTGACTGCATGATGTACTTGCATTAGCATTTGATACATAAAAAAATGAAAGACCAATAGTCCTGCTTCACCAAATCACGCAAATGTAACCATAGATCTTGCTAATCCCTTCTGCCTTGCTAAATCATTACAATCTTGTTGAAGATCAATATGCAATCCAATCTGATTCTGATTCTGATTCTGATTACGTCGGCCCAAGACTACTAAAAAGGAGAAGACTGCAATATCAAGTGGCAACTGACTCGTTACCGGAGACACTTACACTGGCCAATCTCTCTATGAAATTACTCTTGCATCATCATGCACTCTGCTCTCTCTCCATAACACCGGAGTACAGGAGGAGGCACCAATATGACTTAACATTTAAAGAGTGGAGGACATACGATTCTGAAATTAATACTGTGTTCACTTTTCAACATCAACCGCAAAACCTACAAAAGCATAGCTAGCAGGGGACAGCATGGAAAATTGATTACATGAAGAAGATGGTCCCCATAACCAAAGCCAGACCCTTATTATTGCGGGATGTCACCCATTAAGTTCCCTAGAAAATGAATAACCAAACAAAACTCATATGGAGCAGTCAAAGATCAGACCCAACTAAAGAAAAGATGCATACAAAACGAATCCAAGAAGAAGACTGCTATTAAGAAAGATAATAAGAAACCAACGCAGAGATGACAATTTTTTATTCTTATGGTCAGTCAAAGATCAAATCACTCAATTGCCCCGGACATCTAGAAATCAGACACTCCAATGCACTTTTAAGCACAGAATAAAAAAGAAACCTTGCGTTCTTATGAGCCACGAGACAAGAACTAGAATAGAGTCAAGATCAAAGAATTACCAGATAAATAACCCTCTGAGTCAATGAATAATGTATTTAGGAATGAAACTAAAATCGACTTGTACTACCACAGTCACCAAAAAACAAATTGTAAACATAAACAAACAGAATCACTTATGCTATATTAACAATATTATGCACCACTAGCAAATGCAAAATCAGTAACTCAGATTAAGGTTATTCATAGGTTTCCTACAAAGAACTTATTCATCACCTGCGATCACCGGACACACTCCGACCAGCCCAAAGACCAGATAAAGATGCAATGATCCGTTCGGTTCTTGTCACTGCATCATGAATATCTGATCTGATGCTCCGAACATGAGGCAAGATTTTCCCGCCTAAAAGCTCATCAAGAGCAAGCTTCTCCAGAACTGGTAATGCCAGGATTTCTTTCCACAGACATATGTTCCTTAACAGACGGACAGACACACCAAAGCGGTATGCTGCCAGCCGTGCAGCACCTGGCACTGCCTTCATTACTAGAGGGCTCCAAGTTGGCACCTGTGGATGGGACATCAAATAATTCATATTAAAAATCTACGAGCTGTATGCATGTATATCAAAATAAACCGTTCAACAACACATACGATAAGTTTTGCAACAGCATCTGCCAAGCGAGTACGGACTGCAACTAACAATTCAGCCAGACCCTCACTGGAAGCTGGAACATAATTTGTGACCAAAGTTGTGGCAGCCACAGCATGCTTCGTCTCTCTCGTACTAAGCATGTCCCAGGAATGGGCTATTTCATGATGCAAAATGGGAAGTGCAACCTTCTCTACCAATCCCGGAACAAGATTAGAATCAGCATCATCAGGGGCAAAATCGCTTCCATCTTGTGGCAGACCATAATCAAACAGCAATGAATGCCTGAAAAAGGTGAAAATAAGCTTTAGCCTGAGTTTTCCACCAAGTGTCAATACATAATTAAATGCAACTTCCAAAGAAACTACAAGACAGGTTAAACATTCAAGCTATTCAGAGATATCTCACTTCCACATGACTACAAAAATTAGCAAGAGGCAAGATAATACTTTACCATTTCATCTCGAAGAAATCAGAATCCTCATGTAATGGGTCCCACTTCAAAAGTTCCAGCCGAACAAATGGAGAGAAGATATTGGGAACACTAAGTGACATGTAGGCGTCACGGTAGCTCGAAGAATAGTCTCTTTTCCATTTTTCAAACCGCTGTTTAACCTCTGAGAGCTGGGCATATTCCTCAGCAGTGTCATCAAATATTTGATCAGCGGTTTGAAGCAATAAATCTCTATTTGACTCGTATGCTCTACTCTCACTATCACTCTCATCAGTGCTAGATTCTCCCTCTATTTTCTGATGAGGAGCGTCCAACTCCATTGATGATGATCTCTTGGAATCAAATTGAGCTTTCCTCCGTTGACGGGCCTCAGCCCTCCGTGTCATATCCATTCGTTTCTGCAAGTTCATATCTCTACCAAACTCATCCAACTTTACTGGCACATTATTTTGTTCTCTCATTGCAGCGACCGCAGCCTGGCCTGCACTTGTCGCAGCAGCTATTGTTGCCACACTGCTATCACCTTTTTTGAATACCAGCATGGCTGCATTAACAGCTACTTCTATCTCCACCGTTTCATCATCATTATCAGCCAATCTTCTTTCCAATATAGTTGCAGCACGTTCTTCATTTAATTTCTGCATCTGTTCCTCGAGTTCCTCAATATATGGAGCTTTATCCTAGAAGAGTGAAGCAATGATATACGCTCTCGGTAAGTAACCAACTGGGGCAACACATTACAGCTATAAATTCATGAAGTAATGCACCATTGCAAGCAAAAGAACTCTATTTGTAAGAAGAAAAGGCAAAACAGTCATACTATTGTGCCCATGTACTTTATTATAGTATAATAGATGTAATCGAATCCAAACTAATTTGCAGCACAAGCCATCACTTCCCCATCCTCCAAAAGAATTCCTAAGCAAATTGACCTTTTTCCTAACTTCTCGCAAAAAGTTGTAAAAGAATGCCATCCCTACTAACATTTATTCATGTCTGTGTATCTATGAATACTGGTGCAACATGTGTGCATGCAGGTGTGCTTTTTTTCTTTTATGGGGTGAGCATGTGCGTGTGTGAGAGAGAGAAACCATTCCCATGGATCAAAGGATATTAACAAAGATGGTAAAAGTATATTGGTAAAAGAAATACAAAATAAAGCCATACCTGCAAGAACTTACATATAACAGAAATATAGTCACGAAGCTTTTGCATAAAGATGTACTTCTCACCAGCAGCAGATAGGGACTTCTCAAGTGCAGTAATATTCAACAATGAGGAAGACAAATTCTCATCAGTCTTTGCCAAAGATGACATGGTTTTGATATGTGATTCCTGGCAGAAAGCAAAAGAATCATATACATATTTAGGTTCTCCAACTTGAAGGAGAAAAGTGTTTTCTTCATACATCAGGTCAAATAACGGATTGTCTCTAGTGAGAAGGATGGAACCACTAGCCTGGTTTAACATTATTGTAAGAAAAAGGGAACCTTCATACTGACAAATCTTGAAAAGACAGGGGGATTCCAAACATTTGCAAAACCATGTAGCAAGAAAAACATAGAAAGAAGATCTACAATGGCATAAGAACTGATTCTCCCTCTTAGCAGGCAAACATTTCAATCCATGCTATTAAAAGAAAAGAAGAAAGGTCTGGTATCAGCCTCAATAACAATCAGCAATCCTGATTCAACATACACATGCCCTTTCAGTGCCTGGATCAAAGTCCAATACTACTTGACCAGATTCACCCAAAGTACTGCACTAACCAAGTGCAACATAGCAAAAGGCAGTTCACCTATAATCCCAAGCCTTTACAATTAAGGAAAGCAAACCAATGTGGGTTTCTAGAGGATAAAAAAAATGACCACGTGAAGTGCCCATGCTCCACTCAAGGCAGCGATTATCTATATAAACATTAAGTAGTGGCTATGATAACATTATTTTGATTTCCCAACCCAAGAAGCTATATCAGCCTACCCTCATGAGATGCAGTTAAAGATCCCCTTTTTAGCATATCACATAACAAGAAGCTCCCGCAAGAGTCGTATTCTCAGATTAAAGCTCACCACTCTGGACCAACTAACACAAAAACTGATTCTATCAAACAACCTGATTCCAAACTTTCCATCAGACTAAATCTTAAAAAACAACATCTGTTCAATTTACCTTTGGAATCCTTAAGTCACTCTACTCAAAGTAAACATATATTTTTCAACAAGGCCCCACATCAAGATAATCAAATGAACCAACAGAACTTACTAAGACCCCACTCTGTACTAAAATTCATTTTTCATTTCATCCTACAATGCAATTATGCAAAGATAACGCTAACTATTCACTCAAGCAAGTAGTAAAACCACAGCGCTGGAAACAAAACAAAACAGATTACCTCCAGCCTCCTTGCATTATCGCACAAAGCCTTCATAGCAAGCTCAGCCTGCGGTGGAATCGACATAACATCCAACCCCTGCCCGGCAACCATTGCCCCTCCTATGCTTGGAGGAGGAGGAGCAGTTGCCCCAATGCTTGGTGCAGGACCATAACCAGCTGCAGAAGCTGTATATGCATACTTCTGTGGCTGCTGCACATTAGGCACTACAGGAACAGCACTAATGTTACTAGTACTGGTTACTCCCCTGGTAGTTCCATCATCCATTCTCTTCCCTAATCCCTTCCTAAACTGCTCCTCTTCCCATATTTTTTCCTCCTCGTCTTCATCATCCTCAAACTCAGTCCCTTTTCTCAAGGGTGCATCCACCGCCTTATCATCGAAACTCTCAAAAACACCCTTCTTTCCACCCTCAATCTTCTCTCCGAACATGGCAATCCGCCCCTGAAACTCTGGCTCCTCATCGCTCAAACCCTCAGCCGCACCGTGATTACTCCCTCCATCAAGTGAAATATAGTCCGGTGCAGCTGCCCGCGACTGCCTCAGTCGTTCTCTCTTTGCCCTTATCGCATTTATCATTGCCTGATCGGGAAATGACGACCCAGACGAATCCTGCCCCTTCACGATTCCAATCGCGGCCAACCGTCTCTCTGCATCATCTCTATACAAACCTTCCCTTTTCTCCTCCAACACCTTTCCCTTTTCACCCTCTTCCTCATCAGAGCTCAATTCATCCACTTGCTTCAATGTCTGTTCAACAGCACTGGGTTTCACGAGACCCTTCAAAACAATGACGGGTTCAGGTTTAGGGTCGGGATTGGATTCCGATGCCGCAGCATAGCGAGAGCTGCTTGATGAAGCAAGGGTCCTCGTGTTTTTTTGAAGCTCGCGCAGGGCTTCTTTAGTGTAAGTGCCAGCTTGAGGAAAGACATTCGAAGGCAAAGGAGTGGCAGGCAATTGGCGGTCCTTGAGGGAAGATATTTTGTGAGAAGAAGAGGAGGACAAAGGTTTGCTGGGGCGAGAAGAGGGTTTGGAGCGAGAGCGAGGCTGGGTTTCGTTGTTGCCTTCATCGTCAGCGAAGCTGAGAAGCTTCGGGGCTTGGGGTTTCTTAGGTTTAGGAGGAACTTTGGTGACTGCGGCAGTGGATTTTGATGGGATCTTCGTGGCCGTGGCAGCAGCTCCGTTCGATTCGTCATCATCGTCTTCATCATCACCAGCACGGCGGCGGAAGTTTTTGGCTCGGGAGGAGCTCATGGCGGTAGAGATCGGCTAGTGGTTCGTGAGAGATTTTGGGAAGAAGTAGAAGGAATGACGTTGAGGCTGATTTTGGTTTGGCTTTTGGCGAAAGCCTTTGGGGATGCAAAGGACTTTATATCCTAAAGAGTTTTCATGAAAGGATACATCTACTCAACTTTTTTTTATTTTCTATCTCTATCAGCCTCCTAATTGCAGAGACTGAAAATGATGCCGTTCGCTGCCAGTTAGTGCAAAATCATAATTAACCACAGGTATCCCAAAAATATCTGAGGATGCCTACTCTGTGATTAGCATCTGAACTTTATCAACCCAGGTTGGGACCTGCCAAAGGAGGCACATGTAATGGTATTATCAGCATTAATACAACTTATAATCATGGAAAACTAACAGAGATCAAGAACACCAATAGGCACATGTAATGGTATTATCAGCATTAATACAACTTATAAATCATGGAAAACTAACAGAGATCAAGAACACCGATATTGAGAGTTTAGTATTAACAACTAGAAGAATCGCCCACTATCACCAAAGTGTCGAGAGGCAACAACGCAGCTTCCGAATGCCATAAGACCCATCTTAACTCGAACAAATGTCAATCGCATCTAGATTACAACAGCAATATAAGCTCGTCTGTTCCGAAGAAATTAAACAACTCGTCTCCTTCCCACAAAACAATTCCCAACTTTCGCAAAACACGCGCAAGCACCATCGGCCGGAAATTCATTACCTAAACAAAATTCCAACTTCAGCTCAACAACTCATCTCCTCCCCACGAATCAATTCCCCCTCCACCCCCCCTCTCTCTCTCCCGCTACGATATGCAGCGAACACAGCTCCGGATGGATTGCGGCTCCCAAATTCCACGAAGTCACAGCAAAACGAAATCCCAATGTCGCCGTTGGACTTCCCCAACACATCGAAATTCAAGGGATTCGACAGAGAGGCAACGACTACAGAAAGTTCCAGAGATTATACCTCCCGATTGTTGTCCGAGGCGAGTCGAGGAGAGCCTCCAGCGAGGGCCGGGCCGGCGAGGCGAGGCGAGTCGAGGAGAGCCTCCGGCGAGCGCCGGGCCGGCGAGGCGAGGCGATCGCGCGGCTGGAGCGAGCGCGCGAGAGCGATTCCGTGGAGCTTGAGATTACTGGAGAAAGACACAGGAAAACAGAGGACAGTGGCAGCGATATTGGGAAAAAGAATTAGGGTTTTATTGGACCGGGTCCCGGTTCGTTCCGGTCTGACCGGATCCCGGTCCAACTTGCATGCCGGTTTCCGGGTTAACGTGACTTAAAAAAAATATCCGAATATGAACAATCCATTTAATTCTATGATTATTATTTTTTCCCGTGTAATTCAATCATTTTATTTATAAAAAAAAATCGAGGTGTTTTATCATCAATATAAATTAGGGTCCATTCATGTCAGTTAATTCTATGATTATTATTTTTTCCCGTGTAATTCAATCATTTTATTTATAAAAAAAAATCGAGGTGTTTTATCATCAATATAAATTAGGGTCCATTCATGTCAGAAAAATAAATTATTTTAAATTTTAAAAAAAAAAGATCATTTGCGTTTGTTTTAAAAAATATTGAATGAGAAATATTTTTATCATCTACTTAAATATCAAGACATATCGATCAATATTTTTGAAACTATTCATTTTCTAGATGTACGATTAAGTTTTCATATATTTAGTGGTTTTTAGGGAAAATGATTTCCTTCTAAGTAGGGAGATCGTTTCTCTTTAAATCAAGCTTGTTTTTTTTAAGTTTATCAAAAACATTTTTTGTAAATATATTAATTTTCCTGCATATATCAAATAATTGAAAAATAATTTTTCGAACATAGTATTCCTTCCGATAAACGGATAGGTGGTATGAATCATAACTAAGATTCCTCCTCGGGAGAGGGAAAAAGACGACCACAGGAGTTAAAAAACGAAAAAAAGGTTGGACCAGTTGACTGCGGTTGACTTTGACCGGTTCTAAGCGGGCGGGCGCACGAGCTTCTGGTGCGACCGCGTGACAGAGGGAATCGCCCCTTTTGCCGCCACTCTCAGCACTCGTCTCGACTTTGATTAAAGTTCGATTGTTTTTTTCATTTTTTTCATGTTTTGGTCGGAACTAAAGTTCGATTAGTGCTTCAGTGCTTCAGAAGACGAACAGGAAAAATGCAAATTTAAAGCCGACCCGACATTATTCTCGCTGTACTACGCGATTAAAAAGCAAAAAAAAAAAGAAAAGAAATGAAAAGACAGTAAATAAATAAATCACTCCACTGCGACAGTGTATAATCACTTTCCCCCCTCCTTTGTTTTTTTATTCGCTTTGCTTGCTTCACAGGAAGGATTCAAACGCAGGCGGAGCGAGACGAGAGCGTCCTCCCCCCCTTCTGATCGCCCGCGATGGCTGGGTAAGCGTACGACGTCGGCATCATCGTTCGACCGATGCCGGTTCCCTCCTGCTCGGCTCGCAATGTCGATTCGCGTTGACCTTTCTCTCGCGCGATCGAAAAGCTGTTTCCTTTGTGCGCGGTTCGTGCGAAAGTTTCGAGCTTTTCGAGAGATTGACCTCGTTCCTGCGGTTTGGGGGACGAGGGGAGTAATGGGTATCGGTTCGTTTGGCGAGGGATGAACTATTCTGCGCTCGAGCGACCCTTCTTTTTTTTTTTTCTTTTTTTTTTTGGGGTTTTCCCGGCCGGAAAGAACGGGGAGAAAAAAAAGAGTTGCTTGATGCGCTGTTCTCACGGTTTGAGCTCCGTGTTGCTTGGAGTCTGGGGGAATGGGACTGATTATGCGATGTTTACCGAGCATCGGTTTTGACTCTGTGGTCATGGATATGAAGTAGTGTGTTTTTGCTCGGATAGATTGGTTAGGATTTTAGTCTGCGGTCTGCACGATGTTGATTTTGAATGCTGGTTATTATGCTCAGTGTGAAATATAGTCCAGATGCCTGATCATTCGCATAAGCACATAAGTTTGGTCCGATGACCGACCCTTAGGCTCAGTCAATGAATTGATGAGTTTTGCGACCTGTGTACTGGTTCTTTTTTTGCTGACATCCGACGCAGCAACGCAATTTCAATCAGTATGAAAATGAAGTACGCGATAATTTCTTAATTCTTTTCTTGTTGCTTGTTGATGTAGAATCATGCACGTATTATTCAATAATCGAATTTCTCCAATTTCTATAAGGTTTCTTTCTCTCCATTTTTTCCACATTTCAGTTTGATGCGAAATTGAAAAGTCTCCTTTTCAAAGATATAAGCTTAAATTGTAGGATTTTTTTTTTTCATTTTACATTTTATCATTTGGACTTGTTTGTGTCATCTGTATTCGGATCACCTATAATACAGTATTTACTCCTATAGTTAAGCATTTGTTGCAGTCCTTTTATTCATGATTGATTAGCCACATCTTGATGAGAAGGTGCCTTATTAGGGAAATGGCTGCTCTCGCAAAGCGATGTGCCTTTGGAAGGAGTTTGGGTTTGACCTTAACATTCTTGTCTGCGTGTTCAATAATGTTTTGCATTGCATTCCTTATGTATTACCTTCGCATATGTCTGATAGAAACAGGCTAAGCCATTGGTATACATATGGTTGCTTTTTGTTTGACATTTCCCGTAAGATTATTTTGTTCGTCGGTACTCATATAATGCACTCTTTTTCCATTAAAATCCTGATTTTTAATAAGACTAACCGAAGACACAGTTTGCAGATTGCTATAGATTTCTGAATAGTAGTCGTTTGTGAGATGGTACGGACTATTTCTGAAAGTGTTTGTTACCATGAAAAAAGAAAATTCATTTTTTTTTAATACTAGCTAGAAGATCGATATCTACGTAAAAAATTACCTATCATTACTTGACAAACTTTTGGCATATTGATATTTTCATTTCCTGTCAAAATTTCCATAAGTTTTTGAGAAAGAATGTCACACCTTGCACATGGGTAGTGGGTTCATAGCAATTGTAGGCCTGTAGCCATACCTTTAAAGAAAACAATTGTCATGGCAAACCTGGTGCCATCAGTTGCTTCAGTTGTGATTTTGAATAAGCTAGCATATATATGTTGATTATAGGGAGACAGGGCAGACTTTTAGTTGGTCCTACAGCTTTGAATTGAATTACGTGTTGCTTGAGCAATATTACATGACATGCTTATCATTCCATGCGTTTCTTTCCTTTTAGCAGTTTCTTTCAAGCATCTGTTTCGTTGTTTGGTTCTCGAGACGTGCTTGTATAAGATCATATGGTGATGTTCATGTATTCTATTTGGCTAGCTAACCTCTAGTGTGGTGTGCTCAGAAGATTTACCGTACTTCTTTTTGTAACATGTGCAGACCATCCTGGCTGGTGGACAGTCATAGAATTGCAACAAAAATCAGGAGCGCTTCTGGTGCTTCTGATCCTGAGAAAGTAAAATGGAAAAGTAATCCAACTAGAGCCTGTCCAAATTGCCAACATGTCATTGATAACAGTGATGTATGTTGCTCCTGTCTTGCTCATTACCGTCTCCTTAAATTCTGCTTTCTCATTACTGTCTTCTTAAATTCTGCTTTATGTTAGCAAATGTATGAAGAGTCGGGCAGTTTTTTTGTCAATATAGGTTTGGATAGTCAGCAATTCAGATTTGTCAGTAAACTGATTTTGCAGAATTTGGCTATTTAAGTGAGCAGATGATGTTTTAAGAGCTTGAGATCTTTTTCTTCCTCCCCTTTGTTTATTCCCTTCTCTTTGAATCCACTCTTTGCATATCTCTAGGCTTCTTTTTATTTGTACTTGATCTCTGAACTTTTTATTATACTTTTCTAAATATCATAGGAGCTTGCCTTTTTCTGCAAGTCATTCTTTAGATTATAGGTTCTCTGTTAGATTGATACAATACGAATCATGATCTGTATTCTGAGTACTCATCAATAAGTTTGTTATTATGTAGCTCTTAGCTAGCTTTCTTTTCTCCACTCTTAGGATTTTTTTCTGGGTCCATCGAAGTTGTCGTTTGCTTCTTCTGCTCTTTTGGGATTTTCTAAGTATTTTGGTGTCCATATACCAATTAAAGTAGCTGTGACTTATATTTCTCTTGCATTTGGGAGGTTTTCCTTTTCATAATTATCTGGTATCTCCATGTTATGTGAGTGCTGGACATCTGCCCTGTCGAATGCACCTGTTGTTGAGTTTTTTGAGTCACGTGCACTGATGATCTCATTTGAGTTAATTGCCCTGGTGGTGGGTACTGTAGATAGGGACCATGCTTGACTTAAGAGCTTGACAAATTTCTTTTGCTTGAAGGCTCATCAATGCATGACTTGGGTGTGTTATGCCCTAAAATTTTTCCCTTGACATTAGACACACTTGAAAGATGTAAATATGGACTTGTTTCAATTGTCTTGCTTTGGGTTTATAAGGTGGCATTCACATCCCTTGAGCTGATAGCATTTTGAAGTATTGTTAAATCTGACAAAAACCTTTTATATTTGGTAGCCTTAACTTCTGACATCTATTTTGATCTTTGCTTGCCTAATTGAAGATTTTGTTTTTCTCATGATTTCTAAGGGGTGTTTTTTACTCGTAATCTTTAAAGCTATTGCCAGCAAAATTGTTATCTTATCTTCTTTATCAAACTGAAACTTCTTTATGTGAACTCATCTGGGCTATTGCGACCTCTCCTTCTCCAGGTTGCAAAGCAGTGGCCAGGATTACCCACGGGTGTGAAGTTTGATCCATCTGACTCAGAAATTATGTATCATTTGCTTGCGAAAGCTGGGTTTGAAGGTTTGAAATCCCATCCTTTTATCGATGAGTTTATATCTACTGTTGATGAAGATGATGGGATCTGTTATACGCATCCTCAGAATTTACCAGGTGAGCAAAATATTTTACTACTCGCTGTGGGGATAGTTCTTGTAATTGATCTGAGCTTAAGTGCATCCCACAGGTGTTAAACAAGATGGAAGTGTGGCTCACTTTTTTCACCGGGCCATTAGGGCTTACAATACTGGGACTAGAAAGCGTCGAAAGATTCTTGGCGATGATTTTGGCGATGTTCGTTGGCATAAGACGGGCAAGACTAAACCTGTCATGGTTGATGGCGTTCAAAAGGGGTGGAAAAAGATAATGGTCTTGTACACGAGTCTGGCGAGGGGAGGAAAATCTGAAAAAACTAATTGGAAGATGCACCAGTATCATCTAGGAACTGAAGAGGATGAGAAGGATGGAGAGTTTGTGATATCTAAAATTTTC
This sequence comes from Eucalyptus guilfoylei, assembly GCA_016097605.1. NCBI lineage: Eukaryota > Viridiplantae > Streptophyta > Magnoliopsida > Myrtales > Myrtaceae > Eucalyptus > Eucalyptus guilfoylei. The sequence goes on along the minus strand of CM027866.1, from coordinate 36,088,795 downwards.
TATGATCATCAGCAGCAACAGCTCGATCAAGGTGAAAAAAATGAACAGAATAATCAGGAAAGAGTTGATGCTACAACAATGAAAGCAGATCCAGTGAGTCCAAAGTCTGTGACGCCCGACCCACCTCGTACGGAGAGGCGATCTTGTGATTCTAATCCGGTTCAGGATTCTGCTTGTGGAGTCCCCCTTGCTCAGGTAAAACCGCAAAACCACTATTTCTCCACTGATGCAAGTTGCATCAGATAACATCTATCTATATATCTATATTAAAGCGGGCAATGCTCGCGCTACTTTAGCCATGTGGCACACTCACATGCATCCTGGCAAATCTCTGAATTTCAGGCATTTTGCATGTTTTGGTAATAAGTCTCTAATAATATTATGCATATTTTGGTAATAAATGTTAAAAAATAATTTGTTTATGTATATATATTGAATCTATCTGGAAATATCTGTATATAATTAGATGAATAATCAATTCAATCTAGGTGCAAAAGTTCTGGTATAATTACGCTAACTATATAGTTCTTCTGGTAAAATTCCCTATCCTGTTTTTCTTTACATATTGGTTTTCCCGTTTATTGGAATCATTCATTTCAAGACCATCTCTAAAGTAATATCAAATGTTTAAAATGTTATGTTCCATGATTGTGTATATTTAATAATTAGTGTTTGAAAATAATGTAAGGACACCTATTTTGACATAATACTTCATATTTGACTCATCTTATTAAGAGACAGATTTCACATTTGACATTGAAGAGTACCTACTGTAATGTGATAGGACTAAAATACTCATTATAATATGATTGCTATATTTGACAAATAAATGATATTAGAGGATTAATAAAAAAAATTATTCATCATCAGAACTCTGATAAATTAACATTCAAAAATGAAAAGCAATCTATCAGCAATACACAATTGTGCATATATCATAAATAAATAAATAAATATGGCAAAGTTCATTATCATTTGATCCTCTTATGGTTGAATACCTCCATCTGGTATGATGCTAATTATTTTGTAGTTGGTGAGAACAAGGTCCCACATTTTGTATCAGTCCTATCACTTTTATAGTGGATAAGAACAAAGTAAGTTAAATTAAGTATGGATACCCCTATCACAAAATCTTATGTCCCAAATAGATAATATATATTGAAATGATGATGAAGTATCAAATGGAATGATAGCCGATATTTAGCAAATAACTGATATGAATATGATCTAAATAAGATGAGAACAAATATGGACGTACAAATGAACATTGGCAAATCAATTATAAGTTACCCCTTAATACAAACAGTTTATTGAAGAAATCATTTATGTTCAAAGAGCAATTTAAAATATATTAATGTTAGAGGATCATTATTTAGGTTATAATATGATATGTTTTATTTGATCAATTCAAGATATTAGAGGATCAATAAAAAGATTAATCACCAGATAATTATAGCTTATCTCTGACCGATAACTGAATATTTTGAAATGACCTTTTAGTTACATTTTTCTTTTTTTATATTTTTGAAGTGCCAAATAACACGCTGGTGCATACTTTATGAATAAATATGACTAAAAATTGATGACCTTGTGATTAAAAGCATAACTATAGATAACTCTCATCACTTTGCAATTTAGATATTTGTGAAAGAGTTGAATAATATACAGATACGCATAATAGCAAAATGTTTTCACTAATAGAATATGTTAGATGGCCTTTAAAGGATTAAAATATATTACGCATTCCCATATTCTGTAAATAAATATGGTTAAATGCATAATTGCCGATGACTATTACCATAAAATGCATAATTAGATATAACTCTAATGAGATAATTTTTTAATATTTATGATAATTACACTTCAACAAGTATGAAAAATAACATTAAAGGCCCACTAATTAAAAATTTAAAGTTATTTAGATATGATTAATGAATTGTCAAAGATAACTCCTATCACTATATAGTTTGTGAAGATAATTCATATTGCTTTATGTAATTGGTGAGATTAAACATTTAATTAAGGATTACAGTAAGTTTTTCAATAAAGTTTTGAAGGATATTCAATATTATATTGATTTCAATAAGTCTTAAATAAATACTCATTATAAAGTATACTTCACGAATACTTGATAGTAATGTATGAATGAAAAGGCTATCCATCATCACAAAAAATCATAGCACATTTTTAGAAGATAAAATAGTATTATAACATGATAAAGTAATATTAGCAAATCAACAACAACAAAAAAAAGTTACCAGTGTTGCTTTGCCAAGATTATATCTGATACGTGGGTATGTGTTTGGGCTAATTGAAGGAAAAACATAGGGCAATTCTCATGGACTTTGTAAAGTGATTGAGATACACTTCCGGTCTACATTTAATGCATGCAATTTTTAACTTCGAAGTGTCGATGAATTCAAATAGAATTAACAATCAATATGCTGGGTAACATAAAAAATATAGTCTTAGACCCATGAAATACATGGACATCTTGCTAATGTACATATATACGTATAGAGATATTTTGTTTCCTCAACAAATACGTGCATGTTGACACACACATGTAAATTTAGGGCGGCTCCGACTTACAGCACTCTCTTCTGAGCATGTGAACATGATTTACATAAAGAGCAATTTATATTGTGAAATTCAACATACACATTCCCCGCCTGCTATTTTACTGATCCTTATTTCCCGTCCTAAGTATTCTAGGATCTTCAAGAGAGGGAGAGAGAGAAAATACTGCCACATCTTTACTCATTAACATAATGAAAGAGTACATAAGATAGCTCTATTTATAGAGCATGAGAGATACTGAAAAAATTGTAGCTCATTTATTTATAACCACAATTGACTACTATCTATAGGTATATATTAACACTTGTGGCCTCCTTTTCTTGATTCTTAATTTGGATTAAAAAAGTGCATAATCTAGTGAGATAGTGCTAAACAGGTTGATTAATTAAATAATCACGTCATGTTCGTGCAATTTCATCATGATTAAGGGGTTATCACTTATCAGTAGAGTTCTTATTCCCCTTTTGCTGACATGCATTAAAATTTGGAGTACTTATTATTTTCTGCCTTTTGCTGCTTGCAACCAAAGCATGTTGAGACACAGTGTGCGGATCTTGATGGTCCACTGGAAATAGAAAATCCCCAGCATCGTGAGCAAACCATTTCTGCTCCAGAAATGATGGTAGATGGTGATCAACAGGCTGAGGAAGAGTCAAAATGGTGGGACAGTGAGTCACAGAATCTACTGGATTCACAACAGCTTGTGGAGGGATTGTCCTTATGTGACGAGTTTCTTCAATCTCAATCTCCTAATAGAGATGGAGACATAAACCACCATGTGGAGTCAAAAAAAAGAACCCTTCTTTCTGATTATGCTAAATTAGGACCTGAAGACTTGAAGAAGGATCTGGAGGAGTGCCACAATCTGGCACTTGATCCAGCAAATATTGAGCTCGATACCCCTCCTGATTTTCGATTGAGCCAGCTGGTACAAAACCTTTTTCTTCTTATGAATTGCTGCCTCTTTATTTTCTTGGGTATCATACAATTTTCATTTTGCTTGCTCTCCATGTGCTTCTCAGGAATTTGGATCACAGGATAGCTTTCTTGCTTGGGGCGGGAGCAAGGTGGTTGACTAGATAGGATTGGGGCAGTTTTTTGATGTCAGGTTCATGTAAAATCGGCCTCCATCACCTCCTAATTCGTACCTTCGTAACCATGGGTTTTTAAGAAACTTGACATGTAAGTAATGGCGATGCAGCTTTTGTTTCTATGTCCTCTGAACTGAATCTCTTCTCACATTGGTGAACACGTAAATGTTGTGAGGCATGTTTGATAAAAGTATATGAAGCTTATTTCCTTACTGTTGCTGGAAACTTACAACAGGTTTAGTCCTGGACGGTTAATTGTTTCTTCAATTTCTTGTTATATCTCAAATAGAATTTGTAGAAATGTGTGCTCCGACTTTACTTTTCACAAACTTGGAATGTCTGACTGGACATTCTAGCCTCTAGGTAGGAATGGGTCCTAATTGGGTTGTATTTCTCAGCGAAATCCATGAGTCATGAGCATGGCAAGGTATCCTCTTTGTACCTCCTCTTCCCTCCAGTAGAAGCTGACCATGAGAGATTTGAAGATCTAATTTTAGCTAAATGAGTTTTACTCTCAAAGAATGTAGCCTCATTGAACCTTCTCCTGTCCAACAATACCTTCATGACAATCGGAGCTTTGTCCACTTTATTCTTTAGAACCTGTTAAAATCTACACACGTCTGTATTCCGATGTCAGATTCATGAAAACGGCTACAGATGGGAATGTGCATCCAAAGTACGTAATTCCTCGTAGTTGTGAGTTGGTGTCTGCCGATACTGAATGGAACCATAAAATCTTCATGGATGGAGTTGCGCCAATGAGAGTTGTGGGTTTAGCTATCTGGCTTATAGATCACGACATTCGGCAAGAAATTGCTCGAGAAGAACCTCTGATGAATTGCCCTACCTTTTCCGGAGGGCCAGGATGCTTGTGGGAAGTTCCCTTAAATGATCCATAGACACAAGCTAGATGTTTCTGCCTGATTGTAGGGAAGTGTTTCGGCTGGACTTGTTGGTTTGTCTTGGTTCAATGTTTTCTTGGCAAAGACGTGAACAATGTTGGGACAGCTGTGTTGTTAAAGAGGCCACGGTTCCAAGTTACTGATAAATCTGAAGTGCCTCTATTTATGCCATTGCTGTTGAAAACAGACAAAACTGGTACAATGAATGGTTGGGCCGGGAATGTTATGTCGCATATGGGCAAAGCGTTTGTAACATGATTTTTCAGTCAAACTCAATCTCGATGGAAGCCATTGCGAAATCACAAGTGACCCGATTGAAGATGACTATCTATACTATGTACACAAATACTGGGGGAACTTTGCGCCAAAGGACTGAAACTGAACTTCAATTGCACTATGGCCACAAGGGAAGAAAGAAGTTCAATTGCACAATGCCGCCATATTTTCAAAAAATACTTTTATCGTTGTTGGATTGTACTTAACTATTCTCTGGTTTGAGCCAATTCTAAGTTTCCCCAGTATACTTTTTTCTTTGCCGTCACTACACACGGAAAGGGTTAAAGAAGGAAAGGAGATGCTTCATCTACTTCTGCTAGACAACAAGATAAACTGGGGAGAGAGAGAGAGAGAGACAGCCCATAATTGCTTGCAGACCGAATGCCGAGGAGTTTTCTTGGCAAGAAGACGGGTAACGCGTGGGAGTTGATGTCCACACACGGGCGGGCCTCGCACTCAGGGCGCGCAGACAAGGACTATCCATCGCAATCCGTCCAAGTGGCATCACAAAATAGACAAAATGAGTCCTAACACGATAAGACATGACATACTAAAGTCCTAGATTACTGCACAGTTCACACGACCCTTAATGTTCTGTCTTGGATCAATTGCTTCGTGCGCTAAGTATAACCTGTGATGTTAACTGATGTAAAAAGATAAGAGCGTGCACGAGCTCAGTAAACACTCGTGCGTGACAGTCTGACAGACATTATTTATGGGCGGTGGGCCGATGATGACGAGGATGAAAGGAGGAGGAGGAGGAGGAAGAGCATCAAAAAGGCCAACGAAAAGAAACCAGTCACATGGTGGGGAGAGAGAGATAGAGAGAGCGCACGTGGGCTTGATAAAGGCCTGTCAAAGCTTTGACCAATCATGTTCATCTTTGTCCTTGTCCTCTCTCTCTCTCTCTCTCCGGTGTGGCCGACAAGAGAATATTAGATGAGCCCCATGCAGCTTCTGTTTCTGTTGACCATTTCACCGCTCTCTCTCTCTGACCCGCAGTTGAGATACCCGACTGTTCGCACACTCTCTCGCTCTTTCTCTCAATGTCCAGAAAATGGGAAAAACAATTGATACTGCATTGTGAAAAAGGAAAGGAGAGCATATTAGTCTTTATGAAATATTGAAATCAACTTTTGAGAATTTTGAGTAACATCAATGCTCTTAACTCGCCAGTCACCAGTTACCAGCAAAAGGAAAATTTGAACTCTTGACCTTTTTTGTTTCCAAGATACATATCCATAGGTAATTTACTCTGCAAAATATCCCAAATTGGGGTAAGTTCCCGAGAGCATGTAGAAAGAAATGCTAATAAATATGGATATAGGTTTATTTGATCCGAGATTTTCTCACATATCTTCCTCAGATACAAGGATGACAGAAAGAACAGATATAATAAAAGCAACTTTATTCGTGCTTTATTTTTCCTTTGGTCAGTGCACTTCCTTTTTGCTCACTCATGCAAGGCCATGGAAAGAAACAAATTCGGACACTATTGCCTACTGGATGGAGAGAAAATGGACGGATGTGTTCTAAGACCATACGCGTGGCATCAGCACTGAGGAAAAACAACTATCGTTATTACAAAAGTCCAAAGTTTCATCTACCCACTAACCTCCTGTTGTGATTGACCGATCTTAAGAAAAGAAATCCCATATTTGGTTGAAGGAAAAACTGTTAAGGGATAGGATTGTGGATACAATTTGTCTTTAAATGTCGTTTGGTTGAGGACAACACTATCAAGATTACAGATTACAGGGATTATATTATTCCCTTCTCTATGCTGAGATATAGTAGAAATGCCAAAGTTCCATTTCAGATAGCAACTGCCCGCAGAAGGCCAGCCAAGATAGGTATTACTTGGAAAGAACAGTTCATCACAAGAGGTATTATCAGTGGACCATAGGTTTAAAAATTTATCATTGCAGATTGCAGAAGACAGTACTTGGAATTAGAAGATATGCTCATCATATTCATTTTCCAAGAAAAGAAGAAGAGTATTGATAAACTTTCGCAATGATCTGCCTCTAATTTTAATCAAACGCCAATGGCATAGTAACCATTCAAGGGTATTGGCGTGCTTTTTTGGCTCAAGGAGTCGGATTCCATAGCAATTTCCCAGGAGAAAAAGAACAAATGATTACACTTGAGTTCAGGTAATGGTGTGTCCACATATATATACAGCTGGGGCACAAGGACCTCTGAGCATGCTAAGTTCCTAAGCCACTTTTTGGATTTGCATAAAAGAAAGAAAGACTAGGGCTTGGAACTTGGGAGTTAATTGAAGATATCACAAAGTACAAAGATCAACGCCAAATAGTTCGGCACTTTTAATGATTATATGGGCCTTCACAGTAGTCAAACAGATTAAGATACACCCTCTTTTTTGCAGAATCTTATTGTCCAAATAAGATCACTTTCGGCTGATCATTCACTCATACCCTTCATGATGAAGCTCAATTATAGCATGGAAAGCACCAAAAAGAGACAGAAAACAAAATGATGGACAAAATGTAGGACTATGTTCACTGATGCTGATCGAAAGATGATGGCGGAGGAGCTTGGAAAGTCGAGGGCTCTTGAAGATCCAAATAGTTCAGAAATAAGGCAACTGCTCAGCTAGGACATTAGGCAAAGATTGCCCTGAAAGACCAAGGAAAGTGAATATCCAAATTGTGGAACTCTCAACGATTTGTCCAGGTTTATCAGTGCTGCAAAGTTTTGACCCATGAGCATGTGGTCAATTCACACTTTGTAGAGGGAAAAAGCTGTAGAGACCATATACCAGTAGAAGAATTGAGTATGAACAATGATTGGAAGTGGAAAAAATGTGATAGAATTATAAGAGCTTTTTGATTAAGCTGAAGCTATCCGATTTACATATGTAGCCGATTAGGCCAAAAGTGACACAAAACTTGCTAAGTTTTCCTTCAAAAATATCGTCGTCGCTGCTGCCATTGCCGCCATCGCTTCCACCACCCATGCCGCTATGTACACTCCACCAAAAAATTTGGAAAAGAAGAAAATAAAAATCCTCTGATTCCCCCTAAAAATTTAGACTTCTTTCAGTCATGCCAACAAAGGAGCATGACCACACATCTCCTGATGATGTAGAGCTTGGCCTTCTGTTCTCTGAGAGCCCCACCAAGCCCTCTGCTTGATAGCCTCCTCTTGGAGCTTCCAATGCTTGGGCTGCCCATCATCTTCATTTTTGTACTAACTTCACAGAAGAACACCAACAAGATTGATGATTTCTTGAGAGAGAGAGAGAGAGAGAGAGAGACTTGAGTTGTTGATTGCTTTTGGTTGCAAAGTGTGTATTTGAGGCTGGTGACTATGGGCGATTGAGCCATTGGGTTCTTATAGGAGGCGGAGGGCTGTGGTCCCTAACCACATTGGTCTAGTAAAGAGCCAACGATGGGGCATGAAAGGGCGTGCACTTGTCCCCTAACCCACCAGACAAGCCCCATCTGGGTCCACAGCCCCAACACCATGCAAAACCATTAAAAAAATCAATCCCAAACAAGCCCTAACGTGATCTGTATTGGTATGGTCATGCACATATTTTTCATATCTTTTGATCACTTGGTGTCGTAGGCACCTCTCACCAGCATACCGGGTCGGCCACTGTTTCCCTATACCTTAGAAAAATCCCATCTTTTTTCATTTTTTTATCATCAGTTGCATTCAATATGGGGTATGATGGGGGGGGGGGGGGGGGGTGATGATAATGCAGCCTTGTGTCTTCATGTGCCCGGACTAGACCCTCTATTTTTCTTCTATTTCCAACTTGTGTCACATCCTTTGTTGTTGAATTGAATCCACCTAAACTGGCAGTATGGGTCATCATCACAATCAGTTGGATCCTACACAACACTGCACACATATTCTCCCTATATTGCTTGCAAGCTTGGGGTCGGGGCAATAATGAGGCTCATCTTGTTAAGCCATTGACTAATCCTAGAGAGGGAAAACCAGAAAAAAGAATTGACATGTGGGGACATCGAGTTGCAAGTATGTGAAACAGCAAGGTAAGTGATAATGGTATTCTAATCCGCAGGACCGTAGTCCGGAAATTATTGCATGTTCTAGGTCATAATAGAAGGAACCAATCAACCATTCCTACCTATTTTTCGTGACCCCCTTCAACCCGACTTGGCAACTCCTACAGATGGTGCATTTATTAATCTATTGAAAATATTGTTATGTACGGCAATGTCACTAAACACGTAACAAACACATGTAATATTTTTATGGTGAAACCATTGCACTCTGTCCCTCAGCTACATTTCTTCCGCAGACCATCCGTCATAAAATAATTCTACACCCTACAAAATTAAGAACAATGGTTTTCCAGTAAACAAATTAACACGCGCGCTCGATTTATTGAGTCGAATCGAATAGTCAAATTACGACAGTACATAAACTAGGGAAGAGGCGACAGACACGTACATCGTATTTCCATTTGATAATTTGTTTCGGGTTTTGCTCAGGCGAATCAAATAGTTTGATGCGCCTCATAGGGAACAGCTAGTTCCCATGGTCAAAGAAGTGGATATCAAGATTTTGACCGGCATTTTTTCCGTCAAATTGAGCCGTGCGTAAGTTAACACCTTTTCATGTGAAGAGCTCAAAGCCCAATCAGTCAGTGTTTGAGCTTATAGATGGGAATATGAAATAATTAGTTAACAAGATCAATGCAGAGAGAGAGAGAGAGCCACTTGCTTGGTCTCGTGTTCCACCCACTTTCGAACAGGACAATCTCTGCACAAAACCTCATTAAACTAAGCGAAGCTGCAAATTTTATACTGATTTTCTCTGAACAAAGCTAAGCTGTCAATCTCGGTTTGAGTATCGGTTCTCAGTAACTTTGTTGCTTCTTCCATCCTTTTTCATCCGTGCTTTTCAGAGGGAGACATGAAGATTCTCTCTTTTGGTTTCTGTCAAGTCTCAAACTCATGAGACATACATTGTATATATTAGCTGTTCGCAGGATCTTGAAGTCATTAATGCTGGGGTGATTGTCTTTGTTTCCCTTCTACTCTGGAGTCCAATGCTTGATTTATAATAGTTCTGGACAAGGAGATAATGTTTTCACCACCATGTTCATACTCATGAGCGTTGCCAAACTCGATATTTTCATGTCAGTTCATCTTTTTGCGTGAAAAAATTGTGACCCAACTTAAGGAACGATGAGATACCCAAAAAAGCTTTGAAGATTGAACCATCACTGTGTGGACAAAGCTTTAATAAATTATCCCCATGGCGTCCCAGGTTTATTTTGAAGTGTTCTATGCTGGGCTCTGATGTACTGTCTGTACATAAAATATTGGGCTGGTTGTACTACAGGTCAGAGTTGCACGTGAAGTTCTCGTGATTCACAATGCCATTGCCTCTTCCAGACTCAACATTATATTACACTTTATAACTCATTCCAAGGTTTAAATCACATTGTTTATTACTACTCCATGAAAACACTGGTTTTTGGCGGGACATTAATGATAAAGACTTCTTGATCTCTTCAATCTTCCAACGGCCAATGACTTAGCATGTACGTGAGCTACGCAAATTATTCCATATTCCATATGCATAACAACGGCGCAATAGTACGGCTCAACCAGTAATACAGTTGTATCCTTACGTGCGCATCAGATTTTTTCGACAGAGTATGATCCGGAAGGAAGCTCGTATGAAGGCCGTTCACATGCTAAGTACAAAGATAAATACTGTATTATTGCTGTAACAACAGATCGAAAAACATATATGCACCGTGCTTGTTCGTTGTTCCGTTCTGGACAGCCAGCAAGGTAATCGTGGGCTCATGATGGTGTACAGAAGTTGAGTCGTGAAAAGCGATCCTTGAAACTTGGAGATCCTGAATGAGCCTCCCATTGATGTGGGAAGCGAGCGCTGTCGCTAACAAAAAGCATTATATGGACTTGAGTTATGAAAAAGCGATCCTTGAGGCTTAGAGATCACTACAAAGAAAATTTAGAATGCAGCCATTTGATGGTGTTCTTAGAAGCATTTGGGTTAAACCTAAAAGAAGCTGGCAAAAATGGGATGTGAGATAGCTAATAGAACATGTTAGATGAGAATACTTGATTGTATTTGATATCATTATCAACTTTATAACACTCTGAAAAAATGAATAGACATGAATTCAAAGCACTCCACTTTTCTAATAAGCAAAAATTAACATCTATTTCTTTTCGACTTAGAGCATCGCTCTATTCCTTTGATATAATTACGATGGCTAGACAAAATTTACATGAAGATTAGGAAAGGTGTGCACATATTTACAAACTTCATTCCTCCCTCGGGATCCACCGGCTCCACCAGAGGCTCTTTCGGCGCTGGTTGAGCTCATCCATGCTCTCATCTAATGTTCTGATAATCTTCCTTTGGAGACGAAGAGCCGAGGCTAGAGCATTTCTTGGAGCAGTTGCCTTCTGGTTTGGTGCCATTTCCTGCACAAAAGAAGTACCCCAAGGTCTTACAGAAGATTCCCACGATTCATGGGAGGATGAAAGAGAGATGTACGATGTGCAAGTGTGTTCTGATCAAATTAAACCATTACCCCTTCTGTTTTCACAACTACTTGGCCTTCAGTAGACTTATTTTCTTCTTAATTTAGTCCAATTGTCAATGAAATGAACTGTCACGCTTACAAGTAGCTTAGTAGTATACCTCTGCGTTCAAAAAGCAGAGAAAAAGTGGAAAAGAAAGACCTTTGGCAATGGGTGAAGTGTGAGTTCTTTGAATGGAGTGTCCTCAGTGTAATTTAGAAGCGAAAAACTACAGTTGCTCAGAATAGTTTAGATACTGACTCTAAGCTCCTGAAGCTGAGCTTCTGTGAAACCACCATCCTGCTCCGTCCCTGACTTAGCCATCAGCCGAATCACCCATCTGGCAGCCTCCCCATAATCCTGTTGCGTGGCTCGAAAGAGCTGCAACCTCAGTTTCTGCATGAAGGATAAAACCAATAGTCCTTCTCTATCGAAGTATGGATGAGCTAATGCTGCTTTCGCGCTAGTTCGTCGCCTTGGCTTGTAGCGAACCATTGATGTCAGAAGTTCCCATCCTATTCCACCATCTAGATCTAACAGCTTGAACCCCCGCCGTAGGTCGGGGCTGGCGCGGGGTTCTAAGGTTCTTCTCCATGCGACCAGATCGTAATCACACCTTTTGAGCTGCCGGTTGAATTGTATCAGACCACTATCGGTCCTTAATGATGGAAAAGCCTGTATGGAGAGCAGGCTGCCTTGAGTTAATGTAGCTTCTTGCATCAAACAAACCATATATACAGCATAGTAGTAGGAGATAAATCTACAGGAGTTTTAGCTTTGTACCTGATACATCTGAAACTACATGCTAGTGATGTGCAGTTCTGGCTTTCAGAAATCTAGTGTCCTACTATATGACCAATTTATTTAGCCATCTCCCAAAGTCTACAATAATATACCAACTTTAAGTTATTCTTGAATCAATTGGGTGGTGCTGTAATTAGATGATACCAACACAACATTTTTCCAACGTTAAACCTTGTGATTACTTCAAGGTCTAAAGCATCAGCTTTTTGCAAGTCTACCATTGACAAAGCACATAACATACCCGCTGAAGTTGTGATATATAGCCATGTCATCATACTCCCTCAAGATGATATGCATGCAAAATCTCACGCCCTCGATTAAAAACGAAAATTTTGCTCAATTTTCAAGTACATTTATCTTCATTGTAGATTAGCTTCATATAGCTAAGCTAATGTCTTGTGAAAACTTGTTAAAAGTGAATCCAAGGAGGGAGACAACCAGTGGTGTGAATAAAAGGTTGAAGTCATGTAGTGAGATTTCTAGGCCTCAACAATACTTGCAAGGACAAGCTGAGATCAACCATTCGAAGATAGTTTTCCCCTGGATAATATCAAATCACAACTACAACAAGTTCCAACGCAGACATGTTAGCTCACCATTTGCAGAAAAATGAGACCAGTGCTGTAGATATCAAATCTGTCTGGCAAATTCATCTGTTTTAGGAAAGCCATCAGAGCTAGGAAAACACTAAAATCGAAACAAAAAGAAACTTGATGCACATTAGTCAATCTTTACAGTCTCATGGTAGATGTCCAACCTGCCATAAAACTGGGGAAAGAGCGGTAGCCACTGGAGCTGAAGGTGCAGAGGGTGTTTGTGTGCTCATAATGTATTGTTCTGGTGCGGCGTACCTAAGAAGCAACAAACCAAAGAGAATTGTCACATGTTATAAGAGGCACAGTATCGAAGCAATCTAGGAAATCCGACGACTCACGACAACCAATAAGAGAGGCCAGAGGACGAGAAAATTCACATTATTAAAATAAGGAAACCATGGCACAGCCACCGCTTCAGTCAGGTATTGAGTTTCAAGAAACAGACAATATTTCTTGTTTAAAGTTTAACAAAGCCATATCAATCTGTAATCTGTGCTAATATGATCATCAAAAGACATAATTACCTCCCCCATTATCTTTCTTAGAGCCCCTCGTTGTTCCTTAGAAAAATGAGGGAGATTCCTCATGGTTTTGAGGGCAAAATGAGATAGGTAGCATAAAGGATCCACATAGCTAACTCCATTCAGTCAGAAATGTAACCAATGTTTTTGTGTCACCTTTGGCCGGAATTCAGAGGAGAAAAGACAACTTAGAAGGCATGTTGCCTCGGAAGAAAAGGAGACCCCGCATCTCCTAGTCTTTAATCTCTATGGTTGAGACAAGGGCATATATATAGCAAACGGCAATCAAAATCTACAACGAAGTTAAAGATGCGATCTTTGCATGTCCTATGAACATGGAAAGAATTACACTTGTACAGTATCAAAATTCTCATACAAATTTTCTTGACATGCTTGTACAATACCAGCATTCAACAGGACTTGCGCTTTTGCGGACACTTGAGATTGAAAAAGTTACAAACAATAGGTTCAGTAAAACCATTCAGAAGGGCGATCATCATGCTGTCGGCATGCAGATGATAAGCAACCCAAGCACCCTGCTCCCAAAAATTGAACCTTCAACATGTTTCAACAAATCCTAGACATTTTTGCTGGGACCTGATTAGCATGGACCATTTTACTCCATTACATCAAAAAATATGTGTCTAGACTTTTTTTTCTGGGACCTGATTAGCATGGACCATTTTACTCCATTACCTCATAAAATATGTCTCCAAATGAAGTAATTAAATCTGTCTATACAAAACATGCATTTTGAAGACTGAAAAAAGTAAAATGTAAGATGAGTTTTGAAGACTTGTCGTGTATTTTTGTCAACATTGTTCTACATGCATGTCTTGTCCAGACAATCATGATCTACATGCTAATGAGATAGCACATTTGCAAAATGTTAAGGATGATACCTTGGATCTAATAGAAATTCCTTTGGAATATAATTGATACCCACTCTAAGATCTGCAGCTGCTCCAAGATCAATTATCTTGAATGTACGAGAACCTGCTCAAATTCAGGGGTAATATGTTGTGGTGTATGAAATATCAATTTTTTTCTAAAGAGAATAAACACAATCAAGCTGTTGTTAAAATGCTATCTATACCTTCAGAAAATATAATGTTCTGTGGTTTAATATCCCTATGCACAATGCCTGTCGAATGAAGACTGTCCAGGCAAAAGAGGATCTGTCTCATGATAGTTTGAATGATCCTATTCTCCCTTTCAATTCCTTTCGGTAAGTCCTGTACCTCCCCGAGAATCATTGTTTCTACCTGACAAGAAATTTAATCATAATTGAAGATGGTAATTGAGGACGTTGACCGATCTACAAAAGTGAGGCTGAATGTAAATCTGAAACAAATAAAGCACAAAGCAATGGACAGAAGATAATAAATGAACATAATCAGGTATGACAACCATCTTCCTTTATTGAATATCCACCCACATGAAATTTGGATAAGCATCTCAGATTCCATGTTCAGTTGCCTCAATAGCCATGACATTGATTGCAAAGAAAAAAATCATCATAAACATGACTATATGCAGCACAACTTCGATTGCTTCATCCTATGCTTGAAAGAAAAATTGTCGAGCTCTAACCAAAAGTATGAGGAAATTGCAATAAATGAAGACAGTAAGAGGTGAAAGGAAGAGCTACTAACATTATAAGGGAATTCTTTGCTCTGCATCAGATCTGCAAGTGTAGATTCCCCTTCAAATCGCCATACAAGCCAATACTCCCCTCCTTTCTTTGAAGAAGTCTGAAACCATTTTCATTTTTTTTGGGAACAACTTCAGAGAGAAGATACAATGCAGAGTAGCAATAAAGCAAACTTGTGAATGGTGTTTTCTCTATCTTTATATTTCCACGTGAATTAAAAGTAAGCCCGCAATTAAGCCAAGAGTCTATATAGAGCAAAACCTCTAGAAAGCCATATACAAAATCGGCACAGCTACTAGCACAAGCTCTTCGGACGCGTTCATTCATCCAAATCTCAACCGCACCATATTCAGTAGCCTTCTTCAACACCAAGTCACCTTCCTTCTGTTCAAGAGCAAACAGCAAGAAGGAATTAATACATTGAGTTCCCACCCACAATACCATAAAGCCCATTCACCTTTGCCACTGGGAAGTGTATACATGAGCCTGCACACTCGCGTGCCTGCCGGCACTTCTTAATCACCTCAAATGATACAAAAACCCAAAAATAATTTTTCGCGATGATCAGTGAGTGATTAATAAACAAGAGCACCCAACTTTGAGCCATCACGCAGCAACAACCTGAAAATTTCATACCTAGCACTTTCTTTTCGGCCCTAAGAACAGAGACTCAATATGAGGAGTCCTGTAAGAGCTATACTTACATTTGAAGAAGACTTCTTAGCCAGCGAAACCCTGTAAACCACACCAAAGGCTCCCTCGCCCAACTTCTTCCCCAGCACGAAATCATCCTGTTCGAACACAAAACCGAACTTCATATGATCAATCACTCAAACCCCACCAAAATCGCAACTTTCTCTAATTTCCAACACCACACTGACCTTCCTGAAGGTGGGTCTGAACAATCTCTCGACAAAAGCAAGAAAAAACATGTCGAAGAACCCAGGAGCCACGCCAGGAGTCGCCCACAGGTAAGACAGAGTCCCCAGAGCCAAGACCGCACCCGGGGCCGTCAGCGTCAGGCCACTGGACTTGGGCAGCGTGCTTCGGTAGATGATGTCCCCGCACTCCATGACCGTGCAGGGAAGGCCGACGCCGACGCCCAGGAACAGGTCCTTGACCGCATCGATCAGTTCTCCGCCCGAGGCGAGAACGAGGGCCCTGGGGCTCGAGACGAGGGTCTTGAGGGGAAGCCTGACGGCGAGCTTCTTGCCCAGAAACGGGGTTGTCGTCGGATTTGAGGACGGCTTGTGGGACTGGAGCTTGATGGCGGCGGTGGCTACGCCGACTCCTCCCGATGCCGCGACGGTGGCCATGCCTGCGGGAGGCAGAGGCTGTGCGGGCGCGCGGTGCGTCTTGGTAGAGACTAGAGAGGACTGAGAAAGCAGGTTGCTTGCTTTGCCCAGAGAAGAAATGCTGGCTTCAAATTCAGACCACAAGTACTGATTTTTCTTCTATTTTCCTCGGGCAATTTTGGGCGCGTAACGACAGTTATTTCGGGTAATATATGTGGAGAGGAAGAGGCGGAGCGGATGGAGGAACGTTGCACGCCACAAGCTGCGCGTTTGACGTGAAATGGATCGGGTTGGGCTTTCTGTCGCGGGCTATAATATCTTTCGGATATCGTGATCCAATGTCTTCTTTTCTTGTCTTCACAGATATAGCAAATTCAGCAA
This sequence comes from Eucalyptus guilfoylei, assembly GCA_016097605.1. Taxonomy (NCBI): domain Eukaryota; kingdom Viridiplantae; phylum Streptophyta; class Magnoliopsida; order Myrtales; family Myrtaceae; genus Eucalyptus; species Eucalyptus guilfoylei. The sequence continues at coordinate 36,072,126 of CM027866.1, read as the reverse complement.
CGCAACAATAGTTTGTGTGATACGGCGTATGAACTCATTTCCAACGTTTTTCTCAGTGAATTGAGACCGTTTCTGGATGACCTGAAGAATCCGAATCAGGCCAACTTCGTACCCGGGAAGTTTTACTCGTGACAGTGTTATTGTAGTTGAGGAGATTCTTTGCAAGATGGAAAAATATCAAAGAGAACAAAAGACGCAAGGGAATGTGAGAAAGGTATCTGGACTCCTATAAGAACATCCCAGAGGAGGTCCTACCTTCTATCATTTGTTTTCTGCTTGATGTCGTATTTCTTGACCGCGGTAGCTAGCGATGCTGGTTGATGACTTAATTTCTTTACTTCTGTATAAATCTCTCTGAGCAGGAACGGGATGGAAGGTTTAACTCGGCTGATTTCACATTCATTGTCAACAAAACAAGGGGTAAGCTGGCTGGACGGCGCGCCGATAGATAATCTCCAGTAGGACGTACTGATTATGATTAAATACGTTAGAGAGGCAATCCATCCAACATCCTCCAGAGCATATCAGTTAATGAAGAGCCTTTCGATAACTGGAAGCATCGATCATTCTCTGACGCTCCGATGCTTCGGATGCAATTGAGGGCCGTGAATTGCATGCTATACTGATAGAATCTCAGTGGTGGGCTCTTCCTTCGAGACGACCTTAACTAAGCATTCGACAGGCCCGGAGGAACGACCCACCATCGGTCTTCTAGTCATTGAATGCTAACATTGGATACATGTTTAAGGTCAGGGGCTCAAGTCGGTCGAGCCCACGATGCTTGAATGCATGCCATAAATAGGTTCGAGCCAAAAGCTCCCGCCGTCAGGTCAGGTGTTCTCAGCAAAAGCCATTAAGGTCTTGGAACACGTACTCGGGCCCTGTGTGGACCCTGCCTAATAATCGACACCGTGCTTCTGCTTCATGCCCTTCGTTTCTTGTTGGACATAAAAAGAACCTGTAGTTTCCAAACTCCTGCAAAATGTTCAATCCCATTCTCAAACTTCATATTTTCCAACTGGGTCTTCGAAGAAGAATTTCAAGGACTACCGAGGAACAAACGTCAATGATATTGTACTCTCTCTCTCTCTGATACTACTCTTTTTCCGCTTTTACTGTATAAAAAAGGGGGTCCTTTGTCACATGCCGCGGCCTGAAAGCATGCCTTAAATGCTGGCAAATTTGAAGGCGAGGTCCGTGAGATCTCTCTCTCCCACTCCCAATAAGCAGCGACCACTAGGGCCGAAAAAAAAAAGTCAAATGAAATGCAAAGAAAGAGAAGACGAATTAGCTTTGGACTTATGCCCCTGCCAATCTATGCAATTCACCGACCGACGATCGCGCTTACACGACCTCGAATCGATGCCAAGGAAGTACTTCTAGTACTGAGGCTAAGGCAAAAGTAACTCTCCGGGTCCTTCCGCGGGCTGGCCGACCGGAAAATAAAGGCAAAAGTTAGTAAGCAAACACGGGCTAAACGGCATTAGCAGAAATCTCGACATACACATGTGCTCTTTTGGAACTACTGATCATTACCTTCTCATCGGTTGTTGAGATCGTCATCATAGCATCTAGATTGGGCGAGAAAAGTTCTCGAGATTCGAATGGTCTCGATCCTAACTCGATCGACGAGTGATGATCTTAAAGGGGGACATTATTTCGTGTCCCCACGATTCATAAGTAAAGGGATACGAATTGGTTGGAGGGCTGTACTCGGTAATGGCGATGTCCATTAAATTCTTGGCCGACCAACCTGAGGAAGCGAAGCATAGCTGTCGCGAAATCGGGTCTGAAGGGACTCGATTTGGGACCAAGGAAGCTCTAAATCGAGTACGGCTGAAAATCAATGCGTGGCCACAAGGGTCGTACCGTCGTGGTGTACTAAAACTAAAATTAAGTTTTGTAATTTCGCTGAGGTTTGTCCATATTGTGCGGGTCCTTCGCATTATTCCTTGTGCGTGTCACGGGTGAGAGCTCACTCCCAACTACTTCGAACTGGGACAAGATTATATGACTGAAATTATTACAATTCTTTATAGGCAGTTTTTTTAGTTTACTGTTTTTGGCCAAACTCTATGCATTTTTTTGAATTTTTATACTTTTTCTTATAAGTGCACCGAAAGTCCTATAAATTATTGTGAAAGTGTAATTAACTCTTAAAATTTTTAAAAAGTGTAATCATATCCTACAACTTGTTGTGAAAGTGCAATTGAGTCAAAATGTGCGATTCAAATCATAAAACTTGTCGAGTTAGTATAATCAAGTTATTTCATTAATTCCATCCAATTTGACAAACGGAAAATGTAAACAAGTTTTAGAATTTGATTATATTAATTTGATAAATTTTATAATTTGATTGTACTTTTTGAAATTTTTAGAATTCAATTGTAATTTTCTGATAAATTATAGGTATTTTAATGTACTTGTTCCTTTATTTTATTTTATTTTTGCATTCCAATGAGCATTCAACAGATTCTGTTGCCGGCTTACGGTGCATATACAATTGAAGGAACGAGACATTTCTATTTTTATTAGTTTTCCCCTTTCGATCCATATTTTTCCTTTGAATTTCAGCTCTGCCCATTTGATTTAATTTGGATTCCTTTGCATCGCAGTCAGTCGCGTGGAGTGAGTATTATATTCTGCTTATTTAAAACAGGTTTCTCGGCACTATTAAGGGAGAAAACCTTCGAATAAGAGGTCTCGAACGTGAATTAGCCCGCACATGTGCGATTTCCTTGTACATGACATAGAGATTGGTCAACTAAAGTTTCTAAGCATCTGATTAATCACTGTTAGTCCGATGGTTTTTAATGATGGGATTTAATGCTAGCTGTTCTAAATTTGCGCAATTAGAGAATTAATCCCTCGATTATATTCTGAATAATAATAATAATAATAATAATAATAATAATAATAATAATAATAATAATAATAATAATAATAATAATAATAATAAAAATAAAGAAAGCTATCCACTTTCGAGGGAAAAAAAAAGTTATTAAAATAAACTTATGAGGTATTCTGATAAATAGATAAAATCCGAAACCAATGAAGAAATGACAATTGGGCCAACAATATGCAGACATATAGGTGCCAAAAATAGGAAAATGAGGTGTTCATTCGCAAAACCGAGCCAAAATCAACCTCAAAAAGGTTTTGTATGAAATCGTGATATGATATTCGGGATGAGTTTAAAGGTTTGATATTATGAGCCCAACAACCCATCATAAGATTGAGAAAAGGGTATGACGTGTTTATTGAAATGGTGCTACAGTTACTAATTTTTTGTCTATTCCACTTACACTCATCAAAAGGACAAGTCCAGTGGAAGCAAAAATCATCCAACTCAAATTGATCTATTCAACTCATTTTGATCAATTTTTATATAATACAAATCTAGTGACCCATACTTGATATGACTCATGTTGATAAAATACTTTTATAAACTAAGATGAGAGTATAAAGTGAACAAGCATCAAATCTAGTGAAAACGAAAGAGTGGAGAGAGTCATAGAGACAGTTTTGGTCTAAGTAAGTTGTGAATCCATTTAATACATATATTATTTTACGTTTTACCATTATAAACTCATTTATAATCCATATATTAAATATAACTAACGCATATAATAACTTGGCCCATCAAATATGGGTTTAAAAATGAGTTTATGACCAATTTCAACAAATCGAGTATCTTTATACACAAGAGTCTCTAATTACCCTAATTCCATGCTAAATATCCAGCACCGACATGGCACATAGAGCTTAAGATGATTAGTATTCAATAATCGAGATCCAATGAATACATGTGGTGATTAGTGATGAGTTTAGTGGAAGATTTAAGTAGCCAAAGTCCACCTGTTGACCATGTGACTTCCCTGCGTTCTTGGGGCTGCCTATTTTAGTCAATCCAGCTCGTTTGCGTGGACAATGTGAATGAACCATTTTCTATAGCCCTTTTTGTTCGGCGCTGGAAGATCCCCAAAAAAGGAAATAAAAAAACTAAAAACGAAAAAGAAAAAGGGAAAATTCACGGTTACGTATGTCTCAGCTGTCAACCCTCGTCCCCTTCCTTTTCAATACATCCAAATTAAAAAAAAAAAAGTAATAAAAGAAATCGGTCCCTTTGGTTGGACTCTTTTTCTTTATTTGTTGAATATCATTATCATTATAATAATTATTATTTTATTACAAAATCGGATTCCCCTTTCTTTATTCATCCTCTTTTCTTCTTTATACCCAAACGGCTACTCTTGTACAGATCTGACGTCTCGAATGGAAACCCCCATTCTCTGGCCAAAAAAACAAAGGAAAGTAACACAAAAAAATTTCAATTCATTAAATTCTTCGCCATCCTTTCTAGAGTTCGCGAGATGGGATGGCTGGCGTTTCTTTCCCCACTTCTTCTCTCTTTTTTCCTTTGCTTGTAGGAATGCCAGTACAGTAAAATATCATGTGAACTCAAAGTGACCATTCTTGGTCATTTTCAGTGGGTACAAAAAGATTACTCGGATTTAGTTTGTCAGAAAATAACACAAGAACGGTCCTATTCACAACTAACCCCCGCATTTAATAGGAAGATGCTTTCATTTCGAGACATTGACGATGCACATCACTCGCAAATAGCGTAATCATAACGATTTTTTTATTTTCCTTTATGAGCATTGATCAAGCTATGATGCATGATTTATCCTAAGGCCAGACTCACATAGCTGTCCTGATATTAATAGAAAAGTCGCTCTTGTATCTGAGATGGCTACTAATTATTTCTCGGTCAATTCTTTCAATTTCAAGGTCTTGTCTCGATCCATAATCCATATTAGAGTCTCAAGTCGACACCGACTCCAACAACTTTTTCTCTCATTCACCCAAGTTCACTCAAAAGAAAATTTATGATAAAAATCATTCTCTTAATTAAATTCAAATTAACGGATAACATCAAACACTCTCATACCGCCCAGGAGTTAAACTACATAGGAACTACGTATTAAAATTTCAGAGACGGCATTATAAATCGAGTTAAAGCTCATGAATTATTCGCATGATTTACGTTGAAAAGACAGTTAATGTTTGTGTGGGTGGGGGGACAAACCCAATTCAATGATTCTTAACTACAAACTTAAGGGAGCAGTTGGGGGTTCACAATTTCCGAAGAAGAGTCCCCCCAAAATTCCGTCCCCAAAAAAATCCCGAATCTTTCTTAACTTGACGACGCTCCCCATCACCTTCACCTTTTCTCACTCCACTGTCTCCCCTGCACTTTCTCATCGCTCCCTTTCGCACCCTGCAAATCAAAAGCTTTTCGCCATCTCCCTCGCAATCCCCAAGCAAATCCAGTTAGTTATAGAGAGAGAAAGTTAGAGAGAGAGAGAGAGGAGAGCCAGCATGTTGTCTCTCTTCTTCCTCCTCCTCCTCCCTCTCCTCTCCGCTTCCGCCGCTCCGCATCCGTACGGCAACGTCTCGTACCACATCGACTGCGGCGGCAACGCCCCCGCCGTCGACTCCTTCAACACCACGTGGCTCCCCGACCGCTACTTCACGGGGGGCGCCGCCGCCGTCGTCTCGGAGCCCCTCCGCTTCCGGCAGCCCCAGGAGAAGACGCTCCGCTACTTCCCCCTCTCCTCCGGCAAGAAGAACTGCTACGTCCTCCCCGGCCTCCCCTCCGGCCGCTACTACCTCCGCACCTTCACCGTCTACGACAACTACGACGGCAAGTCCCACCCCCCGAGCTTCGACGCCTCCGTCGAGGGCACCCTCGTCTTCAGCTGGCGCTCCCCCTGGCCCTCCCCCGACCTCGCCGGCGGCAGCGGCGCCTACTCCGACCTCTTCGCCTTCGTCCGCGACGGCGAGGCCGACGTCTGCTTCTACAGCATTGCCACCGACCCCCCCGTGGTCGGATCCCTGTCGCTCGTCCAGGTCGATCCGCTGTCTTACGATTCCGCGTCCGTGGGCACCAATCTCATCCTGGTCAACTACGGGAGACTGGACTGCGGTGACGGTCAGTGGGGGCCGGGTTTCAGCGACGACGCCGACTACTTCGGCCGGTCCTGGCAGTCGGATTACAGCGCCCGGACCGCCGCCACGCTTAAAATCATCGACGCCATCTCGACCGCGAGCAGCATCGCGGGGACCAATCAGCAGCCCAATTATTTCCCCATGAAATTGTACCAGACCGCGGTGACGGCCGGTCAAATGGGGGCCCTGGAGTATGAATTGGAGGTGGACGCCAAGCTGGATTACCTGCTGTGGTTCCACTTCGCGGAGATCGATCTGGGAGTGAACAAGGCGGGCCAGAGGGTGTTCGATGTCCTGGTGAACGGAGCGAACGCGACCAGGATCGATATCTATAAGGAGGTCGGGCGATTCGCGGCTTTCGATTGGCATTACACCGTGAAGAATTTGAGCAGTACTTTTTTGAATGTGAAGCTGGTGCCTGTTGTTGGTGCCCCATTGCTTAGCGGAATTGAGAACTACGCGCTGGTCCCTGCCGATCTTGCTACTGATCCTCAGCAAGGTACGCACTTGGGAGTAAATTGGTGATGATTTTGGCCAGTCTATTCGGTTTTGACTTTTCTGTGTGGGTAGATTATGTATTAGTCAAAAGAAGACTTTGACCAAATCATTCTTCTTCTTCTTCTTCTTCTTCTTCTTCTAATTTTGATTTTTTTTTTTTGGTGGTGTAATTAAAAGTAGAAAGCTTGCTGGATACAGTTGGATTTGGAACCGGAATTTGGGCGTTTGCAGGAACCTTGAGCGGTTAACTCTTTAATACATGGGCATTGTAATGGATCTCCAGTTAGCGACTATTGGAAATGCAGTTTTAGTCTCTTTTCTCTTCAGATAATTCACTTCAACTAATCATGTCAAATAAAGAATGCTTGACTGTATAATTGAAAGTACATGTCTTTTCCTTTTCAACGATCCATATTTGTGGCGATGAAATACTATTGTTCCTCCCCAAGTGAAAAATGATACCATAGATACCTTGCTTATGTATCAATAGGAAGTGCATTTAGAGTAAAAGGTCAACATTTAACTTGAAATATTACTTGTCCTTTTTAAGTTGAAGCACATGATCTTCCAGGTATTCTTTTTGTAGAATGTCGCCTAATGGAATATCTCTAGTATCGATGCCTGTTTGTCAATTTTCTCTTCTAATTTCATGATAGTGGAAGATGGGAACTCTTAAATGGTTGTACTACGTATTGCCACTCTGGAAGTAACTTTAATCTCTTGCAATCAGATGGTAATGATAACATTTGAGGAGCGATTATTGAAAAGACTTGTTTATTATTTTCAGTGATTGCTATGAGATCATTGAAGGAGTCGCTTCGTGTTCCTGATAGAATGGGTTGGAATGGTGATCCTTGTGCTCCTACAAATTGGGACGCGTGGGAGGGAGTGACATGCCATACCAACAAGGACAAAACTGCCCTTGTAATATATCAGATGTAAGCAATCGTCTATCATCTGCTTTACTTGAAACTTTTAGGAATTAAGACAATGAAGATAGCTGCAGGGGTATGCCTAGTTTCAGATTACAAGTGTATGGAAGCAGAAATAATTGGGCTTCGAGCTGTAGTTGTTGCTTCTTTTGCTGTTGCGCCAAGATAATTTCCATCACATCATGTAGATCAGTATTTAGTTAACTCAAAGATGGATCATCTACCTTAAGAATAGCATGGAACTTAGAATTCTGAAACTAAGATATCTTTGTTGGTCTGTACTGTACTCGAGAAAAAGTAGGTTTGACAGATTAGGGATCAGGTCCAAACCGGGTAACCTTGGATCATGAGATCTCTATAGAAATAATTTTGTTGATAGTACGTATGCAGAAGTATAGGTGTCTCTTTATTCCTTTTGCAAGCATCTCGGTGTGTGTGTGTGTGTGTGTGTGTCTCTCTCTCTCTCGATACAAATTAATTTTGGTTCTTCCCATCGGGCTTTAACAATGTAAAGATGCCTGCACCTTTCAGAGATCTCGGAAGTCAAGGCTTGAAGGGCTTTATAAGTGATCAAGTTGGCCTCCTGTCGAACTTGGTTAGCCTGTAAGTATCAGCCATCAAATCTGCACTTTCATGGTTCCACAATGACAACTGTTGCATTACAGCAGAGAGTAATGCTTCAAACATGGTCCTTTCTTGTTATTCTGTCTTTTGATGCGTTTTAAATAAGCCGTTAGTTCTCTTCAGCTCATTTCTGCACTCTTAACACTTCCAAGAAGAAGGGAATTGGTTGCTAATGCTACTAAACTAATATCTGGAAAAAATCATCTATTATTTAGACATCATCATCTCCTTTCAACAAGATTTGATTGGCAAAATTCATTGCCCACCCACAGGATCACATTAAGTTACGTCAGTCTACTTCCGAGAGAGATGTTGGAGCTTCGTGATAAAGAGAAATTACAGATTTGTGTCATTATCGGAACCTTTAATTTAACTGCTTTTTTTTTTTTAATTAATATAATGAATAAGCAACAAGAGTATTCTGGACCAATGCATGTCTTGGTCCCTCTTTTCCCCCTCACTAGTGTTAATTCTCACACCATTGGAAGTTTCGGGCAAGAAGCTAGTACTGACAAGTGGGTGAGGAATGCTTTTGGTTTGCAAGCATGTTAGAATTTGCACCTACACATTGTTGTCAAAAGGCTAGAGTTATTCATTTTCCTTTTTTATTTCCTGTTATGGCACAGCCACCAGTCATTTGGTTATCATCACAGCCTTTTCTTCCTTTGTTGTAATCCCAGGGTTCTCATTCTCATTGTCTTACCAATATGAAGTGTTGTTCAGGGGCATTCTCTATGGAGAGAAGCAGAAAATGTTCTTATTTTTGTAACTACAAAATTGGAATATTAAACTAAACTCGGATCTCAATTTTTCATCTCTAATTTATTTGATCTGCTGTTCCTTTTCCTATTCAGATAAGGGAAACCACTGTGCTGGCATTCTCTAAAGGACATACTGATGATTTTTCTTACTGACTGCAGGAACTTAAGTTCCAATTCTTTAGGGGGTAATCTTCCATCTGGGCTAGGTCAAAAATCTCTTGTACGACTGTAAGTATTTGAAGCTTAGTTAGTTTACTATGCTGATATTTTAATCATGACTGCAAAAAGTTTTTTAAAAATCGTGAGTTTAATATTATTGCATGTAAAGCATTTATATTGTTGCTTTTATTTGTACATCGTCGTTGCTAAAATTGCACGGTACTCTCACTTGAGAAGGATTCTTTCACCTGAGACGCATTGTGGTAAGGGCCCTGCTGAAAAAATCACATGAGTAGTCAAGAGCTATGCTTTGTAGATTTTATGTGAAAATTATTAATCAAGGGTCCCACTAAGAATTCTGTGCTCTCATTGTCTCTACCATTTTCATTATAGGAACAGCTAGAAAAAATGCGGGTGGAGGGCTTGACAAAAGTAGAGGTTATGAAGAAAAATATATATTGTTTGTCTTTCACATAAAGCACAAAAGTACGGTACCGGCACTGACAAAAAGAATGAAGAGTTGCGGGGGGGGGGGGTGTTGAGGTGCTAAAAGAGAAGAATGGGAGTTAATATCATCTGCTTGAGGATTTCCCATCTCTGGTGGAAGTTATGTAGATTATATATCAGTGAGCCATCGTGGTAGGATTGTCAGAATGGCAGGAGATAAAGATTTTCCATTTAAGTGCTCAAATCTGACTCACTGGAGATGGAACCTATTCGACGCTCTACAAGTTCTAATTACTATAGAAACATGAGCGAGGTTTCAATATATGACAATTATATTTATCAGTAATCTTATGGGATATGAAAATCATCCTGCTGTTCACTTCATAGGGGAATTAGATTCCTTAGATGCGTTGGCTGTTATCAATTCTCTGTGTCTGCCAGAGACTTCTGCTTCCTTTCTGTCAAAAGACGATTAAAAGATCAGGGTAGACCCCCTGTTCTTTGTTGCATTAGTGTAGACACGTAGGCTTGCACATGTGTACTACTGTTAGTAGACTTTTCATAATTGGTGATTGTATCTTCCCTGAAAATGCAGGTATAATGTTAAATCAGTTAATCTTAACTTAGGAAAAAAAATAACTGAAAAAACAGAAAAAATCAGTTTAAACAGTAAGTTCAGAGGCAGCTATCTAAATAGTGCGTCTCCAGTGGATTGTCACCTAACAGTAGACAAAATTTTTATTATTATTATGTACCAGTCATCTTAAGGTTTGATTGAGTCAACCCCTATTCAGGTCATAAAACCACTCAGTGCACCAGTGATTTTATTTTGAGTATGTCAACTATATCCTTTTCATTGTTCCCTTTTGGTGGTTTGGGTATGCTTAAGGCCCAAAGGTCAGCAATGCAATGGCTATATAATGTTTTGTGAGCCTGCATCTGTCACATTGAGGTTGCATTCCTCAACCATTTCTTTTTGGTTGTTTTCTTTTCGTTTTTAGTAATCCACATAGATGTTTTTCTTTTCTTGATATCATTTCTTTTTATAAGTGTGCATGTATACTATGCATCTTCAAAAGCAGCTTGCACCGCAAAGACTGTTCAGCAAACATACCTATCTTCTGTTATTTGCATTTTGCAGGGACTTATCCAATAATCAGTTCGTGGGTTCCATTCCAGATAGTCTAACAGTGTCAAATCTGCAGCTTGTGTAAGTGTTTTCCCTTTGTTTAGTCGTGGTAAAAATTAAGCATTGCTTTATTATTTGTAATATAAAGGGTGGATGCAACAATTCTAATTAGCATATGGAAAATGATAGATGTTGCAATCTATCCGATGGTTGTTTTCCCTTTATTTAGTCCTGGTAAAAGTTAAGCGTTGTTTTTGTATTTGTAATATAAAGGGTGGATGCAACAATGCTAATTAGCATGTGAAAATGATAGATGTCAAAATCTACCAAGTGGTACGGAATGAGTGTTGTTCATGTAGGCCTAGGAAAGCACTATGGATGCAATTCTCTTTCCTCCTTTTGCCTATCTGAAATCACAGGTGACTTTAGCTAATTAAAATGTATTTTCTTCTTGTCCATATGGTGAAAAGGTGTGACTTTGTTGTTGAAGTTGAATAAGTAGGAGGATAGATTCAACAACACAATAGATAACGGGAGTTTTTAGAAATAATGGACTTGGAAGTACCAATTTGGAGAAAAGCACCTAGCCTAAATTATTTCTGCAGGGACCCTGACATTTTTATCATTTCTAGAGGAAAATACACTTACATGCGGTTGAGTTGTTTTCTCCAAAGTGCGGGATATAATGCCCTTAATTCTGTGTGTCCTTGCTGTTGCTCTTGACTATTGGTTGAATTTTGTTATCTTGTGAAGATGTTATGGAAGCAAGTGGATGATTTCAAGATTCTGCAACTGCCTCGTCACAATTTTTTCTTTTCTTTGATGTTCCAGGCTATTAAATGGAAACCAATTGGAGGGAAGAGTACCGGAAGAAGTCTACTCAATTGGTGTGCATGGTGGAGAAATAGAGTATGTTAACTTATAAATTGTTTTTTGCACAGTATGTTCTTGTTATCTCTTTCAACTAAGTCTTGTTTGGGAACATTTGTGATTTACATAGCTCAACAAAACTTAATGTGCATTTGGAGATGTAACAAATAGTTTCATAAAAAATGCCGTGAGTCATGATTCATGTTCTGGGTCTGGAACAATGTACTATTTCTATAGTTTTCTGAATTTTGCATCCTTTATGCCCTTTCTTATTGGTTCTCTACTATACTATCCAACTTTGTAAGTTTGATAGCTCTCTAACCTTATTCTCTGTTGTACAGCCTCTCTGATAACAAAGGCTTGTGTGGTGTACCTACTTTGCCTGCATGTCCTCTATTTTGGCAAAATGGCGGCTTGTCTACTGGTGGTAAAATTGCTATAGCCATATCGTGTCTTGTTGTATTCTCTGTGCTGCTTGTGGTGGTATACATATGCTGCATAAGAAGGGGGAGGCATGATTATGACTTTGCTCTACCTCATGAATTGATGGGTAAGTTGATGTTAGAAATCACTGTTTTGTCATCTTACATATTTTTTCTCTTTTGCACCCCATGTTCTGCATGTTCAATCTAACCATTTTCTGACAAGAGAAAGCTGTTACTGCTCAATAGGCCTGTCTTATTAAACCAATTTATCACTATGCTTTGCACATTGTGCATGATACTCCAAATATGATGAGGAACATATGATGGCCGCAGCTTCTGGCATAGCATTTCCGATTATGGTTATCCTGTTATATGTATTTCTTTGAGGATAACTTCTGTTTTTGAGAATCACTATAAAGTTTGAGCTTAATTCTTCCAGGCTCAAGCTGAAATATTCGGTCAACCCAAAGTAAAACTAGATTCAGATAGTTTATGGTGCTTAGTGCATGATTTGATCCTCTGCTTTCAAGGAACTAGGCCTGTATATATTTGGACTTACTTCTTGTTATTGGGTAGCATGTCAACATTTTTTTTATTTTTTTTTTTGGTTGAAACTACATACCAACACTAGTTACCTTAGTTTCATGGATTAATCAATTATTGCAATGTAATGATAAAGAGAAAATGAATGAGGTGTTGGCTGACTAGGATTTGAGAGTTAAATGTCCTTCTCTAGTCGAAGCAGTAAAACTTCCATGGGCTAGGGCCCCTTGCCTTAAATTATGTCCCTGCTAATTGGTTGAGTATCGACTGCAAGAGTTAATTGAAGTTATAGCATTGTTGAAGGTGCTCAAGTTAATCACTATGGTCATCGACTGACAATATGTCTGTAAACGTGTTCATCTCTGCCATCTCACTTAAACATACTAATTTTAGTTATTTCCTTTCTCTATTTACTCAAGAAATTTCAGTCCTTTTCTCATGAAAGAGAAAAAAATTCACTGGTCAGTTGATTCTCAATTACTCAGACAATTTTGTGGGCATAGGTCCAGACTCCAGCGACAGCTAGATTATATCATATATGATCACTTATGATGTATTTCTTTCGATTCAGTTCGAGTTCTGCTCCTCAAAAACATGGTTAACTTGGTCTTTGACATCGAGTCAGTCACTTGGAATGGTCTCTTGCATTTTTTTGATGAGGTTTAGTTTGCATAATACACTTCACAATAGTAGCTCTGCATCTTCCATCTCATTTCTAACCTTTTAGCTTGTGGGTAGGAAATCTTGTCTCTTCTCTCATCTCTTGCTTGCTAGACAATGTTCTTACCTGTAATTGGAGATGAAGCAGGTGTAGCTAACTGCTTTTGTTTGTGTAAATGCATACATTAAGTCCTAAGAGCATGTAGTTATGCCTTCTTGGAGGTCCAAAAGGCTTACTTTACGATATGCACGTTATCTAATTCATGCCTGGTTGTTAAGGTGTTCTTGCGTTGTTGTGAATCTCAGTATTTTTACCTCACATAACACAAGCTATGGTAGATGTTCTTTTGTGAAATCAGGGGATCTTAGCACCTAGCCACCGCTCATAAAAATCTGTACAATTGTCATCACTGTACGTTTTGACAGTCATTTTACTGGTCACGGCTGCTTAATCAATAAGTTAATCAGTTTTTCTTATCTACACTGTATTGATAATTAGTTGATGTAGATGCTTCAATTTCTGCAAGTCTTCTATTAATGCATGTTTATTGTGATTCATCCTTCTACAGCGCTCTCTGCAAAGAGAAACCGGTATCAGAGACAAAAGTCGCTAATGGTCCTAGAGATGGAAAGCCAACATGCTAAAATACTGCCATCGAATTTGAGTCCCCATTGACGGCCTGCAGTAGTAAGAACATAAATTTTGACAGAATTTTACCACAAAGGAGCATAAATGGACCTCGTCTGGTCATGTAAATTGATCAAAGGAGATGCAAGTGGCAGCAGCGCCTATGGCAAGGTTGACTTGTAGGCCTCAGTTTGTCTTCTTCCAGACAATTTGTCTCTTCAATGGGCTCACAAGAAGTTTCAAAATCTGTACAATACATTGGATCATTGATGGAATATAGCTACATTGTATCATACCGCAATTCTGACATACGTTGAATACGTGCTGTGAATTGACAGTTCAAGTTATGTAAATGGCTTCACTTATTCGTGTCAAGTGGTCCTGATACATCACATCAATACGTAGTGTATGATTGGCTTCTAGCTGTTTTCGCCCATACTATGGGCTCTTTGGCTGAATAACGAGGGCTGGTCCATCTTTGGTGTGCTCATGTGACAATTTTGTTCTGTATTTTTTTCTGTAGGGTAGGTTCATCCACTTGTTCTTTGTTAATCACAAAATCCTCTAATTTTGGAGTTGCCGCCTAACCAATTGTTGCTCATTATGGTGGAATTTGTGGAATTATGTCTTTGTCCACAAGACTACAATAGAATTTTCTGGTTGACCGCACTTTCTACCGACTGGCAAAACAAGGCGTTTTGGTTGCTGAACTAAGTACATGCTTCATGTGAGTACGGTTTACTGCCCCAGATGGCTGCACATTGAAATCTCGTGTGGATTCAAACCTAATTTCTCACAAGATTTTGAAGGTTCGGTTCTCTCCATCCACATTCAAACAGAAATCTGTAACAGCCAATCAGCCATAGTTGCTATGTGTTTATTAATTTATAACATTATATAATGTCAGAATTGGAACAGAGTATCTCATGCAAAGACAGTAACGTGTCTTCGCTTGTTCTCTTCTGGGAAAGTTTACTAATTTCCTGGGGGCAAACGAGTATCCACGGCCGACCCGAATTTAGGCCTGCCTAATACTTTCATGGGACGGCTATGATCTTCATTTGCTTGACTTTGAAGTTTAAACATGTCGAGCTCAAACCTAATTAAATTCCACCTCCCACCACCCCCATTGACATTTGCAAAGCATTCAATGAAACCCAAGTGAAAATTATATATATTCATCGCCGGAGACTTTTGACAAAATTTGCGAGGTCAAACGCTTGCGGGGAAGATCAGGGGGCTCACTTGTCACAGCCTGGATTCTTTGTCTGGCTCCGTTAGACTAATATTTCACCTAAACTGAAAGAAAGACTAGCACACATTCACATGTTTTGGCGATGCTATAAAGCATGTAACGTACGACTAAAGGAATCTGTCTCTGATCAATTCACGTATATCCTGCCATAATTGTCGAAAATGTCTTTTCGGGGTTCGAATTCCAGTTGGGAGGGTATCATACCAAGAAACGTGGGCATATTTTATTCGTGCCGGGACCCACTTCCCAGCAACTTGTTCCCTTCAATCGTGGTCGTCGATTCTTGACTCGTTCTTGGCCATCTATGAAAAAGAGAGGAAGAGGATGATATCTCCTCACCAAGTCTTCCTGTTCTGCTGATATTATTTTTTGGGTTTTTGGAAAATAGGGACATGTTCAACGAGTGCCCAGCTTAGACGTCAAGTCTATTGTCCTACTGATTTATGTTGCTTGTTCTATATATGTCAACTTGCTCACAGAAAGAGAGAGAGTGACGCCGATGTATATAGAGTTAGGAGCTTTCAAAGAAGACGATTAGGCATGTAAGTTTAAGATAATTGCTCCTAAGACACACGAATCAGAGTTGAGTTCGAACCCTTTCAGATAACCGGTTAAGCCGGAGTTTACGATTTTCTAATGCAAGTGTCACGTACTATATGACTTTTTCCACATGTGGGCGATGGAATAATCTTGTTTTTACACGTAAGCGATGACACGGTTCAATGACTTCAAGAGGCAAAGCTGCAATAAAGTAATCCGAACCTAACTGTACTCTAAAGGCCTCTCTCTCCAGTTTAAGTAGGGATCTTGAATATCCCTTTTGACCGGAAGCCTGATTTTCTCGGATTGCTAATGACGCTTTATTATGATAATCGCTCTTGGTTGTCGCACACCATGGCAATACGAAGCATGCATGAACACGCGTATGCCTGCTGCCCCATCTTGGAGTCTTAATCGATTTAAAAAGAGCTGTAACGTTTGAATACCAAGTGCAGGCACGTGGTCCTTTAGGATACCAACCAAGTTTAACCTGAGAAACTGATCTCTCTCCCATTAAGATAATCAGCTTCTTGATGGTGTCAAGATGTGTGTTTGCGTAGCTGCTCTTGTTTCCATCTGTTAGTCAATTTATTCCCTGAGAAGGGCGAATTTGGGGGTTGATTTCTTGATGATTAAATATACAAGTGTGTGTGTGTGTGTGTGTGTGTGTGTGTGTATAGCTAGCAGATGCTTTCTAATCAGGCAGGCGTATATGTGCGTATCCCGTGGGCCATTAGGTTATGCCATAATGACTATCATATTATTGTTCCTTATGAAGAAAGAAAGACACTGATTGTCTAGTCATGAATAGGGTAAACCTAAACCAGCAACTAATTCTTTTGGATTATATTCCATTGAATTCTAAGATACAGCTCTCGAGAGTGTTATTCTTTGTTTCTCTACAGCGAACCCTTTGTTTTTAGCTGACCGTAATAAGAAAAAACCAACTCCTCTTCTTCCAAACATCAATTCACTTGCCAAACCCTAATGCCCTAATTTCTAAAAGAAAATGTCCGGTTAGGTCTTGTGAACAAATATGGTCAAGATACGGAAAAGGGTCAACTTCAGATAATGGTACCACTTCAAATTGCAATCTTCCTATCTCTTCAAGATGCAAGGTATGGGATCTATTAAAAGCATTTGCTGTCATGGCAGGGATAAATCTTTGTACTGAACTACACAACTCAGTTGTCACATATGCGTGGCTGTTTACTTATGATTGCTCCACTAGAGCATCATGCACGACACGTGTCAACTTACTTTCTGTTTGGAAATATTGCGATCTCACCATCATCTATCGTACGTAAGAAAAAGGACGAGAATACAAACATTTGATGAACAAATACTACGTACGTAAACATCGGGTCATTGACTATAAAAAAAAATATTTTTCTCAAATGCGGGAGAAAAAAAAAAAATTGAACACATCAAAACTGCAGCCGCGCGCCGGACCAGAAGATGTCTGCTCCACCAGGCGACCACCACCACCACCACCACCGCCACCGCCACCGCCACCGATCAGCCCCATCCCATCCTTCCTGAGAAACTAAAGATCTGACATCTAAATCTTTCTTTAAGAATATCAAGTCACGCACTGCTCTTGCTCACACTTTAGTTTGACTTTTCTTCCACCAATACTGCCAAAAGGAAGCAGAACCCCTTTGGTCATATCATGATGTTGTTCATCATAGGAGGACCTCATATTTCAAACTTCCAGCGTGTCCAGAGGAAAAAGGAAAACGCGTAATGTGGAGTGCAATCCACGGTTTGTTTAATTCATAGGATATGCCCAAAAAAACAGAGGGAGGGATCAATGAATAAAAAAGAAGCATTTGCATTTATATGCAAAGCCAATGGGCAATTTGTTGACTTGATTGACCTCGATAGTTGCATAAAGTCTCCTCCTCCTCCATTACTATCGCCCACTTAGTCCATATTTTTTAAAAAATTTCCACGTAAGAATAGTACAGATGGGCATATGTTATGTGACCATGCACTTGTTATTCTAACTTGATATGATATGATATATGTATATATATATATATATAGGAAATAAATCAGAAGTTTGGCAAGTAGCATCTAATGTGAACAGGAAGCGATGACGATTGACCAGGAAAGATAGGAATCGAGGCTTATCTGCTACTCGAAAGTAAATCCAAGGAAAAATAATCTCTCTCTCTCTCTCTAGGGGGGGCCTCATTATTTGACTTTGTAACATGGCGTTTTATGGGAGCCATGTCGGCAACATATTCCCCAAGTACAAGATATTAGGGCTTGTCCTTTTATATTCCCAAGTTGAATATTAGCTCATTAAAGTAGTACGTCCCCTCTTGCTCCACGTGATTTTATTAGTTTAACCGCACTAGAGTTTGCAAATATCTCTTCACGTCTTTTCGAATTTCACGGAAGATCTATTTAAGTAGGTCGGGTCTAAATCAGGCGTTTCCAATACTCCTAATAACTCCTGTGCACACAATTAATCTCTAGCGATGCTAATATAACGGGATTTCGAAGAGGTTGCCTGATTTTCTAATATCCTAGTTTTATTGTATAACTAGCCCAAGCAACGTTTCTGCATCAATCTGCGCTTTTGATTACTTAAACTCAATTTAGGCAATACGATTATGACCAGGCCCTTATTTCCACCTGGCACATTTGGAATGACTGACTTTTCAATTCTTGTGCTATTCTCGTTCCTATTTACTCCAACGGTCCATTTATTGTAAACACGGGCTACGTGTATTATATATACATACATATATATATATATATATATATATATATATATATATATATATATATATAAATAGCTGGGTCTTGATTATTTCTGTTGGCCGACGAGTCACTAGGAGAAAACTCAACCAAGGCGTACTCGGATGGCGACTGAGGGCAACGTTCGTTGCACGAAAACCGGGGACCGGGTCAAAGTAAACCCGACCCCTCGGACGGGTGGGATGGGACTCCATTTCGGGGTGGGCCCCGCCGCCCCGGAAATGGGAGACGGCTTGCGATGCTGAGGTGGCGGCCCGCGATACGCCCGCCTCGCTGACGTGGCCGGCGGACCAAGAACGAATTCAATTCATTTCACCTTTTCAGGGGGAGGGTGGAAAATAAAAGGGGGGGATAGAAATAATTGCAACCTTATCTCTTCAGTGAAAGACACGGTCTGTCAGCCAATGGGATGAGTTCTGTGGGATACAGGGGGGCTACGGTGGGTGGGGTTCTATTTATGACGTCATCATCTCCTTGTTCGAATTTTTTTCCACTCGATTGGAGCCAGCCAACAAAAGCGACTTCGATTAGGTTCGACTCGGTTGAGAGGTTCAATACTTTAGTCGGGGTTACGCAATTTGATCCGATTTTTGGCAACTATTTTTTTGGTAGAGAGATATAATAATGATTAATCATAATATACGAATGATCTAGATATTTCAATTACATCTCGTGAAAATGAAATAAATCTAACTTTCGCTATATAATAACAAGCATCTTAGCTTGCTTTTAAGTCCACCCCTAAAAATTGAGTGTCCGATGATTTATTCCAAAAAGACACAGATGCTATTGAAAACATAGAGTAACTTTCTTCGGAATATTACAGCAGTCTTTTCCTGCTTGGGGAAAGTACATAAAATGCTCATCACTTCTCTTCA
This sequence comes from Eucalyptus guilfoylei, assembly GCA_016097605.1. Classification (NCBI taxonomy): domain Eukaryota; kingdom Viridiplantae; phylum Streptophyta; class Magnoliopsida; order Myrtales; family Myrtaceae; genus Eucalyptus; species Eucalyptus guilfoylei. The sequence continues at coordinate 36,052,990 of CM027866.1, read as the reverse complement.
CTTTATATCATTTATTTATTTATTTTTCTAGATATACATGCGTGCATCCTCTACCGAAACCCATCAACAGAAACGATCAAACTACCAGACCAATCCCTAATTTACCTACACAATGTAGTTCATGCACCATCCACCACGACTCATAATTGTTCCACCTTTGACCGCCATCTATGCCACCCCTGTCGATGTAGGTGACCCCCCTCTCGTTTGCTGATCACGACCCCCTCTTTCTCTTTCTCTCTCTTTCTCTCCCTTGATCTAAAAGTCATGGGCCGTCACGGATGACCTTAGCTTCACATAGTCCCACGAGGAGGAGGGGATGGGATGGATGGAGAAGACAAAGAGATAGCGGTCGATAAGCGTTCAAGTCGTGTGCACAGGACAAGATCCGATCAAAGTCGCATAGTACATCTACAGTATTAATCGCTAGGACGGCATCGAGGTTTCGAACATCATATTACGTGGTGAACTATGTCAAGTCTGTCCAACGACAAACATAGCCCTTGGAAACATATGAAAACAACAAGCGAAAGGCAAACCCTCGAAGAAGGAGAAGAATAGTCTTGAGATAGTTGCACCCCCAGATGTCTACTATTTCGTCCTTTCTCCGCGACGTCAACAAATGGACGAGTCAACAACTTCAACTCCGCCGGGGGGCCGATGTTAGATGGAAAACACTCGGCATTCCGAGAAGTCCTCCTTGATATTGTGATTGATTGATTTTGACTCGTCTCAGTGTTGAAAGATGGGATTAAGAATTTAAGTGGCAAGTAATTACTAAGACGAGCTTAAGACGAGCTCCACGAAGTCGTCCTTGCATAAACGAACCACGGATTGGATTCTGAGGTCGTGTGGTCAAACTTTTCCTAATGTATATATTTAACGTCTCCAAGTCAACTGAGGGTGTCGGTCGGAAATATCATCACGAGCGGTATCTCAGGGAGCTATTCAAAGCGGGACGCATTTGACCTTTTCTCCTCCTTTCACGGATGGGAACACAAGACATGTTCAGACATGTTCATTTATATTCAACACGAGAAATTTACATGGTAATATACCCTTTAATCCCATTATCGAAATTATGTTTCTTTAGACGTGCGATGTGTCGTTTCAAGTTATTTTACAATAAGATATTGCATTGATCGATACTCGAATAAATCAATGAATACAACGGCTTTAACGGTGAATTTAATAGTTGCGAGTAAGGTGCGATCAATTATAAAGTTAAGATGTTTATAGCCTTTGAACCCTAAGAGCTAGCGAAAGAAACTACAATTACTGAAATAATTACTTTTGAAGAAGCAAATTACATGTGGCTAATCTATTACTAAACTAATCACTTAAATCTCTGGGTAGAGAAGCGACCACGTAGTTTGACCCGAAAGTCCGAGTCTCTGTCCACGTCGGCACAAGAGAGATTAATCTGCAGTCAACTAGCCGGTTCCGCTTCTATCGATGTCTGAACTAGTATTTGTTTTCTTTTCTTTTTCTATTTCTTCTTTTTAATTTTCAAATTCTCTTCTTCTTTTTTTCATATTTGTATTTTGGTGCATGGTTTATTGTGTGTGCAAGTTGTGTGATTCGCGTGTGAACAGATTAATGCGTGTTGTCGGCGTCTTGACCGAAGCAGAAAGTTCCAAAAAAAATGGAAATGATTTTGGTGCATTTCCTCCTTTCTTTTTCCCAAAATAGTACTATTTTCCCGAGAACCGGAAAATAAAAAACAGAGAAAAGAACTACCCAAGTTTAGTAGTGCCCACAATGATGTGGATAGCACTAGATACAATGCTCTAGACCATAGCTCATTTCTTTTCCAACCCTTAATCGATTTATTTTTCTATGGACGAAAATTAAAAATAATATTCTCGTGGATAGTTCCTCAAAGCCAATGCACCTTGGATCAACTAATAATTTCCTTATTGTGCAATGAAATTGGAAGGTCGTGTATTTCCTCCTTTATCATTGGAGGGAGCTTTTCCATCTTTCAACTAAGTATATGATTGCTCGGCTGCCGATATGATCAGTGCCCAACTTCTCTCGAGGAGAAGATAGTGGTTGTTATGTTGGTGGCGGCGACGGCGGCATCAAAGTGAAAGAAGGAGAAGCTCATGATTGTTTTGTTGGTAGTGCAGGAGGTGAACGATAGGGCTAGCCTCCCCCGAGGTTTATATCTAAATAGTGGCTTGCAGCGAGACCCGACGGTACCACTGAGTACTGAAGAGTCGTGTGATCCTCGAAAGATGATTTTCGGCGGTTCCTCGGTCAACCAAAAAAAATAATAATAATAGGGCCGCGAGACCTAGCATAACTTGGAGCAAAAAGAGGAAGGGAGAGAGGGTTGGGTTCTTTTATAATTTCATTCCTCACTTCTTTTTTTATGGTGAAATGAACATTCACATCGCGTTTCATCGTGCCCCGTTGTCCACGTTAGCATTTCTAGCATGTTCTGGCAGGAGAAAACAAATTTGTCCTGGATTTGTGCGAAAGAATATTACGGGGACCACAGTTGTAATGAGTAAAAAGTACGGGGGTCGAAAATGAATTTTCGCAATAGTACAAGGCCCTTTTTTTTTTCTTTCTAATTTGCCCTTTCTTACTTTCTTATTTTGGGGGGGGGGGGGGGCGGCGGCGGCTCAATCAATATATTTATTATGGAGCACATATGCATTGATGACGACGACTTTAAAATATTAAAAGTAGTTGAGCTTGGTGTCATCGTTCATCCAACTGCAAAATGCTCCATGTTGATCCCATAGCTCCTCTCATTATCCTTCCTACCTAATAAAATAAAACACAATCTCTATGGGTCTATAGTTAGGTACAATTGAGATCATTATATAGCCAAAAAAGGAATGGCCTCAAAAAACTCGAACCCTTTCGAGTTCACGGACAACTCACATCACAAAATCACACATCACATCCAGTCGACATAACATCTTTCAAACAAGCATATAATACAGTTTTATTAACTCTACTCGTACCATCGATCAAATTTTCGTAAATCCTTTATCAATCTCTCGATTAGTTTAAATCTCGGGGATCATCTTGATATAGGAATCGATTTTTCCAATAGCCACGGGGTGTTGATGGCAGTTGGAGCGGCACACGGGTCGATCGTCGGTGGACACTGACGTGGCGGATTCATAACGGGTCAATATCTTTGTCATTTCCAACCGGAAGAGATCGAGCCCCTAAGGAAAGAGTGGCACATGTGTCGCACGATATCATTCTTTATCACCCCCCGAACGATAAAATCACACGTTTCGATATCATTCGGCAACAGCAGGAAAACGATATGCACAAACATCGCTATCCCCGAAGCTCGTGTCCGATTCCCTCATCCGCCATTGGCCAGCAGATATCTGTTGCCGATTTGTATTATCTCAGAAGAAACATTTTTTTTTTTCTATTGAATATGGAAAATGACTATTGGCACTTATAAACTTCGAGAATTCCCTCTTTGTTTATCGGGTCTTTTACGTGACGTGCGCACGAACTTGAGATGCGCATTGCCATTTCATGTAGCGCATTTGTGTACAAATTTAGAAAGAAGAGCAGGAGATAAAAAGTATGATTATTCTTTTGGGAATACATCTGAGAGATAAGGATGTATGAGTTCAGCATCGGCGATAGCCGACTCAGGAGATAACCCCCGTGACATAGGACGGACCAATGGCAAGGGTCGGAATTTCCGAAAGGCCATCATTAAGAATTCGTGGATGAAGAGATGATGGAAGATTAGAGCTAAAGTGGCACCGAACAGTGCTGTCAAAGCTTTATCTGAATCAACAAGCTTTATCTAGATCAAAAGGAGCAGCCTCGCCTTTTGATGGTACGTGGTAGTTGGTTACCACACAAATTGATTTTTTTCTCCTTTTCTCCAATAGAATTCGAGGCGAGGATGAGGAGAGACTATGCTTTAAGATATGCTTGGTAGATTTTGTTTATGCGAACAGGCAACATCAGCAAGATAAGCTATTTTAATTTCTGCTGCATAGTGTATGAAGAAAATGAAGGAGTAATGAGAAAAAGGTTGTTGACACGCGAGAAAGAACCATTGCCATATTTGTGTAGCTTGAGGCTGATTGTACATCGTGCGTTGTGCCGTGACGTCGAAAGGAGGTGCCTCTTTTTCTTATGTATACACCGAGATGAGTTGGGATGATAGATCTTAGATCCACAAAGTAGGTCAGGGTGAGATTTGTTCTCCATTTGTCTAGTGATGGAGAAATTATTGCATCGTTGTGTAGAGCGTGTACTAAACGAGTTCGGGATTATTGAATGCGCCGGGTAGCATCGGATATGATGGTGGTGTACCATGCATGTACTAAACAAGTTTGGGATTATTGAATGTGGTCGGTTGCATCATATATAATGGTCTAGATTCATTTTAGTAGATGTACGAGGTTCGCTGAATGATTTCTCAATAATTTGTGTTAGATGATGTTCCAAAGCATCAGATGTACAATTTAAGTTGACCAAGCATTTATTAGGAGAAATAATAGATTGAGGATAAACTGTTTGTGCCTATAATTTGTATAGTCAAAATATGTTTGTTTAGAGGGACAAATGCAATATATAAGTCCTAAACACATTTTCATTGGCCAGTTAAGTCATAAAGCTTTAAAAAGAATGTTCAATTGAAAATCAAATCGATTGTGGCGGCATTGTTTCACTGAGGAACGGCATTTGGGATATGCGCGATTAAGGATAGTATAAACTATAATTGAAGAGTAAAATAGGTGCAATTTGTCGATAATATTCACAATATTTTCCTCAGACTTAAAATAAGAGTTTTAGTAGTTGTGCCAAACCAAATCGTGTCCATCACTAGTGCTTAAAATGAGTTCAAACACATTTATTGAAATCTCTCTTTCTAATTGAAATAAATTATATATGCATTTTTTTTTAAAGTGGTTATGCAGCGTTCAGACCGAATTTCATGCGCCTCAATAATTGTAATTACTGTGATCATGATTGAGAGAAACCCAATTGGATTAGCAAGTCGGCAGCTAGATTTACCCTTGTCCTTTTGCTTGTATAATTTGTACCCTTATTGACTAATGAAAAAGTTACCACATGTTTATTCACTCGTGATGTGGGATCTCATGAAATAGGATCAAAACGGAAGTAATTTCTCTATCTTTAGATAAATTTCATCTATCATTACTGTCTAGGAAAAGAATTCCACAAGTAGCGATCTCCACCATTTATTCTATGATCATAACTACCCACTCTCTCTCTCTCTCTCTCCATTGCATCAAAACGCGACATCAAGAGTTAGAATGTGCAAAAAAAAATAAAAGAAAAATTCAAGAATGGTTATAGTGTCGAGAAATCCTAACACTATCTTCCAAAAGCCAAGAACTCAAAATTCCTCCCATGTTTTGAATTCATACACAACACTAATAACATCAAACCATATGAACATATGACCCACTCGAAATCCGATCATCATGTATCACGACTCTCCCGTCAATCGCTCGTGGTACATCCATCATAATTAATCGCCCGCAAATAACATATAAATCCATGGGGATGTCAGGTTCCACGGATTGACAGGTCGGCGGCCCGCGTGCATCAGAACATAGATAGAGACGGTAATCGGAATTTCAAAAGCGGGAAATAGAAAATCAGAGAAAGAAAGAAGTAAAAAGAAAAAGGGGGCCACGTTTAAAGAACAAAGACCTAAAACAAGGACGAAAAAAAAAAAAAACCAACAGTACCGGTCCGGCGTGGGGCCGACGTTCACGTTCCCGCAATCGGTAGAGAAAGTTTGGCGATATAATTGGGAGAAAATCGAATTCGAAATTTAGGAAGCGACTCAAAAGGCCGGCCGGCTGGCTCTCCTTTTTTCCGTATCCAGGCGACCCCAACCGTCGTACGTTTCTCCTGTTTTTCCTCGAAAAACCCACGACGCTCGACGAGAAGGAAGAAAAGAAAAGAAAAGAAAAAAAAAAACCTGTAATAATGTCCTTTCGGAAAGAAAGGCTCGCAATGATGTCCAAAACAGTAAATTTCAGTTTTATCTCCGGGGGATTTTGGCAGGTGTGTGGAGAAATTTTAAGAAAAATATGGGGGGTGTGGATAAAAGAAAGACGCGTGAAGAATCTGTCGGCGGGGCCCGCGGTGGTGGGGCCAGATAAGATATATATCGCGTCGACGGGGGCAGGGCACGGCACGGGGGTGGAGGGGCGAAATGGTAATTCCGGCCCCGCCCTCGGCTCGGCTCGACCCACCGTCTCGGGGCGCTTTGGTTTTCCACCAAACTCGCGCTCCCGCGCGTGGGCCCCCCGCCGGCTCGTTTCTAGACCCCTGGAATCGTCCGTACGAAATTCCCACGCCGCCACCCCCTCATGCTCTTTTTGATTTGTTCGAATAATTAGCAGAGGCAAATCCTATTTTTTCCTATGCGATATAGTTGTCATCTCTTTGATGAACATTGAGGATATTTCGACTGGGGGTCCGTCGGCCCTATTCCCTCGGGACATTGAGGTCGAGCGACCGCCCGTCTTGATTGCATTCCGTTCGTGATTGTCCGTACATTTTCAAGATGAGCATGTCTCACGCGGTGTGACTCGGAATCATTTATTATGGAATTGGATGAACGGAATTTGAAGATGTTTAATCACGTGATGGTTTGGCTTTTTTGAGTATGATGTTTAAGAAGCGGACGGCGAAGACGGGAGCAAAGTTCTTGTCCCCCCGTGATCAATTGCTCGAAACTATGAATGAGGATCGAAATCGAGGGGTTTTCGTTAGACATCAACGTCGACGACCGCGACTTCGTTCGTAACCATGCGGATCAAGGGCTGCAAATCCGACAGAGTCAAATGAGTCAAGGAGCAACCGGCGTGGAGCCTCTGGCACCGCATATTTTCCTCTCGCCCCCCCCCCCCCCCCCCCCGCGCTCTCCTCGAGCAACACATTTTCGAAGTACGAAATCCCTCTTTCGAGCCATCCGCATGAAAAACAAGAATCACGATCCGAACGCAGGATCCATATCCAAGAGAGACAGTGGGGGGGTCATTTTCTTTTTGTCACTTGGGAACGCGACCAACGAACTCCTGCTCCTCTAGTGGCTCAGAAAACCCGGCTCGTCATTTTCCCATCCTCCTCTTTTGAACCTCTATCTACTTTCCTTTTCGCCAGTCGGGACAAATCGCCCCCCGCGCGGTCGACATTCACGGAGCATGAAAAATCGCAACGTAAAAAGCAGTACTAATTCCCAAATTTACTTTTCCCGAACGAATTATTGCAAGCCCTCCTCGATCGTGGGACGTACCGAGTGGGGGAGGGGAGGGACGGAGGGACGGAGTGCGGGGTTCGTGCATGAACGATGCCATCGGGGGTCGACAAAACAAAGCGAACAAAAAACAACAGAGAAAGAGAGAGAGCGAGGAGATAATGTTGGAGCAGGTGGGTTATGGGTAATTGGGGGGGTGCTGATGATGAGAATACTAAGGTTTGAACCTAGCAGAAAAAGACAAACGGGGGGAGTTCGCGAGGGCGAATGCGATGGCGCCAGGTCAGCGTCAGATTTTATGGGGGGAGGAGAGAGAGAGAAAGGGGTTTTTCCCTGTTGTTGGATGATGAGCCCATCCATCTGTCCTTCGAGTTTATCCATCTGGGGGAGGGCGGGGCCCGCGACCCATCCTAGTGGATATAATCTACCAAAACTACAGCTAGAGCTAGAGAGAGAGAGAGAGAGAAAGAGAGAGGGCGGGATTCGTGATCAACTTGGGCGTCGATGGTTTTGGGGGATGGCGATTGGTGGGCCGTGGGGAGCGACGGCGGATGATGACGGAGCGAGATCTATGACGAGAGAGAAGGTGGTGAGGATCTTCTTTCTGGACCGCAGCGGGAGGGATGGGGGAGAAGATATTATTAGACTATGGGATTGGCCGATGGTTAAAGCCGAAACCTTTTTACCCACACAAGATGAGATTTGAGATTTTGAGATATTGAGAGAGGCCATGCTGGGGGGAGCAGCGAAAGATCTTGAAGTTCAGGAGGCAAGGGGGGGGATGCACCTACCAAAAACTTGGTCCAATGGTCATGTGAGCTCCATCAACTTGCTGACTCCCGAGGACCCCACCTCCCTTCCCTATTTATTGAAATGCCCATTTTCTTTTTGAGCCCGCGAATCCTACATTCTCACGCGCATCCGAAGCACTCGAATCCGATTGGAAACCTCTCGATCCCTCTGAAAAGATGCCGTCACGAGTTTGATGAACGCCTTTTTTTCACCCTCCTGATGGTGGGGTTTTAGTTTAGGAGTGTGTAGATGGGGGTTCGCGAAAATAGAGTGCCCATGAGTCACCGTTGAAATGGAAAACGCTCGATATTTGCACGCTCTAAAGTATTAGAATGTGGATACACATTAGAAGTGCCTCGAGAGAATGTTCACGGAAATGACATTACAATTTGAAATGGCCTCTCGATCGAGATGAATAGTGCAAGTCGACTAGCACGTTCTGAAAATTCAAGCTCGCAATTGACAATTGAGCATACCACTAGCTACCTACTTGAGGTAGGATTCTTCACCCTAAATGAAATAGGCAAATAGTGTGAAAATTATGGAAAACTTGATATGCGTTGAGATGAAATGCTAGTTATTTATATTTTAATGACAGTTGACTATAGGGTGATTGAAAAGTATCGGGCACTAGTTATGCAAAAAAAACATGGTTCTTACTAGCTGGGTAAGTCAAATTAGTTTGGTGGTATATCTTTGGATGATAAGGCGAAGACGCTTCAAATAACGATTTGAATGTATTTAAACATACAAAGATTTGTAATTAGTATTAAAAGTCATGCTAGTTGTTTATATCAATCTTTACTATAAAACTAAACATGATTAGAAGATGAAATTCAGTGAGTCTACTCTCTCTCTCTCACTTTCTCTCTCTAGCTCTTTTAGACCCATGACGATGAATCTTCCCGGTACCTTACCACAACCCTTGCCCCCCATGGAGTTGACCCACCTACAGCCACATCCCCATATCTCCCCATTTATCTCACGCGCACGCACAAAAATACTAATTTTAACTGTATTTTCTCTTCAAATACAAACATATGAAACTTGGAAACTTGGAAACTTTTGCCCTGTTTCCCTTCCCACCTTCTCTCTATATATATTCCCCACATTCCTTGCTTTCCACACAGCCAACTCATTCATTCATTCACCCATCCATCTCTCTCTCTCTCTCTCTCTCAACTAGACAAAAACCAATACTCGACCAGCAACATACACAGCAATGGATGGCATCAGCTGCACCGACGAGAGCACCACCAGCAGCGACTCTCCATCCTTCTCCCCGCCGCCCGCCAAGCCCTCCCCGCCGCCGCCCGGGAGCCTGTGGCGCGTCGGCAGCGGGGCCAGCGCCGTCCTCGACCCCGCGGCGGACGGCGGCGCCGAGGCCGAGTCCCACAAGAAGCTCCCCTCCTCCAAGTACAAGGGCGTCGTCCCCCAGCCCAACGGCCGCTGGGGCGCCCAAATCTACGAGAAGCACCAGCGCGTCTGGCTCGGCACCTTCAACGAGGAGGAGGACGCCGCCCGCGCCTACGACATCGCCGCCCAGCGCTTCCGCGGCCGCGACGCCGTCACCAACTTCAAGCCCGATGGCGCCATGGACCCCGCCGAGGTCGACTTCCTGGCCAAACACTCCAAGCCCGAGATCGTCGACATGCTGCGCAAGCACACGTACCGCGACGAGCTCGAGCAGAGCAAGCGGAGCTACAGGGGCTCCGCCGCGGAACGGGCCGGGAGGGGCGGGTTCGGGCCGGGGCGGACGGAGTGGGCGGCCGCCGCCCGGGAGCAGCTGTTCGAGAAGGCCGTGACGCCGAGCGACGTGGGGAAGCTGAACCGGCTGGTGATCCCGAAGCAGCACGCGGAGAAGCACTTCCCGCTGCCGGGCGGGCCGGCGGCGACGATGAAGGGCGTGCTGCTCAACTTCGAGGACGTCGGCGGGAAGGTGTGGCGGTTCCGGTATTCGTACTGGAACAGCAGCCAGAGCTACGTGCTCACCAAGGGTTGGAGCCGGTTCGTGAAGGAGAAGAGCCTGAAGGCCGGCGACACCGTCTGCTTCCAGCGGTCGACCGGGCCGGACAAGCAGCTCTACATCGACTTCAAGCCGCGGGGCCAGCCGCCGGCCGGCCCGGCCGCGCCGCCGCCGCCGCCCGTACAGATGGTGAGGCTGTTCGGGGTGAACATAATGGAGGTGCCCTATTGCGGTGGTGGGAAGAGAATGAGGGATGTGGACCTGTTGTCGTTCGAGTGTAGGAAGAAGCAGCAGATGGTGGTTGGCGCTTTGTAGCACCTAACATCTTCCATCTTTTGATCTTCTCCTTTGAACTTCTTTCCCTTAGGTTTTTGAATTTTTCCTTTTTTCCCTTAGTTGTTATCATGTTTTGTGAATTATATGAGGAAGAAACAGAGGGGGGTTATGTTGTAGATCCAAATCAATTGTATATTTTTACAAGATAGATGTTGAAGTGGGGGAAGATGAAAAGCTAAAAAATTAGGTGCAAAGAAGGAAAAGTCTCCTGGAAGATAGAAATAATCAACAGTCAAGTTGCACCCTTTTAACATGTGAGCTTGCAGAATTCTTCTCTCTCTCTCTCTCTTTGAATTCAATGTTTTCTATTTTATTTTTTTGTTCCATATAAGGTCGATAGACATATATCTACCTGTAAATATAAGTGATCCATAAGTTTTCTGTATCGTGCTCCTCTTTTGTGGGGGAAAAAATAATTGATTCTCATTTTGGCACACTATCCAACTTGCTCTCCTAGTTTAGTTTTTGCCATGTTGAGCAAAATGTATATGTTGCTTTCTAGAAATATCTGGTCGGCAAGGAGCCACTTACTTTTGGTTGTTGTGTCCCTGACTTATGAGCTCAGAGCCCTTCTCCCGAAGTTGTGCGATTATTTTATTGTGGAGTTTCATCGACATGGTTTTCTAAAGTGTTCTAAGAATCTCTTCTTATTCACTTGTAAGGAATTGGGTTACAGCCAGTTCACCAGGAGGATCGTCCTCCGTAATCGCTCTCTGCTATCTTTCGAAGTGAAGTCGAAATTTGAGTGGCTGCACTAATTCCAGCGAGTGGGACAGACCCAGGGAGCTACCCGGGATTAGCCAATAGGATTGTAATATGACTATCAATTAACTATGGATACTGACGAATCTGTCTAGATGATGAGGTCTCAATCCAATACACTGCATTTGAACAATCAACCTTAATTTTTGGCACTCGATGTGGAGATTGATCATTAGTTTTTTTTTTCTCAAAATTAGAGCCATATAAATAAAATAAAATAAAAAAACTCGAGAAAGAATTCAAATGGGTCTGGACTTCGTCATTCTTAACTGCATTCACTACCAGCGTTTTATAAGGTCATATTCATCTAAACATGGATAAAAAGAGGAGGAAAAGTTGGATATAAGGTTCATAAGGTTAAAATGTCGATCATGTATGATTTGGAACCAGTGGCGCAGCTAGATAAGGATGAGAAATCAAAATGCTTTTGAGATAGACAAGTTCCCTTTTGCCTCCATTGTTAAATCTTATTACAGAGCATTGCGGTTGTCTTCTTTTTTTCTTTTGATTAGTGACAGATAAGCTTCGACTTTAAAATTTTATTCGCACGTAACGTTTCGATTCGGCCGACGCTTGCGTTGGCACCTTTTTCTGTAGGAGAGAAGCGCAAACGGAATTCGACAATGGGTTCTGCAAAAGTGTTGGTATCTGTTGCAGAGTGCAGGGGATGACCTACTTAAGCCTTTTCTCTTCCCCATTTTTGATTTATCGTTAGTCATTTGTTAGGTCATCTTCCACAGTGTAACGAGACCAAAAGCACCATGGATGTTGCCAATTCGATCAAGCGCGAATGGCTAAAAAAGAATGATAATATGCCAGCCATTTGTTTAATGGAATTCGTTATCAGCCATGAAAGAATCAAAGCTGAATCTGCGTGTGCTGTGGTATATGTCGAGTATGTATTCTCTGTACGGTCAAAGTAGGATCGCTAATCAAACACTAAACAATCGGAAAAGGCTTTTCTCTCGATGATAGGGTTACTTTGACAAGACTTTGAGAATAACGTGTTATGTAGCTGATTATATTCCACCATCTCTTGTCATCAAGAATCGTTTAGGATGCTGATTATAATCGCTAAGCTGGATGGGTCAAATCTTGCTACTGCAACTCAATATTCTACTCGAACTTGACTAATGATGATCTGCATATGTGCGCCCGCGCGTGTATATCTGTATAGATATATGTACATGTACATGTGCTGGTTTTAGGTCCATATGTGTCTTCTGCGATGTATGCGTGCATGTATCTACGTAGATGAGTTCATGCAACGTCCCCATCAATTGGGCTCTCGCTCGAAGGCCCAAAAGAAAATTTTGTTTTTCAGATAAACTCTAGCATAAACGTCAACAACAAACAATCTCACGTCACGGGGTTTGAGAGTAGCAGCATCTCCATCTTGCAAAGTGCTACCAATATTTACTTATTTCCATTGGGTTCCTCACTGTGATTCTAATCATTAAATGCACTGAACTTTCAACGTCTTAGACGATCGATGCACTTCGACTAATTCCTCTAGTTTCAAGCAAGTCCCCACACGGCAATGAAGTGGTGTCTAGAAATGGGCCACGTGCAGAGTTCCTGAAAAATGGGGCGGGTCAAAGTGCACCGACGGCGGGAAAAAAAAAATGAAATTGTAATGCCTTCTATGATCGATATCCAAATTATGGCACTCGACTGTAGTAAATCAACTAAACGTCGGTGATCAAGAATAATTTTTAGTTAAGAAACAGTCAATCCACCAGTAGAATAACGGGTATTTCTCAAATAATGGGAAAAACACAAAAAATAAAATAAAATTATGAACCTATTGCATTAATACAAGTTCAGATTTGAACATTTTAACGAGATTAATTTAATTTCAAATATTTTCATATTGATACCAATTGAACCCATTTGACCAATTTAGATTGAAAATTGCTAATGTGAATATTGGTTATCTTACGCGATGACGTGATCAATCTTTGTCGTCCGAAAAATTTTGAAATTTTTTTAATAATTTTTTCCCTTTCTTTTTTGCTTTCTCTTTTTTCTTTTCCCTCCACCAAACCTTCGTGATGGTTGCTAGAGGTCACTTGCAAAGGCGAGGGTCGAGATGCCCTCGCCAAGATTTGGCAAGGGCTAGATGAGGCTACCCCTTGCCGATGGGACCCTTGACCAACCCTCGTTGGCCTCTGACAAGGCCCCTTGTCATCCCTAGAGGTTGGCGAGGCCCCTTGCGCAACCCTATCAAAGGTTGGCTCACTTGGATGGCGAGAGATTGCCTAGACGAAGGTTTTTGGCCCTCATTGGTGGCCAACAACCTCCATCGACCATCATGAAGGATGGAAGAGGGAAAGGACAACAAAAAAAAAAAACAAAGATAAAAATAAAAAAAAAATTTATAAATTTTCTAAAAATTGTCTAGTCATCGATTGCTATGCTGCATAGGACAGTCGATGCTTGTGTTAGTAATTTCCGGCTTAAATGAGTCGAATGAATTCAATCGGTACTAATGTGAAAAGGTATATGATTAAATCAATCAAATCGAAAAATTTATGATTAAATTGATATAAATATAATAAGTTTAGGACTTTTTAGTATTTTTACTCTCAAGTAGTATAGAAAAATGCTTACGTGGCTGTCATTAATCTACTATGAGACTAATATTATGTTCTTGGCTAAAAAATAATAATAATAAATAATTAAAAATTATTGTGAGATTCATTCCTTCAAAAATTTGTAACCACAACATGCCGTTACTCTTATAGTGGCACAAAAATTATCATACTAGCAAAGCCCGTATGGTACATAGCACTAGTTCCAATTTTTTGGATCTAGGGGTGCTGCTCTATTAACTTTTTTTTTTTTGGTCATCTGCTCTATTAACTTCCATGCTGCGGACTAAGATTACTGATTTCTTTGACCGGTCAAAGACAGCGCATCCCATCTGCAACGAATTCCTTCTTTAAGTCATGGGCAGGCTCGAGCAAGGCTGTTCGGCCCACTTGGGAAAATCCAATCCTTGTTCCCAACAGAAGGGCCCATCCAAAGGTCGATGGGCCAGCCATCTTTTTCAGGCCCAGCCCACTCGTCGAGCTCCATATTATCGCAATTCAGGGTCTTCGTCTCTCCGTGCTGCAGTTTCATCCTAAAAGTCGGAGCTTTTTCTTGGCGCAGAGAGATGGCGGACTCCCTCGCGCGCTCAGCGTCGCTGCGGCTCTCGTCGCCGTCGTCATCGCCGTCGTCGAAGTCTTCCCTCTTCGCCGGGGCGCCGCTCGCTTTCTCGCCCGCTCCCGTTTCCGGTTGGTGCTCTAAAGTTCTACTCTTTTGTACTTTTTCATAGTTCTTTTGCTGGCAATGGTCCTGCTAAGTTGATGAAAGCTTTGAGTAGGAGTTATTGGATGAATTTGGGGGGGTCGCTAGAGCACTGTCGTTGGGTCTTTATGTGTGGGGAGTTTGGTGCTGGTAGAGCTGCTAATGTTTGGTATGACAAGGCCTCTTTCTGTTCGCATTTTTCAGTGAAGCCGGCATGTCCGAAGGGGCGACTGGTCGTTGTTTGCAAGAAGGTGTCCGGCTTGGAGGAGGCCATGAGAATCAGGAGGTACCTTTACATACATAAAAATGAGGACCCTCTTGGCATCTAAGTGTGTGCTGTACAAGTGTATTGTGGTAGCAAGGGAGAACAGAGCCAATTCTTAGTGAGCATCGGGCTTCTGTTCGATGCGGATTGGCATCTTTGTATAAGTCGTTTGTTTGTCTCGAAGATTTTGTCTAATACACGAAAGCGTTAGTTGTTCGGACCCTTTTTCGAATTCCCAGTCCCTTGTAAAGGTCCATTTGAAATGGTGGCATGCCCAGCGCAGATAGGGGTGCCAGCACCTTAGCCGAGTGATTAATTGTTGAAACGCTGTGAATGTCTTGTCCGATTTATTTGTGTGATTCTGGTGAGATTGAATTTAATATCTAAACCAAACACGGTGACTGCCTCTGCTGGCATTTGATGCACAGAACCAGAGATTCCTAGGAATAAGGATTGTTCTAAAGTGATTCACTTGGGGAGGATGATTTCTTGCTCTTGGAAGTTACTTTTTCACTCTTGTCTCAGTTTGTTTTTTTCTCCTCTCCTTGCTGCTGATTTATGGTTATTTTGCGCTGATATAAGTCTGTTACTATGAAAACCCCAGGGAACGCGAACTTCAAAGCACAAAAAGGTTCAAAAGAAGGCCACCTTTAAGGCGTGGAAGGGTATCTCCACAGCTTCCTGTGCCCGACCACATACCAAAGCCTCCTTATTTTGGTTCAACGTTGCTTCCAGAGCTTGCTAGTGAATATCAAATTCACGATTCTGACGGCATTGCTCACATGAGAGCTGCATGTGAGCTTGCTGCTCGTGTTCTTGATTATGCAGGGAAAATGGTCAAGGTGAGATTATGCTTTATGAGAGGAGTTTCTGCTTTGGAAATTAGAAATATATTCTAGCGGAATGTAAAAATATACTGGTATGAGCTGACAAGGAAGTCAACGATGTCCTAATATAACAACTTTAGATGCTGTATAGTTCTTCGATTTCAGCAAATTTGTGATGTTCTTTCAATCTTTTGCTACTGTTTCTTTTCAGCTCGAGGAGTCTTTCCTTTATGTCTCAAAACTTAAATGCAGGTTTACATGTTTATGGTGGCCTCAGTCTAAGTACTTGGAGTGAGAGGTTATCTTCTGGTGATATAAAATGCTCTTTCTCGTGGTTGAATTTTCTGAATTAGGGTGGTAAAGCAAATAATGGATTGGACCTAGGGCATTTGAAGTTGACACGAGTAGAACTAGGATGACAAGTAGCAATACCTGCCCTTATACCAAAAGAAACATACTGAAATTCACTTCTGGAAAGAAATATGAGACTTCATGTTCTAATGTTTATTTGTGCTCCTTCTTTTCAGGGAATTTTGCGCTTAACTTTGCTTTTATTTTGCTAGCCATCAGTGACAACAGATGAAATAGATAAAGCAGTGCACCGGATGATTATTGAAGCCGGTGCTTATCCTTCACCTCTTGGCTATGGAGCATTTCCCAAGAGTGTATGCACATCACTTAACGAATGCATGTGCCATGGAATACCAGATTCTCGTCAACTACAGGTCTGTATTGGCTCAAAGTTCTCAAATAAGAAGCCCATTATTTTCTTATCAATGATCGCAATCTTTTGCAGGATGGAGACATTATAAACATTGACGTGACTGTCTACTTAAATGTAAGTGTTTGTCAATCAATTATTAGCTGAATGCTGTATTTAATACGTGTAACTTACAAAGTCATTGTAGTCTTGTTATTCTCATATGCCTAGATCTCAATCAATTTAATTAGCTATTACTGGAGGGAATATAGTCTGCGTGTGTCTAGAGGAAGTCGATCTATCTCTTTCAGAGATGCACACTCTGTACGTACCTGCAGACAGAAGATGGATCTGTGTAATCTAATGAAGAGATCAGCTTTAAATGATCGTTTGCTTGAATGTACTCGTAGTCACTTGAAAGTAAGAAAAAAGACGCATCGGTGTCATATGTTGATGAAGGAAGAAAATGATGACATTCAATTTTAAACCTGTATATACACAAGTAAATACATGTGTTGTCCTCATTGATTCTAAGACATGGGCTATTGTGTCCGTTTTAAATTACTTAAGTTCATGTTGTTATGATTCAATAGGGGTCCCTTCCCCTCCTCCCTCCTGTCCATGTTTATTTGCCTGAGTCATGGTCTGCAATCTGGTCATCCCTGTCTCATTAGAGGTTGCTGTTTCTGTATCATTAATCTAATTGGACTTTATTCTTACGAAGTTGTCAATGTCGAGTTCCCTTAACCAAAGCTAAAACTTCTGTATGATAGTGGAGTTGGTTGTCTTCTCTGATGCAAATTCTCTCCGTGTCTGTTAGGGTTATCATGGAGACACGTCAAAGACATTTCTCTGTGGGAATGTCAGTGATGCACTCAAGAAACTTGTGCAGGTGAAAATTTGCTTACAGTTTGGTCTGGTATTGCTACTTCTTCCCATCCATCTCCTATGGAGTTCACACTGTGCTTGTCATGGTAGGTTACTGAAGAGTGCATGGAAAGAGGCATAGCAGTTTGCAAAGATGGTGCAAGTTTTAAGAAAATTGGAAAGAGAATAAGGTTTGTTTCAGCTTCTTTACAGATGTTGGTCAGTAGTTTCTCTGTAAATTTTGTCCGTGTCACCTCACTTTGGATGCTTGATTTTTGTATTGAGAATTGGCTTTGGAAGATGTAAATTGAAAATAAGAGAAATTCATTTTCTCAGTTTCAATTGTAGTAGCACAAAAGTTGCATGTCTTTCAGGTCATTACCATTTGGCGCAAGTTACCAGTTAGCTATATTACAGTTTCTGCTTGATTGCAATCTTACAGCAGAAAAATTATAGATAATGTCAGGATAGTTCCTTAGGTTTGCTGTATAAAAAAAATACTACTTAAATATAGCAGTCATGTGTATTCTCTAAGCTGGATGCTGGACTAATTTGCTGACTAAAATTCAGATCTTATTTGCATGGAACCACCAGTAGTTTGATTAGTCTAGGGGAAGGGGGATCGAGATCAAGAAGTCATCGATTTTTTTTTTTTTTTAAGAATTTGTTTGATTGACGGAACAAATTCGACAGGGCGATTCTGAAATTGCAGAGGCTTGGTTCGATCAAGCCGCTGAATATTGGAAACAACCTATAGTGCTCACTCTTGGACCATATGCATCTCAGTTAGTTTAAATCTAGTAGAACATTGATCAAGATCCACAAACAATACTACAGCTGGAGTTGCTTAAATGTCATGAAAAACACGAACTTTTGACAGGTTTAGAAACAACTTGATGGAGATAAATTTGAAAGTCGAATATACTTTTTCTTTTTCGCAGTTTCATGTGGAAAAATGGGATAGGGCTAGAAAGGTGTAGGGTATGTGTGAGCAGAAACACTGCACAAAACAATGAAATGATTCCAAACTGCCAATCTCTTAAACTAGTTACTTCCATTTTTATTTGAATATGATTACCATCTTAACTGAAGAATTTTTCCACTATTTTTCTGGATTATTACGTGACGAGCAGTTTGATTTTCTTTTCTAAAGGAAACTTAGTTTTCAGTTGCTACTAGATATTATTATTAAGAAGAGTTGGGCATCAGATTTTCTTTAGACTGCATTTACAATTTGAGAAGAATCAAAGGAAGTGTTGGTTCAATTTGCATGGGATAGAACATTTGTCACTGAGCAGTTATAGCTTATAGAGAGTACAATCTCAGAGCCTGTTATTCTGCTGCTGTTTACATTTGTGCCATTGTTTAGTGGTTATTTCAGATTTGGCATGCTTGGGTAAGCATGAACTGCTTAACCTCGTTATTTGTTTTGGGAACAGTCGTCTGAACATTTTTATGCATCTTTATGCCTCCAGTGAGCATGCCGAGAAATATGGCTTTGGAGTGGTTGAGCGGTTCGTTGGGCATGGAGTCGGAACTGTATTTCATTCTCAGCCAGTCATTTATCATCATCGTAAGCCCTTCCCTAAATTCTTTATCTACTCGCCTCATTGTTGGATTAGGAAAAGCTAGACTGGTGATAGAAGAATGAACGTGAAACGCCGTGGCATGACCACTGTATACGAAAATGCGTCAACCAGCATTGAGAAATCGTGGGTGTGGAATCTGAAACCGAAACTCGGTCACTTTCCTTAACATGTCACGCATTATTGGGCAGGAAACGAAGAGCCTGGGACGATGGTCGAGGGACAGACATTCACAATCGGTGAGTCCATTGCCATATTTCCCGCAAAACTCTGAGAAACCTTTGATTTTCATGTCACTCGAAGTTAGCCGCAACATGTTCTCGCATTTGCCGCCGACGATAACCGTGACATGTTGGTGCGCAGAACCGATCCTTACATTGGGGAGTATAGAGTGCAGAACGTGGCCGGACAACTGGACAACTCTCACGGCCGACGGCAGCCCCGCCGCCCAGTTCGAGCACACCATTTTGATCACTAGAACAGGAGCTGAAATTCTGACCCAGTGTTGAGAAACATCATTTCCTTCTTGTCTCTCGTTTTTTTTGGGGGGCTATTAGCAGAAGTTCATTTTTGCTCTCTGTATTTCGAGCGAAGTGTACAGAAAGTTCCTCAAAGGTTGCAAATGCTCATGTCTAATTCTATGTAATTTACTTTATATATTATTTTACTTTTTTTTTTTTTGCCAAAACCCGAACTTTGTAAATGAACCTCGATTCCCAAATCAAAATCTTAATTGGGTTTAATCCGATTTGATCTCGTATTACTCAACAAATTTCGTGCTACCTACTGATTTCGTGGCACAAGGGGGGATCGAGGCTGTGCCGTCTTCCTATTGGTGCGTGTGTTACACGCTCCCGTGAGAGCGGGTGAAGTAGATCCACGGGAATCTTGCGATGAGGAAAAAGGTCAGGTTGGGCTTGGCGCGTAGACGGCGCGTAGACGGCGCGTAGAACCGCGAGCAACGTGGGCGTCCCGCGACGCGGCGTGGGCACGCGGTGCAATTCACGCTCCCTGGATTCCGAACTTCTTGGCTCTTGTCCGCGTGCCGTCCGGTTGTGATTGGGATCCCCGACCGGACGCAAAGCATATTCGGTTCGCTTCGGACAATGGTGGATTAGTGCTTCGACGACACGCGTGCTTCTTTTCCACATTCCAATCTCGAGATAACTATTTAAAAAATTCTAAACTTATCATTATGCGGCCTATTCAATCATGAATTATTTAATTGTACCACTTTACCGATTTGAATTCTAAACTTCTCATTTGTGTTAATTTAATTCCGAACCTTCTCGATGATTTATTAATTTAGTCATAAATTTTTTGACAATTTATGAAAAATAAAGAATAATTTTTTTAAAAAAAATTACGAAATTTGTTCACATTAACAATAGTCATGTCATGCAAGATGGCCGTCGGTTGACTAATGTATATGTCAATGATTCACGACAAGACACGTAATCAAGAGTGTACGAATTGAACTTAAATGCATTTGATGTCATGAACGGGTCAATCCATTTATACGGGAGAAAGTACCAAAAAAAAGTATTAAATTCATTATATTTATAACAATTCAGTCATAAACATTTCAATTATATCAATTTAGACCTAAACATTTTACATTTATGCCAATTAAAATTGGTCAAAAATCACGAATGTGAACACTGGCCATATTACGTGATATAAAGTAGACATTTCTAATAATTTCTTTTTTCCCTTTCATTTTGGCTGGTGAGTGTTGCAGGCCTTGCTAGATCTGGGTGAGGAACGCATTGCCTGTAGTTGACAAGGCTACCGTGGCCTCCCCGCCGGCTTTGGGTGAGGCAATCCTCGCCAATAGCCAAAGAGGGCTTGCTAATAAAGCGGCCCTTGCTGGCCAAGATGAAAGAAATAATAATAATAATAACAACGACGACGGCAACAACAAAAAGGAAAGAAACGAAAAATTCAAAAAATATTAAGATATTAATAAAAAATGTCTACTTCGGCATTGGTCGGGCTATATATGACGGCCCGCGTCCAGTTAATAATTTATAGCCAAAATTGTCAATATAGATTCAATTAGCACAAATATAAAAAATTTAAAACTTAATTGCTCAAACTAAAAGATTTATGATTGATTTTTTTTTTTTTTGGTCGGTTATGATTGAATTGATATCAATACAATAAATTTAAAAATTTTATTATACTTTGCCCATTTATATACAAATAGTAATAGTTGGTGTCGTTCAAAGCAAACCCATTTAACTAAGTTCCTTAAGTTCACGTGACATCTTTAAATTGTTTCAGCAATGTTGGTATTATGTTCCAACAAATTTTTATACATCCATATATACGAGTACACTAGGGGTGATCGGTTCTTAATCTAATTCGGTCCAATGGAACCAATCCCTTACTTATTCCCACTACTTTTTTCCTTTTTTTTATTCCCACTACTTTTTTCCTTTTTTTTTTACTGCTTAGAACCGAATCAAGATAGTGTTTAGTTTACATTTTACTAATTTTTTTCAAAGTTAATAAAATAAAAAGTATATTTAGTCAGTTTAGTCTTGTTCTTCCTTGAAACTGGAAACCAAACTGCTCGCACGCCGATTTCATTTTTAGAAACCAGGAACCAAACCAAACTGGTCGCTTCGATCTGGTCTGATTTGAGTGGTCCCTGATTTGAGCGGTACGTTTTATACACCCCTTGAGTAAACTTGCATTTTATTGGACTGAAAAAAAAAATGCATTCTAAAGTGCGTGTCACTTGTTTAATAAAAAAGTGTCGTGAACTGTTCTAATAACTTAAGCTCTTAAATATATATGTAGTTTGGTATCTAAATATTATAACACTCTTCCTAGATTCCAAAACAGTCAATAGTGATTTTACAAAATTACACAGGATATCAAAGTAAGAAATTCTAAATTCAAGCTTTTCTAATTCCTTATTTGTCTCTGTAATTACGTATTTCCATACTTCCGACTTATGCTAAAGTCCAACCTACTCATAAGAGGAGTGTTTGGATATTTAAATTTTAAACTACACCTTAATTTAATAATTTAAGTTTTTTTTTTTAATAATTAGAAAATGATCCCATAAAATTTCTCATGTCACATTCGAATTCAAAAGTATATACGAACCGATTGACGAATGCAATGATGCTCTCGCTTTAAATTTGGAAGGACATGTTTACCACCTCACACACGTGACCAAAAAAGATACGAATCGACAAACCCTACCATGCATGATTAGACCGTCTTTTGTTCCCGTTGTTCACATGTACCGTGGCTTTTTCCCCCTTCGAGCGTTGCTGCTGGAATTCCACTTCCGGCTAGAAATATGATGCTGGAACCACACGCCACCCGCTCACTCAAGGTAGGTACTCATCGCCATCGTCAAACCGATACAGGTGCCATCGCACAAACAGACAAAGCACGCATCATTTCTTCCGTAAAAGTTCGACCTCTCGACGTCTCGTTTGTGGAGTACGAGCTTGCCTGGTCACGCACTCGATAAGGAAAACCGACAGAATCGCCTTCTGCTCGATTTCGTCAATGTCTTGATCTTGAATCCGCATGGTTTGCGCTTCTAGAGTTAGGAATCTGGGAAAGTAGACAAGGCGCCAATGATTTCCGCGCCTAACGAGACACGTTGCGGCATTAGAAGTTACGCTGGTCTGGTAATCTCGTCGACTTGGCAGCCGTGGAATACGCGCGAGACAACTGTCATAGAGGTCTTCTAAGATACTCTCGCAAACTTTTTCCATAACAAAGGAGCGGAAAAAGGCAAATTTCATGAGACTCTTGAAGTTTGGCCGATTGCCAAAAGACAAACGGACCCAATTCGGATGTTCCATCGAGGATCCTCTTGTCCTGGTGAAAAATCCAATTGCTCTCGATGATTGCCACGAGCTAGCCTCTCTAGAAAATGGCACACGTGATGGAATCAAGAGGAATGGGATCAAGGGCCATGAAGCATCGAAGCATATACCGAAAAGATACGAAAGCAATATAATGGGACCGATTCGTGAGTCGCATTGTTATTTTAGATGGTTATTTTCTTTTTCTTTTTCTACTCTTTTGTCGGATAGCCTAATGTACGAAGGATTGGTCTACACTTCTCTTTTTCGACGTGACGAGCTATGTCTTAATTTTTGTCTTATTTTCTCAAATTTCATCGTAAGCTTAATCTCACGCCCTCACTCATCACCATCGGACGGGTGCCCATGCCCATAAATACAGATAGTGATAAATTTGACTTGATTCCGGAAAACTAAAGAGCCGTCTAGACTTTTTCCTTTCCAACATGTCGGGTTCCATATTGTCCATCGCGTCCTGTGAATTGAGTCTCTGAATCATGCCTATAAATAGAAATCCTGAGTCGAGCAGTTATTTTTTTAGACCATTAGAATAATTCATCAACAAGAAAGAAAATCATGATTGTAGAAGTGTTTCAAGACATTATAGGTGCATTTGTTTAGCAAATAAATGGATAATTTGGAAAATACTTCCTTAAAAATGATCGCATGTATCATTTACAAAAATGAATAAACGAAAAAATATCTCCGTTATTCCCGAAAATGTTATGATATAAATTGTTGTCGAGTAATATAAGTGATTATTTTTAGGAAAATATTTTTAAAATCATTCTTTTCGCGAAACAAATGAGCCTACAGATGTGGATGAATTATCCTCTAAATCAGTTGGGTTGATTCACATGAGCTAAGTACAATAAGAAGGTGAAACCATTCCATATCCATATGGAGACTATAACGTTGGACCTATTTATAGTTGTTTTTTGAGAAAATGACATAAATGGTACTTGAATTTTGTCCCAATATACAATGTGATCCATTAAATTTTTATTTGTTCGATGTATTTATGAACTTTAATTTAATATGTAATGTGATCCCGAAATTTTTAACTTGTTTAATATGGTTCCTAAACTTTTGATACCCATTCAATCTAGTCCCTAAATTATATAAAAATGTTTAATGTTGTCAACGAATTTGTATTAATGGAAGGATACCATTAAATATTTTCATATAGTTCAATGGATAACTTGAATACGTATCAAAAGTGTAGAGACTATATTGAATAAATTAAAATTCCAAGGACAACATTGTGCATTGGACTAGAGTTTATAGACCGTACTGAAAATATTAAAAGTTTGTGGGCCACATTGCATATTTTGTTAAAATTTATGAATCATTTATATCATTATAATTTTTTTTCTAATAATAATTCAGGGCATGGTCGTAATTGGCTGGCTACCTAGAGTGGAACTGGTCCAGTAACCTATTGCAATGGCTCACACTTGAGTTCCTTGGCGGAAGAGCAAAATCCACAACCACCTATTCATGAGTCGAAGGCAAGAAAATGTCCCTTTTACCACTTTGGTTGATCCCAAAGTGGGGTGGACCTCTTTATTAGCAAGTTTGATTCCCCCATGAAACTCGGTAGAGGCATTTCAAACATTGTACATATCGAATAATGGATAAAATGCATAAAGAGGCCTTAAACTTCTGACCGTTTATAAATCGACAACTAAAACTTATATTTTTCATATCAAGGACTTAACATAAGTCTTTGACCCGGTCACTAATGAAATTCAAGTGTCAAAAGTCATTCCTCGACGATTATCAAAATACTTTAAGTTAGATTTTCGATGTCGGCGAGCTCAAGACCCAATTTGAGCAACGTGTGAATTCGAATCCCTCAATAAATGGCCGACCCCCTTAGGAAAAGACCACGACTTTTGGCTTTCGTACGATTGGGGCATGAACCTTACAATGCCCAAAGAAAGAGGGAGGACTAGGAGAACACCTAGCTTCTACTCACGGTAAAAAACCGGCACCCGGTAAGCCCGTCGCCGCTTCCGACGCTAGGAAAAGTAGACGGCGAGCTCAAGACCCGATTTGAGCAACGTGTGAATTCGAATCCCTCAATAAATGGCCGACCCCCTTAGGAAAAGACCACTGACTTTTGGCTTTCGTACGATTGGGGCATGAACCTTACAATGCCCAAAGAAAGAGGGAGGACTAGGAGAACACCTAGCTTCTACTCACGGTAAAAAACCGGCACCCGGTAAGCCCGTCGCCTGCTTCCGACGCTAGGAAAAGTAGACGGCGAGCTCAAGACCCGATTTGAGCAACGTGTGAATTCGAATCCCTCAATAAATGGCCGACCCCCTTAGGAAAAGACCACGACTTTTGGCTTTCGTACGATTGGGGCATGAACCTTACAATGCCCAAAGAAAGAGGGAGGACTAGGAGAACACCTAGCTTCTACTCACGGTAAAAAACCGGCACCCGGTAAGCCCGTCGCCTACTTCCGACGCTAGGAAAAGTAGACGGCGAGCTCAAGACCCGATTTGAGCAACGTGTGAATTCGAATCCCTCAATAAATGGCCGACCCCCTTAGGAAAAGACCACTGACTTTTGGCTTTCGTACGATTGGGGCATGAACCTTACAATGCCCAAAGAAAGAGGGAGGACTAGGAGAACACCTAGCTTCTACTCACGGTAAAAAACCGGCACCCGGTAAGCCCGTCGCCTACTTCCGACGCTAGGAAAAGTAGACGGCGAGCTCAAGACCCGATTTGAGCAACGTGTGAATTCGAATCCCTCAATAAATGGCCGACCCCCTTAGGAAAAGACCACTGACTTTTGGCTTTCGTACGATTGGGGCATGAACCTTACAATGCCCAAAGAAAGAGGGAGGACTAGGAGAACACCTAGCTTCTACTCACGGTAAAAAACCGGCACCCGGTAAGCCCGTCGCCTGCTTCCGACGCTAGGAAAAGTAGACGGCGAGCTCAAGACCCGATTTGAGCAACGTGTGAATTCGAATCCCTCAATAAATGGCCGACCCCCTTAGGAAAAGACCACTGACTTTTGGCTTTCGTACGATTGGGGCATGAACCTTACAATGCCCAAAGAAAGAGGGAGGACTAGGAGAACACCTAGCTTCTACTCACGGTAAAAAACCGGCACCCGGTAAGCCCGTCGCCTACTTCCGACGCTAGGAAAAGTAGACGGCGAGCTCAAGACCCGATTTGAGCAACGTGTGAATTCGAATCCCTCAATAAATGGCCGACCCCCTTAGGAAAAGACCACCGACTTTTGGCTTTCGTACGATTGGGGCATGAACCTTACAATGCCCAAAGAAAGAGGGAGGACTAGGAGAACACCTAGCTTCTACTCACGGTAAAAAACCGGCACCCGGTAAGCCCGTCGCCTACTTCCGACGCTAGGAAAAGTAGACGGCGAGCTCAAGACCCGATTTGAGCAACGTGTGAATTCGAATCCCTCAATAAATGGCCGACCCCCTTAGGAAAAGACCACCGACTTTTGGCTTTCGTACGATTGGGGCATGAACCTTACAATGCCCAAAGAAAGAGGGAGGACTAGGAGAACACCTAGCTTCTACTCACGGTAAAAAACCGGCACCCGGTAAGCCCGTCGCCTACTTCCGACGCTAGGAAAAGTAGACGGCGAGCTCAAGACCCGATTTGAGCAACGTGTGAATTCGAATCCCTCAATAAATGGCCGACCCCCTTAGGAAAAGACCACGACTTTTGGCTTTCGTACGATTGGGGCATGAACCTTACAATGCCCAAAGAAAGAGGGAGGACTAGGAGAACACCTAGCTTCTACTCACGGTAAAAAACCGGCACCCGGTAAGCCCGTCGCCTACTTCCGACGCTAGGAAAAGTAGACGGCGAGCTCAAGACCCGATTTGAGCAACGTGTGAATTCGAATCCCTCAATAAATGGCCGACCCCCCTTAGGAAAAGACCACTGACTTTTGGCTTTCGTACGATTGGGGCATGAACCTTACAATGCCCAAAGAAAGAGGGAGGACTAGGAGAACACCTAGCTTCTACTCACGGTAAAAAACCGGCACCCGGTAAGCCCGTCGCCTACTTCCGACGCTAGGAAAAGTAGACGTCTCATCGGACGTCTCCCATGCACCTCCCTCCCACCATCGTCAATTGTGCATTCTTTCGACAAAGGATGACTAAACATTTTTCCCTTAATGTAAGTCTCAACCCGGTCACTAATGAAATTTAGGCGTCGGATCATGCCTAGACAATTACAAAAATACTTTATGTTAGATTTTCGACGCCAGAATTCCACCGTCAGCGAGCTCGAGACCACGTTTGAGCAATGTCTGAATTTGTAATCCATCGATGAAGGGCCGAACTCCCTTAAAAGAAAAAAAAGACCATTAGCTTTCGGCTTTCGTACAATTGGGGTATGGACTTTACAATGCCCAAGAAAAGGGGGAGGACTAGGAGAACATCTAACTTCTACTCTCGGTACAAAACTGGCACCCGCTGAGCCTGTCGCCTACTTTCGACGTTAGGAAAAGTAGACGTCTCATCGGACGTCCCCTGTGCACCTCCTTCCCACCATCGTCGACCGTGCATTCTTTGGGGGCAAAGGAGGACTAAACATCGTTCCCTCGTCACCCCGCAACTTCATCAACCGGGTTTTCACCATGGTCATTAACCCAAAAGCATCATCGGCGAGGACAGGTCGGTCGGTCGGTCGGGTCAGTCAAGGGTTTACAAAGGTTTTCGATCCCTTCCTGGCATGTGGTTCGACAGACCAGCGTCATGCCAGTCCAAACTCACGACAGCCCTGTTTTTATCTGTTGAGCAGTTATTAACAAGGACGAAAGCGCGAATCAGTAAACGATAACCACGAAACAGCTCATCAGATGGGGGAGGGAGGGGGAGGGGATTAGATTAGGTCGAGGGTAGATCAAAGAAAGCGTCATTTCGTTTTCGATCTTATCCCCAAGATCAAGGAGAGAGAGAGAGAGAGAGAGAGAGAGAGAGAGAGGAGACATGGTGATGTCAAAATTGCAGCCCCACAAAAGAAACGACGGAGGGGCCGGAATCACGCTCCCCCCAACTGGAATATTCATCCCCCCCTTCTCTCTCTCTCCTCCTCCTCTTCTCTTCTCTTTTTCATTGACAAGAAATGGGCCAAAAAAAAAAAGAAAAAACCTCTCTCTCTCTCTAGCTTAAGAAACCACAATCCGAGATTCCTTTTCGTATGCGACGCCCCGACCTCGGTGCTTCGCTCTCCACCATCCGATCCCTCTTTCTCTCTACAGGAAGAGAACGACCGGAGGCGAGAAAATCAAAACAACGGGGAAACGATAAAAAAGAGAAAAAATCATATTCTTGCGGGGAGAGTCATATTCCGTTTCTTGATTCTATTTAGATCCCATATTCTCACGCCCCCTTCAAACCCTCCTCTTCCTCTTCTCTTCTTCCCCCCTTCCTTGTTCGGATCTCTCTGTGATGCTGCTGCTGCCTCACAGCAACCCCATATAACCCTTTCCTCGTCCTTCGAGATTCATCTCAGAGAGAGAGAGAGAGAGAGAGAGAGAGAGAGACCCAGAAACAGTAAAAGGAGAGAGAGAGACAGAGAGAGTGGACATGGATAATAATCTTCATCATCATCAGTTCCAGAAAATGCAGAGCTACATGGAGGCTCTGGAGGAGGAGAAGCGCAAGATCCAAGTCTTCCAGCGGGAGCTCCCTCTCTGCTTGGAGCTTGTCAACCAAGGTACTACCTACCGATGGAGCTCTCGTGGGGAACTTTCGTTTCGAGTTTTTCTTGCTTTTTATGCGAAAGGGGTGGTGATGGGAAAAAGCGTGGATCTTTTTTTCTTTTTTTTTTACTTCTGGGCAGCGATCGAGGCGTGCAGGCAGCAGCTGTCCGGGACGACCACGGAGAACATGCAGGGAGGCCAATCCCAGTGTTCGGACCAGACTTCGACTGACGGTCCGGTCCTGGAGGAATTCATTCCCATCAAGAGAATTTGCTCGGCTTCCGATGACGAGGAAGAGGAAGAAGGAGACGAGCAGCATTCGCACAAGAAGTCTAAGAGTGACGGCGCCGCTGATAAGAAGAAATCCGACTGGCTCAGATCTGCCCAGCTTTGGAATCAGACCACCCCAGGTCCGACTCCTCAACAGGTAAAGCTAAAGAAAAGAATCCATTTTCTGTGGAAAATTACTATTTTAGGGGATAAAAATGGAAGAAACAAAGAACAAAGGAATGCTTTTTTTTTTCTTTTTTTTTGGGTTTCTGGTTTTGATTCTCGGTTCTGGGGTTAATGCAGGAGGCTACACCGAGACGGGTATCAGTGGTGGAGGTGACGAGAAATGGTGGGGCCTTTCAGCCTTTTCTTAGGGAGAACAAGGTCCCTGTCAAGAGCAGCACCAGCCACGACAGTAATCATCAGAACAAGAACAACCAATCTCTGATCGAATTACATTCGCCGGTCCCGGTCACCGCCACGAGCTCAACGGCGGACACCACAAAGGCCAACGGCAACGGGACCAGGAAGGAGGAGAAGGAAGGGCAGACCCAGAGGAAGCAGCGGCGGTGCTGGTCGCCGGAGCTGCACCGGCGCTTCCTCCAATCTCTTCAACAGCTCGGCGGCCCACACGGTACGTCATTGTATTACCCAATTCAAAGCAGAATCCGGCTGAAACTTAGATTACTTCGATCTCTAGCTGTTCTTTCTTTCCTGGGGTTCTCAATTTCATCCGTTAGAACGTGCATTTTGCACCGGCGGGAGGAATCTGATCGGAAAAACGTTCGGTCGTTCTTGCAGTTGCAACACCGAAGCAGATTAGGGAGCTGATGAAGGTGGACGGGCTCACTAATGACGAAGTCAAAAGCCATTTACAGGTTCGTTAATTAATGATGGAATATTCGGATTTCTGGTTTTTCTCTTTCTGCGCCTTCCCTTTTTCCTGGTCTGCTGTCGCAACTTAGTGGCTGATTAACGCGAATTTGAAGGGCAGTATGCACCATTTCCTCACATACTAAACAAATCTCATAAGGTCAAAGATCATTTCTTAACTTGCTAATCTAAGCCACGCCACGCCACGCCACATCACACCACACGAGTTTGAGAACATTGAACGAGAATTTGCAGGAAAAAGGGAAGGCGAATTTATGCTTAGCTTGATAGGCAAGTCATCGTAAAGGTACTTTTTTTTTTTTTTTTTAAAAACTTGCGCTTTAGTTTTTCGTTTTAGCAAAGAAGAGATTCCAGATGCAATTAACGTTAACGTCGATCGTCATCTGACATCGAATCTTGCTGTTTCTTTTTCTGGGTTTTCTTCAGAAATATCGCCTGCACACCAGAAGACCGAGCCCGACCCAACACGGCGGCAACTCGCAAGCCCCTCAGTTCGTCGTGGTGGGAGGCATATGGGTCCCGCCGCCGGAGTACGCGACGGTGGCCGCCTCCACGACAACGACCGCGTCCGGGGAGGCGGCAAGGCTCAGCCCTTCGTCGGCCGGGGTCTACGCGCCGCTGGCGATTGCGGCGGCGCCGCAGCAGAGGAACCCTTCTAAGGATCACTCGCCGTCGCATTCGGAAGGAAGAGGGAGCCACAGCGCCGGCGACGCTCACTCCAAATCGCCGTCCACGTCGTCTTCGACTCACACCGCCACATCTTCGCCTGTGGATTGATTTTGACCCTTTCCTTGTCTTAGCGCAGAGTGGCCAAAAAAAAAAAAAAAAGTTTTGTAAAAAATAATGTTAAAATTGAGGAAATGTAATGTTATAGGTGTTGAGGATGTTTTTTTTTTTTTTTTTATTTATAAAAGGTCAATATGAAATAATAAGCATTTCCAATTTCAAGTGATTTAACTTTGAATGGACAAAACAATGTACGAAGAAATTCCGTTGAATTTTTTTCTAAAGTTTTCTTTTTTATTTGGGGCAACTTACATTTTAAGTTTCCCTAATTATAAGAGGGATATTTCCCGAGTGACAAATTACGAAAAAGAATCTGAATTTCGGACCTCTTGACCATTCAATGTTGGTTCCTACGGCTGGTTATCAAATCCAACCCACAACTAAATTTACAGCTGCTGATGTAATATTAACACTTAATTTCAGTGTCACGCCTACACAATAACAATAACAACAATATCGCCCTTTAAAATTTAATCTACATTTATTCGCTTTTGAATTCGATGCTCATTTTTTTTTTCGGCTAGGATTATAAACATTTCAGTCAATACAGGTGCTTTGTCTGTTTATTAAGTTTCTTTTATAACGATAAAAATGGAAGGGAACCTTCCTCTGATACTTTTCTTCTTGTGGGAAGAGTGTCCGAAAAGGTATGGGATTGGATAGGTCCACCATCCCCACCTGCCCTAATCAATGCCTTATAGAAGAATCTTGAACCCTGCGGGAGAACTTGCCATTCAAGACATACATATTTGTGGATCACAACACATGCCATGAGACACGTCTATATCTTTATCTATCTATAATTAGACACCACTTGTCGAGTAAATCCCGTGAGATCGCCGTTAACAACGCATTTTAACATTTAAATACACAAATAAAGGGTTTATAAATATTTGAACTTAGAATTTTCCACGCTAATATCATATGGAGCATGCTAAAATTTTAAAAGTTTCGCGAATGTGAATGCGTGATTTGATAAAATATTATGAGGTAATAGACAGAAAAGTAACACATGGGTTGCGTGAGAATCACTCCTCTCCCTCTTCCTAGACCATGAAAAGTTGTGCCCTATCTACTCCACCTTCACGAAAAGAAATCCTCATTACCATGGGCAAGCAAGAGAGAGAAAGGGGAAAGAAGCATGATTCAATCCTACTTTTGGCCTTAGCATTAGCTCCAACGTCTTCATTCCTTCTCAATAAAGTAGCAAAATCTCTCTCTATTTGACCTTTCACTTAAGAATTCAGTCTCACCAAATCTCGCTTTTTGCCATAGTGGATGCCCTAATTTCTCACGCTTACTCTCCACTTTCGATTTTTTCAAAGCTTTCCTTCACCTCTCATGAAGTTCGAGGCATTGTTTCATTTGAACTCAACTGGTTTCACTAAACTACTCAGAAATTGGACCAGATCAAGAACCGATTACCTTTACTACAAATGTATCTCCACCTCTAGCTATTGTCGATAATATCGAGTTCTAGCGGGGACACGTAAAATGTCAATCAATTTTCTTATATGATATGATACGAAATAAAGGGTTTTGTTGTTTTAAGAGAAAGGACGGCAACGAGCATAAGATTTATTTATTTTTTTGTTCGCTAAATGCAACAATTGGACAAAATATTAGAGATTTATTATATAACTCGATAAATCGACAGAATTTATACTCGTTTAAAATACAAATAATAGAAGACATGACCTCTGGCATCATCAAGTTCAGGCTCCACCGGCTACATCATATTTCAAGAGTAGACGCATATATAGTTTTAATTAAGTGGAAAATATAGGAAATATGACAGCATGTAGGAGTTTTGCAGGGCATTTGCCGGTTTAGGTGCGATCTAAATCATTCAGTTTGGACCGCATACAAAACGAGAATTATTTTAGCCCGGAATGACGACGACTTCGATTAATTTTTAGAATCGAAGTGCCGAGCCTATCACATTGGTAGCAAATTAGCTGGAAAGTTACTTTCAACATAGGCAATAACACTCCTGTCCAAGGCTGTGGCGTCATCACGCATCGTGATTGAATCTTTTAATTAAATGAGGTTCGCATGCCATGCCGGTGGAAAAAAAATAACCATGGTTTAATAATCTCGTGGCGGCTAAGAATCTAACTAAACTACTCATTAAAAAAATGAAAAAAATTATATCCCTGGACCCACCCACAAATTTATCTATCTATACATATATATTTATTTCCTTGCGAGGGAGAGATGCTCTCGACAATTGCTGGAATTTTTCTTATAATTAGCAAACGAACAAGAGAGAGAAGAGTGCATGAGGTATCATTCGGATGCTTCGTCTCGGATTCTTCATTGAGGCGACGAATCAGGCGGGGACAAATTCGGTTTCGATTGTACCCTTTCGATCGGAATGCCCGAAATTCGGATTCGGACAAAACCCAACAAAATTAAAAGAGAAATTTAAGAAAGAGAGGGAGAGAGAGAGAGGAAATTATGCTGTCTACCTGATGGAATATTCCGGATAATGAGGCGATAGATTAGACGAGAAAAAGGTTCGGTGCACCTATAAAATTAAAGGAGAGGTGTTTTTATCATTTCGGTGTGCGGAGTATATTCCCCCCACCTCCCCCGATTTGTTTAATTTATCTTTGTCAGGGAAGAGGGGAAGATGCGACGGATGAGGGGGGGAGATATTCGAGGTCCTTCGGAATCTTTTTTAAACATTGTCCCGGGGAGGATTTCGCACATTGGATGATCGCGATCGAGATGGATTTGGTACGAAGTGGGACCTTCCCCCCTCGCCTATCGACTTGCAATCCTTCGTTGTCGCGTTGCTCGTCTGACGCGACCCGGTCCATGAAGTGGGACGGTAAATTCGAGCTCCAGTGATCTTTAATAAGACCCTGTAATTAGATCGGTTTTACTTGAAAATTGGATCGAATCGCCTGACAGATTACTGTCGAAACTGAGAATCGAGCGAAGGACCATCTGGAAACTGGACCTAATTAGAACCAGTTTCGTAAAACATAAAAACTCTAGTTTTTCTTTTGATATATTTTTCCCTACCTCTCTCTCTCTCTTGCTTGCTCGTTAAGCCTCGCAAACCTCTCACTCGTTCTTGACTCGCTCGCCCTTATTCATCTTTTAGCTTAGACAGTTTTGTTCCTTTTATTATTTTGCTGTAAAAAAGGAGCAAAAGAAAAATTGACGAATAAACCTTTGAATCGAACCGGAAAAAATGCTAGGTTTAGGATAAATATGGTGGATTTCAAGTTCCAAAAACTGGGAACTGGTTCTATTAGGATAGATTCCATATTTCACATCTAAAACCTACTTACCTTGGAGCAATCGCCCATAATTCTCAATGAATTGGTTTAGTTTGATGCGAGGAGTGCAACCTTTTGATCAATCTGAAAGAGGTTGATTTCCATCTGGGTTCCTCGAAAACTAGGTTGGGGGTATTATCAAGTCGCTATATGAATAATGATTTAAGTGTCCATATGACTATCACTATGTTGTAATTGGATTTTAATTATTCATTGTTCAAAAGGGGGTATGTCATGCGGAGTGACGGTTAAAAACATGGGAGATTGGTTCAAACAAGTTGGAAGAGAAGACTTAGACATTGAATTTTCTTTTTTTCCCTGATTCGAAGAAGATGTTCATTGTTTTTTTAATTATATATATGTCAGCAGGAGATTGGTTCAAAATAATTGGGAGGGAAGACTTAGACATATGAATTTTCTTTTTTTCCCCGATTGGAAGAACATGTTCATTGTTTTTTTTATTATATATTTCAAACCGTAATGGATTTATTAAATAATATTTCTAGTATGAAGAAGATAAGCATCGGATCCATGGGATGAACTGGGTTGTGAGTATTACCGGGTTGCTGTATGAATAATGATTTAAAGGTTGATATTGTTGTTGTTGTTATTATATTCGGATTTTGATTATTCATTGTTCGAAAGGGGGTATATTATGCAGATTGACGATTCGAAATGTGAGAGATTGGTTTAAAATAGTTACAAGAGAAGACTCATGCATTGAATTTTATTCGTCCCCTAAAAGAAGACGCTCATTGTTTTTTTTTTTTTTTTGGTTATAAATCTTAATGGATTCATTACATCATATTTCTAGTATGAAGAAGATAAGCATTGCATCAATAAACCAGGTCGGTTGTGTTGCCCGGTCGACGTATGTATAATGGTTTGATGGTTGATATCGTTGTTATTGTATCTGAATTCAAATATTCATTGTTTGAAAGGGGGTATATTATGTGGATCGGCAGTTTGAAACATGAGAGATTGGTTTGAAATAGTCGGGAGGAAAGGCCCGAGACATTAAATGTTCTTGTTTTTCCTACTCGGAAAAAGACATGCACAGTTCTTGTTCATTATACACTTCAGTAGATTTATTAAATGATACTTCTAGTACGAAGAAGATAGGCATTGGATCCACAGGATGAGGACGCTGACATTATAGCATAAGAAATTGATTAAATAAATTTAAATGTAGAGAGAAAGATGAGATTAATTAAGAAGGGGAGAAATTTGATGGTCCTTTGGGCGAATCAAAGGGCCAGGTGACCCATGGCCGCAACCTAGGGACCACGAGCGGCAAAATGGGGTGTAAGAGAGAGAGCGGGGGGACAAAAAGAGATTTCTTGGTTTATCCGGGGGCGAAAGCGTCAAATTCCGAATCCTCGGAATATTCGATGAATTTACACGATACAATGATAATTGTTTATATTTGTATATATTTATAAAGAGGGTTCTGTGTCTAGGTGTCGACCATGCATATATCATGACTTTTGTCAATACCAAAATTTAATGAATAATGAGCAATGCGTGAACCATGCTCTCTCTCTCTCTCTCTCTCTCTCTCTCTCTCTCTCATTATTTGATATCGTGACATCTAACTAGATTTTTTGACCAAAAAAAAAAAAGACATCTAAGTAAATTGACTGGAAATGGTAAAAGTCAATATCAAAATTTTGAACGTTTCCATGTTATTTATATATGTATGTATGTATGTATGTATTTTTTCTTAAAAAAATTCCTCTCTTTTCGATGGAATTTTTTGGGGTCATCAAAATGCATTTAAAAGTTGACCAGCTTTGAAAAGTCAGCCATCTTTCCCTCATTTGGAGCAATGAATATACAACCATTGCACGGCTCGAGAGACAGGGAGAGTCGCTTTTTGCCGAAAAGTAGGGAAAAATGATGGAAAAAACCTTAAATCTATTTAATTTGTATCAATTCAGTTCTAAACTTTTTAATTGTATTAATTATTTTCTAAATCTTTTCACATTTTCTCAATTAAGTCAATCTGATCAATTTTAACTGAAAATTATTGATGTAGACACCGACTAACCTATGTAAAACTGCAGTGCTAATGTGGACATTTTTAGTAATATTTTTATAATTTATTTGAATTTTAACATATCATTTTGGCTTTTTTTCTTTTCTCTATTTTATTATTATTATTTTTTAATGAGGACCAGCAAGGGCGTTTGGGCCTTTGCCAAATCGAGGTGAGGGCCGCAATGCCACATCCTTGTCTCGATCCAAGCATTGTGGCCTACCCTAGGTTAGGTGAAGATTAGAAAAAAATTGGCCTTAGCATTGTTCATATTCACTATTTGGCAATGTTCATGTACCGCTCGGCATTGCTTATAGCACTTTTTGGCACTGTTCATAGCCCTATAGCACACTATAGTAGAAGCGAAAATTGCATGATAAAAGCCTATCATAAGTCGAGAGTCAATATGTACATATTATTGGCCATTGTTGGCCAAAAGAAGTCGATAGAGGTTATTGGTGACCTCTTGAACTCTCACCAAAGATCAAGTCCTTGTCTTATGCCCATTTAAGGCCGTGTTTGTATTACAAAAGGGGCAGAACACGCCATTCCTAAAAATAATATTGTGTGGTTTGCTATGAATTCTTAAAACTTTCTCCTATCTTCCTTTTTGTTTGGTATGATTCTTTAAAATCAGGATGTTCTAATCAATCTTGGTAGTATACTTTGTGTTTGTCACGATGTGGAACCTGTGCATCAAAATTCTATTATCCGAAAATTTCTATGATGTGAGTCATTAAATGAGGAAGAATTTGGTGGCTAACAAACAGTCCCTATTTTGAAGCCATAAAAGGGATATGCATGTAGGATAGCATACCTATCACAAATTCTATCTCCGTTTTCCCTAGCTTGTATCATAATCCAATTTTCTGGTATCCAAGCAACAAAAGAAGAAAAGAAAAAACAAAAAGCAATAAAAATTCACAATTTATTAAAATATTATTACACGTGTTAACAACAGCGTTGATCATAACATATAGAACTATCGGTGTCTACATCAGCAGTTTCCATTATCTAGTCAAAATTAGATTGATAGATTCAATTGATAAAATGTGAAAATATGTAATACTCAATTGATACGATTGCAAAATTCATGATTGAATGAACACAAGGACAATAAGTTCAGGAATATTTTGGTACTTTTCCCTTGAAAGAAGAGCCACTTTGGGTAGCCCATGATCAATGTATCTTTAGATGCATGCATCATCTAGTTTTCTTCACTCGGAAAGCAAGTGGGCTTGTTCGGTGAAGAACAAGAATAGGAGAAACCAGTATCCTAAGACTACGGCAAACATCAGAAACAGCATATTCTCCCCCGCTTCCACGTAAGAGTCCTTCGGCGATAAATGCTCCGTAACTTCAAAGGAAAGCTAGCAAATAGCGTTGGATGATTAGACCCCACAATGCATGAATCCGAAAGCATATGAAGAAACTAGACCAAGCAACAGTTGCGCTCCTTCATCAAACCTACAGCAACCCTAGAAACCAGAAGAGTTCATAAAGAAAGAAGAAGAATGTAGGCTTGAATGCTTGAAAATGTACTGAACCACTCAATACCAAAAGCAGCTTCTGGGATCAGATCCTGGAGTTATTTCAATGATGGGCATGGCAAAGAGAAGAATCCTTCCAGTCCTAACGGACCGACATTGTGCAGGCCATGCTTGAGTGTTTTATTGGTATTATGTAGAGATATTGCATCGGACTGGGTGTTAGTTTTCTGGGACAGTTACGCTTTGCTTTCTGAGATTTGTCTCTTAAGTTTGGCTTCATCGTCTGCAGACTGAAACTTGTTCCTGTCACTTTGCCACGCTATTGGTGCATTTTTCGCGTGTGAACGCAGTAACGTGTGAAGCACGTGTTGTCCAACGAATGCATTATTATAACCATCCAAGGACATTATTTATGCTAACCTCTATCTGCCCTCCTATTCATTTTGGTCATAAGGCCTATACCACCAAGTTAATGATCGAGGGGAGCTGTAATCGCTCGCTAATCCTTTCTTAAGGTCCACTAGTGCTGCAGGAGCCATCCAAGTAAGCTTCAGACACCAAAGCCCGCTAATAGACAACCCTTTGTCCGGGAAAAACAGATGTCCGCGGTAACAATTCTGAATAACCCCCTCTCATGCTGTGCAATCTACAAGGGAGGAGGCTCGAGCAAAATGCTTAACACTTTCCCTTGGCATGCGATCGAGCATTATGTCTACGGAAAGTGGAAAGATGAAACCCATAAAGACGTCGAAGCAACAATCAAGAAGCACGAGCATGATCCTAGGCAAAACAAGGCACAATGACAAGAAGGGTATGACGTGATGAATCTGGTTTCAAGGGGCATGCCGCAGTATGGCATCCCTTCATTTCCCCAACGCAGGCTTAGTTTGATCATTTTACTAAAGATTGGTTCATATGCACAGCAAAGTTTATTCGGTGCCTTCGGTAGGAGAGCAATTTCCGGCCGAAGCCAGGGTTGTGCCACAAGGCATAACTTGGTTCATCTGTGTACATAAAGCAAATACAACGCAGGCTAAGCCGCTTTCATTGGCCTGCTGTATAGTTAGACATCGTGATCTTACTATTTGCTTGGCAAAACCTGCTATCAGTTGCATCTTGATCATTCTAGGCTAGAATGTGGCAACATTGTCAAGGGAATTAATCGACAGTTATGAAATCGAATTACTAGCACGCAGAAGTTCAAAAGCTTTCAGCTGAAAAGGAAGTTCACAGGTCATAAAGCGGACATGTGAATGAGTGCATCAGCTTTTCCCGAGAACACTTGTGCTCTCAGACTTGCCTTCTTACTAAGCACATTGAAGAATTAGGACATTGACAAATAGTAGCAAGTGAATAGATTTGTTAAAAACTAAATCTGCACTCCAAACATAATAACAGTACAACAGTCTAGCGTTGTTAGGAATGCTGTGTACTTGTACTGCACACACAAGTGTGAGAGAGAGGGAGGACGGATGATCCACTTCTCAATGGTTCATCTATGTAGGTTACAACAAAAGAGCCAATTTTGTTCATGCACAAGAGAACTAGAGGTTATGCCAAGCCTTGCCTTTATGATTAGCCTTCTGCATGACCTTTTATGAATAATATCAGTGTTGTCTACTAGTAATCAAAGCTTCAAAAGGGACATTCCTAAC
Source organism: Eucalyptus guilfoylei (assembly GCA_016097605.1). Taxonomy (NCBI): domain Eukaryota; kingdom Viridiplantae; phylum Streptophyta; class Magnoliopsida; order Myrtales; family Myrtaceae; genus Eucalyptus; species Eucalyptus guilfoylei. The sequence goes on along the minus strand of CM027866.1, from coordinate 36,014,372 downwards.
AATATCAAGGTCCCAGAGCTGTCATGGTCTGATCTGCAAGCAACATATAAGACAGAGTTCATATACGTAAGAAGGAGCCTTATGTCTGCACATCGTTCCAAATCACATGATAAGTTGTCCTGTTCCTTGTTGAAAAAACTATTTATGACATGCTTGAGTCAACTGGAAGTTGGAACTTTCCAGGTAGATTTATAAAAGATGACTACTTACCACTGGGAAGCATGCATCACGGTTCTACAGAAGAAAGGAAAGACAGAATCCCAAAAATGATGAACAGAACTCCACCTGAGAGGGCAACCTTAAGAAATGAAAGATGAATTTTGGAGTCACACATTTGTCCACAGAAGTGAAGATAGATGTGCAGACAAGAGTTGGCAATTCATACAAGTTTTTCAGATATCCGAGCTGCTAAGCTCTTTCCTCCAAGGACAGCTGCAGTAGTGCATAATGCTTGTCCACTGAGAAATGAAAACACAATGCCATTAAAAAATTACAGTCAACTGATGTATGGAGGTAACCCATTATCTCTTGCAAAAAGAAAGGCTGAAGGGAATATGAATGGGGGAAACATTTGATGAACAAGCCATACAAATACTGCCTTGACCTAAGGATGCACGTTTAGTGGGGAGACACGAGTCAGACATGGAGTATGGCAGAGGATATACGACACGAGCAAGAGCAAATAGAAGCCACAAAGTTCTTGAAACTACTCAGGGAAGTCTGGCACCATGTTAACGGGCCATTCCCTTTCTACTCCAATGCCCCAACATGCATCTGAGAAGTGACCTAGCTCCACCAGGATCTTAGAACACAAGTACAATGACATGACATGACCCATCCATCTTCCCTGAGCATTGATTCAGGAATAAAGAACAGCAGCTCCTTACTCCAAAGCTCTATAAAGAATCTCAAAATGGTCCAACTTCACGCAGTGTACAATCTTTCTGAAAAAACATAGTAAATTTCCACTACTCCATGATCATAGTACTTTCTTCCAAAAATCATCCCATCACAGTAAAAGCAGAAAATTTTTACAAATAAATGCCTAAAGGAAAGACTGGCCTGGCAATGCTGAAGTACAGATTAGTATGAAGGGTCCTAATTATTTTGGCTATTGAGAAATAGTTGGACCAAACTTATACGCATAAAAACTCCACCAAAAAGTAACCACTTTGCAAAGCATATTCATGTCAGCCCAGCTTAAGTGCACAAAACAAGACCAAAAAATGACTCCAGCAAACATGTCACATATTAATGTCACGGATTGCATGGCTGTGCCCTATTAATAGATTTCATGACCATTTTATATTATAGTCAAACGCCATTGCCTCTGGAACCTTTGAAGGGGCCGACTGCAATTTTAGGAGGTTATGACATATGCTGGTAGGCCATACTAGGGGGTGTAGAACCTGTGGATGCCAGATGTACAGGAAAAACACAAAGCCTGCCCAATAGTCAATAAGGTACAAGCAATTCCTTCCCCCCCGGGGGGGAACCCCCAAATGTAAAAGCTAGATAGGTAAAGACGAATCTTACAGTATTCCACCAAGAACTACACCAAATGGATTCTCATCTGCAGCCAAACCAATGGTTGCTAGCTGAAAAGGAATTTCATCAACACAATCACAGTAAAGTCAGTATGATTGGGGAATAAGGTACATTATCAGCTTCCTCAGGGAGACACTTGCCTGGCTCTTGTCACCCCATTCGCCAAAAAATGTGAGAGAAAATGCCTGCAGCAAGGGAAGGAACTTCTTCATCAGGAAAAGGTTCAACTTTTCCAAACTTCACATGCACTGTAGTTGGAAAAGTCAAAAACCTTCAATAATATTGGAGAGAAGAACTGTGAGAGAAATGGTCTTCTCTGCTTCTTCACATCATCATCAACCTGCGAGAGTGGGAATCCTCAGTACACTCGAAGGATTGGTGGGTGGAATAAGTACTACTATGCAGTAGAAACAGTGGAGATGAATTGCTACAGTGACAGGATGAAATCATATACAAATTATCCCAAACGACTTCATTTTGTACAAACAAGGAAACGCTAGCAGTTTCTTGGTCAATGACAGTTTCTGCTTCTGGGGTGGTTGCTGCTTAGGTTTGATTATAATTGTCCAATGTAATGAAGATTTTGGTTGGTCTCTTTGCTTTTTTCATTTCCGGTCCTAGTTGTTTTAGACAAAAAGCAATCTTGGAGTTTTTCAGGGCATAGAAGTATCCAACCACATCAGTTAGCAAAGATGACTCCTTTTCTTCCCTTTGCCTTGCAGATGGAGGCAATGTCAATGGATACTTACAGTTTGATGGGTTGTTGGCGCTGTTCGCATATTAACATTGAAAAGGCCATGGAACAAATGAACAGTCACCTAGTTTAAGTTACGCGAGTTATAATTTCATTCTAATAAGGCGATTTTATTGATCACCTTGTCACTCTGCTTATTTGCTCCTGCATTGGCCTTCTTTATGTCAGCATCCTAATAGACGAAAAAAGATGAAGTCAAAAGGGACTGATTGAACTTTTAAGTTTGTGCAAACTTATAGTGTTAAACTAACCAGTTTCGCTTCAACTTCATTTAATTCTTCAGCGTCTCTGTTGAGTGAAACAGAATTTAAGTTCAGCATTAAAAGCTACTTTCATTGAAAATGAGAATCAAACTAGTCCTTTCCTTGTGAAGAATGGCAGCCATATAGGTTTCAGCTACGCATGGAATATCAAAAAGTGAAAAAAGAAAGAAAAAAGACGTATACCCTCCATCATGAAATCCATCCCACAAAGACCAGAAGCCAAACCCAAAGAACAACAACGTTGTGACATGATGTGCCCATTTCTGAGAAATCTGCAAGGTTGAGGATGCAAGGTCACAGCATGCTCCATCCAAAGAAGATAAACAGAAATAAACAAGACTGTCTCTTGAAACATCTATGGCAATGAATGAACAGGAGAACATATAGGATAAAAGTAATTGACCCAACAAACTGATCCAAGCTCATAAGCTCCATGGATAGACGTGGAGTAAAAATTAAGAAGATAATAATACAATCAAGATAATCAGAAGAGAGTCGACTACTTAGTTACTTTGTCTTGATACCTTCCTTGTACTCTTGGCTGCTAGCTATTTAAGGGTCTTGAGTTTTGACACAGCCAGAGACCACAAAGCTCACATCCAGTGCTGTGGAGCCCATAACTCTCTGAATCAGAGAATGCTAAAAGAGATAATGTGGATTTACACCTTAAAAGCCCTGTAGTTTAGAATTTAAGAGTGATCTTGGACACAACTGGCCTGGTCCCTGTCTGACCTAGGTGCCTTGTCAAATAGAACAGAAGCTAGACTATGTGGATAATCAAGTTTGAGTTGATAGTCGGACGCACTCTAAAATATTCTGTGTTAGATTTCACAACAGAACCTAGCACAGAAGCTGATGGGAAGTGCTTGGGTGTAAATGGTTAGAAAGGAGTCGAGGGAGCTCGATTTTTCACATTAACTTAATGAGATGCGAGAAAGACTGGATAAATGAAGAATCAAAAGAAAAACAGCCTGAATACTCCAATACAAATCATTTAGGCATTACAACAGTGTTCCTGCACAATATCCAAGTCCTCTGTAAAATATTTACTCATTTAGACAAGATTCCGGTCTCTCGAAAGGTCAGAAATCCGAATTATCACTACATGCACTTAGAAGACGGTATGATAACCTTAAGAGAATATAGACAGAAGAACGAGCAAGTGAAGTTCGTACCAAATTGGGAGTAGCCCAACCAACGAGAACAGATAGAACAGTCATTACCTACACATCAATGAAAACTTCAGCACTTATCAATCAAAGATCGCCAAAAGGAGCGTGCAAAACTACAGGTAATAAAAACACTTACAATCAAAGCCGCCAAACAACCTGACAAAACGAGTCTTCTCGGATGGCGCATTGCCAAGATCTAAGGATGCACATGTGAAGCACTTTAGAATGGACAGATGCATCTATGCTCCAATGTACTTCAAGATTTACTAGAAAGATAGAAATTTCGATGCATTTCTAATAGACCAATAATATAGAGAGAGAGAGAGAGACTCAAGAACAGAGAATTTCCGTTTTTCATCATTGACATGGGTAAGGGGGGAAAAAAGATTTACCAGATGATAAAGATAACGTTGAAATTAATTACCAAAAATTACACTAAGCACCCAGTTGCCAGAGGCTTGCAGCCACAGCCAGTGCTAACTACTCCCAGGAATCACACCTTGGCAGGTGGAAGCGAGTCTAAATTCTGGACACAAACCATGGCATGGAAAAATTGGCACCAGAATCTTTCCTAACATATTCATCACCATTAATTCAATATGCCATTTTGAGTGCCTAGCAAGTCCTTAAGTTCCTCCGTCAGGGCTATGGACATGTTGTAAGAAAGAGCACTTTGCAGGGTCAAGATTTGAGTTGACATCATAACTGGCCAAAGCTAACTATTGGAGCTTTTCTGGATTAAGAAACATCAAGCATTCCAACCGCTGAACGCAGTGCTCCGTTTAATTTTGTAAAAACCAATACATCACCAAGTCAGACTTCTTTTTTTTTGCGGGGGAGGGGGTCGTAGGAATTGAGTTTTTCCAATAATTTCTCCAGAACAAACCAGCAGACACCAAGCCAGAGTCAATCCACTCCTTCACGCGAGCGGACGAATCGTCACGGCCTTCCAAACAAATCTCATTCCACCCATACAGACTCCCCCCGCGGATCGCGACTCGAGAAAAACAAGAGCGAGCAAGAAGTCAACGGAAGAGAAGCCAATCACGACGACGGACGGACTCACCGCGGCGGCGATGAACGTCTTGTCCCCGATCTCGGAAAGCACCGTCAAGGCGAGGGACTTGGAGAATCCCTGAAACCAACGCAATGAAACGCGACCAGGCTCGTCAACCGTGGCCAACCGAAAAAGACGCGAGCGGAACGAACCGGATTTTACCTGCAGAACGGAGCTCATCTTCGCGGAGCTCCGGAGCGGAGAGCGACGGGGAGAAGCGGAGGAGGAGGACGGAGGAGAAATGCTGGTCGGGTCGTCGTCGCGGCGGCGGTGGCGGAGGAGGAGAGGCGTCGCGTCACTGCATGTCTTGTTCGGAATTTGCCGAGGCGGCTGTGGAAGCAGAGCGAACAGCGGAGATTTGACTTTAGAGATGGGACGAGATACGGGGGAATTTCTCTGTGTTTTTTTTTTTTTTTTTTTTTTTTATGAGTTGCTCGTGCAATACGACGTCGTGTTCCTCTTGTCCCATTGGTGGGTCGCTCTCTCAATTTTAGGAATACCTTTTTTTATGCCCTTTTACGGCGCGAACGATGACTATTTTGTTTTTCTATTTTCGATAATACATTTGTAATAGAAACTCGTTTGGTAAGGAAATTTTATTTTTTGTTTTTAGAATATTTTTTAGTTCAGAGATAGATTTAAAACAAAAATGATAAGTGAAAGTAATCTACTTTTATATTTCTGAAACAAAAATAAAAAATATAAAATTCTCCACATCATTCTCCCATGCTACTAGCTTGTTGTTGCCCATCGTCCTTATCCGCTCGCTGCCGCTCTCCTCCCATCATCGCCAATTGCTTGCCACCGTCCTTGGTTGTCCATCGTCACTCACCATCGCCCTCTGCCAGTTGCCTCCCACCAACCACTCGAAAGGGAGAAATTTTATATATTTGTACTCAAAAACTCACTCGGGATTCAAAAATATATTTTTCTGGCCAAAAATTAATTCCATAAATAAAATAATTATCATTCGTGCTCTTAAGATCGTGTTTGGTAACTTAGGTTAATTCTTGGCATGTTTATTTTTGTTCTTATGTTTTATGAAATGAAAAAAGAATAGAAATTTATTTGATAATGTTAGTTAATTTTTCCATTTCTGAAAAAAATTTATCATAAATAATAGATTAAAAATATAATCGAGAAATAGAGAAATGTAACTTCTTTATTTTCAGGTAATGTTTTAGAATCAAACCGATTTCTTTTTTCTCTCTTCTTTTCTTCTTCTTCCTCATTTAGCCGGTCGCCGATCTTTAGAAAAAAAGGAAAAAAGAAAAGAAAATTTTCATGAAATTATTAAAAAATTAAAAGTAATTCTAGGATACAAAAAATTCGAGGATTGTATCAAAAGTAATTATGATTTTTTTCTTCTATTCCAATAACATAAATTTTGTACAATCTCAGAATGTCTTAAAATGGTCAAAAACTCGTATGGAGAATAGAATCATAAGAAACTATTTTTGAATATGAATCGTTTCCGATAATAGGATAATTCCCAAATAAATCCTAAAAAGATTGCTCTTTTCGTTATGGGATAATTTATTTAACCAGATAATACCTTGATGTCAATCGCATAAATAATTATTAATAAAAAAAATCGATTTGGAATCATGAGCTACTTACTATGAATCTTTTAAACCAATATAATTTTTCTTTAGGATAAAGCCAATTTATCCCTTTTCTTCCTTTTTTTCTCACTCGCACGATCTCGGGATGACGAGAAAGACATGCAAAAGAAAAGAAAAAAAAAAGAAATACGGGATAAAATAATTAAAAACCCCAAAAATATATTTTTTTTCCGGAAGTAAGCCTTGTCGTGAGCTAAGATCTCACGCGTGGCTTGTCGGGATGGGGTTGATCGGGTTGAAGACAAAGGGGAGCAATCAAAAGATGTTTGTTGTCCTTTTTTTTTTATTAGCCCTTCGGATAAGCTTGAATTACGTAAAGCGAACGAGAGAATCTTGGAGCCGGCACCATAATTTATTTCGATCAATCTTACGTCATTGGACGGGAAAAAAAAAGGAAAATTAAAGAGAAAAAGACAAATATCCCTTCGCGGGCTTTGGTCAACGCTCGATTCCATCATCGACGTTCCCTCATGCGATTTGGTATCTGCGGTTTCGACAGGCCGAGACGGCAACGTATTTAATAGAACGTGGCTAAAATACTTTTTTTTGGTAATGAAACGTGGCTAAAATACTTTCCTAGGTAGTTCATGCATTAATTTCAAAAAACATTTGGACATTTGAAATTAGGAGTGGCAATCTCGAGCGAAACATAGTTTCTTTGAGACTCGTTTGCGTGTCATGGGAAATTTATAGCTCTACATGGTCTAAATTTATCCTCCATCAGCATTCAATATGACGTTACGTGTTAACACACGCGAAAGATAATTACAGGATAAGTCTGACGAAGCATGCGTGTATTTCAATTGAAGGCATTGGATGAAATGTTAATATGAAGAGTAAATTTGCGTCATGGATACTGATTTGAATTTTTCCGTGAAGCGAGGATTGGATTAGGATTGGATCGACACTAATGTATCGTGAGATACCGGTTTTTGATCTTTCAAGGTATCGCGACAAAAATTATTGCGTGCGAATCACCATTTTCGATAATCATGCATAGTCAACGGATAATGGCCAAAATCATACAAGCTCGCCATCGAAAAATTAAGTACGGTCCACGTCAAGTTAAGAAGCATCTAAGCCCTTTTTTCTTTCATTCGTCGGTTGACTTGAGTTTCGAAAAATTGCGAACAAGGACACAAATAGCTCGTTGTTGCAAAACTTGCATCGTAATTTTACTTCAATTATTTAAAGAAAGGAAAATGATATAAATGATACGTGAATTTTGGGTCAATGTATAATATCGTCGCTAAGTTTAATTTGTTCAATATAATCCCTACTTTTAGTACATTTTAAATTTAATCCATGCACCATATGAAAAATGTCAAATATTATTTCTGAAGTTGAATTAATGAAAGAATAAAATTGGATATTTTCACATAATCCATAAATTAGATTGAACATTTACCGAAAGTTCAAGAATTATGTTGAATAAGTAAAAAAAGCAAGGATGAGACTGTATATTTGGCCTATAGTTCAGGGATTTCATTGAATGGACTACATTAAATTAAGATTCGAGGATCATTTGCCTCATTTAACTCTCAGAACTGTCGGGAGGGGCGTGTTTGGAATGATTTATGGGACGAGGGGGGCGAAATAAATGTCGGGGAGACAGATCCTGCTGCTTCTGCTGCAGCAAGAAGAACGCCTCTCTCTCTCTTTCCTCGGCGCCCCGCATGATGATGATGATGAAGAGGTTTCGTTCAAGCAATACCTTGGCCTTTATTAATCCCCGGAAGCCACCCCGACGCAATAAATAACGAAGACGTAGAGGTCGCACTGTTGTTGTTTCTCTTGTCTCGGTTGCTGTCGTGTACTTATTGTCATTCACGCTCTCTCTCTCTGCTCTCTGAGGTCGCATTTCATCACCATCCCATCATCCTTTCCGCTCTGACATTTAACTCGGAGCTGGAGGCTTTCGTGTACTCTACACTATCCCTCGATATAGCGAGAGCCGGAGAGAGAAGAGAGAGAGAGAGAGAGAGAGGGGGGGGAGGGAGAAGAGAGAGACAGGGAATCAAAAACAGAGCATCGCGCTAGGCTCTAGAGAGAGAGAGAGAGAGTGAGAGAAAGAAACGAACAAAAGAATCAAACCGAGGACAGAGAATCAAGGGGGATCAGAGGGTCTTCTTCATCTGCTGCGTCTTGGGTTCTGGTCTCTGTGCTTCTCTCGCGCTGTGCTTTTGCAGTGCGCGGGGGGGGGGGGGGGGCCTGGCCTAGCTCATGAGTCTGGAAGAAAGACAAGAAATTTCTAAAAGATAAATGCGAGATCGATGCGCTGATGCGTTGAAGCGGGGAAAGATGCTTCTGGCAGTAGCGCGACTTTATGATTCATCGAGACGTTCGTAGGTCGGCAGGGGCCTCTGTAGTTTCTTGCGTTCGATGGTCCAAGAAAAGACTCGTTTTTTAATAAATATCGGATAAAGATTTTCGTCGTAAGAAGTAGACGTCCGAAAATTGAAAGGCATATCCTAAGTTTGTGGCTTTACTTCGATAGCTAACGTCATCGAAAGGAACTCAATGGCCCATTTCAACTCCTGGCGCTTGCAACATGCAAATAAATTTAATGTTTGATCCTTCGACCCTAGCTTTAGCCTCGTGAAATTAACTATTCAATAAGGTTGGATTAGATTTTTAATATTCCGCTGGCGCGTGCCCTATTTTGCAAACGCAATTTCACTGCCATGTGGCCTGAAAGCCGGCGCTTTCCCAGAAAGATAAGTCAAATTCGGGTTAAAAGCACGTTGTCGTCTGATTAGATCACAATTGGTAATTGAAATTAAAGCCTAGCGATCGGACTGTAGAATCAACTAAAGCGCACTCAATGACAATGAATAAATTTTACCCCGTGGGGTAACCCTTTAACAAAAAGTGTTCTAGATGGCACGCTCGCGTGTTGCTTTCAAGCAAAACAGAGTCACTATGTAATTACTGCAGTTTTTTCCTCCTCCACCTCCTCCTCCACCTCTTCCTCCTCCTCCTAACTTGCCTTTAATAACTGGAGATAGAATCTTGTTTTGACTGGTGGTGAGTTGACACGCGCATGTGGAATAAAGTTTGGTCACTGAAAGTTTCTCGCTTTTGCTCATGCGGGGGGGCCTAATTATAATCGCTAATTGTCTACCATTATCCCCCGCTGGGCTCCATTGATATCATCTACAAAGCTTTTAGCTTGCATTGATTTTGGGGAATAAGGCTGGTAGTATTCCAATGCTCTTCTATTCGCGGATGGTGCATGGCCAAATCATATATACCTCAAGAGCACTTTTCCTTCCGTCATCGTCCAATTGAAGGAAGGATGGAAGGAGACTCTCTGTGGGGAATATAAAAAAGAGAAGAAAAGGCGAGGGAGAAATTTAGAAGGGGAGGAGGTGCGCATTGGGAAACGGAAATGCCCGAGTCAGAAAGCAATAATGAAAAGGGCCTGGCCTTCGTAAATTATTTAAGTGTCGCTCAAGAAAGCGAGCCGTACTGATACGCTATCCTGTTCTTCTTAAAGATACAGCCGGAAGATTTCGTTTTCTTCTGGCTTCTTTGTGCTCTTCCTCTGATTCCGTTCTCTCTCTCTCTCTCTCTCTCTCTGCTGCTTTCGTCTCGAACATGATTCCGTGATCTCACCTCATGCCCGTTTTTCTTCATCTGTCCCTGATAGTGTGTCTCTGTTGTTAGAGAGAGAGAGAGTGAGAGAGAGGCAGAGTGACACTGTAGAGTGAAAGAAACATGCAGAGCTTCAAAGCAGCTCCTCCAACGAACCCCGACATATATTGCCAAGCTTCCTTCTTTCTCAGGTTCTGTCTTATCCCTCTGTCTCTGTCTTCGTTTTCAGCTGAATTCGAGCCATGGTCGCTTTCGGGAGGTTTTGGGTTTTGGGAGATGATACGATAGTGAATGCAAGTATGCGTCTCTGTTTTTTCTGTTGCGAGATGAAACAGAGGTGACGATGTGATGAGCCGGAACCAGACCCGGTTCCCGGATCTCGGCGAGCTCGAGCAGTCCGTTGCTGCATTTCATCACGAAGATGCTGTTGATTTAAGCCCAAGTATTCTCTCTCTCCGTGCGTGTGTTTTCGGAAAATTCATATGTTCGTTGAGGGTTTCTTTTTAAAATGCAGTAGCTTGGCCTTTTGGTCTCTTTTCTTGGCCGGCTTTCCGTTGCTCTAACCGATTCCCAATATTAAATACACGCAGGCTCTGCCTTCAGTCTTAAACCCAACAACAGCATCGCTTTTGTTGCAAACAATCTGAGCTATGGAGGCTTGAACACGGTGCCTCCTAAACTCCACCCACCTCTTCTCTCTCTCTCTCTCTCTCTCTCTCTCTCTCTCTCTCTCTCTCTCTCTTTGTGATATGCAATTTTTAGGCATTGTGAAGAAGAACGAGCTCTGATGTTGTTGTGATTTTTTGCAGTGCATGAGCTCTTCGGGAGTAGTGACAGTGTCTTCAGGAGGAGGAGTAGGAGGAGGGGGAGGAGGAGGGTGTGTGGAAATGGGGGAGATTTACGAGAAAGGAGGAGGAAACGGTGGGTCATTGGGGAATGTGCAGGGTATTGAGAACTGGGCTGACTCGGGCATGGCAGCTCCAGACAACAGCCAACAGACGGATACATCTACGGATGTTGACACTGATGACAAGCGCCATGTAAACAGTGTTTCTCCGCTTCTTCTCTCGCAATTTTTGCTATGTCATGGTCTTTCGTCTTGGTCTGTTTTTCAAATTTTATCGGCAGATGGGTGCAGTTTTGGCTTATCGCCTGATCAACTTGGGTACATGAAACGTATAAGTTTTCATGGGGAGTCGTAAACCTATGCAGGAGTTTCAACGTTGTCGAGATAATGCTTGTCTGCGTATTTATGTGTGTAGTTTTATCGGGTTCAGCGAGGAGCGCTCGTGGCTGTTGACTCTGCGGATCAATCTAAAATGAGAATGAGTGATGTTAAGGTGGTCCCCGTTTCGTATGTTTTCGCTGAGTTCTGGTTGCTAGAGTGGGTGTTATGTGTGGATTTAGAGTGTTAGTGAAACTCTTGTGCCTCTTTCTTGCTTCAGACGCTCCGCAGACTGGCCCAAAATAGAGAAGCTGCGAAAAAGAGTCGACTTAGAAAGAAGGTACTTTCATGGTTGTTTTATATTCGTGTCGTGATCATGTCTTCGTCAGCTCTCTTATCTTCCAAATTGGAAGAGCAAAGTGTAAAGCAAATGAAGGATGAAACATGATGGATAACTTAGCTTTCAGTGGAATTTTAATGGCCTTGACGCAGGGGAGGGGAGGTTTTATGTGCTATTTATCCTTGTGCTTTTATCTTTTGGGAAGCTTTGATCATATAAAAACCAGACTGATTTTTGGCATCTACAATCTTCTTCCATATTGGCATATTTTCTTATCTGCACAACCTATATTGTCTTTATTTGGAGGTTGATTATCTGTATAATTTCAATATGTTATTATTAAATGTTTAAAGATTTCAATTTTCATAGATTTTCTGAACTTGGGGAGATGGTAGAATAGCTGCCGAGGTGTCAACTCATGTCAGAATTCTGACTGATCTGGGGATCTCGCTCTCAAAGAGGATTTCTAAGAACAGTATCTCAACTTGGTCTGTGTGTTGAGCTTTTGATGTTTGGAATGCATATAATTCATCTGATGGGGATACATATTGGAAGTTTGGTACTAGGATAAGTTTTGCCTTCTGGTTTCCTGCAGGCATACGTTCAGCAACTGGAAAGTAGTAGGTTCAGGCTTATGCAACTGGAACAGGAGCTTCAACGAGCACGCCAGCAGGTGAGGGCAGCCTCAAGATTTGCATGTGAAATTTTTTTTCATTCATTCTCGGCTCGTGAAGTTCAAGAACTCATTTTGTTTCTTTGGATTCTGTTTTCATGCAGGGTATATTTGTTGGTTCTGGAAATCCTGGGGATCTCAGTCATAACATGGCTGCCATTGGCAATGGTGAGGATGAGAAGCAGAGGTTTCAGTCCCTTGTTTTGAGTTTCCTTCCCAGGGTTTAAGCTGCTGTGGTACATCTATTTAGTGCAGTTCCTGTCTGTCTCCACATGCACTTCTCGTTTCTGATTAGCGTGGTGTTTTCTGTCCATTTCTGATCAATAAACAGTTGCTAATTAATGTGGAAAGATCAAAGTACTGCTGTACATGTGATCCTGTTGCCTGCATTGAGAAGTTGACCAACACCGGTCTTCTCATGGTATAGAAGAGATAATGTTGGTATGTAGTTTATACGAAAAAAAATGAAGAGAAAAGGATGAGTTTCTTTAGCTTAGGTTGAGCGAATTCCAATGGTAAAGGATGTCATCGGGCTCATCTGGAAATGGAAACATGTTGCAGATGTTGCCTGTGGACAATGCATTCATCTATGCATATGGTTACCATTCATGGTGGTTCTATCAGCTCGTTTTGTGGGGAGTATAGGATGTTAGGGGGTCTACTTGTTTTTCTTATTACGTCGACCATCCTGGATGCTCTCTGAAGAAGGGTTTTACTGATGGGGTTACTGAATATTTCAAATTGATTTACTTGAAAGTTCGACCAAGTGATTTCTCACAATTTTAGTCTTTCAGGGGCCATGGCCTTTGACACCGACTATGCCCGGTGGCTCGATGAGCATCAACGGCTGATCAATGACCTAAGATCCGGAGTGAACTCCCAATTGAATGACAATGAACTACGGATGCGCGTGGATGCTGTGATGGTTCACTACGACCAGATATTTAGACTGAAGAACATAGGTGCGAAGGCCGATGTGTTCCACATACTCTCTGGCATGTGGAAGACGCCTGCCGAGAGGTGTTTCATGTGGTTGGGTGGTTTCCGTTCATCCGAACTTCTCAAGGTGATCGATTTCTTTACAAGCTCCTCCCTGTTGACTAAGATAGAAGGGTGTTGTGGGAATTAATCTTTGGATGTCCGCATAATTTTGGACCTGCAGATACTAGGGAACCACCTGGAGCCTTTGACGGATCAACAGTTGATGGGCATATGTAATCTGCAGCAATCTTCGCAACAGGCTGAAGATGCTTTATCTCAGGGAATGGAAGCTCTGCAGCAATCTCTCGTGGACACACTTTCTTCGACCACACTGAGTCCTACTGGTTCAGGCAATGTCGCAGAATACATGGGCCAAATGGCTATTGCGATGGGAAAGTTGGCCACTCTTGAAAACTTCGTTCACCAGGTACTACGCAGATTACCTGAGCCTTGTGTTTCAATATATCTGAATTATGCTTACTGTATTTGATATTAGTTATGTCTATTGAAAAGAAAACGTTGCATATGCGAGGAAAATCTGTCTGTACTGAGACTCAATTCTTTTTCGTTCCTTCTCTTATAGGCCGACCTCTTGAGACAGCAAACGCTCCAACAGATGCATCGGATATTAACCACCCGCCAAGCAGCCCGCGCTCTTCTCGTCATCAATGACTACATCTCACGTCTCCGAGCTCTAAGTTCATTATGGTTAGCTCGTCCTAGGACTGAAAACATCTGTTCTGCTAAACTCTTCTGATGTAATCGATAGTTTTGATTGAAATTAACGTTTCTAGTGGGGATCCATTTATGTCCGCCGACTGCAACTGTAGCGATTCGGGCCACATTTATATAAAAGCTATCTTAGTCGAAAAGAGTTCGTTCCACGTGGCTTACGGCTTCGAGGATAAGATCTTATGGAAAGGGAAAGCCCTTGCGGAACGGATGGATGAGGACGATCATGTAATTAGTGGAAACATGAACTGCTTGAGAATCATCAGTTATTGTAATAGCACCGGAAGCAGTTTTGCATTTTGCACTAATCTCTTTGGGCAACAGTAGGAGACAGGATGTCAAAATCTCATGTTTCTTTCACTCATAAAGCCATGTTCCAGAGTAAGAAAAAAAAATCATTCTCTATTTATTTCCATGTCTTTTCGGCGGTCTGCGCGAACGCATAGCCACGGTGGCTTGGGATCCACTTCTTCTGTACTGGCTTCTTGGCCTTCTTCTTCTTCTTCCTGGCCGCTCTTACTGCATTCCATGGAAGAGAAATAACATCGCGTCAGACAGAGCAGGATCAAACGCTTGTATTCTTACGTTAAGTTCCTATCTAGTCAGAGTAGAAGAGTCGATCGATTTATGACCGTGAGAAAAGGAACAAGCAGCCTAGAGACACACCTTGACAACCCCCTTCTCCTGTCGCGGCGACTCTGGGAATGAACACTCCCGTTCCGCTCCCGCTCCATGGGGTTGGGGGGCTGACCGGCCAAACCGGTGACGGCTCAACATTCCTGCCGTCCATCCACCCACCGGAACAGCTAACAGGAGACGGCGCAGTGACCAGGCACGAGCCTTGATGCATCATTGAGCCGGCTGGGTTCTCGTCCTCGTCCGAAGTCAGCTGCAGGATCTGTCGCCACAGCTCAGCATAGGAGTCCCCTTCGTCCTCCTCCTCCTCCGACCAGCCAAGAAGATCCGGGGCAGGGCCCTTGGCCGCCACCGAGATGCTGGGATGGGAAAAGGGTCGGTAGGCCATGGAGCATGATCTTGCGGACATGGGGTATCTAGTCTGGTCAGATGGAGATGATGGACATGCAGGCACAGCACCCCTATATATATAGATGTACAGTAAGGGTAGGGGGCGGGGTTGCAAATGTTTTGAAATCCAGGTCTGCAAGAGAAAATGGTTCGGCGAAACGTCTCCAAATGGAAAGCGGTCCGAGGAATATCTCTGTTCTTGGACACTAGTGCACTGTCCATTGAATTTGTGCATTTTGACTGGGTTAACTAGTTTGGAAGAATTGATGGTTACAACTAATTTAATCAGGGGAATAGGCTGTAACTTTTTACATATTTCTTCTTAAAAATCCTGTCGTTAGGTAGATGCGCATAAAGTTTGAAATACCGTTACCGAGCCGATCCGATGCCCGTTTACAATGTATCAACCGACTTAACGGTGAGGGTGCGAAACTATACTTTTGATCCCGGGGGGACGGACCTAATGATTAGAACTCGGCACTTCGCCGTTTAGGCAATCTTTGGCGTATTTGGAATTGGGACTTAAAAGAGCAAGAGGATCCGGCTTTTCGGCCCTTGCTGCTGAGCATTGACAGATGACGACGGAGCCGGAAATGGGGGAAAGGAAGATCGGATCATGAAACGGAAACGCAGATACCGATTTACTGCGAAGAAAGGCAAAAAGATGGAAATCGAGATCCAAGTCTGTCCTAGCAATTGTTGTCAAGTTCATTAATGCTTGCCTGCTTTTCGAGCGGGGATTCTCGAGGAAGCCCGCGGGAGGGGGGGAAACAGCGCCCGCCCCTAGGTTTTTTCAAACGACGCCATGTCGGTGGCGGCTCCTCCGAAGAGGGAAAGATATCGTGCGTGTGAGTAGTTTTATCTGTCACTTGCAAAAATAATTCATGTTTCCTTCCGGGGAGAAATTACCCGACTGATCCCTAATTTATTGTGAAAATATCAATTTGGTACTAAAATTTTCAATTATGACAATTTAGTTTTAAATCGGTGTACGAAATTCCAATATAGTACGTTCGACTAATTGCTGTCAGAAAAACTGCTGATGTGGCGATACATGGGTTGTCCACATTGACTAGGGTTGTGCATGGAATTGGACCGTCTAGGAACCGGATTGGATCATACTGAATTGGTCGGATTTGGGAAGTTCCTAGTTCCAAATTTTTAGAATCAGGAATAATCGAACTAGTGACTAGTCTGAGGTGCATAATTGAACCGTTCGAACTAAACCGGTCAAATATGTTTTTTTTTTTAATAATTTTTTTCTTATTTTAAATAGTAGAGAAAAAAGGAAATTGCCAAAAACCTAAACTGAACTAGTCCAATTCAAGAACCAAACCAAACTAGGAGTTGGACCACGAATGGTTGATTCAAATCAGTCCCGTTCCCAGGTCTAGGATGGAACTGGCCCAACACAATTCGGGAACCAAACCAAACCAAACTTAATTTTAAACTGTTACGTGAAATTCCAATATAGTCCTTTCTACTGGTTGCTACTAGAATATTGCTAATGTGGCAATACATAGGTTGTTGGCATTAGCTAGGGGTGTGCACAAAATTGGATTGGCCCAAGAATTCAATTAGGCTGGACCAAATTAGCCAATTTTGGATAGTTCCCATTCCAAATTTTTGGAATTGGGAATAATTGGTCTGGTGACCAATTTGAGGTGTGGAATTGAACCACATGCACTATACTGGTTAGATATGTTTTTTTTTAAAAAAAATAAATTTCTGTGACTTTTTTTCTTCTAAATAGTAAAGAAAAAAAGGAAATTGCCATAACCCTAAACTAAATTGGTCCAACTCGGGAACCAAACCAAACAAGGAATTGGACAATTTAGTCCTATTCCCAGGTCTAGGGTGGAACTGGTCCAACTTGAGAACTGATTATCTTTAGAAAATTTATGACCGAATTGACTTCCGTACAATATGTTCAGGTTCGAATGGATAATTTTCCCCTCCTTCCAACGCGGGGCATCGACAAGGGTAAGTTCAGGGAAATCAATTCAGAGGGTGTTTGGAAACCCCGGAGCTCTTTGGGGTATAAGAAGAAAAGGGTGTTTGGTAAAATGCTTGTGCAAAGTCTTTGGGGAAAGCTCGAAAGTCAAAACCTAATCTCTCCATTACCTAGTTCCATCCGACACAAAGATCGGGCAACCTTCCAACGGTGAACGGTGAACGACGATCAACGAACGGAGGTGCGTGTAGGAAACATTCAATTCCTTACACAAGTAAACCATTCGTTAATTCTTCTAAAGATGAAGTTTTAAGCGAAATGATATTGATGCAAGAATTTTAATTTTTTTGGGGTCAATTCCATAAAAAAGCACGAACTTTAGGTGTTGTCCCAAATCTGGCCCGAACTTTATTTTGTCTCAAAAAAAAGCACGAACTTTAGGTGTTGTCCCAAATTTGGCCCGAACTTTATTTTGTCTCAAAAAAAAGCACGAACTTTAGGTGTTGTTCCAAATCTGGCCCAAACTTTATTTGAGACAAAATAAATTAATTCTATTACAAATAGGCTTCACATCTGCATTTAACTACAAGATGCACACGTTTTTAATATCTCGCTTTAAGCCAATGTAATCTTCTGCTTTGAACCCAGCTTCTGACATTGCAAACAATTTGACAATTGTTAATTGATCTAATGGCCCTAGCTATGTGCCTCGTCCCCTAGAATTGAAGCTGCTGAATTATTTTTCCCATGAGAATCATCTGTAAAGTTCACTTCATTGGAAGGCAAACTTAAATTTAACACTTCCTTCAAATACTCGAATGCAGCATCGTTTTGCTGTGTTGGATATTATTGCTGACGTGGAAATGCCATGTCGGATAACTGTGGAATGAGGGTTAACGGATGGCCACATTTGGGACACAAGTGAAAATTTGTGCATTTTTTTAGACAAAATAATTTCGGGCCAGATTTGGGACAATACTTAAAGTTCGTGCTTTTTTTTTAGACAAAATAAAGTTCGGGCTAGATTTGGGATAACACCTAAAGTTCGTGCTTTTTTTTTAGACAAAATAAAGTTCGGGCCAAATTTGGGACAACACCTAAAGTTCGTGCTTTTTTATGGAATTAGCCCAATTTTTTTGGTGTGTTTAGAAAAAAATTAATAAACTTTAAATACTTCAGTAATTAAATCACTTCAATAATATCTGTTTAATCTACCGACCAAAAAAAAAATATCTGTTTAATCTATAAAAAAACAAAAGTACATTTTATTATTTCATTTTTGCGTATTTATCTATCACGTAATATATATATTTTTTGTATATGCCCGTGCGCTCTCTCCCTCTCTCTCCCCCCTTGCGATGTTGCTCGTCACCTCCGTCGCCGGTGGCTCCTTGGGCCGTTTCAGGCCGAGGGGGCTATCCGTGCAACGGTTTTGACC
Source organism: Eucalyptus guilfoylei (assembly GCA_016097605.1). NCBI lineage: Eukaryota > Viridiplantae > Streptophyta > Magnoliopsida > Myrtales > Myrtaceae > Eucalyptus > Eucalyptus guilfoylei. The sequence continues at coordinate 35,996,047 of CM027866.1, read as the reverse complement.
TCTGCAGACGCAACAATTGTGTACCTGATGATGGTGACGGCGACGGCGATGGCGATGGGATGGGATGTGACGGTGGCGAGGTCGCATAGGGCCAAGGTTGATGCGACGGTGGCGGAGAGAGGGGGGAAAGCGGGCAGAGAAGGGGAAGAGAATATGTTTTAGGAGCTTTATACATTTATAACGTTCCACATTATTATTTGCAGAAAGAAAATTTACGATCGAGCTACATGATGAGAGGCTTCGCTGCATGGAGAGAGCGCCGACAGCAAGCGATGCATAAATCTGCCCTAAGCTTTTTGAACATCTGATCAAACAACAGCATGATGGATACTGCTAGAATACATAAGTGCCGCCATCTAACAGCTTCCATCTTCCATGCTGCAGATCGGAAATCGTGCGCAAATCCCACTTAGCCTGTCGTTCCATTATTCTACAGCTGAATTTGAACTTGCAGAAAGTAAATTCTTATCACAGATGAACCTTGGTCCGTATTATACGGTTCATTCCATGGACCTTGATCCTGCATCGATCGTAATTTAACTGGACAGCCTCATCTCTCTTTTAGACCTCCAAGTCGTCATCGACAAGTACTTGTTGCTGTTCTCGCTCTGATCCACTTGCCTGTAAATCCTTTTCCTCCCATAGCTTGCGCTCTGATCTGCAATCACACCCACCATTCACAATATCAATCTATATATCCTCACAAGATCACCGAAAAACATCAGAAAAGATCGATGAGAACTCGAGGAAGACGAAGTTAAGTACACTCCTGCGAACAATAAACCACGTCAAGTTGCTCTACATTACCCGACGCGTGCCGCGTTCTTGACTTGACGATGCTTGGAATGAAAACGCCAGTCCCGCCGCTCTTCTGCCACGAGCTTGGAATGCAGTTCGGCACGGAAGAACCGGTGTGCCTCTTCTCCGGCGAATTAAAATGGCCTGAACCCTTTGAACAAGCCAAGGAATTAGCCCTCGTCGCGTCATTACAATAAGCTCTAGTGACGTCGCCCCGGTGCCTGGTTTCGAGAAAGCCCTCATCCTCGTCTTCCTCGGCCGTCAATTCGAGGATCTGCCTCTCGAGCTCAGCATAGTAAACGTCGTACTCGTCCTCACGCCGGTCGAGGTCGAAAGTGGCCATGCCAGATTGGAGAGGACTGTGGCGGGAGATCATTTTTCTTTCCTCCGATGGGTACGTCGAATCGGATCTAGACTGGTTACAGATGGGAAAAGATACCGGAACTGCTTACTTTTGGTTGAGAAATTTTCAGATGGAGCCATATATAGAGGGAGTTGTTGAAGAAGGTGGAGTGTTTGGGGTCAACCAAACACACATTTTGATTAACATAAGCAGCAACTAATTAGGTGAACTCGAACCAATATCGATCCAGGCCGGGAGAATATTTCTCCACTTCGTTGTAGGTTACCGCCGTCTCTCGTGTACTTCGGTTTCTCGTTTAGTAGTTAGTCGCCCATTGACCGCTCTTTTCCTCGCTTATATAATTTAATAGAATAGTCGATCCTGACGTGCTGATGGACACCCGGGACATACCAAAGACAAAACGAGAACATGAGCACGAAAATATGCCCGCGAGTCGTCGCTTTCGACGCCGAAAAAAGGGATAAGGAGAAGGAGAAGAAGGCTCTCCGAAACGTCACTGCTGTTGAACCGAACCATGTCGATGTCTGTGCATCTCGCTGAATCGCCATCTCGGACTGCAACAGCGACATTGATGATGATGACAATAGTAAAACCAGACAAATCGCGACATCTGTTATGGGTTTTAGGGGCAGAGAAGATAGGTTAACGTTAGTTAAGAGCATCGGGAGTGCAGGTGCGCTACCGCAACTGTAAAGCCAAGAAAAAGCCTACTATCGTCCATTCGAACTCCCAAGAAAAACGTAGAAATACCTTTGGCTAGTCAACGTACGGTTCATCGACCAACATCATGTGCTGTTCTTTTCTAAGTTCCAATGATTAATTTAACTTCGATGTGTTATCCATATGCTTACAAACTAATGGAATCGATGATGAAGATTGATCTGCTAGGTACTTTGGATCGGAATATCTTTTCATTAGGCGCTCCTGCTTATGCACGCACGGCTGATTAAATGAATATAATTAGTTTACTAGATTGTTCGCCACCGAATTTCCCAACGCTTAGGCGAATACGGATGGAGGGAAAAGCCGATGTGTCAACCCCTTAAAATCTTAGCCTATTGAGGATATCACACCCAATAAGGATATTGTGACCCAATTGATTTTGGTAGTAATTGAGCATTGAGAATATTTTTTGACAAACATTATTGCTCCTTTTTAAGAAAATACTCTTCAGAAACCTTAGCCCTTGTACTTACGACGTGTTTGTTTGGACTATTTTGTAACCCGAACCACCGTAAACATTTTTGAAAATGTTTTTTAAAAAGTTATTTTCTAGGAAAATGATAATTCTTTCTAAAGTTGGACTAAACCTGAATTAAAAGATATTTTTGTCGTTTAATAAGGAAAATCTGATTTGATTTTTCTAAGTACACATAAATTAGCTGGGGAATAGGGTATGGGCACTAGTGTTTTGGATACGATTGTGATGCACTAGGGTGTTGGAGACCAGGGCATGGGTTTTGGGGTCCCAATCTCGACCTCGATGGACTTGGGCCCGGGCACTGGGGTTTCAAGCCCAGCCTCTTTTTGGGGTGGCCTCGATAGACTCTAGCGGACTTTGCCCTTGCCCAGGAACAAGTGTTGGGGTTCCCGTGCCCAAACATAGAATTTCTTATTCAAGCGCCGATATTTAGTCATATTTTAGAAAAAGATTTTCCATTTTTTAAAGAGTAAATCATCTTCTTAAATTTAAGTATAGATTTTCTGTTGACTAAAAAAACATTATCCATTGACTTATTTTTCTAAGAGATCAAACACTAAAAAATAAGAAGATATTCTTCCAGAAAATATTTTCGCGAAACAACACTATGTTATAATAATATAAAATTGATAGTTGAAAATTTGAGCACGTTGCTTTTTGATCTCTAGATTTGATCGTTAGTATTCTTCAAAATGTTTTGATCTATGGTGGGTGTAAGAAGAAAAACGAAAACAAATCGGTGAAGTAGGTGGGCGTCAGAAGAAGATTGAAGACAAAAGGAAATCAACAGGGTGCGCTATGTTCAGGTAGCTTCTCCACTATTCAACGAGGAGTAAATGCTTTCATATGGAAAAGGAAAGGTCTAATTTGTTTTTTCAGTCAAAGGGCGTGAGGTTTCTTCATTTTCAGAAGGGACAAAGACATTCTCATTTTTTGTTTGTGTGCTTTTTCTTTTAACTTTGTGGGCCTTTGTTACTTCATTTTAATGTTGTCAGAAGGAATGCTCGAAGACTTCATATGTGTGTGTTAAGTGCGGGATGTTTTCATGGGTGTTCAGCTAATATATAAAGATACAGGGTGAGTGTTGTATATTGGCAGAAGCCATCAGAAAAGTATTTTAAGAACAATTTCTCCCTCTACTTTGTGCTTCCTTCCGAATTTTAAAGTTAGCCATTATATTTTGGTTCCAACACACCCATCATGTCCTGCTCTAAGCGTCGAAGGGATAGATATGACCATCCTCGCCTTATGACCTTGCCCTATTAGCCTTTGTTTTGTAGTTTTCTTGTTCTATTTTTTTTAATTGAAATAAAGCCGCCGAGGTCTGAAATTTTCTCATTTGTGGAATTGGACAATCAAATCCTTAAATTACACATTTTTGTTCACGTTAGGAACACAGACTAAAATGCTTTTGTGGCTATTAAGCGGGGGATTAATGCCACGCTAGCTCCCACGTGGCTGCCACATTGCTCTTGCACGCTCATTGAATTCTTGAAAAATTATTTGCAAGAGTTAAATTTTCTTCATAAAGGAAAATGGGAAAAAATAAAAAATAAAAGAACAAATTCAATTTGGACCGTCGACTCTACAAGCACAGAGTAGTGGCGGACCCCGATCGAACTTAAGCAAAAACAATGCTGCTCCCATTTTCTATGCCCATTGAATTCTATTTAAAATACTGTCTTCACCTTCTATGCTCAATAGGAGCCAAGTCCCGGCCAGTACAAGCACCCATGAGAGGGAGAGAGAAAGAGTGTGCGTTAGCGGTGGGCCGTGGCCGTCACACTTCTGATGATGCGCCATCAAGTCTTGAGATGAACACTGTAGCATCAAATTACTACTATGTCTCAAATTGCGATTTTTTGAAACCCAAAATCTTAGCTATACAAAATTTTGAGATAGGAAGTCCTATCACACTCTATCACAAGAATGCAATCGAATCTTAAAATTTGTTAAATTGACATATTGAATATTTCTGTTGATATTGTTCAATTTAATTGATGGAAAGCTGACGTGTCATTTTTATTATTTTATCAAGACACGTGGCATTGATATAGTGCCAAATTAGAAAATAAATTTGAAGATTTCAAAAATATGAGATAATTTTTTTTTAAAGAAGAAAAAGATCATGAAATAGAAAGGTGTAGGGAGTTAAAAAATAAAATTAGAGAAGCTAGCTCTTTTTTGTTTCAAGAATGGAAGACTGGCCTGGTTGGGTTGTCAGAGTGAGGGCAGGCAACCCTTGTTGAGAGGAGTGTCACACCTTACCTCTTGGGGGAGTGAAAATTAAGTTTAGGGATATTGCTTAAGGATCAAGCCTATGGCCCATGATCAGGCATGGGTTTTCCCAAGCTCATATCTCGCGTGACATTAGGTGTTCAAGTTGAAGGTATGAATTTTTTTTTAATAAGGAGTTATCACTAGCTTATTGAGATCGGCTCACTTCCTATGCAACTAGAAAATCTAGGATTGAGGACTTGATTACACTAATTAACCAATTAGTGTCCTTTTGATACCTATTTTTGTTTATTTTAAAAAAAGATTTTTCTTATTAGGCAATCTGAATTGATTTTAGGCCTATCTACTAATACGTGAGGTAATCATGTAGGTGTACAGTTATCAACATAATAATCGACAATCAATGAAAGCATTAAATGCATATCATGGGATAGCAAAGATTTAACACTAGAGAAAAGATAAATACTGATTCTAGCTAGACTAAAGGGTAGCCAAAATTAATATGTTCCTAAGGACAATTGAAACCCTTAGATAAAACCTTAAAGGCTTAGTCAAACTTACGCATAATTTTGAATTGGAATACTTCCATTTTTTAGAAAATAGTCCAAGAGATTAATTTTAACATTTCTTGAAGGTTTTTTATTTTCTTTTAGAATTTTTTTTTCGGATTTTTCGGTTTTAATGGGAAAAAAAGAATTTTCAAATTTTCCCCAAAAAAAATGGATTTTACAATTTTAAAAAAAAATCGATTTTTTTTAAAAAGTTTTCTGAGTTTTTGAATTTTTGGAATTTTTTTGGAATTTTCATTATTTTATTATTTTTTGAATTTTTTGAAAATTTTTGATTTTTTGGAAATTTTTAATATTATAATATTCTAGGGAGCGGGTTCGGACCGGATAAACCCGATCTGACCCGCTGACACGGCCCGAACCCCGGATCCGACCCAGTCAGATAAAAAAAGACATTTCTTCTACATTTTTTAGGTTTTTTCTCATTTTTTTAATTTAATGTTTTTCTTTCTTTTTTCTCCACCCCTTTTGCCTTCTTTCCTATTTTGTCTTCTTCTACTGCACTCTCTTCTCTGCTATTCCTCCTTCCCGAAGCTTTCTTTTTCTCTCTCTGTTTTTCTTTTTACTCTTTTCTGCACTCCTTTTCTAAGCTTTTTCTTTTGTTTTTTTTTTATTTTTCTTCTCCTGGTCTTCTTCTTGCCCGCAGCTCACCCAAACAACGGCCACACCCGAACCAGCTCCACCACCACAACAGACCCTCATAGGCACTTAAGGGCCGCTGCCAGGCCACCGTCCGGCATCGATCGTTCGATCCGACCGACGCCAGCCACCGCCGGCCACTAGTCGGCCGGAGGTTTCTAATGCTGTCGAGCCTCTTTCTGGCGAGAGGCAAACACACCTCGACCAACTCGAACGGCGCGAGACAAGCCGTCAGAAGACGACGAAAATACTAAAGGGGACAGTCAACAATATTATCACAAGTTACGCAGAAAACGAAGGGTTAAGCTTCGGTTCAAGGATTCGCTTTAGGCCCTTCATGAGGCATTTCTTCGAACATGTGGTGTGCGCCTGCTACAAGAGGAGTCTAGACTCATTCTGGGTTCGTGTTCGGGCCAACGTCAACATACAACGTACAAGAAATATTCCCGACCACAGAAGCCTATCACTCGAATTTAACATGAGTATGAACAACAACAGCAACAGAAATCGGCCATAACGAGCCAAAAGACCAAGGTTTCACTTAGGCATTTTATCAAACACGGCTTCAGCCGGAACTCGAACCCATGCTGGCGACTTCGACGTATAGCATACACGAACCACAGAGACTAGGACAGGGGTGTCATGGGCCGGAGCTTGCGCGAGCCAAACGGCCACAAGCTCCGGCCGGTCACGCTAAAAAACAGAGTAGAGGGAGAGGCTGAACCTACCTGTTTCAGCCTGAGGACGTCGCCGGGAGAGTCGTCGGGTGGATGGATGCGCAACCGGGGATCCCTTTCTCTCCGACTCGTACTCTCGCTCTCTCGAGCTCACTCACTACACTCTCTCACTCGGATCTCTCTCCCTCTCCGTCTTTAGTTCTCTCCGAAAATCCTCCCTAAAAAACCAGAACCTCCCTCAGTCGCCCCCGAAAAAACAACCCCTTATAATGAGTGGGTCCCTCTCTTTTAAGGGCGATTGGCAGGCACGCATGGCGCCTGCCACCGCCAGCTTACCGGCCGGACGGATCCGACCCGCGGATCAGGCCGCCATATGCTCCACGGCGATCCTCTGTATCCTTTGCTCGTACTCTGCTTCTTTCTTCCTTCTTTTTGCAGAAGCGTGGCTGGCATGAGGGGGAAAAAAGAAGGGGCTGGGTTCAGGGAAAAGAAAAGAGAGGCTGGGCTTGGGCCCAGGCGAAAAAGATCTAGAGGAGAGACGAACAGGAAAGGATCGGGCCTAACCCAGTCTGCTTTTTTTTAATTATTATTTTTTAAATTTTAGATTTAAGAATTAATAATAATTATGTAAATACTTCGACATTTCGATTTGGTCCCTAAACTATTGATAAATGTCGATTTAGTCTACGAACTTTCGATCGGCCGATTTGGTCCGAACTATTGATAAAAGGGTACCGATTTGGTCGCGAGCTTTCGATCGGAACGATTTGGTGTGAACTATTGATAAATGTTCGATTTAGTCATTAAATTCTTTTTTTTTTTTTTTTTTTTGCTTCTTCTCTCTTCCCTCGGAGTCGGCGGAGGGAAGCCAGCGTTGAGGTGAGGCGGCCGTGAGAGGGAAGAGAGAAGAAGCAAAAAAAAAAGAAAAATAATAACGAATGACTAAATCGGACATTTATCAATAGTTCATGGATCAAATCGAGCCGATCGAAAGCTCGCGACCAAATTGAGCCTTTTATCAATAGTTCAGCGACCAAATCGTACTCGATCGAAAAGTTCAGCGACCAAATCGAACATTTATCAATAGTTTAGGGACCAAATGAGCCGATCGAAAGTTTAGGGACCAAATCGAAGATTTATCAATAGTTCAGGAACCAAATCGAGTCGATCGAAAGTTCAGGGATCAAATTGCGACATTAAGTAATAGTATATGGACCATTTGTGACATTTTCCCTAAATACTCATAATCTCGATGCGTAATGGATTTTAATAAAAACATACACGATGCATTTTAATAAAAGTTATTTATCTTACTTTCTACTTCTTCTTCTTTTCTATTGTTTAAGTGGTTAATTTATAATTTTGTATGCAATTAAATTTAAAATAAAATGATAAAATTTAGGTGTTGTATATTGGCTACACTTGTGATTGACAAGTCAGCAAAATAATAGTCCAATTGACACGTGTCCTGTGGCCCCCACTCTGTCAGATTTGTCATAAATCTCTCTCACTTGCGAGAAAATATTGGGTGGTCCGGGACCGCCACGTCAGCGTGGTCCCGGACCACTCATGGGGCGCCACGTGTGAGGGAGGGAGACAAAGAAGAGAAAGAGGAGAGAGAGCGTCAGAGAGATGGGACAGGGGCAGGTCTGTTGGTTCCCTCCCCGCTGACGTGGCGCCGCGTGAGTGGTCCGGGACCACGCTGACGTGGCGGTCCCGGACCACCCAATATCTTCTCCTCACTTGCCTTCCTCCTTCTCTCTCTCTGTGTTCACGGTCTCTCTCCATCCCTTCCGACGCCGCAACCTCTCTCTTCCTCCCGACTCACGCTTTGCCCTTGGGGAGGGTCATGGGTGACCAACCGTCGGCAGTGGTCGCACCCCTCCTCGTCAATGGCGAAGCCCATGGTGAAATCACGAGCTCCGCCGTCGCCCTCCAAGCACCACACCAAGATCGCCATTGTCAGGGTCGGCAACGCGGCATGGCCATCGCTGAGACCGTCCTCACCCAGGACCTCGCCGACGAGCTGAGCCTCATCGACGCCAAGCCCGACAAGCTCTGCGCCGAAATGCTCGACCTCCAGTAGGTTGCCGCCTTCCTCCCCGCACCAAGATCTTGGCCTCCGTCGACTACTCCGTTGCCGGCCGGTCAACCGAGGTCGAGATCTTGATGAAGGAAAGACCAACTTCCATGAACATCGAGATCTCGGCCAATATTTTCTGAACGCAAGTGAGAGAGATTTATGGCAAATTTGACAGAGTGGGCCCACCGGACACATGTCAATCGACAAAAGGACTATTTTTTTGCTTTGTCACCGGTATACTTGCTGCGCCGCAGAGGCAGCGGAGGTTCGGACTCTGGTGGGCTCGTGGCAAGGAGACTGTTGACGAGGTGCGCAAAGATATTCAACAGAGCTTTAGATCGATGATGGCATTGATGAGAGGCCAAGATCCATGGCCTTCAGCGGGGAAGACATCACTTATGGACTTCTTGCGTAAGGCAGGAATGGTTTTCCTTTGTTTTAATATTTTTTATTGTCTTTTTTTAATTTTCTTGTGTGGCGCTTGACTGGTGCCACGTGTCTTAATAGAATGTTGAGTCATGTCAGCATATTCAATTAACTAATTTCAAATGAGGGAAACAAAATGTTGATTATGGATTATCACAAAACTCTGATACCATGTTAGAAAGTTCAACCTAAAAGCTTATATTATTAGGTAAATGAATTTCACATAAATACAATAAACATATAAGACTCGTCGTTGAGCGATATGAGATACATCAATACCCAATTCTCAAGTGTAAGCCAAATTAGGATTTGCATGTGAAATTTGATTAATGAGGGTGGACACGCATGTAAAAGGGATATCATTTTACTCTAATACTAAGTTGAGACTTGTCGTAAAAGAGAGAAAAGTGTAATATCATGTGCATTATCTGAAAAAGAGTACAAGACCCCTATATATAGGGAGAGAAAGAGATTAGACTTAATTACAATTAAGGTAAATCATAATTAACCTAATCCTAAATTGTAATCCTTAATATATCTCTAATAGGAAGAGAGGGAGCGAGTCGAGAGCGAGTGAAGATTCTAAGTGTTGCCCCTTGCCCTAGATCTGGGTGAGTGGCTCTCGTCGATTAGAGCACGACTAGCGAATGGTGGCTTGCATCCGCCAGTGGGGGGATCCTCACCGTCGAGTGAACTACCAGAGAAAGACGGCTTGCATGTGGTGGCGAGGGTTGCAACCTTATCTACGCCAGTGCCGACTTACCCCTCCCTCGCCTCTCTCTAGGTTCGTCATAAATACTTTTGAAAGGTAAAGAATATGGGGAGGAGGAGACTTTGAAGAGAGAGGAAAAAAATGGCCAGACTCCCATGTGAAGCACCTCCTCCTTCTCCCTCACCAACCCACCAAGTCCCAAGCCAAAACCATCCTTATCCACCACCACCACCGTGGTCGCCACTGCCCTCGCCGCTGCTGCCACTGGCGACATCACAAGTGCCATATGCTCCACCGTCGCCATACACTGTCCAACAGACTGGCCACCGGGAGGTGAATGTGCCCACATTCACCCCGCCACAACAAGGCAACACTAGCGCCGGAGCAGCCACGATCTACCCTCAGTTCAACCAGCCACAAGCTAACAATACCGGCGGTCATGTCGCGGCCGCGCAATATCATCATCATCAGTTCTGGCAACAAACGAGCCACGTGGTGGCTCCGCAGAGTTACAATCCTGCTCCTGCCTCAGTGTATACCTCCCCAGCAATGGACCTTAATGTTGCTCCTGCAAGTGCAGCATGCACCTACGGGAATAGTACTACTAACAATTTGATCAATCCTAACAACAGGTCTATGAATAACTACACGAACAAGGAGCAATGGACCACCGGCCTCTTCGACTGCATGCAAGATCCCTCCAACGGCATGTCTTTCTTCAAACACATAAGCGAACGTCTTGATCTGTTTGATTTAAATGAAAATGCAACGCGCTGTCTGTTACCTGTTATAGATTCAACCTTTGAAGAAGTAAAGAGTTTTCATTTGCATAGCGTTCGTGTTCTTAGGGTGAAGGAAGATGAGAGAATATGTTTGCTCAAAATCCAGTTATCGTTTCTTTCTTCTTTTGGGTTACATAATAGTAGCAAGTGTTCATTAATTAAGTGAAGGACTCTAAACTTTGCCCTTTCGACATCTAGTTCAAATTTTTTATTTTGCGGCCTTCATCACGGCGCTGTTTTCGTGCATAACTTTCGGGCAGATCGCAGATGTGCTCGACAATGGCCACACGAGTAAGTTTACTGGTTTACAAAGCATACGCCATTCGTTACTTATTATAAGCTATAAATCAGAGGTTGTCGTTTCTTCTGTTTTGTGGACATGAAAATGCAGCCTGTGTCACCAGCGGAATCATCTACGCCTTCTTGCCTTTTATACTGTCGTGGCCGTACCATGCGAAACTGAGGCGGAGATTCCGGTTGCCGGAGATCCCTACCTCGGATTACATCGCCCATTCATTGTTTGAGCCTTGTGCTCTGTGTCAAGAATACCGCGAGCTTAAAAACCGTGGCATTGACCCTGCGCTTGGTATATAGCACTCTAATGGTGAACTGAATTATTGCAGACATATTTAGTCTAAGTATTCCGCTATTCTAAAGATTTTTTATTGCTGGTTTCATGGCAGGATATCATGGTAATAGAGAGAAACTCCAAAACCAACAAGACGGTGCTCTGACGATGCCGCCGCCAAAGAACCAGGCGATGACCACCTAACTAGGAGTTTTCATCGAACGAAGATCATGCAATGTTAGAAATTCATCATGTCCATGCTCGACTTCTTGTTCTCATCGTTCCAACTTCTTTTTTTTTTTTTATCTTTGTTCGATAAGTCAGAAATTTATTCAGAAACAAAACAACATAAGGGAGCAACCCTGCTCTATGCTCATGAGTTACATAAGTTATCAGTTCTAGCTTTTATTTGATTGTGCGTGAAACATTCTACAATTTAGTCGTGAAAACCAGCTGATGCCTCGTTGACGTCACTTAATCCGAAAATAGTTGGTAAATTTAAGGTGTGGCTAAGAAAGGTAATAAAACTTGGTAAAGCATCAGAGAAGTTGGTTGATGACTGCTTTAAATTGGAGTTTGTAACGCAAAACTAGTTGATATCTTTATCATAAATTAGAGTAGGTAAGTAAGACAGATAAAAGTGGTAGTTCAATATAAAAATTAGTAATTTTTTTTAAAAATTTATAATGAGAGGTTGGCAAGTCCACCTAGTTCAACTTAATCAGAGAAAAATTAATAAATAATAACCAAATAGTTTTTGTAATTACCGAAAGAAAATTAAAAAACAACCCCATTCAAACAAATCAGGTCCCCCACGTGGCTCGATGGCGGCTTCTTCTTTTCTCCCTTCGCCGTTTTTCTCTTTATATCCTCAAAGAGACACGATCCTTCGCAAGACACGTATATTGCTTCTCCCTACTCTCGAACTTTTCACGTTAAAACCACCGTCCCGTAGCAATTCTCTCTCAGACATATAGTAACTCCTCACCTTAGGTACCGATCCATGTATAATCACTATCCACAAGAACAGGAGATGGATTCGCCGTCTCCCGTACCATCGGCGCTGCCGGAACCGCTGACACCACCCTTGCCTTTTCGTCAGCGGCCGCTAGACTATGCCCAATCGGCATGCAACTACTTCACCGATGGCACCGATCTGTAAATGGAGTTATATGAACTGAGGAAGGCGCACAACGACCCGGAGGAAGAACCAGCCCCGATCAGTTCCGGCAGCTTGTCAAAATATGAAGGAAAAGGTGAATCGAGAGGAAGAAGTATAGGAATTTCTGTGTATTTCTTTGACTTTCATTCAATGTACAGAGTTACATTATATTACAGAGTATGTGTAAAAGAAAATGAAACGATACAATGTACAGATTAGATCGGATTTTAATTGATTCAATAAAATCCCTATGATTTGATCTAATCGAATCTTTCCAAACTTTCTGCGTATCTTCCAACACTCCCCCTCAAGCTAGTGGCTTATAGATGTCCAAGACGCCTAGCTTGCTCAAGAGATACGCATGCTGTCTTTGACACAGAGGTTTGGTGAAGACATCCGCTGGTTGTTCTTGTGTTCCAATCCCTTGTGTCTCGACTATCCCTTCTTGGATTTTCTCGCGGGTGAAATGACAGTCTACTTCTATGTGCTTCGTTCTCTCATGCACGATAGGGTTGGAAGCAAGTTTGAGGGCTGCATCATTGTTGCAGAATAATCTTGTTGGTCCCTTGACTTGCACTCCAAGATCCTGAAGTAACCCTCTCAACCACACTATTTCACATGTGGTTTTAGCCATGACTCGATATTCCGCCTCTGCCGAAGATAACGAGACAGTTGGCTGTTTCTTCGTTCTCCAGGAAAGCAAAGAATCCCCCAATTTGATACAAAAACTGGTTATCGATCTTCTGCTCATAGGACAGGTTGCATAGTCTGTGTCGCAGTATGCAGATCTTCATGTCACACTTCCTAGAGAGAAGAATTCCAAGACCGGGACATTTCTTCAAGTACTTCACGACCTTCAGTGCGGGTGAGATTGTTTTGGCTTATGCATGAACTGACTAAGTGTCTGCACAGCGTAACTTATGTCTGGTCTGGTCATAGTTAAAATATATAGGCTTCCCGACAAGCTTCTGATAGCCCAAAGGATCCTTGAGTATAGGATCTACCTCCTGAGATAGTTCAGCATCATAATCAGCGGTTGTCAGTTTGACATTTTGCTCAATCGGTACCATAGCTGGCTTACATCTAGATAATCCTGCTTCTGAAATGATCTCTAATGCAAATTTTCTATGGCTGAGAGAGATTCCTTGGCTAGATCGAGCAATTTCGATCCCAAGGAAATACTTTGGCGATCCCAGATCTTTAATATGGAAAGTAGAATGCAGGTATCCCTTAAGGCCTTTGATAGCTATTTCATCGTTCCCCATAATGAGTATGTCATCTACATATATCATCAAGTAGATAGATGACATACCTTGAGTCTATGTGAAAAACAGCATAATCAAATCTAGATTGTTGAAAACCAGCAGCTATCAGTGATTCAGCAAATTTTGCATACCACTGTCTGGATGCTTGCTTGAGTCCGTACAAAGATTTGCGGAGATGACATACTTTATTCTCCCCCTGTCTCCGTAAACCTTGGGGTACTTCCATATATATCTCCTCGTCTAAATCTCCATGGAGGAAGGCATTATGAACATCCATCTGATGTAATGACCAGTCTTGAGAGGCTGCTATGGAGAGAAAAGAACGAACCGTGACATCCTTGGCCACGGGGGAAAAAGTTTCGTGATAGTCGAAACCCTCTTTCTGTGTGAAGCCTTTAGTCACTAATCGCGCTTTGTATCGTTCAATCGACCCATCTGCTCGATAAGTGTATTTAAGTCCTAAAACTTGTCACGAAAATGCATTTCAGTCCTAAAACTTGCAAAAAGTGCATTTAAATCCTAAAACTTGTCAATTTGTTTCAAACGAGTCCTAAAATCGACGCCGTTAGCATTTTCCGTTAAAAATGCGACGTGGCATTTTAAATAATTTTTTAATTTCCACGTGTATTTTTTTAATTATTTTTTATTCATTTTTTTAAAATAAAAATTTGAACTTTTTATTTTAGTTTTTAGTGAAAATAAGATCAAATGAATAAATCTAAATTTTTTAATTTTTAAATCTAATTTTTTTTTTAAAATGAATAAAAAATAATTAAAAAATCCACGCAAAAAATAAAAAATTATTTAAAATGCCACGTCAGCATTTTTAACGGAAAAGGCTAACGGCGTCGATTTTAGGACTCATTTGAAACAATTTGATAAGTTTTAGGACTTAAATGCACTTTTTGCAAGTTTTAGGACTGAAATGCATTTTCGTGACAAGTTTTAGGACTTCTGGAACATTTATCCCTTTTTTTTTTGGTCTAAATAGGTGAGTATCATTAATCAGATGAGGTAGAAAAGCTTAAAGGAATCCCCTTGTCACGCCCCGAACCCCGAGCGCGTGCCCATCCCTATCTGGTCGATAATAATTTGCGACTTCCTAGGATGAGTCGCCGACCCTTTCCATTTTATTGCACATGCGGAAGCGAAAAGAAATCCCCTAACAGTAATCATCTCGGGATAGAATACACCCAGAAGCGTCCTAATCATACAATCACACAATCAAGGAGACTTATCTCGTCTCAAATCCACCCTGCAGGTCAGTACAATTTATAACTCAGACAGCATGAAAACATGAGCAACAAATAACTTCCAACAACTGGAACACCACACTCAGTTAAACATGCGTTCCTAGTTTTGATCTCGGCATATAACACGGCCTATTCTCTATTCGGCGGTCTTCTGGCATTGCCGGGCTTCGTCTCACCCCATTGAGCACGTCACGTCTCTTTTAAACAGCTTTCCCGAAGGAGCATAGGGTCTAGAATCTACTGCGACCGGCTTCCCGTTGTCCAGAGGGTATCCCGAATAGGGATAACGTCCAGCTTAACAGCCCGGGACGATTTTTCTTAACCATCACACGATCACTCAAATATGGCCTAGGGCACCGTGCATTGCACTCAAATGCTTCAATTAAAATGGTGAGCCTGGCCTTTTTCTTCATATTAGAAATTCACATGAAATTACTCGTGTGTGGGTACACGGTCAACTTGACCCAGAAAAATTGATATTCATCCTTTTTGAAATCCCACTATTTCATATAGTACTAAAAACTATTTTCGGTGTCAAAATCCGACACCCGGGATTTTTTGAATAAATATTGGAAATTCACAATTTTTGGAATTAAATACCAAAATTTCAATCAGTACTCAATTTGCATAATTTAACACTCAATTGCAGAATTTAACCACACCATTGCAATCAGCACGAAATTCCGGTTATCGACTATCCCGGCCTAATTTTCGGAAAAATAATTAAAAATTAAATAATTACTGAAATTAATTAAATCAATAAATCTAAATTCTAAAAATACTAACCTAGGCCAGAATCATTAAGTTAATAACTAATACGGACCCGGAAAATTCCCGAACCCTTCTAGATAAATAGTACAATTTATTTAGGCCTTAGCTAAACCATGCTAACCACCTAACATGCTCGATTAAATAATTAAATTTCTAATTTAATCTGACTAACCACCTAATTCCTAATAAAATAAATCTAAACACCCCTTAAACGTTATTAATCTACTAAGTAGAGTTTAGAGTATAAACTCACCGGTTAATTGCGGAAATCGGTTCACCGCGACGATGGCGCGATGGTGGCCAAAATCTGAATTTTCGGTGGCGTCGGCGGACTTGGGCCGGGCCTAAAACGGGCCCAACAAATCTCAGCCCAAATTGAGATTTGTTAATGAGTCGGGCTGGGCTTGCTGCAGACACTGGGCTTGGACCTAAAAAATTCACTGGGCTTTTGATGGACTGAATTCACTTGGGCTCATGGGCTTGAATGGAGCTGAATTGGGCTGACTTCTTATGGGCTAATTTTGCTGGACTGCTGTGTGGGCTTCTTGCTCACGGGCTGGGCTTCTGGCCAAACTGTGGGCTGCTGATTGAAGATGGGCTTCGAAACTTGCCTCGGCGGAGATGGTTTCGCTGGAGACGTGGACTGAAGATGGCGCAAGAGCTGCTTCGGTTGTGCGGCCACGAAAAAGGGGAATCGGTGGTCTACAGACCAGCAGAGAAATCGCCGTGTTGACTGGGATGGCAGCTTCGGACGTTGCTGCTGGACGTGTGGCTGCGACAGCGAGGGAGAGATAACGGACGATGGAGAGGGAAGAACAAAGGGGCAGCTGGCGTCGTTTGCTGGTGGTCAACGAAGGGGAAGGGGGGTTGTTGCTGTTGACTAAGAAGACACGGCTTGGTGGAGAAGCAGGCATGAGGAAGAGAGATATGTGAGGAAAATGAAAATGAAGACAGAAGGGGAGGTGTCGACGTCGCTGGCTTCTTCCAGCGGAAGACCGAAGAAGGGGACAAAAAGAAGTTAAAAGATAAGAGAGCAGAGTGGGGCTGTCGGCCAGGTGAGGAAACGTGCTAAAAGAAAAGACAAAGAAAGAGAGGGAGAGAAGTACGTAATCGGATAAGAAGAAGTGAGGCCCCACGGTCAACAATCAAGGCAAAAGAAGACCAAAGTCAAAAAAGAAAAAGGAAGATTAGCATGGACCGTCGACCAAAAAGAAAGAGAAAAGAAGAAATATGTGTGACCGAAAAGGAAGGGTGTGAGGGTGTGCGGATGACGTGAGTCCAAGAGGAGAAGAATACAACAGAAGCACAATTACAACTCTCGATCCACTTCAAAAAATCACTGTGTCAATTGGTCACCCTAGGATCAATTTCTTCACCAACTTGAACATTTGAAATCCAATTGAAGATGGTCCTTTAATCCCACGAATTTTCTTCGAAACCGACTTTCATTTCATTTTTCTCGGTATCCGATTTTCTTGAACAAATAAATCCGGTTGAGGTCCAATTCGAATTTAGAAAAAGCTCAAGCAACTTCCATTCACCGATTCACTCATACCAGATGTCAAAAATCTCTTCAAAGAGGCCAATTTGAATTTTCGTTCGTTTTCCGAATCGTCCATCCCGATTTCCCCGAAAAATCCCAAACTTTCCAGAATTTTCTCAAAAGGTGAGTCGACGTTCTTAGAATGACTCATGACACGACATGACTTCTAATTTCTAAAATCGAATTCAAACTCGTGGTTATTTTCAATCAAACGTGCTTTTAGTGTGACCTTACCTACCGAGCAGCTTTTAGGGATTTTCAGTGCAATTGACCCGTGGTCGATTTTCTTCGAACCACAATGAACCCATCCGACACATTGACAACTCTCGGTGGTCGTGAAAATCTCAAGGTTTCAAATACGGGCGCAGGGTACCCAAAACGACAAAAATCAGTTTAATGCCGATCGATGAGAATTTTGCAACCAGGTGGCATCACCCACACTTGATCACACATTTCAGTCGAATCGACCTATCTCCGGTCTCTGATCGATTTTGACAATGCCGTGATGACCCTTGCAGACTAGCACAGTCGAATAGTTGATTCATGGTCGAATTCTCAAGTCTATTGCGTTTAAACTCCCTGAATGGCTTCACCGGATAGGCCAGTTATCTCGTGAGTGGCCAACTCAGAGAAAAACACTATATTCACGTTGACGAAAGGCCCATTTTATCCGATCGGAATCAGAACCTGAAATTCAGGATGTCACACCCCTAGCATTTCACATAAGCTAATTATATAAGAAGATTGAGGAAGGAAGTCTCCATATAGTAGCTAATAAAATATTTGCCTAGGAAGGCCTACACTTTCGGCAAAGTGACGCCTTACCTCTTATAACCTTTTGAATCCTAACCAACAAAAGATGGGGCTCAGTTGATGTGTTCTGGAACCATCTGCGGTTGCATTTTATCCAGATGCAATAGATTGTCGCTAAAAAAGACAGCTTGAGAAGTCTCGCTTCCAAGTTTTTGCCCTTGGTGGCCCCGATCATCCATCGAAGTTCTAAGTTCAAACCTCTTACATGACGTCAAATTCCGTTTTGTGCCAAAATACTATGCCATACACTACTTGTCTAGATGCACCCAAAGAATAAGTGGTTTCTATCTTCTGTACCACTCATACAAAAGTTATACTTAGTATTTAATGAAGATAACCACTATGATATGACTACTACTGTCAGTAGTCTATCTCTACAAACGAACCAACAAATAAAATTATGCTTGCTAATACCGCTGGTCCAAATTAATTGATACCAATCCACAATCGGTCCTGTTGTCTCAATTCCTTGTATATCTCTTTGCAACAATATGTTTGGCTAGAGATAATAGGCATTAGGGCAAGTCTTAGCTTGAGAATACATCACGAACTCCAAGCTATACTGCCATCTATGTCGAGTTGCACAACGGGAGTACCTCATATGATGAACCCAAGTACTCCACAAGGATGAGGATGGAAGATTGATGAGGCTCCAAAGCATGTGACCCATCAATACTTTATTTCAGAGTTTTAGATTGAGTAGGCTGAGTCCTCCCTTCCTTTTTGGTGAGCATACTACATTCCATGCAACTTTGTGAGATCTGTGAGTTTCAACATTTTTTGCCCATAAGAATTACCTAATCTTCTTTTCAATGTCATAGATAGTTTGCTTTGGGAGGAGAAACATTTGCATCCAGTAAGTGCAAATAGAAGAAAGTACCGATTTGGCCAATTGAAGTCTTCCTGCATAGCTGATATGATTCATGCCCCAATCCATCTATTTTCTAGAATATCTTTTCCGTTTGGCCCTTACAATCCGCGTGCGTGAGCCTTCGTGTATCAAATGGGACACCGAGGTATCTAATAGGGAGGGTGAGTGTGGAGAAAGGCGTGAGATCCAATATACTACCAATTACCATGCCTTTGGCTAGAACACGATCTATGGATGTGTCGAAGCAAGGAAGTAGCATATTTGCAACTAACGTGTGACTTTATTTGCCAGTAACGAGTGGACTAATAATCTGTGAATTCAATGTCCGATGCATAGGTTGCTTAAGATGTTGGTGTGCGTGCATTACATTTGGGCGAATCGCAGAAATGGTTGATTGGGGGTCAACTTGTAAGTCGGCGGAAAGGCAGATTTTCATTTTGCAATCTACTACCCAAATATCATGTCTTGGTCCCCCAAAGCTTTCTCTCGACACTGGCATCTATATGTTTGATTGATTTTGCTACAAAAAGAATATCCTTCAAGATACGAATGGCATTCATTGATGCGAACTAAATTTATACACGGGCCGCACTATGCTTAGTAAATTGAGCATTGAAAGGAAAGGGTATGATTCGTAAGCTTCAAGCTTGTTTTGGTAATAGATGGTAATCTAAATCAAGATTACATATGTTCTTTGCAAATGGGCATGCCGCGGGCGGGGTGAGCAGCGCACTGTACGCGCTGATAATGTGCATGACGGGGTGTCCGTGTATTTATTCGTGCTTCTACCGGTTGAAGTTGAGAGGGCAATACTTCCTGCAACAGAGGCCGTGCACCGATTGCTGCGCCCGCTGTTGCTGCGAGGAATGTGCCCTTTGCCAAGAGTACGGATATCTCAAGAGCCTTGGTTTTGATCCTTCCATAGGTCTCTCTCTCTCTCTCTCTCTCTCTCTCTCTCTCTCTCTCTCTCTCGTTTTAATTATTGTAGTTCATACAAAGCTTTCAATGAAATCTATATTTCCACGAGCAATGGTTTTGGAGGAAAATTGGTAGGTGCGTCATGTATACATTTTGATATATGGGATATCGCATGACGGTACTGCTTGTTTTGGAAATTTCAAATTTTGTTGTGAAAATGTGATGTTCTCGCATCTCTGAACTAATCTGGTGACGGGTTCGGAATTGGAATAGGTTGGCACGGTAACGTGGAAAGGCAGAGACAGCTCGCGATGCCTCCCAGCACGGAGAAGGGTACGAAGCGGTAGGACGGCATGTTAGAAATATAGGGACCTGCTTGTCGGCTTTGGATTATTTCATGATCATTGTTTTTAAGATTTGTTTTGTGAAAAGATGGCGAGTTCTGTTGATTGCTCGACCATCACGGTTATCAAAGCCTATCTTTTTTAATTTAAAAATGGTTTGGTTTCTCTTTACCGTTTAAATATGTATGGAAGAATATCGGATTCTTCAAATTTACAAAATAATCAATTCTAAAATTGTATGATTCAGTGGTGAAATAACAATTTAAACCCAAAAAAGGAGACTGTACAACAAAATACTATTTGCTGATATAGGAAGTTGCTTTTCTTCTACATGAAATCTCATATACGAGTATCACCTATTGAACAATCATTAGAATCAGGAAGCAATCCTAACTGGACCATATATAGGTTATGGCTTTAGGAGCTCGTTTCTTCACATTCTAATAGGGCTGCTTTTCAATGAAAAGCAATTGTAAATTGTCAAGATGCCACTTGGGATCAATCATCCCTTTTGGGTAACATGATGGTCCGAGGTCGAGGTCCTTCATGAAATAATTATTTTAATTCATCGATTCCCAAAATGGCTATCTATTTCTTGCTCAAATGAGTATTCCAGATGCTGGGGCGAAGCTCCTCCTGCAAATTTCAGAAGATTAACTTAAACAAGTGTCTTTTTATTATATGTCAAGTGAACCGTGAAGGCAGCAAAGAAGATATGAATAAGCAGCAAAAACAAGTTCACTTTTTCAGAAGGATGTTACCATGAATATAGGAAAAAGTGTATGATACTGCATCTTTAGTTCCTTTCTTTTTAACTAGCAATAAGATAAAAAATGAAAGGATAAAAGGATCTATGCACACACAAACACAAAATCTTGGAAAGTTACTCACAAGAAAAAGGAAAAACAAGAATAGATAGGATAACAATTAAAAATGGGAACATTGTTTAAAAAGTCCTAAACCTATTGCACTTTTGCTAATTTAGTCCTAGACCTTTTAATTTTTCCAATTAAGTCATAAACCTTGTTTTTTATTAGAAATAAATTTCTGTTCATTACCAAACTAATACATGAAAGAGAATCTCAAAAGTCACAGCGACAAAACAAACCCATAAAGTTCCAAAGTAAACAAAAAAAGATAAGAAATCAAGGTGTTTCATTAGAACATGGTTGACAGAGATCATCACAAGCTTGTCCTTTAAGGACAGATTTGTAACGGGATGTAAGTGAAAGGATCAATAGCTAGTCACTAAATCACATAGCACCATCAGTGATAAGTATACGTTGAGATCTCCATATGTAATTATGGCTTTACCTTTCAGCAGTATGTGCCTAGGTTTGGCCTCCCCAACACCATCACCACATGAAGACAACATAAACATGTTGAAAAATCTCATATCTAATACTTGTGAAAGCGAGCATTGTGGCTAATACAAAGTGCCAAAACTTTGAATGAAAATACGTTGAATGAACACAGAGTTGACACTGAAACTGTTTGGAACATCATTGAAACTGGAGGCGGAGCACTTATTCATTAAAACTCCAAAATTTAAAATTAGATAGGAGGGAAAAGCTCTCAGATATAAGATTGGGAGAACAAAAGTCTCAAATCTAAAACTAGATCAGGAGAATTAAAAAAGAAACAAAAGGAAAAGGAACCGGGAGGGGAGGGATTTTCAAAGAGGGAAAGAGAGAGAAAGAGTTCTAAACCTTTTTGTTTCTTGCCAATTGAGTCTATCCGGCTAATTTTAGTCAGAAATCGTTAACATGAACGTCGGCGATGCCACTTTAAGACCGCTGATGCTGACTTTGACAATTTTTAATAATATTTTAATATTTTTTGAGTTTTTATTTTTATTTTTGTTTTTAATTTTGTTTTTTTCTTTCTTCTTTTCTGTATTGTTGGCCCAACCGGGCGAGGGCGGCCCTTGCCTAGGCCAGATCTGGTGAGGTCAGCCCTCGCTCAGGCCAGATCTAGGGAGGCTGGCCCTCGCTCAAGCTAGGGTGGCGTCACTGGGCTTTGACTGAGCGATGACGACGCCAAGCGAGGTTGTCCTAGCCTGGGCAAGGGTCGGCCTTACCAGATCTGGCCTGGGTGAGGCCAACACTCACTTGGGTGAGCCCCAGTGAGGGCTCCCCTTGCTAGATTTGGTAAGGCCGACACTTGCTTGGCGGCGCCATCGCTTGGCCAACACTCGACAAGACCGCCTTGGCTTGAGTAAGGCCAGCCGACTAGCCGTCACCTGTGGCCGACGGTTAGCCACCATCAATAGGAAAAGAAGAAAGCAAAAAAGAAAAGAAAGAAAATAATAAAAATTCAAGAAAAATATTGATATATTATTAAAAATTATCCATATGAGTACCGATAATCCTAGTGATACCGCTAATGTCCATGTCAGTAATTTCCGATAAAAATTGGCCGGATAGACTCAATTGGTAAGAAGTAAAGGTTTATAATTGAATTGGCAAGATTAAAAGATTTATGGTTGAATTGGCAAAAGTGCAATAGGTTCGTGATTTTTTGGAAATTTTCCCATCAAGAATAGATCGAATCATCACTGTGTAGAAAATATACAAAGTAAAGAGAACCGAAGTAATAAACACGAAAATCTTTGTCTTCCAACTGAAAAATCATCTCTTAGGCATAACCATATATCATAACCACATGAAATATATATGAAGCTATGTTATCCCAAGGTGCGAATATGACTCTATATGTGTGTTCGCTTCGTCGAGGATCGATTATCTCTGCACTGAAGAATGCCATTACCTCGACCAGGAGGGGGGGGATAGGTTTGCCCCTTCTTCTTCTTCTTCGGGCGAAGATTCCATGTCTTCTTGGGATCAGGACCTTTCTCACTATATAAAAGGGAAAAAAAAATGTTAGGGTTTCGAATGGTGAAGAGGATGAACACGCGAGAGGGTTTTGGTGTGCAGGGTTTGTGAAGGGAGGGTGGGTATACATAGGCGTTTGGAGGGCTATAGGAACCGCCATCGCCATGCGTGGGAGTTCCCCCGCCCCACCACCAAAAGAGAGAAAAACAGTGGTTAATCTGGGGGGGTTGAGAGACTGGGAGAGCGAGCGACCAGTCCGAGGTAAGAATGCCTCAACCCCCCCTCTTTGTCGACTTGCTGCAATCCCCGCACCTCCCAAATATATTTTACAGACAACACAAATACGGACAAAATATTGGGTGGTCCGGGAGCGTCGCGTCAGCGTGGTCCCGGACCACTCACTCGGCGTCATGTGGAAGGGGAGAGAGACGGCAGGAGAGACAGCCCTGGCCCACCTCTCTAACGCTCTCTCTCCTCTTTCTCCTCTCTATCTCTCTCCCCTTTCACGTGGCACGCGTGAGTGGTCCGGGACCACGCTGACGTGGCTTTCCTGAACAACCCAATATTTTCTCACAAATACGTGTTGGCCCAAATTCAAGATGACTATCGAGGAACAAGTCAACCGATCATCATATTCATCATTGTCATCAAATGGATGCATCTACATTGGATTCTAACAAAAATCATTTATATGCACGAGAGAGAGAGAGAGAGAGAGAGAGAGAGAGAGAGAGACTTCAGTGGACCCAAGTTGGTGGCTATTTCGTGCGGACTGGAGAGTGGAGTTGGAGTTGGAGTTGGCTTCCTACTTTCTACTAATTTTGGTTACTTCTCCTAAAATACATGCGGAAATGGGATCTGAATATTTCGGGTGTGGCATTTTACCCATGGGGAAAACGAGTAGATGACCGTACGGTCATTTTACAAAATGGACGGCGTGATGTTAGCCACAAGTTTCATTGTTGAAAACTACCATTCGGGCTTTGCCAGTTTCAGATTTTTCTGTCAACAAATTGGTGGGATTTTTCCACTATTCTAGAAAGGAGCAAGATGAGTTCTTTTTTTTTAAAACCAAATCAAAGTGATTATATTTGGATAATAGTAATATATGCAAGATTCACTTGTAAGTTTTAAAATAACAGATATTATTCTCAGCCAAAGAAAAAAATTTGGTTGATATTGTTCCCAAATAAAAGAAATTTAAGAACTCAAAAATAGGAAATGTAATTATCTAATATACTTTGAGCTTCCGATTATTTTAGGATTTGAAAAATGATTAACACATAATTGTAGAGAAAGAATCATTAATCTCTGCCCCTTTGATTGCATGAAAATAAGAGATATTCGTTGAGCTTATACTTAATTTATATCTATTAATATAGATATACAATACTTAATTTTTTACGTTAATATCGTTTAGACTAATGAAGCTCGTATCGAAAGCAGCTTTACTAATGAAAATCGTTTTATAGATGAAATGAGACAAACGATTCAATTTAAAAAAGTAGTGATGAAAGAATCATGATGCTAGAGAACATAACATTTGTTTCACCTCGCTAAAGATATTAACGATTTCTTTTTCGTTCGTGATAATATTTTCCTACTTGAATAATATATGTAACAGTATTAAATTTTTTTTTTTTTTTTTTTGAATCCTCTAATCCTAAATTAAGCCAAGAAAAAAACAGAAACGATGGAAAGTGAAAAAGATACAAAATTGGGCAAAGTTTCCTAGTTTCCTCCATTTAAAGTTGTGGTTGGCATTAGACGGTCAGAAAATTGAAATTACGGCGCCGTCACGTTAGCCGAGGCCTTACCATGTACATTCTAGAATTGGAGTGAGCTGCCACATTAATAAGAGAAAATGGGTGTTAATAACGAATGTTCGCAAGAGACTTATTCAACTTACTCTAACAGATCATTTATTATGATTCTGACCATATATATCTCGGCTTGAAAATTGTAATAATTTCTTAATTAGTCACTTCACAAGGATCAAACATATCTTATTGAGTGCCTTTTAAAAGGTTTCATTGATATTTTGCGTCTAGAAATAGCTGACAATAACCCAAAATCTAGCCACATCATCATGCTCTCATCACCATATACATATAGGAGAAATTTGCCAACTGGTCATCGATCCTTGTGAGCAAACCCCACTTTTGTTTGAAGAAAAATTGTTTCTCGAAGGTAACAAACAATTCAAGGGGAATCGAAGACGCAAATTTTTTTAGGCCTTCGTTTGCAGTCACCATCAAACCGTTCCTCACACGGTTAATTTATAATTAGAGAATCTTAATTCCTTCTCATCGTCTTTTCTCCCTATCTTTGCCTAGCTTAGCTCATCCGCTGCTGCCTGTCCTTGGCTCCCTGAACCACAACCCCCATCAGCAGCGCCTCCGCCTAACACACCCCTCCCTCCGCGCCTCTCTCTCTCTCTCTCTCTCTCTCTCTCTCTCTGTGTGTGAGCAAGTCATCCAAGTATTGCGGGTTTAAAGACAACGATGGCGCTGTCAAACAGTAGGCGGGAAGAGAGAGAGAGAGAGAGAGTGATTGGGCCAATGTGTTCTGCTGTACAATCCAAGGGCAAGGGCACGAGCACGACCTGGAAACCCAGGGAACACTTACAAGTTCCACAAACCAATTATGTTTAAACCTTCAATCAATGGATGTGGTCCTAACTCATGGAAGTATTCTTTCTAGGAATATGTTCATTGAAAATCTTAAAATTTGTCACAGAAGTGTTATTAAGTTTTAAAACTTGCAAAAAATGCAATCAGATCCTCAAACTTGTTAGATTGGTGCAATCGATCCCTTTTGTTATTTTTGTCCAATTTGACTGACAAAAAATGCTAAGGTGTTTTTTTAAATATTTTCTCTCTCCTACTTTGGTCCAAATTTGATTTTTAATACCTTTTTTATTTAAATTAAATAAAAAATAAGTTTTAAAAAAATACAATAGGCTGCCCTTGTCACTGCCGCCACACCATCGCCAAGGAGGGCCAACAATGGTGGGGAAATGGTCGGCAGGAGGGGTGTGCAACCAAACCAATTTTACTCGGGAACCAGACTGTCCAAAAAATAGGTTGAGGAATTAGCTCCAGTTGGAACCGGTCCGAGAATAGGTCCCAAATTTTTGGAACCTGTTAGAACCACTCTAGGAACAGGTTCCGAGTGAATACCCACCTAAGAACCATATCGGACCACCTTGTTTTGGAACCGGTTTTATAAGCTAAAGAGCTAAAATCCTAATTTCTTTTCCTCCTAAATTCTAACATCAACACTCCTTCATCCTTTGTCCTTTCTAGCGGAACTCCTCGCCAATCTCCTTAATTTTTATGAATTAATGGGGAATGGAGATTTATAATTTATGCTTTATGTTACGTGTTTGAACTGTTTATCAATTATAATTGTACGTGACTACATATTCAACTTATGGATTGTTTTTTTTTTTGGCGGATTCTATTGTTCATCTTTTACTTTAAATCGTCTCACTACTCATAACCTTAAAAAATTTTGCTGTAAAAAATGAACCAAAAAAGGGAACATAAAAATAAAACGGGTTCTTGGGTAGACCTTGGAATTGGATTGGAAAAATAGGGTATTAGCTAGAATCGGTTCTAGGCAAATTGGGTAGGTTCTAGGGTCCAAAAAATGAGAACCAATTATAATAGAATAGGTTATAGGTTCCACTTTTAGAACCGATCACCCCTAGTCAGCAAGGATCGCGGGGCCCTTGTCACTGCCTTCCCTAGCCAGAGTTGGGCGAGAGCCAGTAGGGGTGAGCATGGTCTGGATTGGGTCAGTCCACCCCCTAACCTAAAGACTAATCCGCATAGTGTTGGTCCTCAATTTTTCAGGATCGAGAACTGACCCTATTGAACTTGGGACTGAGGATTGGACCGACCTAATGGGTTCGGTCCGATTCTAGGGTCAATCCGCGACCAATCGATAATTATTTCATTTTTTGTATTTTTTGAAAAAGCGATCGAGGATTGGACCAACCCAATGGGTTTAGTGACAAGCGAGATTAGCTAAGAGAGGCGAGCATTGAGCGTCGAGTGGGGTGAGTGTTGAGCATGGGGTGAGCGTCAAGCGAGGTGAGGAGCAAGCAACAAGTAGGGTGAGCATCGAGTGGTGAGTGGCACGAGTGACCAAAAGCAAGCGAAGTGAGTGTCAAGTGGCAAGCAGAGAAACTATATATATATATATATATATTTTTTTTTTTTTGACAAATTGAAAATTAAGAGGACAAATCAGACAAAAGAGAACGAATACTAAAGGAGAATGCCGCGAGAAGCTGTTTATGCCTTTTTGGACGCCGTGATAAGTCATTACAAAAATATTTTCCTTCTTTGTAAATTATGATTTGTCGACACCGTAAAAGATATTAAAAATCTAAATTATTAAAGAATGGTGTAAAATTATTTACTAAAGAGTTGTTTATTTTGTTAACTCCACTTGTTTTAGGATTTTTTCTATATAAAAAAATTATAAATAATATATTAGATATAGAATATATATACAGTTAGGGTTGGTACGGGTTGGACCGACCCTAAACTTTCAAATCCGAGGACAAACCCACATAGTGCTGGTCCAGGAATCTCAGAACCGATGACCAACTCAGTCTCTCTGAGAACCGGATCGGGACTAGCAGGGTTGGGCCGGTCTAGGATCGGTCCAAGGTTGACCCTAAACTGATGCTCACCTCTAGGAGCCAATAGGCCCTAGTCTATGGTTGGCGAGGCGCTAGCTAGGCGAGGGCCCAATGACCCCTACTGACCATTCCCCCCCGCCCAATCGTCGGGCAAGTGGCCATCACCGCCTAGTTCATCTTCCACCTTTTTTTTTTTAAGGTTTAGTTTATAATTATATAAAAATTGTACTAATAGTTATATTTGGACTAAAACGATGTTGTTTTAGCCTTATATTTCTTGTTTTAGTCATGTCATCTCCACGTAGGAGAGAAAATATTAAGAAAAGCCACGTTGCCATTTTCCGTTAGTTAAATTAGATGGTGTTAATAAAAAGATTCAATTGCATAAATCTAACAAGTTTTAGGACTTAATTGCATTTTTGTAAGTTTTAAAATTAAATTACACTTTCATGATAAGTTTTAAGATTTTTCTTATACGTGGAATTTGACCTTGTAACGTCCAATTCTCGAGCTAGAAATTCCCCCGAACTCCAACCAACTACGCTATGCCAATTCAAGGGGTTAAGCAAGACAACCCATTCATGCCGACAGATCCCGTTAGGCAAAAACCTTATGTTTACCGATTGGTAATGCTCATGAACGATCCACACGTCTCCTAACAGAAGGTATAACCATGGTCCAAAAGAAACCACCAAAGGCAATTATACGAGAGGATTCACGGTCCCCGATTGGCTTTCGGGCGACATGGGGGTAAGGTCGCAGGTCTCGAGAAGGCCATGTCCCAACGAAAGAGGAGCTGTCATGAGTTCTGTTCCTGAATGGTGACCGATGAGAGGAGACTTGAGCAGTAGGCCTTTCCCTTATTCTGTCGATCGAGCTTTGGACGAGACAGAGGGGGTTGGGGCTTGTGATCTGAGGCATTGTCATTTGGCACATTCTTGCGCGTAACTTTCTTTCAAACCCACTGACTGACAAATCGAAAGTCATTTCACGTGAAAGGTGGGCAGCTCATGCCCTCTCAACGACTTTCTATCATTATGATTGCCCCTTTGCTTAGTATGAGTAAATGCGTCCTAGCAGGGCTACACTAGATGGGTGTAATGGGTGAAATGCTAGCCACAAAACTAGATGAGGCAGATTCCAAAAAAAAAAAAAAAAAAACTGGATGAGGAACAAAAACCAAATGGATGGACAAGAAAAGATCGAAGTTAGAATTTGGTCCTCATCTAGTTTTGTGGCTGGCATTTCACCATTACACTGTTACACGGTCGTTCCAGTAGTGCTCTAGTAAGAAAAGATAGAAGTCAAAGCCGAGCCATCCTCTGATTTTATGGCTTGCAGTTCATCGTAACATTATTACACGGTCATGCTAAAAGCGCTCTACTTACTATTTTGTAGTTTTGGAAAGAAAACGGATATAAAGAAAATAAAGCTTCATCATGAAGTGATTAAATGGCCAAAAAAATAAATAAATACCTAAGCTTTTTGGAACCCTAGTTTTGGAGTTTTCCCCAACCTATACCTTACTAAGCTTGTAAGAGAAAAGAGAGAACGGCAACAACAATCAGATACGGTTTTGTCTCCGACGGCTGTCTAAGTAGATTTGCCTATTGGATACAATCTGCTTAGATATTTATTAATCTAAAAGGTTATGATTATAGTCTACAGTAGATAATTAGTGAGATAAACCATTATATTTATTTTAGATAAATAGTTTGCATTAGCTAACAAACTATTCTTCAAAAGTAGATTATTTTCAACTCCCTATGATGATCATAAATCCTGCTTTTCAAAATTAAGCTCTCCATAAATCAGAGTAATAATAATGAATTAAGCTTAGATTATGATTTAAGTATTTAAATTTGATTTATTTTATATTATTAACCATAAGCCAAGTAGCCATTGTCGCCATTAGCTTGGTTATTGAAACTTACATGGTTTGGGTTTGCGTGAGAGGGTTGTTTTTTAGAGAACCCTTGTTCTCGTAATCTTCTATTAGTTTTAGGTAGATCCATCAAACGAATGGGTCAAATCGGGATTTGGGTCGGGTCACAAATGTTCTGACCCAAATAGACTAATTTTCACGTAATGCAAATCTAGTGACTCATACTTGACCAAATCCATATATGATCCGACCCATATTTGCTAAAACACTTCCATATATAATCCAATCTACGAAAACTCATAATCTAAAGTGACAGTATAGAATAAGTGAGCACGAGATTGAGTAAAGGTGAGAGAGATTGAACAAAGAGTTATAAAAAGAGTTGTATATTGTAAACTTATTTATGACTTATTTACTCAAAACCTTTTAAGGTCTTGCTTAGGACCTAATACCTATATGAGTTAAGAAATTGATTTATAATCCATCTTGATGGGTCTAGTTCTAGCGATGTTAGTTGGTCTGATCCCCCTCACTCATGTATCGCTGCGGCAACTGACGGTGAACTCTAGATCAACTATTGCTCCTTCTTATGGATGTGTTTGTTTCTGGACCGAACGTTTGGGGCACGAGTGTTAAATTGTGGGCACGATCGTTCCTTCTGACTACGTCAATTTGGTGTACTTCCTTGCAGCTGTGCTGTCGTGACTTGCCGCACTGCAGTCGTTCATGATTTCGCTCACGGCCGATGCAAGGGGTTGGGAAATTTAATAACAAGAAGTTGCACGCCCCGAGATCATGCGACTCGGACGCACCGATTTCATCGTTCAATTGCCAATGCAAATCGTATCGGCAGTGAAAAAAACCATGGCTTCCGTTTTAATTATGTTTCTTAACTTCCGCATCTATCTACCAAGACATGCCTGGTACCGTGTATATCGATCGTACCGCTGAGTTTCGAAGACAATCATTGGTAATTTGCCGTTTTCGGTCGTGAAAAAATCGAACGACTCCTACCTTGAACTGGGATCGCGAAGAACGTAATTGTCTTCCTTCACAAGGATATTAAATCGACGTAAGGTTAAAATGTACTAGAAGATTCTCTGGCCAAAGAAGAACTTGTATTAAAAGATGCTTAACCCTGTTGTAACATGAAAGATCACACTTCAAACCTTAGTAGTTCAAAGGTGTTGATGTAGACTTTTACTTTTTACTTAACTCAAATCTTGCTACCGGCATTGACCCACCCAGCTACAACTACGAACCTCCACAGCAGATTCCTTTGCCCAGCAACCCCGAAGCCGATCATAGGGGACGGAGAGATCTGCGAAGAGGAAAGGTGGCTGGCGGCTAGGAGCAAAGCACGAGCCCAGATCTGTGGTGCGAGGATGATGTCTGCTCCCCCCCCCCCCCCCCCCCCCCTCGCACGGAGCTATGGCGTGCATCTGCAGAGATGCTCTTGGTTGAGTTGTTCATGGATTTACTAAACATATAAGGCGAGATCGGCGGAGCAAGTAGAGGCAACAGCTTTGGTCGAAACCCTAGATTTTATTTCCTCAAAGCTAACCCCGATTAGATCTGAAAAAGAGATGCATATCTACTCTGATTGTAGTACGCTGGTAAATGGGATTTTCACTTCGAATACCCTGAGTTGGGAGATTCGGCCTTTAGTGGACCGGGCCAAGCGCAAACTAGCAGAGATGTTGGGCCTCTCTTTAGCCCATTGTAGTTAAAATACGAACAAGGTGGCCAATTGACTTGCCAAAGCCCAACGAATGGATTGTCTCCCTAGGAATTGGGTTAGTAACCCCTCGTTTGCTCTTTTGGATTTGTTGTGTGCTTATGCTACTGCTGTAACTGCTTTAGACGTTATCTAGTAATGTATTTTTTTTGTCTGTTCAAAAAAAAAAATTCAAATCTTGCAACTGACGCACTTTGACCCTTTTTTTCGGTAACACTTCAAGCTTTTACAATATATGAAAGATTGACATGTGTAGATTTACATATAATTTTTCATATCTTTTGAAACTGGGCTAGTATTTCAGATTTTGACGGGTTGCTTTTGCTAAAGCATAAACACACGTGCCCTCGATCTCTATATCACTTTCTGGATGTTTATTCCAGACGACCTTCCCGTCCTTCCAACAGTATGAAACTATATAGAAGCATTCAGGCTGCATTTCTCTGTAAGTGACCTTCTTACTTCAAATAAAAGACGGAGAAAGATGAGCTGAAGGGCTTGGCTTATATGATGAAATTCATTAGTCATTTGTGCGTGGAACAATAATCAAAAAGCTTAAGTGCCAATGGGCGTCTTGTCTCCATCAAGGACAAATGGTTTATACAGCAATGGAATCGTTCTGAATTGGATTAGCACCTCTTAGTCTTGCCTGGAGGGCCAATCACTAGCACTCATATTGAATAAATAAAATCTGATTTGATTTTTCTAAATACACATATTAGCCAGGAAACTAGGTACATGCAACAGAGTTGTGGATCCGACTATGGTGGACTTGGGCTTTGGGGATTGGGGCATGGGTTTCGTGGTCCCAATCTTGGCCTGGATGGACTCGGGCCCGGATATTGGGGTTCTAAGCCCTGCCTCTTTGGACTTGGCCTCGATAAACTCTGGCAGACTTGGTCTTTGCTTGGGAACAAGCGTTGGGGTTCTTGTTTACGTAATACCGACACGGACATGCAACGACACGTTATTTCTCAAAAAATAGAGAATTCTGACACGTTCCGACACGTTATATATTAAATATATTTTTATATATAAATGCAAAAATAAATAACTAATAATAAAAAGAGCATATAATTAATTTATACTAAATATATTAATTCAACATTTGTTAATATCATTTATTATTTTAATTTGATAGAGATTGAATGAGAAATTCAAAAATTGCAAACACAAAAGAGTAAATTTGAAGGAACATATCCTTTTTCTTACACTTATCGGAAATTAATGAGATTTCTTATAGTTCCAGACCGAGTTCGGAGTTCATGATATAGATTGGCTTGAAGCTCCTTTGCAAAACAAGGTTCGAGAAAAATGAAAATTCAAGACAAGAACTCTCAAAGTACGACCAAAAGAAAATGAAACAACTAAATTTGCCATGAAAAATGTGACCAAAAGAGATAACTTGCACGTGACGCCTGCGAGAGGAGGGGCGTTCCATCGTCACTCACGGGAATGTTAAAACTTATAAGTGAGAAACTTAAGAGTGAAAATTCTCTTCTTTCCCCTTTATTTTTATTATTTTCATTATTTTTTCATATATTTATATTTTGACCCCTCAAGTATTGAAAATTTTTAAAATTGACCCCGTGCGTGTCGGAGTTATGTGTCGGAATTTCGGACTCGCGTGTCGAAGTGTGTCGGGAAGAGTTGACCACGTGTCGGAACGTGTTGGAGCGTGTTGGAGCGTGTTGGAGCGTGTCGGACACGTGTCGGAGTGTCGGACACGACACGAAGGCTTCCGGAGAATGTCGGTGCTTCTTAGGTTCTTGTGCTCAAACATAGGATTTCTGGTCCAATTACTGATATTTAGTCATATTTTGGAAAATGAATTTTGATTTTTTAAAGAGCAAATCATCTTCTTGAATTTAAGTATAGATTTCTGTTGACTGAAAAAATATTATTCACTGCCTTATTTTTCTAAGCGATTGAATGCTAAAATATAAGAAAATCTTCTTCTGATATTTTTTTTCGCAAAACACCACCCATCATGCCCTGCATGCCGAGCATGGCAGGGATAGATATGTGGCCATCCTCGCCTTATGACCTTGCCCTTTTATCCTTTGTTTTGTAGTTTTCCTGTTCTAGTTTTTTTTCTTTTTATTGAAAAAAAGCCGCCGAGGTCTGAACTTTCCTCATTTGTGGAATTGGACAATCAAATCCTTAAATTACAAATTTTTTTTCACGTTAGGAACACAGACTAAAATGCTTTTGTGGCAATTAAGCGGGGGATTAATGCCCCGCTAGCTCCCACGTGGCTGCCACTTTGCTCTTGCACGCTCATTGAATTCTTGAAAAAATAAAAATTTGCAAGAAGTGAAATTTTTTCATTAAGTAAAATGGGGTAAAATAAAAAATAAAAGAACAAATTCAGTTTGGACAGTCGACGCTATAAGCACAGAGTAGCAGTGGACCCCGATCGAACTTAAGCAACAACATTGCTGCTCCCATTTTCTATGCTCATTGAATTCTACTTAAAACACTGTCTTCACCTTCTATGCTCAATAGGAGCCAAGTCCCGGCCTGTACAAGCACCCATAAGAGGGAGAGAGAAAGAGCGTGCGTTAGCGACAAGGCTGCGGCCGTCACACTTTTGATGATGCGCCATCGAGTCTTGAGATGAACACTGTAGCATCGGATTACTATTTACTATCATGTTTCAAATTGCGATTTTTTCGAAACCCAAAATCTTGGCCAATAAAATTTTGAGATAAATACATTAGAAGTCCTATCTTCATCATAAATACCTGTTGACGTCACTTAATTAGAAAATAGTTGATAAATTTAAGGTCTCGCTAAGAAATATAAATAAAACTTGGTAAAGCATAAGAGAAGTTGGTTGATGACAGATTTAAATTGGAGTTGGTAATGCAAAACTAGTTGCTATCTTCATCATAAATTAGAGCAGGTAAGTAAGACAAATAAAAGTGGTAGTTCAATATAAAAATTAGTAAATTTTTTTAGAAATTTATAATTAGACGTTGGCAAGTCCACCTAATTAACAATTTAATCAGAGAAAAATTGATAAATAATAACCACATTGTTTTTGTAATTACTGAAAAAAATTTATAAACAACCCCACTCAAACAAATCAGGTCCCCCACGTCGTTCGATGGCGGTTTCTTCTTTTCTCCCTTCGCCGTTTTTCTCGTTATATCCTCAAAGAGACACGATCCTTCGCAAGACACGCATATTGCTTCTCTCTACTCTCAAACTTTTCACTTCAAAACCACCGTCCCGGAACAATTCTCTCTCATACATATAGTAAATACTCATCTTAGACACCGATCCATGTAAAATCACCATCCACAGGTACAGGAGATGGATTTGCCGTCTCCCGGACCGTCGGCGCCGCCAGAACCACCGACGCCACCCTCGCCTTTTCGTCAGCGGCCGCCAGACCACGGCCAATCGGCAAGCGATTACTTCGCCGATGGCACCGATCCGTACATGGAGTTATATGAACTGAGGAAGGCACGCAACGACCCGGAGGAAGAACCGGCCCCGATCAGTTCTGGTGGCAGGGGCAGCTTTTCGGCCAATCCTTCATCGTCTCCAGCCCCTTGGTCCACCGGCCTTTGCAACTGTTGCGACGACTTCAGCAGTTGTACGTGTTTCTTCGACGCCATTCTAATTTGAAGTTTGAACACCTACTTTTGGCGTTCGCGAGTCTGCAAAACATTTATTTACTTCAGAAGAGACTACCATTCTTCTTTTCCGAACAAATCACAAAAAATCTCATGTTAAGCAGTCAAATGCACTCTTCCCTTCATTTTGCCCGAGGGCTGTAGTCCAAATTCGTGTGAATTTAAGCCGATTTTCGAATTTGCATATATTAGAAGTACATAAGCGGACTTTCGACTTATTTGGGGTACGTTACCATCAAAATATAACTTGCATTTGATGCTAATTACTATGCCTTTGGCTAGAACACAATCTATGGATGTGCAAGGCGAGGAAGTAGCATGTTTGCAACTAACGAGTGGATTAATTTGGAATTAATACTCTGTAAATTCAATGTCCGATGCAGGTTGCTTGACATGTTGGTGTCCGTGCATTACGTTTGGGCGAATCGCAGAAATGGTCGATAGGGGGTCAACTGGTAAGTCGCCGGAAAAGCAGATTAATATCATGTCTTGGTCTTTCTCTCTCCCCCCCCCCCCCCCCCAAAACCAAAAAGCTTTCTCTCGACAGTGAGATCTATATGTTTGATTGATTTTGCTACAAAAAGAATATCCTTCAAAATACGAATGGCATTCATAAATGCGAACTAAATTTATACACAGGCCGCACTATGCATAGTAAATTGAGCAATGAAAGGAAAGGGTATGATTTGTAAACTTTAAGCTTGTTATGGTAACGTGTGGTAGTCTTAATCAAGATAATATGTGTTCCTTGCAAATGGGCATGCAGCGTGCGGGGTGAGCAGCGCACTGTACGCGCTGACAATGTGCGTGACGGGTTGTCCGTGCATGTATTCGTGCTTCTACCGGTCGAAGTTGAGAGGGCAATACTTCCTGCAAGAGAGGCCGTGCACCGATTGCTGCGTCCACTGTTGCTGCGAGGAATGTGCCCTTTGCCAAGAATACAGACAGCT
The DNA here is from genome assembly GCA_016097605.1 of Eucalyptus guilfoylei. Taxonomy (NCBI): domain Eukaryota; kingdom Viridiplantae; phylum Streptophyta; class Magnoliopsida; order Myrtales; family Myrtaceae; genus Eucalyptus; species Eucalyptus guilfoylei. The sequence goes on along the minus strand of CM027866.1, from coordinate 35,960,339 downwards.
CAAGAGCCTTGGCTTTGATCCTTCCATAGGTCCTCTCTCTCTCTCTTTCTCTCTCTCTCGTTTTAATAATTGTGGTTCATGCAAAAGCTTTCAATGAAATCTATATTTTCACGAGCAACAGCTTTGGAGGAAAATCGGTAGGTGTATCATGTATGCATTTTGATATCCGGAACATGGCATGACGGTACTGCTTGTTTAAAAAATTTCAAATTCTGTTGTGAAAATTTGATGTTCTCGCCCCTCTGAACTAATCTGGTGATGGGTCCCGGAATCGGAATAGGTTGGCACGGTAACATGGAAAGGCAGAGACGGCTCGCGATGCCTCCCGGCATGGAGAAGGGCATGAAGCGGTAGGACGGCATGTTAGAAACATAGGGACCGATAAGTCAGCTTTGGATTATTTCATGATCATTGTGCATTAAGTTTTGTTTTGTGAAAAGATGGCGAATTATGTTGATTGCTCGATCGTCATTGTTATTGGAATCTATCTTTTTTTAACTGACAATGGTTTGGTTTCTAGTTACCCTTTTAATATGTATAGAAAATTATTGGACTCTTCAAATTTGTAAAATAATTAATCCTAAAATTGTATGATTTAGTGGTGAAACAACAATTTAAACCCAAAATGGAGACTTTATAATAAAATACTTTTTGCTGATACAGGAAGCTACTTTCTTTTACATGAAATCTCATGCAATATCACCTATTGAACAATCATCGTAACGAGGAAGCAATCATAAGCGGACCATATAATGGCTATGACTTTAGGAGTTCGTTTCTTCACATTCTAACATGGGTGCTTTTCCAATGAAAAGCAATCATAAATTGTCAAATGCCACTTGAGATCGACCACCCCACTTGGGCCACATGATGGTCCAAGGTCGAGGCCCTTCATGAAATAATTATTTTAGTCCATCGATTCCCAAAGCGGCTATCTATTTCTTGCTCAAATGAGTATTCCAGATGCTGGGGCGAAGCCCCTCCTGCAAATTTAAGGAGACTAAGTTAAATAGGCGTATTGTTATCACATGTCATGGTTTGCACATAAAGTAGTTTCATCTGCTTGCGGACCGTGAAGGAAGGTGGCGAAGAAGATATAAATAAAGAGCAAAAACAAGTACTCTTTTTAAGAAGGATGATGTTTCCATGGATATAGGAATGCATCTTTAGTTCCTTTCTTTTTTTTTTAACTAGTAATAAGATCTAAAAGGAAAGGATGAAAGGATCTACACACACACAAACACAAAATCTTGGAAAGTTACTCAACAAAAAAAGAACCACAGATTAGATAACATAACAATGGAGAGCTGCTCAAATCATCACCGCGTGGAAGATATACGAAGTAAAGAGAATTCAAGTAATAAACACGAAAATCTTCGTCTTCTACCTGAAAAATCATCACTTAGGCATGACCATATATCATAACCACATGAAATATATACAAAGCTATATATACAAAGCTATGTTATTCTAAGGTGCGATATGACTTTATATATGTGTGTTGGCTTCACCAAGGATCAATTATCTCCGAACGGAAGAATCCCATTACCTCGACTAGGAGTGGGGGATAGCTTTGGTTCTTCTTCTTCTTCGAGCGAAGATTCCATATCTTCTTGGGAGCAAGACCTTTCCCACTATATAAAAGGGAAGGAAACGTTAGGGTTTCGAATGGGGGAGACGATGAACATGTAAGAGGGTTTTGGTGTGCAGGGTTTGTGAAGGGAGGGTCGGTATATATAGGCGTTTGGAGGGCTATATGAACCGCCATCGCCATGCGTGCGGGGGTTGAGAGACTGGGAGAGCGAGCGACCAGTCCTATCTAAGAATGCCTCAACCCCCGTCTTTGCAGACTTGCTGCAATCCCCGCACGTCCCAGAGATAGTATACAGACAACACAAACACGTGTTGCCTTGAGTTCAACGTGACATGACTATAGAGGACCAAGTTAGCCGCGAGTTCCATTGTCGGAAACTGGCACCCGGTCTTTTGCCGGTTTCAGATTTTTCTGTCGACAAATTGGTAGGATTTTTCCACTATTCTGAAAAGGAGCAAGATGAGTTCTGTTTTTTCTTTTTGCTTTATTTTTTAAAAACAAATCAAAGTGATTATATTTTTTTTGATCTGAAAAGTGATTATATTTGGATAAAAGTAATATATGCAAGATTCATTTGCAACTTTTAAAATAATTGATATATTCTGCGGCTAAAGAAAATTTTTTGGTGAATATTGTTCACAAATAAAAGAAATTTAAGAACTCAAAAAATAGGAAATGTAATTATCTAATATACTTTGAGCTTTCGATTATTTTAGGATTTGTAAAAACGATTAACACATAATTGTAGAGAAAGAGTCATTAATTTCTGCCTCTTTGATTGCATGACAGTGAGAGGTATTTATTGAGCTGATATTTAGTTAATATTTCTTAATAGATAGAGATATACAATGCTCAATTTTTTACGCTAATATCATTTAGACGGATGGAGCTCATATTGAAAGCACCTTCACTAATGAAAATTGTGTTATAGATGAAGAAGAGAGATACAATTCAATTTAAAATAGTGGTGATGAAAGAATCATGATGCCTAGAGTACATGAAACTTGTATTACCTTGCTAATGATATTAACAATTTCTTTTTCGTTACTTATAACATTTTTCTACTTGTACTATCTATATATCGGTATTTAATTATTTTTTTTAAAATTTTGAATCCTCTACTCCTAAATTAAGCTAAGAAAAAAAGAGGAAATTATGGAAAGTGAAAAAGATACGAAACTGGACGAAGCTGTCTCTTAATTTCTTCCATTTAAAGTTGTGGTTGGCATTGGTCAGAAAATTGAAATTATGGCACCGTCATACTAGCTGAGCCCTTACCATGTACCTTCTAGAATATGAGTGAACCAAAATTTACAAACTGATTAATTTTAAACCTTCGATCAATGGATGTGATCCTAACTCATAGAAGTTTTCCTTCTAGGAATATGTTCGCTAAAAGTCTTAAAACTCATCACGAAAGTGCAATTAAGTCCTACAACTTGCAAAAAATACAATCAAATCCTAAAACATGTCAAATTGGTGCAATCGAGTCATAGAAGTTGGACGACGGAAAATGCTGATTTGTGGATAATATTTTCTCTCTTCTACATGAAAATAAAGTGATTAAAACAATGTTATTTTGGTCCAAATTTGATTTTAATACCATTTTTATTTAAATTAAATAAAAAAATAAGTTAAGAAAAAAAAAACAATAGGCCACCCTAACTGTTGTTGCCCCACCATCCCTAAGAAGGACTCCCAATGGTGGGGAAATAGTCAATGAGGGTTACAGAACTCTCGCCACTGGCGACTCTTAGCTAGAATTGGGCGAGGACTAGCAAGCCCTTATTTGCGGTTGGCAAGGCCTTGGCCAGGCCAAGTCCCAATGACGTCACCAATCATTTCCTCCATGGCCCTTTTTGGCAAAGGTGGGGCATGCGGCCCTCATTGCCTAGTTCTTCTTCCTTCTCTTTTTTTTTCTTTTTTTTTTTTCTTGAAGTTTTAGCTTATAAATTAAATAAAATTTGTATTAAAAATTAGCTTTATATTTCTTGTTTTAGCCATGTCATCACCACATAGGAGAGAATATATTTTTAAAAAGTCACGTCAAAGATTTTTCGTTAACTTAGTTAAATGAAATTAATGGAATAACTCGATCGCACCAATTTAACAATTTTAGAACTTAACTAGACTTTTTACAAGTTTTAAAACTAAATTACACTTAGTGAAATGATTTGATTGTACCGATTTGATAAGTTTTAGGGTTTTATATATATATATATATAGAATTTGACCTTGTCACCTCTAGCTCCCGAGCTAGAAATTCCCCCGAACTCCAACTAACTACGCTACGCCAATTGGGTGGGGGGTGGGTTGAGGGGGACAATTCATTCATGCCGATATATTCCGTTAGGTGAAAGCTGATGTTGCCGATCGGTCATGCTCGCGAACGATCCACACGTATCCTAACAGAAGGTAACCATGGTCCAAAAGAAACCACCTAAGGCAATTGCACGAGTAGGTTCACGGTCCCCGATTGGCTTTCGGGCGAGATGGGGTAAGGTCGTAGGTATACACTCGAGAAGGCCACGTCCTAACAGAAGAGGAACTGTCATGAGTCCTGTTCCTGTACGCCAGGTGACCAATGAGAGGAGACTGAGTACTGTACCTTTCCCTTAGATCGAAGCTTTGGACGAGAGAGAGAGGGGGGGCGTTGGGGGATGTGAATCATGTGATCTGACGCATTGTCGTTTGGTGCATTCTTTCTCGTATCTTTCTTTCAAACCCACCGACCGACGAATCGGAAGTGATTTCACGTGAAAGGTGGGCAGCTCATGCCCTCTCAACAACTTTCCATCATTACAATTGCCCTTTTGCTTAATATGAGTATACGCGTGCTAGTAGCACTGTACTAGAGAAATGCCTGCATTACCGTAGAACAGTGTAATGGTGAAATGTTAGTCACAAAACCAGATGAGGCGCAAGACCGGATGGATGGAAAAGAAAAGATAGAAGGCAAAGTTCGGGCCTCATCTAGTTGTTTGGTTGGCATTTCACAGTTACATTGTTACACGATGATAATTGTGCTCTAGTAAGAAAAGATAGAAGTCAAAGCCGAGCCATCCTCTGATTTTGCGGCTCGTAGTTCATTGTAACACTATTACACAGTCATAATAGCAGTGCTTTACTTACTATTTTGTAGTTTTGGAAGGGAAAAGGATTAAAAGTCGGCGGTAGAAGTTAAAATAAAGAAAATAAAGCTTCATCAGGGAGTGATTAAATTGCCAAAAATAAAATAATACCTTTGATAATATTTATTAATCTAAGAGGTTATGATTTAGTCTACAGTATATAATTAGTGAGATAAACCATTATATTTATTTTAGAAAAATAATTTGCATTAGCTAATAAACTATTTTACAAAGTTAGATTATTTACAACTCCCAAATATATATATGTAAAAGGATATGATGATCATAAGTCCTGCTTTTCAAATTAAGTTCTCTATAGAGTAATAATAACAAATTAAGTTTAGATTATGATTAAAGTACTTAAATTTTATATATTTTATATTATTAACCATCAGCCAGGTAGCCATTGTGCTATTAGCCTAGTTGTCGAAACTTACATGGTTTGGGTTCGTGCGAGAGGGTTGTTTATCAAAGAACTCTTATTCTCGTAATCTCCTATCAGTTCTAGGTAGATTCGTCAAACGGATGGGTTAGGTTAGGTTTGGATTGGGTCATAAATGGTCCAACTCAAATAGACTCATTTCCACACAATGTAAATTTAGTGACTCACACTCAGTTTAACCCATACCCAATTTATATCCAATCCAACTCATATTGCTATAACATTCTATATTTATTCCAATCTACAAAAACTTATTGCCAAACTAAGGTGAAAGTATAAAATGAGTGAGCACGAGATTGAATGAAGACGAGAGAGACCGAAGAGAATCATAAAATGAGTTGTAAGTTGTAAACACATTTATGACCTATTTACTCATTATAAATAATCCATTGATAATCTGTTTATCATTAGAAATTGGTTTATGACCCATTTTGACAGTCTTAATTCTAGGGATGTTGTTGGTCTAATCCCACCCACCGATGCGTCACGGCAGCAACCGATGGTGAACTAGGTTCTTATCAGTACAACTGTTAGATCTACCATCGCTCCTTCCTATGGATGTGTTTGTTTTAGGACCGAACGTTTGGGTCATGAGTGTCAAAATCTGGGCATAATCATTCCTTCTGATAACGTCAAATCGGTCTTTCATGCAGCAGTGTTATTGCGACTCGCTGCACTGCAGTCGTTCATGATTTTGCTAGTGGCCCATGCAAGTGATTGAAAAATTTAATAACAAGAAGTTGCACGCCACAAGATCATATTACTCGGATAAACCGATTTTGTCGTTCGATTGCCGATGCAGATCTGTATTGGCAGTGAAAAAACCATGGCTTTCGTTTCAATTCCCCTTGTATCAACTCATACTCCGCAAATACGTCCATCTATCACTCATCTTTCTTGACTTCTTATATCCACCAAGACATGCTCGTGCCCTGTGTACTGATCGTGCCGCTGAGTTTTGAAGACAATCGTTGGTAATTTGCCGTTTTCGGTCAGGAAAATAGTCAGACAACTCTTAACTTGGACTGACTAGGATTGCAAAGAACGGAATTGTCTTCCATCACAAGAATACTAAATTGACGTAAGGTTAGAGAAAGAAATCGTATTAAAAGATGCTTCACCCTATTGTAACATGAAAATTCACACCCAAAGCCTTAGCGTTTCAAGGATGTTACAATAGATTTTTATTTTTTACTCAATCTAAATTTTGTAACTGACCCAATTTGACGCCTCCTATCTCAACAATTGAAACTTCTACAATATACAAAATGTCAACACATGTAGATTTGCGCATAATTTTTCATAATCTCTTGAAATGTAGCTATGCTTTTGCTAAAGCATAAACGCCCGCCCTCGGTCTCTAAATCACTTTCTGGATGCTTATTCCAGGACGATCTAAATCACTTCCTGGATGCTTCTTCCAGGACGACCTTCCCCGTCGATCAAACCGTATGAAACTAAAATGAAACGTTCAAGCTGCATTTCTCTGGAAGTAACTTTCTTACTTCAAATAAAAGAAGAAGAAAGATGAGCAGAAGGGCTTGGCCCGAACGATGAAATTCATTGGTCATTTGTGTCTGGAACAATATTGACCTTAATAATCAATAGGCTCAAGTGCCATATCGAAGGAGCTATGAAAATAAAAGAGAGACCAACGGGCATCCATCAAGGACAAATGGTTTATATAGCAATGGAGTCGTTCTGAATTGGATTAGCACCTCTTAGTCTTGCCTGGAGGGGCAATCACTAGCACTCATATTGAAGAAGATTACGGTCCAAGGGTTCCAAGCTAGCTCAGATCTTAATATAAAAGAAAGCTTCTTTTCAGCTTGCATGACCAAGAGCTCATCCCACTTCTTTGAAGCAAACATTCAGGAATTGTAAAATAGGAGGAATCAAGCTATTATAACGTCTCTCATGTCATTTGTTCTATCGCAAGAAGTTTGAAAAGGCGAAACTTCCGGAGTATGTATCTCGTTGCGCCAACAAATAATCCAAACTCTCCATTGGGGACCCAAGTAACAGTGCAAGTCTCTGTCAAATTCTGTTGTAAAGCGCCTATGAACATCAGAAATCTCACACCTATCCCACAACTCACTATATAAGGTTTGGACGCTGACAGTCTGAAAGAGATTCAGAGCATTAGGAAGGTTCTTTCCTGCTTGGACCATAAGAGCATTGTGGAGGCCAGTTCACATGAATTCACCAACATACAAAAAGAAGAGTCCATTGGTATGATGCTTCTTGAAATGCTATGTCACACGTGCTTAGATATTGAAGAAACACAATGATAATTTTGTAACTCGCCTGAGTACTCCAAGAAAGAAATGCAAGGCCCTATGGAGAGTGAAAAAAAAGCTCATAAGCAGATGTTATGACTCATACTATTACTGGCGAGGACATTTTTCTGCCAATTTAATTATTCATAGGAATGTGTAGAATAAGAGGTAAAAGTTTCTAGCACTTGTTAATACTACATGAAGATGGGCTTGAAGGGAATTCGTGGAAAAGAAAGTGTACGGAAAGTTCAATTGTAAGAACGGGGTAATGTAGGTAATCCCAACACCAGACGGTAAGCCACTGCATAAGCAGCATTTAGTGATCATGATAGAGGATGTAAGACGTTGAATCAACTAGAAAGAAACTCCCCAAATGTTCTTGATAACAAAACTGAACTACAGGTGGACTCATTGGCATGTACACCCAATGCGGTACAGTTAGGCATAATTCTTGTCTTGATCAAAACAGAGAAGGTAGGCAATCAAACCAACAACTGGAACGAATCTAAGATAATTCACTATTCCAGTCTTGCTATCCTCAATGTTTCGTAGGTTGTCACCGATTAGCCAAGGCTGGAAGACTGTGTAAAGTACTATATCCCATATGAAGGCATACGCCAGCCTCTCAGAACCAAGGTAGCTTACCAAGAAGTCCAATCTGTCTGCTATGCCACCGAAATCGCCATCACTTCTGCCAAATAGGGCCCACAATACCGAAATCAGACAAACTCCTCCACCTATCAGTCCCACAACCGGTGCACCATTCGTCATCACTGAGCCTAGCTGAGAGAGCTTGCCTGGAGTTTCGTCCTGCTCAGCCTGATTTAATCGGATGGCCATGTAAGGAATTAGGAACGCTGCATCATGATAGAGGAAAGAATTACTTGAAGGGAAGTGTAGCCACCAACAAGAATGTCGAGAAGATCATTGGCAACAAAAAGGAGAAGAAAAGTGGCAAGTAAGAGATATTGTAGTTTCTCTTCTCGATGTGTTCGTTCATACAAACTTGCAATTCCCTATCAAAAAATATGAGAGTCGGTCTCAAATAAAGATTGGCCTAAAGGAAATATCTTAAATTTGAAGCCGACACTCGTATTGCTCATGCAATTAAATTTAGTAGAGAAGCATACTGTTTGTGAGGAACATCTGCAGGCCCCATAAAATGTCCAGTGAACCTTTGTATCTGTCCTTTCTGAGATCGGTAAATAGCAGAGGAGCAAACATGAATGTCCAGCCAATGACGAAATTAAAGAGGCCTTCAGACATCTGATGGGGAGCAAATGGCCAATAAAAATAACAAGGGAGACTACATCAGCTAGCATCAAGCAAGAAAACTAGAGATGATGATGTAAAGTAAACCATTCCTACAAGAATCCTTACCGGGTGGAGGACTGGGGCATTAATCAAATTAATCCCAACTACCCTGCCAAAAATTTTACTGCACAAATCAAGTTCACTTTACCAAGAGGAATTTATAACTGTGCGCATGTCACTAGTGGCAAAAGTAGGTTTGTTCCCTCAGTCAGCGACTAAAGTGCAAAGAGGGCATATGAGGAGCATATACTTAAAGAGTCAACAGCATCTTAAATTCAAAAGCCTGTGTTCACATTGTGTATCCACGAACACAACTAGCACAGACCGAAACCACAGCAGCTTTAGGACTAAAGTCCAAATGGGGTTCCAGCTCCGCACTATGCATACGTCCCAGATATCCACTCACATTATGAGGAGAATTCTATCTTTCATGCAAGAGACAGTGAAAAAAGCTTTCACCTCATCAAGTCATAACTTTTAAGAATGTCCCTCAAAGGCAGCCATGCACACAATGTGAACTAAAACAATCCTGTCAACTATCAAGTATCAACCAACTCATTGAGACGCTCTCTTATTTGCCCGGAAACAGAAACATAATCTAACCAATCAAGAACTTGCGCTGAGCTGCAGATAACTAAATAGGCATCTAATCCCACCAAAAGTTGCTCAAACAAAAGGACCACGAATGTGTACAGCACACAATAGGGGTTTACCCATGAAATATCACATACCTTGGATATTGAACGATCTCAACATGAAAACCCATTGAAACCACTAAGAAAAGCTGAGCTTACCGGAGTTCATCAGGGGCAGTATGAAGAAGAAATTCAGAGAGAGCCCCACAAGAGAATTCACCGTTTCAGAACTGATCGCCCACACTGGATCTCCCTAATTCACAGATTCCCCCAGGAACATTCCATTACCAACTTTGCAATATTGAAGTCAAAGGCACATAATGGAATCCAATATGAGCTCAAAACTCGAAATGTCATCAATTTACCGGGGCATAAGGGAGAAGAAAGAGCCACAGGATGTAGACCGCCTCGGCTGCCCACAGGATAATCTGAAGCGCTCGCCGCCAACTACCGCCGCCGCCGCCGCCCTCTACGGCGTCGGAGACCGCGTCGCCTTTCCGGCGGGAAGCGCGGCGGGCGGAAGCGAGGGAGCGGGAGGGACGGAGAGGGTCGGACGCGGCCGGCGGTTTCGGAAGCCACGTTCTGGCGTTCAAGCGTGGCGGGACTTGCTCTCTGCTTGGTGGGCGCCAGCGGTCACGAGCGGCGGAAGCCGAAGGTCCGGAGATGGAGGACGGAGAGTTCGAACGGAGGCGAGAAAAATTTCCGGCGAGCGGCGGAGGAGCGCGGCGGGTCGCCGCCACCGGAGTCATCCGCGCTCTTGTGGCTGTTTCTCGGTGGAATATGCCCGGAGACGCGCCGAGCCATTACCACATCATTGCTAAATTTGGGAGTCACCGTTGACGTGGACAAACTGTGATCTTAAAAAGAGAAATATATCATCGGTATTCTTTGGGCCGGATCCGGATCCTATTGATTTGTTGAATTCGTCCAAACCATTCACTCTTTTCGTAAAACAAAAGAATGTATTTTTACATGATATATACATTACATTTGTTAAATCCAGATCCCGCCTGCAACGATATCATTCGCTCTAGGTTGGAGCCCGCATGATTTTGTTATTTTGGGTTTTGTTCAGAAAATATCTCATTACAAATTATGACAAATATCATCTCATATATGACACTTCATCTCACCCCACTTAGACGATATGAAATTCTATTCATCCATGCCTCCTTCATCATTCTTAAATTAGAATTGCACTTTGTCTGAATACCCTCTAACTCCAACGATCACTTCTGCCCTAGACAGACTGGATTGTTACAATAGTTACTCGTGTCAAATAACATATTACCATTAAACCGATTGTGCCTTGTATCGGAGTCAATCGCTAGGACCATCATATAGTTTTTAAAAAAAATGGCATGCTAATTTCATCCACAAATTAGCTTTATACACATTTATTTAAAAATTAGGTGACGAAAGTGCCCTTATAAGTCTTGTGCCCCCTTCTCTATTAACATCACTCACGTGTATAGAGTTGCCTCCTGGCCACACCATGCCGGCATTGCTAGCCTTTGCACTACCACTACCATTGCCATACGTCACTCACGCACTCTGGCCATCTTTAATTCAAACCCTGCTTATTATAATAGAAGAAATGACAAAAAACATGTGCCTGAGCCAAAAATAGCATATAAATATCAACCAAATATAATTGAATACAGGAGAAACTAGAAAGCAAAGGAAGAAACTGAGTGCTATGAATGTGTGGGCATTTTTCTCATTCTCCTTCATTGGGGTTTGAATTGAGCCGATATAGGGATGGAATTAGCATGGCTCAAGAAAAAGATTTAAGTAGTAAATTTTTCAATACAGAGTTCCTCGAACCTAAGCACGCTTGGAAAGGTCGGGTGTAAAACGGTTCGCCCAGACTTGCCCATTTTGTCCTCGAGGCTAACCGGGCTTCGGAGGGATCTATTGGGCCGAAGCCCAATGGCGACGAGCTACATCCACTGTTAACCTTGCACGTTCGAGATGAAGGGACTACGTCCGGGCCGGGCACACGAAACGAGCCCGAGATTCGGGCCCAGTGGGCCTAAACCGGATCCGAACCGTCCGACGCAAGCTTCGCTCCCCTCCCATCACTGTCATAAAAAACAAATCTCCCTCCCTCCCTCTCTCTCTTTCTCTCTCTCTCTATTCTGAGAGGGACTCCCTTTCCCGCCCATTCCGCGCCGCAGCAATGGCTCCCAAGTCCAGCAGCACCGAAGGTAATCCATCGATCGATCGATCGAACTCTCTCGTGTTCTCGAACCGTCGATTCCGTCGTCTCTCGGTGTCCGATTCCGAGTTTCCACTTGTCATTTCCGCCTGCCTCGGTGTGTCGATTTCCAGTAGGATCGCGATCCTCGTTTTGTCGTCTCTGCGATTGCTGATGTACTAACGCCTCGCTCTTCGATGCGTTTTCATGTTTTTTTTCGTTGCAGAAATCGTTCTCAGCTTCGTCAATGAGGTAAATCTACGTTTTCCCTCCTTCGTCAATGAGGTAAATCTATCGCGTAGAGGCGGTGGTTAGGTTTTGCTTCGAATCGCAGGAGATTGGAGGTTTCTGATTGTTTTGGTGCGTCGAGGTAGAATGCTCGTGCGCTCTAGTTTAGGTCGAGGAGACTGGATATTTTGATGCTATTTTCACTTGAATTAGCATGATCCAGTTCGACTTCAGAGGCCGTCGTCGCATTTTTTGTTCCGTTCTCTAGCTTAATTGTTCTTGATTCTCGACGTGATCTGGATTTTGAAGCACGGACTGTTAGATGCTTATTGAAAGTTTCCAATGGAAGTACAGATCGCAAAGGTCTCGTCAGGGTACACTATGTTCTTCAATGATTTGACTTGCTGATGAGGATACATCCTTTTTCCCCCCTTCCGAAACCAGCAAAACAGGCCGTTGAATTCCCAAAATGTGGCTGATTCTCTGCAAAAGTTTAACCTCAAGAAGACGGCAGTCCAGAAGGCATTGGATACTCTTGCTGATAACGGGCGAATATCCGCTAAGGAGTATGGTAAGCAGAAGATATACCTCGCTCGGCAGGACCAGTTTGATATTCCAAACAACGAAGAGCTCAATCGGATGAAGGAAGAAAATGCCCAGTTGCAGCAACAGCTTGAAGAGCATAGGAAGGCAATCAGTGAGCTTGATGGAGGTGTCGCCTCTATCCACTTGCTAGTCTTTGCTCAGTAGCATCGATTTGTCGGTCTTTCCTTTTGTTTTTCGTTTCAAAGTGACTCATTCGATGGCAGCAGTTTACCTCCTACAGAAGATTAGTAAAGGTGGTCTGCAAAAATCCCTGGAGTACTGGATCTCACATGAATTATGTTCTTGTTGCAGAAATAAGAGGTTTGCAGTCAAATCTTACTCTGGAACAGATACTTGACAAGGAAACTAAACTCAGATCAGAAGTGAGACATTTGGAAGCACTCCTCTGTTTAAATCTTCCACATAGAAATTTCATTTAGTAGATACGGGCAGTTTGTCTGAATGATTCCATTCCAGGTGAAGGTAATGGAGGAAAAATTGGAGAAGTTGCGTGGAGGAGTCACCCTCGTGAAACCGGAAGAGCGGAAGGCTGTGCAGGATATGTTTGCGGAAAAGATAAGACAGTGGAGAAGGCGCAAGAGGATGTTCAAAGATCTTTGGGACACCATAACTGAGAACTCACCCAAGGATCTGAAAGAATTCAAGGTTCTCTGCTTTGATTTATTCTCCAGAACATACCTTTTGAGGGTGTAATCAACTCTGAAGTCTAAACTTGCTTTTGTTCTTACAGGAGGAACTTGGAATTGAGTATGATGAAGACGTTGGTGTCTGTTTGCAGTCCCTCTGCAACTTACAGCAAAACAGCAAGAAGCGGCCTAGAAGCCAATAGTCGGTTGGTGTCTTTCTCCGGTAGCAACTTGGGGTATATATTGCTTTGCTTCCTTAGAGAAATATACTGATGCCGATATGTGTAAACTATTCCATGCTTGGACCATCCGAAGCTATTCCCTTCTATGTTCAATCAATGAATATGTATATGACACTTTGGAATATATCTCAATGAGCCTGTGATACTATAATCAGTGGCAGGATTTTGTGTGTGATATTACACTCATGATTAGCTGTTGAAGTTATTGTTACCATACTTCAATAATTTATTCTGATGTGATCACATGTAATGTGCCTAACTTTTAATTGTAATATTAAATAAACGATTAAAACAAAAAGATGACAGCCCTTTTCTGTGCAGAAGTAAAAGGAAAATTTACTAATGCGGAATGCTATACGACTATGAAAGCGCAGAAACATACTCACAATAAGATCACAAGAATTGTTATCCATCGGCTTATTTCTAATACAGAGCCAATACAATTCAAAATTCAAATAGAATGTAGAGCAAAAAAATTGCTTAAATCAACTGCAATTTATAATGAAAAACGGACAGAAAGAAAAGAAAACAAAAAAGAAAAAAAGAAAGGCCTGCGATAGGAACAGTTCTCATCATGGTTTCACAGACTCACAACACGACGCGCCCAATCTTTCTCAGTAACCACGAACTTGTCTGGTCCGGACTGAGAATGGTCTCTCTTCTAAGTTCAGTTGCGCATTTCGCATCTTCGATGCTTCGGCAGCATGTATCGTGGCAAGACCGGGGTCCATATCCATCTTCCTACCAGCCTGGAACCTTGAACGGATATGCTTCCAAGATGAGAGATGGGGTGTAGTTTCGACTTTACCGCCGTCTTTGGACTTGCCATCATCCTGGTTTGGTAATCCAGCATGAGCGCGTCCTTCGTCAATTTCTCCCTCATCTTCACTTTTATCAAAGATCACCTCCTCTGCGCAGCTCATCTCTTCTGAGGAAGTTGCATCAATTTCCTCCAACTTTGAACTCGAAGAAGAAATCGATTGCTTTGATCCTCCTGCATTTACGACGAGAGGTGTGTCTGGAACTTGATGCTCATCATCCACCGGTCCTCCTTGCGCTTTGGACTCGACCTTGTGGAATGATTTCGCCTTTGGGGTATCAGGACCGTCACGATCATCCGGATCATGGGATCCAAACCGAGAGAGTTCAACTGCTGCTCTTGCAGCAGCAGCTGCATGAGCAGCCGATTCAAAAGCAGCCTGAGCTGCATCAGCCACATCCTTGTACTTCTTGTTCATTTGGAACGAATCAGAAGACAAGTCCTCTGTCCCTCCTGGAGACGAACACTGCACTCCCTCTGCAAGCTCAGGCTTCTTGTCGACACATGTTTTATCCTGCATTGATCATACCCATACATGGAAACACGACGGCTATTTAGGAATCGAATTTTGCGTTGACTCTTTGTATGAGAGAGCATTTTCTCTTGAACATTCCTTACCTCAGAAGTACTGGAAGGATCACCCTCCAGATGCAGTGCGATGCTGTTCTCGGCTGCGATTTCTTTCAGCGCCTTCACTCTGCTCTCCCAGTTCGGCTGCCTCGTCGACAGCTTCGTTACCATCTGCAGGAACCCCAGGTTTTTCTTATTCGTGAATGTAATAGATGACGAGGTGTCGGAAATCACAGAGACTTAGGGCCTATTTGTTTGTGTTCTTTTTTTGTTGTTATGAACACAATTTCTGTTTTTTTTTTTTTTTTTTTTTTTTTTTTTTTTTTTTTTTTTTTTTTTTTTTTTTCTGGGAAACAAAAAAAGAAGAGAAACGCGTTTACATTTTTGTTCCAAATCTATTTTTTTGTTCCCGGGAACAAATTTGGAACAAAAAAATTTCTTGTTCCCGGAACACTTCCGAGAAACAATTTTTCTCTCTCCTATTTTTTTTCCTCTTTCTTTTCTTCTTCTTTTTTTCTTTTTTTTTTCTTTGGCCTGTCGCCGGCCTCAGCCATGGTCAGCAACCGGCCGTCGAGGGCCGGCGACCTCACTGGAGCGTCGCCGGCCCCTGGCGAGGCTCGGCCTCGCCTTGGCTGGGCGAGCTCAAGCTCGCCTAGATCCAGCAAGGCCGAGCTTGCCCAGCCACCGGCGAGGCTCGGCCTCGCCGAGGGCCAGCGAGCCTCGCCATGGCTGGGCGAGGTCGCCGGCCATGGCCGAGGCCGACGACCGGCCAAAAGGAAAAAAAAAGAAAAAAAGAAATATAAAATAAAAATATTAAAAAATTATACAAGTTTACCAAACGTGTTTTTTTTTTTCTATTCCAAGAATAGAAATTTTGTCCAATTACTAAACGCGTTCTTCCGTTCAAAAATTGTTCACTGGAATGAAATAATTTTTAAATAGAAATATTACCAAACGCATCTTTAAAGTAACGCATGATCAACTCAAAAAGTGAAGAAGGCATCGTCAACTTGCTATAGTACTAGTGTTTCTACAGTTCTGTTCACTGACTCAATTTGAAATTAAACTTCAATTTCGAAGATCTAGAATTTGCTATTAAACAGAAAAAAAATCACATCTTTGGCCAAAGAACACAGCAAAATTACATTGAGCGAACGTGCAACTTCTGTCCAATCTCAACTCTTCGGAGTCCATCATTTCTACCATGATCAGATCATCAATGTGAAGTAGATTCAGAGTAAAAAACCAAACGACGTACCTTAAGATTCACGGTGCAATGGTTCCGCAGTTCGACCGCGCGAGCCACGAACTCTTTGCCGAAGTGCGAAGCGAAGACGCTGCGGATCTCCTGGAGCTCCGGGAAGTCTCCGCACCTCGAAGACGCGTAGATCAAGCTCGATATCACCTCCTTCAACTCCTCGGGACATTCTCTGCGAGTTCCGATCAATGACCAAAAAGGGGTAAGAAATCCGCCAAGAGCGTCGTTGACCATAAACAAAACGAGGAAAGCCAACGAATGACGAGAAAATAAAATATAAAAAAAGAAAACGGATCGAGTCGAATCAAGATGCGTACTTTTCTTGTTCGACGAGGTCGGCCCTCTCCATCAGGAGATTGCAGTAGCTCTCCATCATGTCGTAGGCGTCCATCATGTTCTGCTCCTTGATCACTTGCTCCACCTATCGTCAGGCAAAAAAAAGAAGAAAAAAAGCAATGAACTTTCAGACGATGCACCAACTCGCAACGCAAACCCACGATCAGATCATCAAAATGGGTGTCGACCCAGCAAAGAGGAGCTTACCCGAAGGAGAGCGCGCTCGTGGTGGCCGAGCTGGAGGAACTGGAGGACGTCGTGGCGGGACTGGGAGAGGCGGGACTGGCGCTGGGTCTTGAGGACGGCGAGGCGGGAGACGGCGAGGCTGACCAGGGGCTTGAACTTGGCCACCCGGCGGGCGCGCCCCAGCAACCGGTCGAGCTTCCTCCCCATCCGTCGAGCTCCCGGGTCACGTAACGCGCTCAAGAGCAGGCAGATAGAGAGAGAACAATAGAGAGAGAGAGAGAGAGAGAGAGTACCTACTACGTATGTGAATTATGCAGGTTTATGTAGAGGCGGACAAGCAAGCGCAAGCTTGATTTCGCCTTTTAATTTGGGTGACGCAGGGTAGTGATTAGAGTTTAATGCGTGTTTAGACTTGGTAGGGAGATATTCTTAGGAGCTAAGTCTGCGGCTGGGGGCGAAATGAAGAGAAAAAGAAAACTGGGTTTTACGCGGTTTGGGTTTGAACTCATCCGCCTTCCTCCTTCGCCTCCTTCGACGAAGCTGGCTTCGTTTCCTTTTTAGTCCGCAAATTGCAAGCAGGTCCTTGTCGCGGACCTTAATTATCATTAAAGTACAGGCCCCATCTAATTTTCGGCCTGTCCCCTTCCCTCTTTTGGCATGCCCTCTCTTTTCTTTTCTGGTAATATAAAAAAAATCCCAAATTAATGAAACCGTGTCGACTAATACATTTATTTATGACAAATTTAATACTTAGGGAAAAAATCAGGGTTTTCAATGGATTTTAGAAAGGAGAGAGCTTTTAAGGTAAAATTGGCAAATTTTCCTATCTTAGTTGTCGGTCACATGTTTTCCATATTAGCATATCTTAGTTGTTTGTTATATGTTTTTCATATTAGCAATTTAATGGTGAAATTGGACGGAAGTTAGCAAAGGTAAAATTGTCATGAAGACACCCGTTTTGTGTTTTTTTTTTAACGGGAAAATTAATTTGAGATAAATATGGCATGATTGTACTACTTCGGAATTTTATATGAATTAACTCCATTTTTATTTTTTTGGATTAGCCTGTGCCTTAAGGTGGAGGTCATCGCTTTTGTGGATGGACTTTGTGCAATTTGTATTATTACATGTTTACTATAAGGTGTTATGACCTGGTACCCAAGGTCATTATGGACTCTTTCATACACAGATTGTCATTAATCCACATTACCATTTCCAAGCCTTACTCACTTGGGCTAAAAAACAGACAGGAAATTATTATAAGCATTTCATTGACTTTTTGAAACCCAACAATTTCCAGCACACTTCTTCACCAAAAAAAAAAAACAATTTCCTGCACACTTACCTAGGTGTCACACATGGCGTTGCGAAAAATAGAATTCACAAAAAAAAAAAAAAAAAAAATTCCGGCACAGGTTGCAAAGTAGTTCGTAAAAATATGGGGCCTCATTGTAATTCCATTTATAGTAAATACACGCTTTTGGCATTGGTTTCACGATCCTCAGGTGAAAAATATTTCCCTAGAAAATGATCATTTATACTGCTTGATTTTATTTTAGGAAAATGGTTTCCGAAGAATAGAGCCATAAGTCTTCCGAAACTTTCTGAGTTTCTTATCTCACTTGACAATTCATCTGCGTCGGATTTGGCTCAACTGGGGTAGGTGTTGCTTGCTTGTTCGTAGAACATTCTGAAGTGAACAGAAGAAAAAGTGCGCAAGAAGAGACGACTCGTTCAGAGCGGAACGTTGATGGCGTTGAAAAATGCTACCTCCGGGTAGTTTCGTGTGGGCTTCCGCTTCCATTAATCTATTTGTCTCATGCCGCGATCGTTGAAAATGGAGGGCAGAGCCCAAGACCCCGAACGTTTCGCTGATTGGGACTGCAATCAAACCGGTTCAATCTCGATGCTTGGTCTTGAGAATGTACACCTGAACTTTGACGGCACCAGAAGGTAGGTTCCGAGAGCAAATCACAAGCCAAATTGGACAAATTGGACGGACAGTTTTGATGTCTGACAGCACAGGCTTTTATGCATTCTCGTAGATGTCATGTAAGGGTAATAATCTCTTCGTCGCGCTTTGGCTGATGGGGCTGGTTCGAGCAGCCCGGGCGGAGAGCTTTACCGGTTCCATTTTTAATTTTTTAGCCGAGACACTTTTCATGCCCCGGCCGGAAAGTGTTGTGGGCCCTGGCCAGGCTATACGTGTTCGACTTGGTCACATCCACAGGACCGAACGAACGGCTATATGCCATGCTCAGAATTGAAAAAGGCCAAACTCCACTCACAAGAACGGTAACACCATTTCTCAAACAAAATTCGCCCTGTGATTTCATGCATCTGTGTTTAAATCAGCAACAAAGGACAATGGAGACCATGATCTCGATCTGTACATTCAGCTGGAGGAGAGGCGGAAGAGCCGTTTGATCGTGGCGACCTTGTTGAGCTTGAGCGGGTTTCGGTGCACGATGGGGACCTGTGGTCGCCGGAGACCTTTGACGCCATTTGGGTTGTTGGGATATTTACAAGAGAGGATCACCTTCTTCTCCAGCATGTTCACCACGACGGACTCTGTTTCTGCAGATTGACAGGAATCGACAAAACCTCAAACACAACAGATGATGCGAACGAAGAGATCCGAGGAGCGAAAACAGCCAAAAGAATCGAAAAGTAAAGAGGCCAATGATTTCAAATGGGAAATTTCTTTGCCACACAGAGCACGGCACTGAAACTCTAATCGATGCTCCTTCAGGACCGCAAATGATGCGGACTTGGGGAACCCTGTTTGTGGAGTTCATCATTGAAGATGAGAGCAAAACGGTGATCTCATAATCATGAGCAAAGATCACGAACGGGGAGAGATAAAGTACGCACTCAAGATTTGAAGGATATTAATGTTAGGTATAACAAAAATAAATCCATAAAATTGATGTGATGTGCAGAAAGCCAGACAGCAAAATAAGAATTTAATGAAGTAAATCATATTTAATACCCAATTAGAGTCTATCGCATTATATAATAATATAAGTTCTAGGGAGTGGCCAGACTATACCCGACGGCATTATACTCTTCTGCAGCCAAGAAAACGATATTTAATCTTCGACCCATGATTTCGATAATTAAAAGTGCGAACTTAGTTCTATGTCAGCATAACGAGTAGCATAAAATAACAATTGAAAAACAGAAAAGAAAATTCACAAAACTGAGGCTAGTACTTGCCTGGGACCAGGTCCATCCGGGTCCCATGTTGGCAAAAGAAAAAACAAAGGGTACAATGCAGACAAAGGTGCCTGGCCATACCAGATTTATAGGGTCTTCCACATTCTAGCAGTACTTGAGCAGAGGTTTTCTGCAAATTTAAGGGCCGACGTAGGAGTTCGGAATCGGTAACTAAGGGAATAAGGTTAAAAAGCATGTCCTTCCCAAACTGTTTGCGCCATCAGCGTTTGCTGAAGTTTTTGCAGGGATAATTTCCAGTTCTTGCAATCTCAGAAAATCATTTCTGAGAATTTCCATGTGAAAGAAGTTTTCTTGAAAGTAACATTGTTTTATTTCATGGAGTAAATTGATTCGATTAGACTGATTCCACTGATGGGCCGTAGGACTTGGCATCCTAAGACAAGACCCTGGAATTAGTTCATCAAAGAACCAGATACAGGGCAAAATTCTAAATGCTCAACTCGAAAAAAGGACAGAAAAAGAAAGCGGTTTCATCCAAAAAATAAAATAAAATGGAGAACGAGATAGCTCAAAGGGTAAAAGAAAGGATCTTTGTTGTTACCGCTCATGCGAGACATAACATCAGCAACTCGCTTCTGGCACTCCGCACATCGTATATCAGCTGACAGAACCACCTCCTGCATCTGCAGTCCCACAAACATTCACCCCATTTCTGTAATCAGCCTTCTTCGCCTAAACAGGATCACCAAACAACCAATCACACCCCAACCAAGAGAGAGAAAGAGAGTACAAACAAGAGGCATGGTCAAGGACTCGATGGAGGCCAAGCTGGTCTTTGCGATGACGACGTCGGGCGAGCCGATGCTCTGCTTCGAATGGTCGTCGGCCCTTTTAATTCGCACCCCCTCGTTAGGCAGATCATCGTCGTCCCCGAAAGCCATGCCTCTTTCCGGCTAAGGTTATTTTAAACGGGCTTCGTCTAATTCAACACCGAAAGGCCATCTTCTTCCTCATCATAAGGAGAAAGGAGGAAGGTGGAGAGTTCACGACAACATGATAGAGAGAGGACAAGCAAGTGAGAAGGGCTTTTCTGAAACAGGGAGTGAGGAGCAAGTGAAAACGATTCGGGACCAGTTGCTCCCCTCCCTCCTGCTCTGATGGAACTCTTATCTTCTTCTTCTTCCTTCTTCCTTCTTTCAGGTGCTTCCGAATGTTGGAGAACAGGGGAGGAGAGAGAGAGAGAGAGAGAGAGATTAGGACATGTTTCGGAGCTGGAGTACAGCAGAGAAGTAAAGTGAAAAAGGCTATCCTGTGCTGAGGCTGACAAAGCATTTGCCTTTCCTAGCCCCCCACCAAACCTTTTTCTTTGTCACAATATTCACTCATTGGAATTACATTTATATAAACGGGGCTTTGTTAAGAAATGTCAATTACCTAAATGAGAAAAAAAAATTCATTTCCAATACATTATATCTGTCATAATACCGGTACGTTATATTTTAATAATTAAATATTTTCTATTAAGCATGATTAATAGATCTCCTTGAGCACAAATGACCCCCGCAAAAAAAGAAAATACAGAAAGCAATGTGATACGATTTTTATTTTAGGGGTCTCAATGCGGTTCATTTAGCTAAGTGGATATTCACAATATCAGTACAAAAATTATAGTATAGTGGTCATTTCGGTGTCGAACCATTCGAGCATTCATTTGCATTTTAAAAGTAGTTATTGAAGCGATTCTGGCGGCCTAACTTGTCGGAAAATTCCACTAACACACTTTTAATGAAAGCTCATCGGAGTCATTTGAATGGAAGATTTGAAAAAAAAAAATAGCATTGAAGTGATGCTTCATAAATTTGGGCACCAGATTGATTGGTAATAAAGTTTTGACACACAAAATTATAAATTGCGTGACGCTATATATGTGTACCCAACTTTTTTGAATGCGCTAATTTTCCACAAGTTGATGGGGTTAGGTTAAAATGGTTCTCAAATATGCTCTAGCATTGCAATCTACCTTAACAAAGGCTTCGAAAGAAGTAGACCAAGATCAAAGAAGAAGCGAGTGCAAAGTTAGGGATGGTAGGCGAAGAAAAAGTGGCTGGAATGCGTGCATAAAGTTAGGTTGTTGCGATCACTTGAATGGTACTTAAATGGTACTTAATGGTCATTTGAAACCAAAATAGATGCCACAAATTAATTTTAACATCAATACAGTCCCTTTTTTACCCTCTGTTTAGGATTTTAATCTCATCATTCCGCAATCGGGTCCTTTTTATCTCCGACATACAATCTCTGACAAATCATGATTGTTGGACCAGATTCCAAACCCAAGGTTTTTCGGTGCAATCAATGAAGCCACAGAATCACCCCTTATCGAGGGTTGCCAAAAAAAAAGAAAGATGCGGACTTTCAAGCAAGCCACCAATAGCGAGGAGCGGTGAAACGATGCCCCCCGCCATCTTCGTAGTTTTGCGGCAGATTTTCACTGTTGTTTCCCTGTCCTTCGTGGTCAGATGAGAGGCAAAAAGGAGTTAGCGCATTAATCTGCGAATGGTTTAGCAGCAATGGACGGGGCATAAACCTCGTGATGAGTCGCGTCGAGGCCAAAAGCCTAAGGCCTACTCGCCATCGGATCCTGCTACATACGGGTCCCGCTTTGAAAACTCGAGCCGAGGATGGCGTTCGTCCCTCTGCAGTCTTGCCTACTTTTCTTCTACCTCGGCCAGCATAGGATTCATTATCCATGTACATCATTACATCACTCATGATGACACGGAAACGCATGGTCACGTCGATTCCACCATCAACGCTGGAGCCGGAAGATGCTCCGCCCCGGAACGCTCGAAGCTGGAAACGGACAAGGTCTCTTTAACGTGGTTGGCTGGCCGTCCGAACCCTCTTTTAACCCCATCCCCCCACATGGCTGATTTGATTAATCAAGTTCATTAATCAGTTGATGAATCTTCTTGATAAGGTTTTTAATGGGGTGTTGGGTGATGACAAAGCCTGATCACCATAAAGTGGGAGATGAAGTGCCTTTTTTTCACTTTGAAAGTTCGCTTTAGACACGCCATGGAAGGTAGAGCCAAAGCGCTACATGCGATCACAAGTAAACCCCCAATTGTATTCGTGCTAGGCCGAGACAGATCATGAGGGGCATTTAAAATTGGAGAAGGAGGCCAGGACGTGAGGTGACAGATAGATGTTTTGGTGGTATAGGATAAGGAAGTTATAAAAAAATAAGAAGATTAAACTATTAGATGGAGGAACTATGCATAAACACATCGTGCCGTGACCGCTTACATTTTTGGAGTATCTAATCATGCACTCGATTTCAAGTTGTATTGGAGCTGTGAATAAGGAGCAATAAGCTATTAGAATAGGAGGAACAATCCGCGATTATGGCGGAAACTGGGTGAAGGGTTTCCCTTGAGATATCGGAAAAGCTTCGATAAGCTAAAACTTATGCGTCACGAGATGGAATTAGAGTAGCTTAGAGTGTAATATCAACTGTTTAGATTTCGAAACGGACTCATTTATCCTATTTCGATATTGGAATAGTCTGTGCCTAGTTCCACTACTCAGGGAGAAGATCTTGGTTGAATGTTAGGACATTGCTTCGGAGGAGAATCACGGGTGATGGAAGCTTCAGCATGTGCCGAGGGAGGCCAATATTTGCGCGGAGCAGCTGGCTAAGATGGGAAAAACTAAATTCGAGAGCCAATAGTAACCATTTTGCTTGGCATTTTAGGAAATAGTATGTATGCTTTTAGTCATCACTATTATGACGGACTTATGCCACACTCGGCTTTTGGTACCTGTGAGGGTCAACTGTTGTATCGTCGTTTTTCCTACGAATATAATCCTTTGTGTTAACCCTATTTAGGGCATTGGCCTAGTGGTGAATTGATTAGTTGTCATGTATGAGGTCACGGATTTGACTTCCTCGTGCGATGTGTTAGAATATTTAATTAATAAATCACGCATTCATCTAACAGTTTAAGCTTCTAGAACAATTAGCAATGATCCTACAAAATCTTACATAGTATCGAAATTGAAGGTCCTAAGTTCAAATCTTTTCATGCCTTATTTGCCTCCCAATTAAATTTTCACATTTTTTTCTAGGCAAAAAGCCAGACTATGTACAGCTTAAGCTTTAAAACGATTGATAATGATTCCACAACACAGTGTGCTTGTGGTATGCCTCGTGTAAATAGACTTCTTAACTGTACAAGGTGTTGTGTGGTTGTGGTATGTCTCGTGTAAATGGACTTCCTAGCTACTAACATCTTGATGGAATTATGGTGATGAGCTCACCAGTCTCATACCATTGCGTTTTTGGTGGTGCAGCAAACTAGGGGTGTGTATAGTCTGAGTGGGTGGTTCTCGACCTAGATCTGGAAACCGCCCGCTAAGGATCGATTTCAAAAAATTGGAACCTGGAACCACCTATTAGTTGCATGGATCCACTTGGGAATCGGACCAGACCACTGGTTCGGTTCTTGGGTGGATCCATGGAACCAGTCTCACCAATAATAATATCGTTTTCCAAATCCCGTTGTGAGTACTCTTCATATCGAGTAATATCTTTCTTTAAGTCGAACCGGCTTAATTAAAGATATCATTTTTCTTTATTTTATTGGAAAACACTACTAAATAAGAGAAATAGGTTTTTTTTTTTCCTGTTTTTAAATCATTTCAAGTGAAATTTAAAATATTCTTTAAGTTCAAGACTCTGGATGATTGTGTCTTTTCCTTTATTCCCTAATAGTGCTCAATCTCTTACAACATTTGCTTTACTAAATTCTTTCTATAGAAACAATTCCACTAGTACTTCATATATTCTTGAACACAGTATCCTATGTGAGTCTCGGAAGTATCATTTGAATGAGCCATTTGTTTAGTTGCTAAAAGGCAGCTTATACTTTATTAAATTCTTATAAAAACATGGAAACCGTGAGAGGAGGTGGAGCCCTAAAATTTAGGTTTGCTAATTAGTAATTTCGAAATTTATTTTAATGTTAAAAATTAATATATTATTATAATATAATTGATCTGATTCGAGTGGGTGAATCTGCCAATGGAATCGGGAACCGGACTGGTACCCACCGGTTCCCATAAATTGGAATCGGGAACTGGACTGGTTCCCTCAAGAACCACTGGTTCCGGGCGGTCCGGACGGGTCCCGGTTCTTTTGCACACCCCTACAACGGACCCATGTCTCACTCTGGCTTATTTTGTGGTGGCGTTGAAGCCCTTGTAGTAACATCCGGCGTGAGGCTTTATCGCTGTTCTCTCCCTCCTGCCCTCATCAAAAGAAGTTGGAGAATCTTTGGGGAGCTAAAAATGTGCCTGCATAGGCTCCCCAGGTTATTTCCACAGACGGCCCAAACCAGCCCAAGAAAAAAAGGGGCGATGTTAATTTGGTCTGGGCCAACATAGGCCGGGCCAATAGATCAACGGGCCGGGCATCTCGATCCGGCCTCTAGGGCCGAGCTCCGACAAACACGGGCCAGCCCAAAGTCAAGCCCAAATGAAACTCCAAAGCTCCGCCGTCCCGTACCTCTGCGCGTAAGGTTGGTTCCGTTCGTTAATGGCGATAGAAACAGAGTGATGTAGCTCCAAATTCCCTCTCCTCGCTTCCCACTTTCCAACCAACCTCCCTCCTCGTCTTCTCCGCCCGCTTCTTATATCTGATTTTCCCCCCCGCTTCACCTCCATCCCCTCTCCTCCATCTCTCTCTCTCTCCGACAATGGCGTCTTCCCTCCTCTCTCCTCCCTCCTCCTCTTCCTCTTCCTCCGCCGCCGCCATCTCCTTCTCCTCCTCCCTCTCCTCCGCCCCTCTCCCCCGCCGCCCCTCCTCCGCCCTCCCCCGCCGCCGCCGCGGCCGGAGGTCCCTGGCCGTGCAGTCCAAGATCCGCGAGATCTTCATGCCCGCCCTCAGCTCCACCATGACGGAGGGCAAGATCGTGTCGTGGGTCAGGTCCGAGGGCGACGTCCTCTCCAAGGGCGAGAGCGTCGTGGTCGTCGAGTCCGACAAGGCCGACATGGACGTCGAGACGTTCTACGACGGCATCCTCGCCGCCATCGTCGTCCCCGAGGGCGAGAGCGCCCCCGTCGGCGCCCCCATCGGCCTCCTCGCCGAGACCGAGGACGAGGTCGCCGAGGCCAAGGCCAAGGCCGCCGCCAAGTCGGGCTCTCCCTCGCCTCCTCCTTCCACCGCCCCGGCGGCGGCCGAGTCCCCCGCCGTCACCTCGAATCCTGCTCCGGCGATCGCTCAGCCTCCACCGCCGCAGCCGGCTGCTCCGGTGGATGGGCCGAGGAAGATTGTGGCGACTCCCTCCGCGAAGAAGCTAGCCAAGCAGCACAAGGTGGACATTAACAAGGTGACAGGTAAGGATTTTGTCGAATACCACATTATCGCGAAATCATACTAAGATAGAATGTGCGACATCATTAAGCAGAGCGAGACGTTATTGGCTAGATTATCAATCGTCAATAGTCATCGACTTGGTTATTGGTGGGATTGGGTGTAGCTGATCATTTGTGGTGGCAGGTACCGGTCCGTACGGGAGGATCACGCCGGCAGACGTGGAAGCGGCTGCTGGAATCCAGCCGTCCAAGCCGGCCGTTACTGTTGCTGCTGCTCCAGCTGCTGCTGCTGCTGCTGCTGCTGCTGCTCCACCAAAATCTTCTGCCCCTGCTCCGCCTCCACTTCCGGGATCTACGGTGGTGCCATTCACCACAATGCAGGCCGCGGTGTCAAAGAACATGGTGGAGAGTCTCTCAGTACCGACTTTTAGAGTCGGATACCCAGTGACAACCGATGCACTCGATGCTCTCTACGAGAAGGTAGATTCTGCTCTCAATACGTGGCTTTTCAGTATGCTATTTCTTGACCATGATTTGATGAGGAATATAGTTGGAAAGATTGTTAACGAAGTGTATAAGTATGTATCCTTTTGTTAGGGTGTGTCAATCTTGATCTAATTTTATATCCATTGGCATTTTGTAAGATAGGTCCACTCGCTTGATTGTTTCTTTTTATGGGTATAAATCTTTTGTTCGTTCTGGATATTTAGGTGAAACCCAAGGGTGTGACCATGACCGCTATATTGGCAAAGGCTGCCGCAATGGCACTTGTTCAGCATCCAGTTGTGAATGCCACTTGCAAAGATGGGAAGAGCTTTACTTACAATAGCAACATTAATATCGCTGTTGCAGTGGCCATTAACGGCGGGTTGATCACACCTGTGCTTCAGGATGCAGATAAGGTTTGATTCCTTGAGCGTGCTGTGCCTTTGTTCCTCTTGATAAAGTGAAAAGCAAATGGATTGATTTGATGCATAAAATTTTCACATATCAATTTTGGTTTTGCTTGGTAATATTTGGTACAGTTGGATCTTTACTTGCTGTCTCAAAAATGGAAAGAGCTGGTGGAGAAAGCCCGCTCAAAGCAACTTCAGCCACATGAATATAACTCAGGTTTTGTTTCTCAGTTCTACACATGCAAATGTGATGGGTAGGTTCGTTTATGTCATTATTCTTCAATAATCAGGATTATGGTTTTTCTGTTTACTTGAATGTTTTAGGCACATTTACTCTTTCCAACCTGGGCATGTTTGGAGTGGACAGATTTGATGCAATTCTTCCTCCAGGCCAGGTGAGTCACAGAATCGTGATTTCTAACTTTACTGAACTGAGGATTTTATTAAAGTTGTGAGAAGCTTCTTAGCTGTCTGGTGAATTTTTTTCCTTATATTTAGGGGGCCATCATGGCTGTGGGAGCATCAAAGCCAACTGCTGTAGCTGATGCTGATGGATTCTTCAGTGTCAAAAGTAAAATGCTGGTGAGTGTTCGCATCTTCCCTGCGATCTTCCAAACCATCCAGTGTTTTATGTAATGAAGGCTTGGCATCCCTACTAGAGTGAGCCTATTTGTGATTAATAAGCATTCCTATACTGCATGAGGCATAATTATACATCAAGCATTAAAAATTAGTTTGCAAATGATATAAAATTGGGGTCCTTATTTACTTGCTATGGGGAGTTGAGGATTTCTCATATCTTTTTTTCAATTTTTACTCTGAAATTGAAAATTTAAAAAAAAGAAAGAAAGAAAGAAAGAAATCTTCGATACCAAATACCAAGATGAAAACTTAGTAGGAAGCAGAGAGGGATGGATCTAAAATGCTGATCCCTTTTTGGAGCCAAATACCATCTCAATAAGTCAGAGAGAAAAGAATGGTATAGTTCAATGGATGATATTCATAAATGCTTGCTTCTTGTCTCCAAGAAACTTTGCTCCAACTAGTGACAGGTAGTCTAGTGCCATTGTAATCCTATATGTAAAGTTGACCCATAATTTTTTTATCTTTGTCTAATTTGTCACATACAAACAGATTAGGATTCACAGCTCGAGTTTCAATTTAATAACTACTTGTGTTATGTCTATATTATCACTATACTATCAGAACTTAAATGTCCTTGCTCTTAGAACCTGTTTGGTAATATTGAAAATTGTGTTGAATATATATAATCTGAACTTTAAGTGTTGATAATCTTAAATGCTGAAAATAGAACTAAAAAGTTGTTTGATGATAATAAATAATAAATAGCTGAAAATTATTAATCTTTTGTCAGCTATAGAAAAAGACCTTCTTTGGTAGGTTTTGTCAATATATTTGGCAATATTATAATTACCATCAATTATCTTTAATTAAACGAACTAAGTAACCCCTCCCTTACCAGATTAAGTGGATATTTGACTTAATTGAATCAGACAAGCTTAATCTCATTGTGCTTCTTGCTAAGCTCTATGAGGCTGAGTTGAGTTCCATGGAGCTTCACCCTAGAAAAACAGAGAGTGAGGGAGGGAGGGAGGGAGATTTTGAGTCCAGAATGAAGCCACTTACCAAGCTCAGTAAGGCCCGATTTGAGATCATGTTGTGCATTTTGGTGTTTTCTGGCTCTTCCCTGTTGATGCATAAGGTTTTGGTCAAGATTGCCTTTGTTGATCTGATAAGTTCTTCCCTTTTTCGGTATGGGATGTCACTAAAGATATTTTTCGTGTGCGGAGGATGATTTTGAGTCCAGAATAAAAACAGTGTCTTAGTTAAGGGCTAGAAATTGTGAAAGCACAAAAAAGGGTGTTTCAACATTTTCATTGTTAAAAAGAGGAAGAAAAAGAAACAGATACAGTGTAATTATTTAGAATTCTTCCAAAAACCACTTAAGACAGGCTCTAAAATCTGTAAGAGCATTTAAGTTTCTTGATTCTGTTTCACCTACTGCATTTCTGATACTTATCTCTGAAAAGCTGCATTTGGTTTTTTATATTCCTTATCACGCACGATGATAGAACTTTTTTTATGGCAAGTTATTTGACTTTGCATTTCATCATGATCTCAGCTTGC
Organism: Eucalyptus guilfoylei; assembly: GCA_016097605.1. NCBI lineage: Eukaryota > Viridiplantae > Streptophyta > Magnoliopsida > Myrtales > Myrtaceae > Eucalyptus > Eucalyptus guilfoylei. Next base: position 35,931,270 of record CM027866.1, on the reverse strand, counting down.
CATTTTGGACATTTCAACTTGTTTTTCATGATCTTGACCATGCTCACACGTAATTTTCATTAAATTAACTGGTGACAAATTGAATCTAGCTCAGAAACTTCTAACTGGGGGAAACAAATTTCAGGTGAATGTTACAGCAGATCACAGGATCATCTACGGTGCTGACTTGGCCGCCTTCCTCCAGACCTTCTCAAAGATTGTTGAGAATCCCGAAAGCCTTACATTGTAATGAGGTTTGTATCAGTCGGAACTGGATCGTCCAAGCCATATTCTTTGGATGCAGCTCTTGCTTGCGCTGTCACTTTTTGTTGTGTATTTTCAATTTTTTTTTCTCTAATTTGTCAGGAACTCATATCGAACTTTGATAGATTTTGAAAGAGGGTAATAAACTTAGCTTAAGTTTTGAACCGAGTGTCGCACTTCCTCTCCTCATTGTCACGAAAATGTATATTACCCTCTCTCATATGGTCGCAGCTGAGCGCTGCAGCCTAATGACCATTTGCATATGGATGGGGGCTATCTATATGGCTTAATATACTTTTAATGTTCTGAGGGAAGATTGTTCATTTAGCTAGAGAAGAAAAAGGCCAAAGAGACCATTTAACTGTTAAAAATATATATATATATATATATATATATATATATATATATATATATATATATATATATATTTTTTTTTTTTTTTTTTTTGTCGGTCCTACTCTAATTCTATTTTAACACACACACTTCGACTTTTTGCCCTGTCTCCTCATGCGGGCGTGGGAGTCGAAATCCACTCCGAAATGAAACCGTCTCCACCCCCAATCCCGAGAAGGTGGGGATTTGAACCCCCCACCTCCCCCTTCCAAGTTGAAAGGGTGGCCACTGGGGCAAACTCCAATGGTTAACTGCTAATTATCCTTCCAAGTTGAAAGGGTGGCCACTGGGGCAAACTCCAATGGTTAACTGTTAAAATAATTAGCGCAGCTGGAATTTTGCAATTAGAGTAGATCTCGATGAAGTTATAGAGATCTAAACAAAACTGTGCCTGACTTGTCGATTTGTACAAACCCTTCAAACCAGCGGAAAAACAGAGTATAAAAGCAACACGTTTGTCTTTTATTCCCTAAGCAAACAGAAGAATGAAGAATGCAAACTTAAGACTCCTTTTATTGATCCAAAATAATGACAACACTTGTGTTAGGACTTTGCAGTTTTTTTGTGGATCCAACGTAGTTGTGTAAAACCAAATTCGCGAGCACTGATGGATCGGTAACATTCATGATGATTTGTTTTGTAATAAATCAAAATGGGCGGATCATCTATGAGGCTGCTGGTACTACAATAATAATGGAGTAATTGAACGATTCACAGCTTTCTAAGACTCTTATTTCTTTTTGTTCTCTTTGGTGGTACACGTATCGATCAATCATTACTTCCCTCATTAAGTGTTCGTAACCACTTCGTACTTTGTCCGATAATCCCCTGAATATCCTTCTACATAAAAGCTTTGTGTCACAGCGCCCCCTAACGAAAACAGAAGCTGCAGAAAAATTGCGGTATTCAATCCTAGATGAGGTGTTGCCACCATAAGCTGGGTGCACATGAAGGAGAAGGGAGAGGAGAGACAGAGAGATCGTAGACACCAAAATTGTCTGAAAAGTATTGTTCTGTACAAAGAGAGATCAGTCGAAGCTATCAACATGAATGAAGCGAGGCATATCAGTTCACCAATCCAAGCTAATATCTCTGGATATGTATAACTTATCGATGTACTGTATAACTGGGATTGAAGCCTTGATATACCTTCTCATCTTCTTCTCGGCCGTCTTATCTGCAACGAGATTATCAGCAGTTTGAGATCTCTGAAGGACAACATTAGGAGGATCATTTATGATGGGTCGACCAGATTTGATAATATATCCAAGCCAGAAACTGCAGATGTTCCCAATGCATAATTTGCATAATGTTTTACAAAAGAACCAGATGAAGGGTTTAAAATCTTTGAATTGCACATAGAAGAACCTTGTCGTGAGACACTATTGCTGCATCTGACACAAAGGATTGACGCCATCAGTTAGTGCGATTATCTCATGTAACACGAACACATGAAAGGTTTCCAGCAACTATCTACGCCGTCTACAAGGTCTGCATTTGATGGATGTATGGTGATATTCTGCAGCTTCTTATAATTCCGTAACCAATTCAATCCCCAACTTCTCATTTTTGGGTCAACATTCTAAAGTTACGATTTTTAACAAACTGAAAGTTAGTCAAGCACTGCAGTTTTCTGACCTGGAAACTAGCAATCATCAGCTTTCAAGAAAATACTGAAAAATCATACATAGAAGTTGTAAAAGCGATCAAAATAGAAAATCATTTTTACATTCGATTGGAAATCTCCCTAGAACTTTGGCATGTTGGCAATCTCACAATTCATCAGATAAAAGATAACTCGCCAGGGTTTGAAAATAACACAGAAAAATTGTCGAAATTCAGAAGGAGGACCGATATGCATGCAGTACCATCCCAACTCACCAGTTTCATTGAGCTTTAGCAAAAGTTGATCCCTGTATGGAAGAGCATACATTCCAGCGTAAACAGCTGTCCTGATTGCCCAAGTGTGGAATGGCGCACAAACTTGTGTATAGGCTGTGGTAGCCGCATCCTTTAGTGAGTAATCGCTAGAACAAGAAAAAGAGAAGAAGCTATTACTATGGAACAAAACCAATCTTACATATGCGACTGCATCTGCAGGAGACAGTAACTTTGGACAAGTTGACTTTAGGGCAATGGACTTCTTTAACTCAGATCACAAAGTTATTATTATCTACTTATCATCTTATACTCATCCATTGTGAAAATCATAGCTCAATTAGGAAGAATTTTTGCAACCGCTAGCAGCAAAATGACTTCAACCCCAGTCTACTAAGCAGACATAGGTACAATCATGACTGACCTGGAGAAGAAAAGATTAAAAATCATGTGAACTTTTATGGTAAAACCAGACCAGGACATTAAGAACTTCATCATCAGCAGATAAATCATCTATGGCAACTCCTCTATGTTGTGGAACAAAAGAAACATCAGAGCTACTGCACTCCAAAGGTCTAGTAAGAAAATCATATAAGCGTGTGCAAGATTTCCCATTATCAAGCCTAAATACTGAAAACTATAGAGGACTGCCCACGAGAGTTCTGTGATGAAAGAAGCAGCTACTGACCAGAAGAATTCCCACACATTTGTCAATTTATTTTGGAAACCTCTTACACATAATAGTCTAGGTTAAACTATGATGACATCCTTGCTCAATGCTCATAACAAGGAGGAAGAAAATTTTGTTTGACAATTTTTCTCGAGATCACCCTAAAGGCTCTACATCAATGCTCCTTCAGAGTAAAATGTGCCACAAATCTATAGTGAGAACTCAGGATAATCCTGATTAAGGGATAATGAACCTCTTCCCAGTTTACTATACATAAAAGGTTGATAGAATCCTCGAACTTCATACTCTACGTTCGTGATGCTAAGATATAACATACATAAGATCAAAAGCAGGTCTGCAAATTAAACAATTCCCTGGTAGAAATGGAATTTGCTTCCAAAATTCAAATAATATGCAATTAAACACAGAGAGAGAGAGAGAGAGAGAGAGAGAGAGAGAGAGAGAGAGAGAGAGAGAGAGAGAGAGAGAGAGCATACTCAGAAGACAAAAACTGCTCAAATAGAGCTCTGATGAGATCAAGGCCCTGCCTAACTCGACGTAGATTACGGGTATGACTTCCTGGAGTTCTCACTGAATTATTTGCAACGTCAAGATCCAGTATGTTTTGTAATGTGCGATGTGTCTTTGATGCCTCCACAAGATCACGTACCTTGGAGAGTCAATTACTAGGTCAGTGGAAGGAAGGTCACAAGCATGGTACATGGCAACGATAACTCATTATATGATAGCACAGACACTCCATAGGTCAATAAGCAGCCACTCCGAATACATCATTTCCAACTTACACGACTTCTAATCTCCAATCTGCAAATTCTAGCTTAATGAAAAAAGTCGACAACCATCATCAAGAAGTCATGTCTTTAAAATACCACGCTGATCCCTGGAAGTCCTAATTATAGCATTTCAACTGGTAAGACATTTCCCCTTTCACCTAGAAGACCTTAAGTTCAACTCATGACTTGAAGATCAACGAGAATCTACCCCATTACACAGTAAACTCATGCAGATTGTTGAATCATGTAAAACGCCGACACATCACCTGAACAACCATGCACGATTCTGCAATAGCAACAGAGTGTCCTAAATCCATTTTGAGAATTCATCCTGACCCAACACATGACAAAGCCGCGAGCGCAAGCACAAAAAAATCTCTCTTTTTCTGCATAATTAATGCCAGTGATTTTGAGACCCACGTACAAGATACATTTATAAAGTGGCGGTGGCAAGCTGTAAGCGGAATCCAAGCAAATAGATTTGCATCCAAACAACCGATGAGAATCCAAGATATCGTTCCGTAGACCAATTTGGAATATTAACTACCCTTCGTGCATTTTACTATCCACATCATATAATCCGTCACCATACACACATTAGTCACCACAAACAACTGAAGATCCACAGGAGCAAATGCAGAATTCGAACAATCGGACATGCAACACGACACAACCGCCTAATTCCCGTTCCACAACATTGCTCTGGCAATTTATAATCGAAACAGAGCAGGGCCGAATTCAAAGCTCTCGAAACAAGAATCGCGACGAAAGGGCAGGGGAAGGGGAGGGACACGCACGGGGAATTCGCAACAAAAGCACACCTTAGCGACGTACTCCATCTCGGCGAACTTGAAGGCGAGGCCGAGGCAACCGAAGAGAACAGAGACCAGGGAGCAGGCGTCGCAGAACTTGTCCAAGCGGAGCTCCAAGCTCCCGCCGTCGTCGGGCGGCCGCAGGAGGAGGCCGGCCATCTCCTCGAACGCCTCCGCGATCCCCGAGAGGGGCGTGCAGGCGCCGGCGGCGTCCGGCGGGGGGCAGCGGTGGGGGGAGGCGGCGCCCCGGCGGCTCCCTCCGTCTGCTTTTTCTCCCATCATCATAGCTTGCGTGCGCTGGATGGATGGATGGATGGATGGGATGGATGGATGGAGGGTTTCCTAAATATGAGCAAGAAACGGGAGGCGGTGGACACGGAGGGGTCGCTACTCGTGCGGTTTGCCGAAGGCCATGGGAGACTCTGTCTTCCTGCATGGACTTCTCTGTCTCTCTCTCTCTTTCTATCCCTGCCTTGCACGAAAGCTCTTCTCTTCTCTTCTTTTGCCTTCTGTCCGTGAATCTGGTCTTCCTGGCTTAATAGAAAATTGCGCAAATTTCCGACCCAAAAAAAAAAAAAAAAGCGCAAATGCTTTCCAAACTTTATTTCGATTTACATTGTGATTTATTCGATGTAATCCTTAATCTTTGTCTCTAGACTTTCAGATAATTCAATCTGGCCCCTAGATCATTGGTAGATGTCCAATTTAAATCCTAAACTATATGAAAATGTTTGATATTGTCCTTGAACTTGAAATGATGGAAGGATGATATCGAACATTTTCATATAATTCAAAAACTAAATTGAACATGTACTTTAAATTCAAGGAACACATTGAATAAATTAAAAACTTGATTTATGAAAAAATAAAAATAAAAGCAAAATATGTTTGGTGAAAAAAGATATGGAAAATGTTTTCTTCAATTTGAACAGTGGAAAATGTTTTTCCATATTTTAGAAGATTTTTTCGTTAATGGAAAATGTTTTTTTCCAACTAGTTTATTTTCAGTGAATCGAATACTGAAAAATCTGAAAAATATTTTTCTTGAAGTTATCTTTTATGAAACAAACGATGCCTAAAATAAAATGACCTTTTTGGAGTATGCATGGAATGGCGTCAGGCGGATTTCGCATTTGATTTGACTGGTGCACCGGCTCGAGAAAGGCAGGCGGTGGCTATCGTTCCCTACCCGCTTAAATGCATTTATAATTTGCTCCATATGACTATTTTGAATATCTTTTCCTCACTCCATGATCGAAAATTTTAACCAAACCCAATTCACTAAGTTTCAGCTACTGAAATTTAGTGTAGAAAATGTTAAGGATGCGTTTGGTAATATTTTTATTCTCTACAACAATTTGTGTTTAGAAACAGTTTTTTCTGTTTCTACTCTCTATATGAGTTTTTGAGTAAAATAACATGTTTGGTAGAATCGTACAAAATTTATATTAAAAGCGGGAAAAGAACATAAAAATATTTGGTACGATCCAAAAAAAATTTATTCCCAATTTTTTTCATTTAATTATAAAAATAGTAGTGGGGACTTAACAATTCATATTGGAATAAAAATGCACTTTTTTAAGAATTTAATTGATCGAGATATTCTAAGATGACCTCAAAAGTCTAGCGTAATATTTAGTCAAATATGAATGGCCAGAAATGACGGCAAAAAATTCCACTAATTTATAACTCACAATCTAAGAAGGTTGACAATAGATCTTTGGCAAATACAATAAATAGGTGCATAAACCTTTTGAGCTTTTTTAGCTGCAAGAAAACGAATAAATGTTACTAAATAGAATGGGCAATGACGAAACAATTAACAATGAAGGTGATTTTTGGTGCGCTTATCAGCACAAACTCATCAAACCTTCAAGCAAATGACATTGAAAATCCATGAAACAGAGGCTTATTTGACTACTGTGAACACAAGATAAATGGTAATGCAAAAGACTTGTTTAGAGTTATCTAATTTTCTATTAAAACAGAATTGTAGATGATCTTAAACGATGTCTTCAATTTTAAGGGAAGAATGCCGAAGTTGCTAAGCCTTCACAACCTCGCATTGTCTATAAAGGAAAAAAGCATTAAAAAATCCATATATTAAAGTCCTAAAAGCTTATTCAATTTCATATCCAATTTTCGTCAAAATATTTTTACATTTTTTTTATGTTAAACTAATTCTAAACTAGAATTAACACTAAAATCTAGTAAAAGTACTCAAAATTTAATTTCTAAAATTTTTGGATTTTTTATAGCATTAGATTATGTTGGCCTTATTTCTATTTTTGTTATCGGGACCAAAGAAGTGGTTTTTTTTTACTTTTTATTTCCGTTTCAAATCTATTCCCCGGTGAATGATTTATTTTGGGAAATAGAAAAATTAATTGTCCTCACCAAATGGAACTCTATCCTTTTCCTGTTTCATGGAACAAAAAAAACAGAAATTTAGTAAAATAGAATGGTTACCAAACAAGGCTTGAGTAAAGGAGGACAAGTTAAGATCTTGAGAAACTATGTATTTGTTTTTTTGAGATAGTAGTGGATAAAGGTTGCCCACCGGTCCCATAAATTGAAACCGGGAACCAAATTGATTCCCTTAGAGCCCATATTTTATTAGTCATTTGGGTGTGAGCCCATTAATAATTACTGAGCATGTATAATCACTTTATCTTATAAGTGAAGGATGTAATATAGAGGCGTGAGATGCTAATTATAGTGACATCCGTTATAGAAATAGTTTAAGGATGAAGTAGAATAAAAATCTTGCATTTTGATTTTTTTCTCGCTTTTATTCTCAATTTACTGATGATTTTGCGACGAATCCTAACATTAATTATATATACGGAGTCTTTACGAGAATCATGACTCGCAGCGAGCGGGGCAGACTTTCCTCGTCCTCCTAACATTCCTAATGCAATCCTAAAAGGAGTATTTACGGTCACATCCATAAGTGATAAAGAACTGCGCCTGCCGGTAACCTCCCTCCATAACTAAGCATCAACTAAACTTTTGCAAGCTCAACCGCGGCTTTCTCTTTATCTTCATCTCCGCTGCCCTTCGCATCCTCCGTGCTGTGGATCTGGACCGGCTTGAACGTGTAGAACCTGGCCACGCAAACGTAGTACACCAGATTCAGGCCCTGCAACAGGGTCAGCAGCCAGTAGAAGTACTCCAGCTTCCCTCGGTTCAGGTTGTCGTCGGGAAGCCAGTTGGACCCATCAGGCCGGGCGCTGTACTTGTGCACGATCGTGACCATGAAGGTGCTCAAGTAGTTCCCGGCCGAGATGGTCGTCCAGAACAGCGCGGTCGCCGTGCTCCTCATGCTCTCCGGTGCTTGGTCGTAGAAGAACTCGAGGTGCCCGATCGCCATGAAGGCCTCGGCGATCCCGTGGAGCGCGTACTGGGGCATGAGCCAGAACACCGACATGGGTATCGTGGCGTGCGGCGAGTCCAGCAGCCCGTGGGCCGCTGCGTAGCGCTTCCGCTTCACCTCGACAAAGCCCGCGACGAGGGTGGCCAGGATGGAAATGAAGTACCCGATCCCCATGCGCTTGAGGAAGCTGATCCCGCGGTCGAGGCCCGTGAAGCGGCGGGCCACCGGGACGAGGAGGCGGTCGTAGGCGGCTATGGTGATGAGCATGAAGGTCATCGTGAAGACCGACATGGAGGCGGCGGGGATCTGGAAGTGGGGGCCGAGGTGGCGGTCCACGGTCTTGGCCTGCTGGAGGGAGAAAGTGCCCTGCTGCGCGTAGGCGGTGTAGAGGAGGATGCCGGAGGCCCATATCGGCCCCATCCGCATCACCGTCTTGAGCTCTTCCACTCGATGGACCGTGTTCAGCCTCCATAAGTTGGGCGACTTCACATCGTCCTCCGGAGCAACGATGGCCGCTTTGTCGAGGAACCTGGAAGTTCGATCAACCAATTTAGGGAAAGATATAGCCATAGTTTGACATGTTAGAACAATAACATACATTGTGTATTTGATGTTGTATAAGACCTTAGTACTTTAGTTAATGATGTTGTATTTGGCTAAAATAACTCGAGCGATGACACCATATTGTCCCGGCTCAACCTAAGACAAAACACAATCTTCATGTGCCTGAATTCGGAGATCATGCCCTCATCTGTCTGTCTGTTTAATTTGCCTTTTGAGAGCTACCAAACGTTAGTTAAAAAAGATGAAGGAGCAAGAGTCCAGAACTCGTGCCGGTTCTAGCCACAAGCAGACATCTACGTCAGGACAAACGACGAGGTATCATCCTTGTACTCTTACACGATATACATGCAAATGAATACTGACGAGCGACAACCGAAGAGACAGAGACCCTTCAGAAGAAGGAAGAAAAAGGCCACGTTCTCTGGACCATCTTGCGTACATCTCTCCAGAGGCCACATGCGTGCGTACATGCGTGCGAACGATTCGAGATTCGATGACATGTGGTCGCAGAGGAGCACGGGTAAAATGCCAATGGTCTCGCGGGCCTGGTGCGACGAGAGCCGGACGCTTTGTCGTACCGCCACGCCATGCCCGACTCTATCAGAACCTAAACCAGGACAGTGAAAATGAAACGCGGCACGCATATTCATGATTTGATTCATGAATTTGTCCGTTTATCTTTGTTTCGAAATGGAGTGAGACGAATTCGGACGTCTGTCTTCCTTCAGAAGAGAACATCTTCGTTCGGACATTTATGATGAACTTTGACGTTGTGCATCACATGAGATCCACAAATGGAATCTCTTCGGCTGCTTAATTTGTCGGGGAGTAATCGACCGTATCGTGACACATCATCAATGATCTCCTTCGTCCTTTCCCTTGATTCCTGGGCTTAGTCTGTGATTGTCTTCTTCGTAGGATCAGAGAGAGATTAGATAACCTACTAGTTTCCCGAGACGCAATCATGCGGCCGCTGAAACTTCCACATCCTAATCAAACGATTTCTCTATTTTACATTGGCCTTTCATATGACCACAGCTGTTGTCAACTTAGTGGAACCAATTCCAGCAATCGTTGCTCGAGGTTACTGCGCGGGCCCTGCGAGTCTTCAACGTGATCCTTCTCGCTTTCCGTGAGAGAGAAGATGGCAAAAAACACGCGTCGTCGATTGTACGACTTTTGGAGTTTCCAGTCCGTCGGCTAATTTAGTAGGGTTCGGCTACTCATGTTCCGGAACAACTAGGTTGGCTTACGAAGTCAATATGATCATTGGTTTTACGTAAGGAAGATTGCCAACCCGTTTGAGCTTTGTATCGCCGTAAAATAATTCTTTGTATAGCATGTCTAAATTCGTGAGAATTCGATGATTTTATTCCCTCTTGGCAAGCACAGACATTTGCATAGGCCTTATGAAATTTTTTAAAGAATAGGGTTTTCGATGTAATCGATTACTTACTTTTGTCAAATCGGATTCATTATGTTTTCATTTATGTCATTTCGTGAGAGAGAGAACTTACTTGACATGGTTGGTGTGAACAAGCTTCCCATCGAGCGAAATCGAGGCATCAAGCTCTTCATTCTCGTATAACAATATCGAATCCGTTACCATCGCTAACCTCCTCTTCCTGAATGAAGCCACACAAACCTGCAACAAACGGGTGAACGGGCTGCCCGCCGGATCTATCATCCGATACAGTCGATACCCACCAATTAAGGTGATGACCGAGAGGAACATCATGATGGTCGGGATCCCGAGACCCCAGCCCCATCCGATGTTGTCCTGAATATAAACGAGCACCGTCACCGCCAGCAGTATAGACACCCCCATCACAAAGTAGTACCAATTGAAGTACTTCCACGTCTTGGTAGACTGTTTTGGGTCATTTGCGTCGAATTGGTCCGCCCCGAAGGCAACCACACAGGGGCGGATCCCACCGGACCCGAGGGCTCCGAGCAGGAGGGCCGTGTAGAGGACAGCGAGCTGGCCGGCGCTGGCTTCTTGGCACACTTGGTTGTCCGAGCATGGGGGTGGCCTCAGCTGGGGGAGTACGGCGGATAGGGTCAAAAGGGTCATTCCCTGTCATCAAAATAAGGACAAATCATTGCTCAATAATGAATGGACGGGGTCCTACAGGGTTGTAAAATGTTTAATCGGTGATTGCGTGTGTTTAAACGAGTAGGTTTCGCATAATTAACCCAGTAGAATATCTATTTATGGCATCCCGCGATTCACGCTTTCATTAAGTAAGAACTTTGCGATTTAGACGTTGGGAAAAAAATACATGGACATAGATATATGGCCGAGGTCGATTGGTGACTAGACAGCGGCAGTGGCCAGCCCGGAACTTGGCGACGGAAATTGGCGTGCAGTTGTTCATGAAATGACTGCCGATAAGTGGAGGAGGAGGAGGAAGAGGAGGATAGATAAAAAGAGATTTTCTTTGTGTGCTAGGTTCATGGGATTTAAATTGTATTTGGTGAATTCTATAATTGAATGGATATGTGCCACAATCTTATGATGGATACAATAGATAAATTCATAATGAACGACTACTTATATGTCCATAATAAAAGCGCGTGCACGATTTTTAAAATATCTAGTAATACTAAATTTTTAAGTCTCAGATGTACCTATATGTATAAAGGGTACTTCCTTGTGATTAAAACAGAAAAAAGTAACCTGTAAACAATTTGAAACAGGTTGAGTCGCCTACCTGGGAAGAAGCTCCACTACATAGTAGCTACACGTATTGTGTCTCTTATGAATTTCGTTCGTTCGCTTTTCAGCTTTGACATAAATGATATCTTACCCTAGCAAGAAACCTAATGACAACTACACTCAGCTGAAGTTTAATTAACACTGAGAAGGACGTATTTCATGTTTATGTACTCATGAAAACCTTGACGACTCCATCTACTCAGAATGAGCAAAAACCCTTAGGACTCCAATCATGCTTCTCCAATCAATGAGAAATCAAATCGATGGCGTGCCTCCATTTTTGTAGACATATATGGTCAGAAATCTTTTCAGTTTCCCCCATTTTTACCCTGAAGCCATGGGTCAGGGTTCGTACACGGAGAGCTATCTTAAGGGTTAATCGTATGTGGACCTCTTTTCCGCGAGTGACTTTCATAAGTAGTGTCTACAGTAGAAAAATCCAAACAAGTTAAGTGCAAGGCCACTTCAATTATTGCATATGTTGCAACAGATGAAATATATATATCAAGAAGCAAGAAATGATATTCACACACGCCATCAGCAATTCGATTGTAGCAAACTTAAGGACTTGTAAGGTTGATTCTTGCAGAGGGTTTACAGAAGTTTTATATGCATGAGCTTTCCAAATCAGGTGAAGTTTTGCCAAACGTCCACCAGTTTAAGATAAAGAGAAGTTTTGCGCACGGTCCTTGAATCCGTCTTGTTTATATCACCATTGTCATACCATTTCGTAAGGAAAAAAAAAGGCCATTCCTCTTCTTGTTTATATCACGATTATCATACCATTTCCTACTAGAGAAAAAGGTCATTCCTCGAACAACTTCTACTTCTCCAACTTTTGTCTGAAGACACGTACACAGATAAACAAAGGTTGGTTAAACTTACAACTACAGAGATAATGGAGGCGATGGTGATGGTCCAAAAGCGCCCGGCATAGGCGTCAGCGACGAAAGCGCCGATCAGCGGCGTGAGGCTGGCGGTGCCACCGAAGTTGGTGAGGGTGTTGGCTGCTTTCGTCATCGGCATGTGGAGTTGGCCCGTCAAGTAGCTTATCATGTTCGCGTTGAAACCGACCACCGCCAATTTATCGCACACCTCATTTGCTGCACCAATACAATTAACGTAATCAAGGAAACATACAAGAAGATTAGAAGAAAGTAGAAGAAGAAGAAAGAAAAAGATGATGATAATGATGAGAGAGCTTGGACGGCTCACAGAAAATGAAGGGCATAGTGACAATCCCTCCCTTTTTCCATCCCCTTCCATGGCTTCCTTCCTCCATCTCTCTATCTCTTTCTTTTATTTTTACTTTTTTTTTCAATTTCTCTCCTCAGTTTCCTCTATTGTTGTTTCAGTGCTCAAAGCGCCTAGGATTCCGTGCTATTTATAGAAGCTCTTGATGAAGATGGTACAGTGATTCCATACCGTATGTTTGGATATGCTTCGATTCTAGTGGTGTGATTTCTTTTTCTTTTTTTTTTAATCTCCCTTTTTGCCATGGTACAGACGAAGCCACTAGATTAATCCAGTCCAGTTGTAAGAAAGGCTTTCGTTTTTTTTTTTTTTTTCAATTTTTTTTGGGGTAAGGTGTTTGGGCCAAGCGTCGAGAAGATGATTTTTTGTCGGGTCAAAGTGATATGACCATGCAAATGTGAGCACACATGACCATTGCTCCAATAATTGAAATCCCCCACAGCCCTGAAAAAAACAAAGATGTTAGGACATAAAAATTGTTATATAAAATTTATCTATCACTTAGTTAACAAATATTAGCGTACGTGTACGATCATTATTTCTAAATTGGGGCAACGAAATAAATTTTTTGTCATATTGGAAAACTTCTTTCAAGTAATGGGATTCCGTCCAATTGAAAATAAAAATATCTGTTATCAAATAAAAAATTGCGTGGAACATGATTGGAAAATTTTGACATTCCCGCACAAACCAAGTATACAAATTTTGACAAGGACTAATGAACCCCCAAAAAAAGAAAAACCTAGATTTTTATTTTTTATTTTGGTCAGAAAAGAAAAACCTAGATTAGAAAGAGGAGGAAACTTTCGCAATGATAAATTTAGGCATGATAGATTTTTATTTTCTTCTTTTCTGGGACATTATCTGTTCACATGACGTGTTTTGGTTTTGCCACATGTTGGCTTTCAAAGGTTCATTGAGAAACATGGATTGAGAAAGTGGCCGATCGGAGATGGAGAGCTTGAGCCCCACACCTATCATGATCTCCAAGTGTCGGGAGGGCAAACGAGGAATTCAAAAATAATTAGTAAAAAAAATTATGTTATGATGCCAAATGATATAAATTCAGGAAATATTTTGTCCTTTCTTTAAAATAATCGACATCATGACCAAAATATATAATTATCCCATCATTTTAATGGCGAAGTTTGTTTAGGGAATCCACTTATTATTCCCCGCCAGTTCTTCTTACTCTATTTTTCATAAATTGTGCTAGTTTGTAAAATAAGTAAGCCCCACCTGAACTCAAAAACTCAGATTTATCTAATACACCCCTAATTTATTAGAACGCGTATGACACAAGCCGAACCTGAAGCCGATGCTCCATAGATGAGATTGTTTTCACTTGATAACGGTACGTAGGTATGGAAAATCTAACTAGCGTCATGCATCTAAGCCATTCAAACAAATTGATTCCTGTATCATTGAGCCAAAAGCTAGTTATGAAATGTAAGCTGGAAAATTTCGTAAAGGCAAAAGAGTGTAATGAAATAGATAGCGGAGATCTATTCGGTGCCTCAAAGTAAACAATAGATTGTTGAAAAGACGCAAACTCACTCCAATTCGGTAGTTCTCACGTCACAATCATCGCTGGTACATGGCTGTGTGTAGGAGAACACTCGGTAGAAATTTTCAACTTCTCTTTTTCGTTGGGCACAGAGAATCTCTCAAGTTGATACATCATGGGTTTTAATCTAACTGCGACCGTCGTCACTCTCTCAATTGCGTCTGTCGGCGTCATTCACCGTCCATAAATATCCCCGATCTACTTGCTGGACAAACCGTACACACGTGGACAACTCTTTCTCCATGTTGATTAGCAAATGGCAAGTAAGTGGAGCTCTTCGTTCTGACAGATTCTTGGGGAAGGACGAAAAAGGAGTTCACGCCCGACAGATTAAAATTAAGTACCGAGTGGACAACTTTTTGCTAATTGTACATACATATAATTTGTTCACAGTGTTAAATAGCGAAAAACTTAGTGGGGTCAACGGGAAAAACGGAATTTACCGAGTACCAAATGCTCTGAGATGAAACATGGATGCCTGGTTTACCTGTTAGCTGTATCAGTGTAGAAAAGATGAGAAGATAGAGTCTAGACTGAACCTATGAGACTAAATCAATCAAATGTCATAAAACAATCAAAGTTTTCACATGATTTTTGCATGAGGTAGTGATTATGTGCGTCCTCTCATGCAGAAATAACAATGTTTTCGGAAGAGAGATACTTGTGCATTCTTGAAATAAGAATAAATTGATTGTTTCGGGAATGTCAAAACTTTTCTCATAAATACATTTGAAAAGTGGGTAGAAGGTGTGCTAGTGCGGTAAAAGTGTGCACACTCATGCAAAATCGCGATTTTCTATTAGATAGAAATTGAAGAAGTTTAGAGGATAGAAGATTGTTAATCATATATACTAGTATGGTTTTCCGCTAATCATATTTCACACTCCTAGCAATAATTGCCTCAAAAAGGTTGGAAATTCCCTATGTAATCTTTGAGATTCCACGGCTCGTACAAAATGTGCTACTTCTACTTGGAACTTCTAAAATTGCTTATACGTACTCTATTCTCACAACACTACTCCCTTTCAAGATTACAAGAGAATTACAAAAAGAATTCTATCAATTTTGTATACAGAAAAGCATGGCAATTCAATGCAACAGAGAAAGAGTTAATCGCGAGCCTCTAAAAATGCCACCGACTACTTCGATTTGTTTTTGAAAATTGTTAAGCTCCAAAATAACCATTGGTCTGACCTTCTTTGATCATCAGAACGGCCTACGCGAAGCATTATCAACTCTTTTTCCAAAGCAGAGCACTTTACTTCTCAAGTTTATCTAACGTGTCTTTTGCTTATCCAAAAATGGTTAAACCGGCTTGAATTATTTCGGGTTGCTTTTAGAAAATTCCAACGCTTGAAAATAGCAATAAAACATCAACTTAAGTCCAAATAAAATTGATAAAGAGTGGGATCTTCCCATCAAGATTGTAGAGGGTCATATGTGGAGCTAGGGATGTGCAAAAAAACCGGAAACCACTCAGACCGCTCAAAACCACTTGATTAGACCAGAACTGGTGGTTCCCGTGGGAGCTGGTCCTGTTCCTGGTTCCAATTTAGTGGAACCAGTGAGTATTGGTCCAGTTTCTGATTTTATGCGTGGAACCACTCGCCAATCCACTCAAACCGGATCGATATATATATTTATATAAAAAAAAAAAATCAGCTCAATTACTTAATTATTTTATAGTTTTTCGACCAAATACATATATATTTGTATTTATTAGATATTATTGACTAATTTTGTCTCTTGGGTGTGTAATGGGATTGACTCCCTATTTTTTTTTTTTTTTTTCAATTCTAATAGTCCATTTACTTGCTTTCTCAACCAAAATAAGATAAACAAATGTAGAAGGAGGGAATCAATTGGATATGTCCATAAGAGCCAACGACTTGTTTTAAGAGTATAATTAGATCTCTCATTACCTATTTCCATGATTAAATTGGGTTGACGTTGAAAAAAGATGAATTAAGCAATTAATATTTTAACTTCTATGGTGGTTAGGACTTTTAATGTGGAGTCTAATTCTTAACATGTTTCCAGTGTCGAGAAACCTTAAGAGGATCATACAATGACCATCGAAGAAATTAAGTTTCTAGTTAACAAGCATTATCTACTCGTTTTACCTTATAGTTTTCAATCATTAATCAAAATCAATAACTCGCACTTCAATTAGAATATAAGGCTGAACAAGCTTTGTAGGAATTGGAGATCGATTCCATAGACCCACATGAGAATTGAACCTAACCAGCGGTCTGGTTCCCGAATGAATTCATGAAACTAACGGACATGTCTCAATTCTAATTTTTCGAAACTAGTTTTTTTAGGGCGGTTCCTAGTTTCAAGTTGAGAATTGGACCGTGCTCACCCTACGTGGAACCACCCATTTTGTCTATAATATTTTCTGCTTCTGCAAACAGTCCTTTTCAAACTTTTCATGAATTTTTGTCCCACGGTTTATCAACTTTCTGCAAACAGGTCTGTTCAAGCAAGTTGCCGGCATCATGTTCTATAAATTCGATCCCCTCATATTGGTCTATGCAAGCTTTTACGAACCCTCGTTTTACAACCTGTTCTCCTTCTCCAAAGGTCGTTTCAGATTTACACACATTTCCCGTCTGATAACTTAATCTCCTTCTGCAAAGCCAAAGCCTTTTTCTACTTTAGATGTTTGGTTGTTAACAATATCTGCATATGGCTCGCGTGTATAGTAAGTTCTTTGTTCTGCACACTCAAATACCCATACTAGGAAATTTTGATTATTTCTTTTCGTATTCAAAACATTATGAGAGATTTTCTCAACAATACATGCGCACACAATGTGCAGACGGTTCTTCCGGTCTCAACTTATCTTCTGGCATTTTACCAGCAGAAATTATTTCCCATCGCAAGTGAACACGTTGTTCAATAATCAATTAGTCATTTATCGCTTATCATGGCAAAAGTTATCCTTCCTTGCTTCTTGTATGTTCACACAGAAGGCATTGTCTGGCATCTTGTTCATCTTCTTAAGATGGTAGGGTTAATTCTCAATATGTAATTAAACATCATTCATACCAATCTACACATGCTTTGAAAATCATCACAGCATTCTCGGTAAGGTGTATTAAATCTCGATAACTTACATGGCTTAGCTTTCTACACCCCGTGGTTTCATTGTCTGATGCCAGAAACACGTGGACATGTTGAACCATCATCGTCCGGTTTATACATGTATGCTTTTCTAGAATTCCACGAACCTTAGGCCTGCAAATTTTGTGTCTGTTCAGCGACAGGTGGCTGTTCTTGAACAAACAGAAGATAACGAGAAGAGAAGCGCGAGGAGGTGATCTCACGGTTTGGAAGGCATCGGAGCAGCCGGCCCAGCCCTCGCTCTCCATCACCGAGAAATCTTTCTTTCATCGTCCAATTATTAACTATTGACGACGTGGGATCGCACATCTTTGTGAGGCATGATGGGGGAGATGATGCAAGCGCGATTAGAACATCGAAAGCGCCACGACCCCACCACCCCCCAAATCAACAGATCGCGGAGTTTGCTAGCTCCTGCCCCAGCTCGAAAGGCGCTTTGTCTTCACTCATTGTGTATTTATATACAAGCGCCACCTTCTATCATCATCCCGTCGTTGGCTGGTGCGAGATCTTCAAATCACGTGCCTTTCCCTCTTTGATTTGTATGGGGTCCTGAATGCTGAGATGGCGGTCCATGTGATTTCGACCAGTTTTCGGGGTCGCCCACCTTGAATGTCGACCTCGGTCTCCGCTGGTCTATCTCCATCTCTGGGGTCACTTTCTTTTGTCAGGCAAGAGCAAGTTGGCTTGGTTTGGCTTGACATGGAGCATTGGGAGGACCGGCACTCCCAAGTCCAATCAAAGTGTGAATTGAGATGCATCAATTTTAAACAATCGTACCGCCTATTATTGGAGACTTTTCTTTTGTCGATTTTTGGCTAGATGGTAGAGAGTTCACACGAGAGAGGGAGAGAGGGAGAGAAGGAGAGATGCACCACCGCTATTGAGGTGGTTATACTGCCTCCCCACGTCATTCTATTTTAAGCAGTATTAGGGACATTGAAACTTTGAATAATATTAGGTGCGCTAGAAGACATATAAAAATGGTATATTAAATATTCGTATAGATTAGCAGGAGAGCTTGTAGATAAGTGTCATCTTTAACGTATTATCCGACGTATTGGAATTGAGTACATGAGTCGCAACTCGCAACATGGAAGAGGGACAAATCCTAGTATGTTGTTGATTCAAAGTGAGCTGTTTCACAAATGAGAAAATAGCAAATACAAACACCATAGTTTACAAACCCATCGGTGGGCAAGAGAATTACCAAAAAAGTCATAAACCTATTGCAATTGTGCCAATTCAGTCATAAACTTTTTTTTTTTGCCAATTTTGTCCTAAACCTTTTACAATTGTGCCGATTCAGTCCATCTGGCCAAAATTGGCTAGCCGTCTTGACGTGGACGTTGGCCGCCTGGCGAACGCTAATGTAACAATTTTTAAATTTTTTTTTTATTTTTTTCGAATTTTAAATATTTTTTTTTTGAATTTTAAATATTTTTTTCTTTTTTCTTTTTTTTTCCCCACCTTCTCCTTCCTCTGGCCGGTCGGCGCCTCGCGCCCCGGGCAAGGAGCCTCGTCGCCCACCAGGGAGGTCGACCCTCGCCAGCCCTCGCCTCTGGCCGGTGCTGGCAAGCCGGGGGAAGGAGAAGGTGGTGAAAAAAAATTCAAAACTTCGGAAAAAAATAAAAAAATAATTTAAAAATTGCCACGTCAGCGTTCGCCGGACGGCCGGTGTTCACATCAACGCCGACCAGCCAATTTTGGCCGGATGGACTGAATTAGCACAATTATAAAAGGTTTACGACTAAATTGGCCCAAAAAAAAGTTTATGACTAAATTGACACAATTGCAATAAGTTTAGGACTTTTTTTGTATTCTCCCCTGGCAGGCAGCTACGTTGGTAAGGGCCATGCTCTTCATCACCGAGGACGTAGGTTCAAACCTCCGCGTTGCTAATGCGTTGTAAGTGAGGGGGTTATAGTGGTGAGGTCCTGTACTAGTTCCCCCCAAGATATAGGCGTCGGTTCAAAGGTGTCACCGAGTGCTGGAGGGTCCTGTGACCCCGATTAGCGTAAGCGAAAGGGGGCTCAGGCGAATTCTCGGTCATCAAAAAAAAAAAAACACCCTAGTTTACTAAATAAAAGATTAGCTAATGGGATAAGTGTCATCTTCAACGTATTATCCAACGTATTGGAAATGAGTACACGAATCACAACCCGCGACACGGATGAAGGACAAATCTTGGTATGTTGTTAATTCAAAATAAGCTGTTTTACAAATGAGAAAATAGCCAATATAAACGCCCTAATTTGCTAAATAAAAGATTAGCTCACTAGATAACTTCTAATGAATAAACTAATATCTACAAACTCACAATAATAAGTCCAAAATTTTCTCTGATTATTATTGAAAGTGAAAGCTAATTTACCTAGATTTCGTAATACTATTTAAAATTCAAAAAAAAAATCATAGAATCAAATTAAATATAATAAAGAAAGAAAACATCAACTAATGAAAATGTGATACTATTTTGGCACCCTAGATGGATGGAAACACACTCCAATGGACTAAACTGCCCTTCATTTAGCTATTTAAACTAATGGATTCACGTGAAAAACTTTCCTCTATTATGTATGTAAAAATTACTAAAATGATATGATTTCCATTTTCTAAATCTGTCATAAACCCATTTCTTAACTCATATTTAATAAATTGAGTTGTTAAATAAGTTAGTTATAATTAGTCAATAAGTCACAAAAAGGCTTAAGATGATAAAACCCAAAATAATATGAATGGTAGATGAGTTAATTGACTTACTTAGACTAAAGTCACCTATATAACTCTTTTTAATCCTCACTCAATTTTGCACTCATTTCGTTTGCACCCTCACTTCAATTTTGATATGAGTTTTCATAAATTTAGTTAAATATAGAAATATTTTAGTAAATTGAGTCAGATTATTGGAAATGGATTCAAACTAGTTAAATGGATAAATTATGGTCGGATCATTTTCAGCCTAATTCAGTCCACTTATTTGACGAATTTACAAATAATTAAAATGAGAGTTTCTTCGGAGAGATTCTTCTTTCTTAAAGAGGCATAATTGGAGGATGGTTAGGTATGGATAGATTGCATCGTCCCATGAACAAGACTCGTCCTAGTTCAAATCTCTTTGGCCAATTTCCCCTTGCGACCAGTTGGAGTGACTTTTAGTTTTTTATGGCATGATTTCAACTGAAGCCGCGACCGACGAACGACGTCTCAAATTCATTGTCGTCGTCATCCATCATGTCGGTTCTACCGACCACAATAATTGCATATCTTGATTTTTTGGCACAATGATGGGAAAGAGACGCCCGTCAGGATGAAAAGATTTTGTATTCTTAAAATTGTGATTGTGATAAAAGAATAAATTGGAGGCATACGGCGTTGAGAATGATAATAGAGTAAATATGAAAATAACGCTACCCCAATACATTACGAGCTAAGATCGATGAATTTAGTGGTGCCAAAATCCGTATTTATGTCGCCTCGAGTTGAAAATTTAATTAAATTGGTCGATTTGAATATAATCAATTGAATAAATGTATCAACAATCTCAATCCAAACACAATCAATTTAAGAAATATGTAACCCCAACCTACTTCATAACAGGTCAAATTAGGTTGGTCCAATCCAAAGTATATTAACTTGAATAACGTTTGAGGGAAAATTTCATTTCTATAACTGTAATCGATGAAAGTGGCATCCTCGATGTAACTATTACACAGTGTCAATTAATTTAGAAAAGGCCCAACCAGATTCTAAATCTCTCTTTTTTCTTTTAGCTTATGAGAAAAATTACGTTTTATTATAATTAAACTAAAAAAAGATAGACAAATGGTACTAGATGATGATGGTTATATTCCAATACTTACTTATGATATAGTCATTGGTAAAGAATAAATCCAATTCATTTCAATTTAATAGATGAATATGAATCACGTCATTAATCAAGTCGACATGATACAAATAGCTAAACGGGTTAATCCCGGGTTGCTCAGGTTGAATTCAAACACAATCCGTTTGACAACCGGTTGACACAACCACAACATGAACCCGATTAGCTTAAACTCCAACTTGCATACTCCGTATCATGTTGGAGTCTCGTCAACTTGTTGCAGATTGAGGCGACGAATGTGGTAAAGAAGATTTCGAAATTATGGGCCTATGACGAAAACAGCTCGATCAGGGTTGCCTCGCACTTGAAGAACTCTATCAATTCTAATTGTAATGGGCCAAGCCAGCCTGCCAATTAGTTAGCTGGATCATGGACCAGGCAAGGTGCTGACCAGCTCAGGCCAGTCCACAAAGGTTCGAAGGTAAGTGGAGACAAGCTGGGATAAGAGCATTTAGCTATAAGGTCCCGACTCAATTCGATTTGGTCTCTAATCAGGCCCTGCCAAGCCCAAAAATTACTAGAGTTTTGTTTTGTTCGTTGATGGGTGGGCCCAAACAACAAACGAGGCCCGATCCAGACGCGCTCATTGATCACCTATAGGAAGAAACTAATCTGAAAAAAGTAAAGTGGATTCGGACCAACCCGACTCGAAACAAGCCCTCCATTTAGATCTCGACACGTGTTCATCAACTCGCCACTCACGCAAATCACCGTTGTCGTTGGTGCCTTTTCCCTAGCTAGATCCTCTACCTATCATTATTCATCTCTCTCCCTCTCTCAGCGTGCGCGTGTGCATGTTTGTGTGCTTACAGATACGGGTATGCAAGATGGGTTGCTTGTTACGAATCTCTCTCCCTCTTGGTCGCCCTCTCCCTTATTTGGACCGGACATAATCGCCTAGGCTTATGGTCTAAATGTAATTCGTTGAGAATGTTATATGACATTAGCGTTGACCTTAATAGCGAAAAGCCCTAGTGGAGATTGACGGCGACATCAAGAGGACAAATCAACTCATTCAACATGGCCATGAAGGACAGAGATAGGTGGATCTTTGAGAGATGGCGGAGATGCACGCACGGCCCAAAAATGGTGCTCGTGGTGATCGCAGTGACAACATGGATTGCAAGGACGGAGGTGACTTCAACGGCGGCACCGATGGCATCTACCCTTATATTTATCCTTTACTCTGTTGTCACAAATAGCTTTAAACAAGAATGCAACATAAGAATGTTACAAGGTTGCTTGCTTGCTTGCTTGCTTTCTTTCTTTCTCTCTTGAATTTTTTTTCTGCTTTTTCCTGAAGCTTTCCCCATATGCGGAGGTCAGTATGGATACCGTGCTCCAAGCCGATGCGCGGCCCGAAAAGATCGTATCGAGGTGTAGGAGCCAGGGGAGATGCATCTCGAAAGAATAAAATAACAACTGAATTAGAGTTTTTTTTTTTTTTTGGTCGAAAGTAGATATTGCATTCATTCATGAAAATAAGCGAGCCTTACAAGACAACAATGGATAAAATTCTGAACATAGAATTTCCGAAAGGGGGGGAGGAGGATTAGTTACCCAATTTATAGGGAGATTTTTGGCTCGGTGAGTTTTAGCAAGCCAATCCGCCGCTCGATTCGCCTCTCGTGGACAATATACTGCCTTTGCCGATTCGAACAGGCCTAGCTCTTCTTTGCACTGGTCCACTATCTCTTTTAAATCCCATGAAGCTTCGGCCCGGCCCATCACCATTTCCAGCAGACTTGAACTATCACTTTCGAACACCCATCTCCTGCTTTGACCTTTCTCTGATCCCACGTGCGTCCCTTCTCTTTTCCTCAAGTACTTCAACCCGTTCAGCAGAGCTAGGGCTTCGGCTTGCTGGGGGGAAGACGCCCGCGGTTCTTTAACAAAACCCTCGATGACGAGCCCCGACGGATCGCGCAACACAGCAGCAACTGAACATAAATATTCGCCCGGAGTCCACGATGCATCAACATTCAGCTTCATCTCATCTTTTTCCGGCGGCTTCCATCTAATCGGTAGGCATCGAGCCGTGGGTTTTTGTTGTTTCTGATTTGCCCATCTGCTGAAATTCTTTTGTTGTGCTTGTGCTAGATCTACAATATCAACCGATTGTGGAGGCTTTGCTCGGAAGATAAAGTTATTTCGGGTCTTCCATATGTTCCACAGCACCGCGGCCACGAGTTCTCTTTCAGGTAAAACATCCATTCCTTCGAAAACTTCCATGAGCCACTGATCGAACCTTGTTATGTTGCTTGGGTTTCTGATGAGATTGATTCGTGGGTCTGCCCATATTTTTTTCGTCCATTTGCAGAGTAGAAATAGGTGTTCTGTTGTTTCCATATGTGTGGTGCAAAGTGGACAGTAGGGGTCAGGTAGTAGCTTCCTTTTATGCAAGTTCTCCCTCGTAGGTATGGCGTTTTGACATAGACTCCATAGGAAAATTCTCATTTTCGGAGGGATAGCTAGACTCCAGATTCCAGTCCAAAGTGTTCTTGGTGGCTTGAAAGAGCAAGATGCTCTGTTTTGTTCTGTTCTCGTGGTATTAGAATAGGCCATATTGTACCCACTCTTCACAGTATATGTCCCTGATTTATTACCTGTCCAAACTAGACAATCATTCTTTGGGATCGGGCTGATGGGTATCGCGAGTATCTCATTTGCTGCTTTATCTTCGAAAAGATTAAGGATCAAGCTTTCCTTCCATGTCCTCGAGTCTTCATTGATCAGTTCGTCCACCATAATTGGATCATTTTGGTTGGCTGGGCCACCGAGCACTCCAAACTTTAGCCATTTGTCTTCTCGTATATTGATAGACTTGCCATTCCCCACTAACCATTTAACCTCTGATTCTATGGCCTCTCGTCCTGTTAACATGCTTTGCCACCCCCAAGACGGCCGCTGCCCTTTTTTTGCCTTCCACAAGTCTCCATTTGGAAAGTAGATGCCTTTCAATATTTTACTCCACAAAGCTGAAGGATTCTTGGATAATCGCCAAGCTTGCTTGCCGAGCATTGCTCTGTTAAAATTTATCAAATCTTTAAACCCCAAACCTCCCTCATCCTTTTCGGTTTTTAAAGTTTCCCAGTTCTTCCAATGCAAACCTCTTTTTGATTCACTTTTCTGCCACCAAAATGACGCAATTCTTTTTTCTATGGCTTTGCAAATAGAGATAGGCAATTTAAAGATTGACATCGCATAATGAGGGAGGGCTTGTACAACACTCTTTATCAGAATTTCTTTTCATGCTTTGGACAATAACTTTTCTTTCCATCCCTCTAGCTTCGAGTTTACTCTTGCTAGAATCCAGGCGAACATCTCCTTCTTTGAATGACCCCATTCTGTTGGTATTCCAAGATATTTCCCTGTTTTGTCTATGATTGGTACTCTAAGCTCTTGTGCTAGGTTTCTTTTCAGAGTTAGAGGACAATTATTTTGAAACATACACCTGATTTGTTTAAATTAATAGCTTGGCCTGTTGCAAAGCAATACTAGTTGAGAATATTTGCTAAGTTTTGACATTCTATGATAGTCCCATTCAGAAAAAATATGGCATCATCCGCAAAGAGTAAGTGAGACAATGTAGGCGAACCCGTTTAGCTTAATCCCCTGAATGCTTCCGTCTTCCAAGGCTTTGTTCATCATCCAAGTCAGAACATTTGCTGTTAAGATGAATAAATATGGGGAAAGAGGGTCGCCTTGTCTAATTCCTCTTGAAGGGGTGAAAAATTGAGTAGGCTCCCCATTTATCTTCACACTTAGGGACACCGTCGAAACACATTGCATGATTAAAGATACCCACCTCTCACAGAAACCCATTTTCAGCATGCAATCCCTCAAAAAATCCCATTCAATTCTGTCATAGGCTTTTTGCATATCCAGTTTCAATATTGCCTGAAACTTTTTCTTTCTTTTTGCTATTCTCAACTGATGTAGGACTTCCTGAACTATGAAAATATTGTCTTGGATTTGCCTCCCTTGTACAAAGGCACTCTGTTCAGGCACTATAATTTCTGGAAGCCAAATTTTTAGTCTATTAGCCATAACTTTTGATATGATTTTGTTGCTGAAATTGCATAAACTGATAGGTCTGAATTGGCCTATATTTTCTGGGTTTTTAACTTTTGGTATCAAGGATATGTGCGTTCTGTTTAGTAGAGGGTCGATGATACCTGTTTCAAAGAAGTTCTGCACTAGCTAGAACAAATCCAGCTTGATATCCTCCCAAGACCGTTGATAAAAAAGTCCATTTAGTCCGTCGGGTCCGGGGGCCTTTAATGAGCCCAATTGAAAAACCGCATCTTTCACCTCTTCAAGGGTAATATTTGCCATCAGATATTCATTTATTTCCTCTCTAACTGGGCTGGGGCATTGGTTTAGGATTGGCTGATAGTTCCTAGGACCCACCGATTTATACAGGTTCCGGTAGAAGGACCCTATGTGTTCTTTGAGTGCCGATGGGTCCCTACACCAGCTTTGATCTTCCATTTGCAGCATTGTAATCCTATTCCTCTGTCTTCTCTGTACCGTAGTAGCGTGAAAGAACTTAGTATTCCTACCTCCCCATTGCAGCCAATTGATGCGAGATCTCATCCCCCAAAATTTTTCCTCTTGTTTCCAGAGTTTGTCTATCTGATCAACGATGTTCTGAGCTTCCTTCCTGCTGGAATTTTCGGAATTCTGGTTTGTAATCTTTATTAGTTCTCTGTTAAGCTCCCTGATGCGACATTGTGCATTGGCAAACTTGTCTTTGCTCCACTTTAGAAGCTCCTTGGACATATCATTGACTTTCATTGAGAAGCTCGTCTGGCTTAAAGGCGTTTTGTTCCATATCCTTTTTATAGTCTCTCCACACTCTTGGTCTTCTAACCAGTATCCTTCGAATTTAAATTCTCTCTTCCTTTTCATAATTTCAGGATGCAACACAAGGAGAAGAGGGCTGTGGTCCGAACCAATGGCGGGTAGAGCCTGAACTTCAGCAGCAGGAAAGGTAATCCTCCAGTTTTGAATGCATAAATTCCTTATGCTTGCTTTTTGTTTTGCTGAAAAGAAGTCATACTATTCGTGGAAGTTTAGAAAAGGTGAAGCATGTGAAAAGCTTTTTTCTTGTTGAAAGTTAACATAAACGTGTGTTTCACGCGTAGAAATATGAATATTTCACTAATAAATATTTCATCCACACAAACATACATACCTTGGAATTTTAAAACATAAATATTACCAAGAAAAATGACGTTCACACAACTCCCTCATCCACGAGGAACTTTCAAGACATAAAATAAAATCCATTTAAAATTGTAGGTAAATCAACTTACGGAGAGCGAAGAGAGAGAGGGGGAGAGCATTGACCATCTATTCTTTAGAACGATATCTGCACTAAGTAAGAAAATTCCAGGGAACACGGACCTAGCAGAACTTCCCGGACAACAAGATAAAGAGAACGCCTCGTCAACACAGCATCCTAGAATTAATGCTTCAGGGTTTCATACACGAAACTACGTAAGTCTCGGTAAAATAAAATGACTTAATATCACAAAAAACCCTAAATCAGCATTTCTATAAGAAATTTATCAATCCTCCGTTAGTTTGAGTCAAATTAGATTAATATCACAAAGCTACATCTTAGAAACATGGTCTCCCTATAGTTCTACGAAGGTCAGCTCCATTATCTGCACCGATCCACGCTGCAGATCCACGCTACAGCTTCGGATCTGTTGCTTTTGCTTATCTGTGCTCTATAAACCGGCAGCCACGTTGGCTTCGGACGACGGTTCGGAGTTAAGGTCCAGGCCCGGCTCGCTGCTACTCCTCCTCCTACTCGGCGGAGCTCCGTCGTCCTCCT
The DNA here is from genome assembly GCA_016097605.1 of Eucalyptus guilfoylei. Lineage (NCBI taxonomy): Eukaryota > Viridiplantae > Streptophyta > Magnoliopsida > Myrtales > Myrtaceae > Eucalyptus > Eucalyptus guilfoylei. The sequence continues at coordinate 35,904,137 of CM027866.1, read as the reverse complement.
CCTCCGGGAGGGCCTCCAGCTCGGAGAGCGTCAACCTGCGCGACCCCTCGCCTTTCTTGCCCTTCTCGAAATACTTGACCGCCGCGTGTATCCTCCTCAGGATGGCGTAGAACTCCTCCACCTCCGCCTCCGTCGCCGTCGCCGTCGCCGCCGCCGCCGCCTCCCCCTGCTCTCCCGCGGCGGAGCTCTCCGGTCCCTTCGCCCTCTTCTTCACGCCGCTCGCTGCGCCGGCGTTGTCTCTCTTCCTCCTCCTGTCCATGTCCTCCTCCCGCGTTAGCCTGAATTGCAAGGAATCGCCCAGAAAACCAAAAGGGAAAGAAATCGAGTCGATGGTGGAGAATGTTAACGTGCTCGTTGCAAATTCTCGAGGATTGGATGCACGCTTTTAACGAGACTGGACGGTGGGGCTGGCCATTTCGCAGCAGGGTAGGCCGTATGTGGACGGTGGCGATTACGCCAAGCGGTGACGCCATTGACTTTCGCGTGGGCGGGGGGGGGGGTGTGTTGCGTAACGTGGATGAAGCAAGCGGTGACGATGGGAAACTGGGAAAAAAACGTGATGCTGACGCGTCCGTTGAAAAGTCAAAGTATGTGGTCATCGTATTCCGCAACTTCGATGGCATGCCGCATGGGCCAATCGGCGGTGGGAAAAAACGAGCGATGAGGAGAGCCGCGAATCTCGGTGCGCGCCGGCCGACGGCGCTTCGAGACAAACGGCCTTCTCTGTTCCATCTTAAACTAAGGTTCCCAACGATTCACGGAGTTGAAAACGACTTAGGTTTCATTGGTTTCCTAAAAAATGAATAATCTGAAAAATATTTTTTTGAAAATGATTTATTATATTATTTAAAAAATTAAACGAATGAAAAGTATTTTCATTATCCATAAAAATATTTGAGATACAAATGATTATCAAATTATCTTTTTTCAAAATTTTTGAAGTTGAATTCTTCGATTGCTTTTGGTGACAAGGCAGTCGAGAATGCACCCATTAAACGAGTGAGTCGAGTTGAGTTTGGGTGATGTCAAAAATAGTTCGACCCAAATTTATCCATATTCCATTTTTACTAATTTTCATGCAAAACAAATCTAATAAATTTATACCCAGTGCATATTCAATCCTAACTCATATTGTGAAAACATTTTTATATTTTACCTAATATAGGAAAATTTATATCCAAAATAAGTGCGTGTTCACGAGAAAATGAAAAGAGAGTCATGAAGATGGGTTAGATCGAAATAAGCTATAAATTCATTTAACACTTGTGTTAATTTAGCTTTTACCTTTTGAAATTCATTCACTCATGATTATTTTACTAAATATAACTAATTCAGATAACAACTCAACCCATCAAAATATGAGTTTATGACCAATCTTTTGATAGGTCTAGTTAGGAATCACATCAACATCACTCAAACTCACCCTTGGCTGTGTCACGATGACTTGCTCGCATAAAAATAAGTAACAGTTATAAGAAAAGTCTAACATCGCGATCGTTCGCATGAAATTTCTACGGTGGTATTCAGACAAAATTTTCGCAATCCATCGTCATTAGGCACTATTTTGTTGATGAAAACAGTTGACAAGATGCATTGGACCATGTTGGGTGGGGTAGATTACTTTTTGAAAAATAATAATAATAATCATCGCACTTATAGCGGTGCTTATTCGACAGCAACAGTAGTTTCTTTAGTGTGATTACCACCAGAGGAGTTTAGAAGTGCTATTGTCTCGTATAACAAAAATTATCAGGCGCTCCCCGAGTATCATGTGATTACCTACCAAAATTAATCATATAATGATACTAACTGTCATGAAATTATTTGATTTTCATTTAAAGAAGAATGGCTCACTAGAGTTTGGTACCCCCACAATTTGTTAGGTACGTGCACGTCACTCCGACTTGCTAGAGTGTCCAATAATTTCTCTACAAACAGGATTTGTTGCGTTAGATGAAAGATACTCTCGATTATAGTTAGGAATGAGCAACATTCGCTTGTATTGGGACATTCTAATGCGGAATAGACTGATTGAATATTATGGCAGGTTCGTTTTGTGGAGAATTAATTATTTGAAAGAAAAAAATCTATTTAATAAATGATTTACTTATACCACTTACGGAAATAAATTAATGGAAACGTTCGAGTATAATTTTGTTGTTGATAGTAAAATATCTCCGATTGACTTATTTCTATAAATGATATAAACTTAAGAGATGATATGTTTCAAATTGTTTTTAGGGGTGTTTGGCTCTAATTTGGTCCAGTGGAATCAGTCTTTTTTTTTTTCCTCCATTAAAGAGTGACGGTGCACAGCAAAGCGAGAGAGAACGACAAATCTTAAAATATTGACGAAAGCGATGATGAGTGAAGAGTCATTATGTCGCCATTTGTGATGTCACCGGATGAGATAATGTTTAGTTTACACTTTACGAATTTTTTTTTTTAAAGAAAAATAAAAAAGAAGAAGATATAAATAGTCGATCCAATTCCCCTTGAAATTGGGAATCGGACTCAATTAACCTATTCGGTCCGATCTGATCCATGCGATTCTCAATTTGGACAGTCCGTTTTGCGCACTCCTAATTATTTCTATAGAGGGACTCGTGAGACACCCTTTTCGATCCTCGTTTAGAGATCGTCACAGAATTCGAATGCGGTCGGGGAGGTGGTCCGGTCCCTTTGACAGGTCTAAGCAGTATGGCCCATGCTAAAAGAGGGGCCATTTCTTTCTATGGAGCGACGGAGCGGATTTGCTTTCCAGGAGCGTTGGCAGCGGGATGAATTTGGGGGAGAAAGAGCCATCTTCTACACGACGTGTCGTTCTTCTTTCAGTGGGCTCGTTCGACTGGGTCTCCTCGGGAGTGGACTGCCGAACCAAAAAAATGAAAATCAGGCTCGGTGCTTCATTGGGCCCATTAGTTCGGGCTCTCTCGTCGTCAAATTTCGACCGGAGGTAGGGCCGACGATCCGGGGGCCGCATCGCATTCCAAAGTCAAAAATTCTCTCCGCCAAGCACTTGCTATCCGACGGCTCAATTCGAGGCGCCACATTACACCGCCAAATTCCTTTTCTTCTTGTCGAGAACCGTCCATTTTCTCTTTTTTTCACTGTCGAGTCGAGCTGAGTCGAATCGAGAAATAGTTATTACCGGTAAAAGCCCGAACGTCTCCGACATGTGCTCGTGATCGGCCCTTTTGTGTGTCTCGAGTAGAACCCCATCGAGCGATTCGTACGTTGGATCTCCTCCGTCCTTCTTTACTTTCATCGTGCGCGCGGCGCTCAATAATTCATTCGCCTCCCCCACCTTCGCCAATAATGCCTGTCCGTCGCAGCGCAGGCAGGGCACGCCTCCGCAAGTGCAAAGTACTTTCCTCATCATCAGCTTCCTTCTTCACGCACTGCTCTTTTCCCCTTTCTTTTTCTTTCTTTAATTTTTGGAAGAGATCTTTTGGCGGAAACCGCAAAAACGGAGCTGGTCTCATGTCTTTCGTCTTCGGATGATATGTCTCTACAATTTTTCAGAAAAAAACAAGTTATTTTTTTCTTATAGATTAATATAGTATTTTTAATAGAGTTAATATCACAAAAAATCATAAATTATGATCATTATAAATATATATATTTTTTATGTATAGGATTTGCTTTGGGCTACGCTGGCTTACGTCGGGCAGCCCATGGCCCATAGAATGCACAATGCACCCCAAAAGAAGCGTCAATACTTATGGGAAGCTAGTATAGGACCCACCACCATGGCCTCCCACTTAAATTATAAACAATTTTTTGTATTACTAAAAACCTTAAATTTGTTCATTATGATACGAATACCCTTAAATTTTTTTTATCATAAAAAACCCCATAAATATCTCCGAAATGGAATTGTAATAGAGGATATATATATGTCATATGTGTATAAAATTGGATTTTCTCGTGACACGGAAAAAAAGTTGAGATATTTATATCAAGGTAGGTATAATTTGAGATTTTTGATGATATTTGCCTTTTTTGATATCTTATATTATCCTTTCTTTTTCTTAAAATTCTGGTCAAACAGACATTATTTTAGTGAAGAATGGGTTCCCATTCAATCATAAAAAATACTAATGAATGATAATTGATGGCATTCCCTATTTTAGGTATGGAGAGGCCAACTTAAAAGGACAAAGCTTTAGTGTCCCCTACCTACATAGACTACCTCATATTAACATCAAGTCGATTCCGATCGAAATTCGATCCGATTTAGAAAGATCCAATATTGGCGATCTCAAGAATTCCTTCCTCTTAGACTGTCTCTCTCGCTCCGAAAGCAAAGTTATGTATGGCCCAATAGCAGCATGCGAACGAAAAGCCAACCTTGGACCATACAACATGACAACAGCAATCGATTCAATTCAAATTGGACCGCTGGCTTCCCCCAATCAAGGCAATCTAACATCGACGCCTTGTAGCTCGGGAATTCCATGACAGAGAAACGATAAAATCCCCCGAATTCGCACATGGCATGGGGACCGGTCTTCGAAGACTCAAGAAACAGTCCTTTAAGATACCGGCGATTCCGTAATCGGCTATGGCGATTAAATTAAGCTAGATTAAACAAATACCGATACTAGGGAGTCTCCACACGCCGTGTGGCGAGAACAGGAGATGCCCACGTACTGCCCTTGCCCTTATTTTATGCCATTTTCAGGAGGCCCATGAACCAAGGGAACACCACGGTGCTCTCTCTCTCTCTCAGGCATGTTATGTAAAGACAATGTTCCTTGGGATCCATACTATCTTTGTCTTAATCCCAATTATTCCGCTAAGAAAAGGGGTAATTATCATTATTATTATAAAGGTTTCTTCATTCGCCGGGAGAGAGCCTCCTGTGACCTGTGTCCTGTCCCCCACCTGAGCTCTGTCGCCTCTGAATTATAAGCGATTTGGCTTTTGTTTTACTCATGTGTCGTTTTATCGAAATTGAAGAAGTGTTACTGGCTTCGAGAGTTGGCAAATCGAAGCATGACTTTGTCTGTCTTCCGTTTTCCAGTTTTTGATTTTTTGTGCAAGGTGCATTGGCAGAGTTCAGCTGTGGACGGAACTGACGTCGGCTGTGCGATCCAGTTTTCAGAAATTTTTCAATCTGTAGCATTGAGTTTAACACATCCGATTTGTGTAGCTAAGTCATTCCATTGTTAATTACGTTAATAAATATGTCAATATGGAATTTCGGTGTTAAGAAAATGAAAAATGGAACGAAAAAAGAGAGTACAGAACTTGTTAAGAAACAGACTTTGAAACAAATGGAAGGTATCAAAATCCATTTTTCGCAGAAGCTCTATCAAAACCCATCTAGTTGCTTGTCATTGACATGATATGATACTCAGGGCGGTTGCTGACCCTGTGATGACTGTGGCTCGGCATCGCATGATCGCGGCATGTCTCTCTTGAGGATTCTGTTCTCTCTTTCCCTTTTGCTCTCTGAGCGATGCAAGCCTAGCCTTTGCCGTGGAGGCCTCGGACAAATTGTTGTCTAGTGCCTCTCATCGCGTTGAATTTTAGATTATACTCACCGCTCGCCCATAGGACCAAATCCTTCATTTCAACTTGAGCAATGCTAGTGATTTAGAACTCAACAGTGTCCAAGATCATAAAGATATATTTTTTTTTCTTTCTGGGGCCGTATCCAAGACCATAAGATAATGGCAGGGAAATGCTGGCCACCGCAGATCTTAAGAAAGGCCACGAGACCCGTGTTCTACGCGACAAATCCAACGTTACCTGCTCCCCCCGGCCCCTTCTCTCTCTCTCTCTCTCTCTCTCTGTGTGTGGTACGTGACAAGGACGAATTAAAAGTTGTCTTGGAGATCGTTATTGGCGCATTTCTCCCAATTTTACAGAGAGATACGAACAGCGTTCATACGCATTCTCAAAGGTTTCTCCGTTCTTGGGTTTTCACGGCATCCCACGCACGCACGTTCCCTGTTTCTGCTCCAGCTGAGATAAAAAGACAAGATCCAAAGTTGATAAGGACCACGACCAAATACATTTTGAGCAACGCAGCATCTTGCGCACAATCTAAAATGGGAATTTTGCAAGGCAGGACTCGGGACGACGACGTTTTCCCATTTATTTTTTGCTATTTCAGAGGGCATGGAGAGCTAGCGAGAGATGTTCCGCAGCCGCTGGGGAGAAAAAACCATGATGAGAAGACTTGACGTCTGTGAGGGTGAGATCCCGTGGACTGGACCTGAAAAGGAAAGTCGATCGGAGGAAGACGTGATTCGGGCGGAGGCTCCGGGAATCACGGTCGGACTTCGGTCGCTCGACCTAACATCGCAAGCTTTGCCCAACACGTGCACGTGTCTACTGGACTCGGAGGGGGACAGACAATCTACGGAATTTGCCTTCGAATTGTCCATAAACTGAGAAATTAAGGTAAATTAAAAAAAAAATCGACTTTCACACAGGAGGTTTTGAACGGGCCATGACTCATTTTTCTATCCCCACGCGTTTATGTCGGTGCAAGTTCCCGCCGAAGCAAAGCTCGATGGCTAATTCGCCAGAAAGGCATATTCTGCTGGCATGAGTTTTAGCTTCCATTCAAAATGACAGCCGAGATGAAAAAGGGAGACATCTTTTTGACTCCCCAATCACATCCTCAGCCAGGCAAAAGAACGGTGGGGTGAACTTTACAATCCTCGTCCATGAAGAATCAAGACACATTATAGAAAGATAGCTGTTATAATAAATATAATTCAATAACTTTCCCAAGTTACGGTCTTTATATATGGAAAGATGAAATCCTCTACATAAAGAAAAGAGGATATGTTTATCAACTTTGAAAACTCTGGATGCACTCGCCAGGTCTTTGATCTGATTGAGATGAGATAAGTTTTGTAAAAAAGACAGGATAAGTTTCCTTCTTTAGCATCGGAAAACTACTGGAAATTGCTTAGATATTTTCCGAAATAATCCAGAGGAGGAGAGGGCAAAAAGAGAAAGACATTTGATTGACAGAGAAAGAGAGAGAAACAGAGGACCTCGAGGCCCGGATACGTCCAACCATCCTCCCCTATCCACGACTCCTTCCAAATTCCTATTAAACCATTGCCTCTCTCGAACAGAGTCCCAGCAAACCCCCCGGTCTGAACTCCTCCAGTTCAGTCCCGAAGCAGAGCACTTCGAGCCTTGCTTAGGGTCCCGACCGAAATGTCGCCTTCTCTCCCGAACCCCCTCCTCCTCCTCCCCCTCCTCCTCCTCCTGTGCATTGCCCCCGCACGCTCCGGCACTGCCAAGATCGGCAATGGCTACCGCCTCGTCTCCATCGAAGAAACCCCCGACGGCGGCCTCCTCGGCCACCTCCAGCTCAACAAGGAGTCCTCCATCTACGGCCCCGACATTCCCTACTTGCAGCTCTTCGTCAAGTACGCCGTCGAAAAGTCCCCATTTTTATGCTCCTCCTCGCCTTCAGGAGACGACCCGTTTCCATTTCTCCGCTGAACTCGCGTGTCTCTGTGTTTATGTGAGTGATTGATGTTTTTTGTGGTGGCTTTCGCAGGCACGAGACGCAGGACCGGCTGAGGGTGTACATAACGGACGCCAAGAAGCAGAGGTGGGAGGTCCCCTACGACCTCCTTCCCCGGGACCCGCCGCCGCGGCTCCCGTCGGCGGCCGTCGCGACGTCCCGGAAGACGAGCCCCCCGGTCGCTGTCTCCGAGTACTCCGGCTCCCAGTTCATCTTCACATACACGACGAACCCCTTCACCTTCGCCGTCAAGAGGAAGTCCGATGGGCAGATCCTCTTCGACTCCACCTCCGGCGACTCCGACCCGTACAGCGCCCTCGTCTTCAAGGACCAGTACCTCGAGATATCCACGAAGCTGCCCGCGGGCGCCTCCCTCTACGGCCTGGGGGAGAACACGCAGCCCCACGGGATCAAGCTCTACCCGAACGACCCGTACACGCTGTACACGACGGACGTCTCGGCGATCAACCTGAACACGGACCTGTACGGCGATCACCCGGTGTACATGGACCTGAGGAACGTGGGTGGGAAGGCCTACGCGCACGGCGTGCTGCTGCTCAACAGCAACGGCATGGACGTGTTCTACAGAGGGACCTCGCTGACATACAAGGTGATTGGAGGGGTGCTGGACTTCTACTTCTTCGCCGGCCCAACGCCTCTCGCCGTCGTCGACCAGTACACGCAGCTCATCGGCCGGCCGGCTCCGATGCCCTACTGGGCTTTTGGTATGAATCGCTTACTTGCTCTGTGTTTCTTTACAAGGAAAGGAGCTGCTTTTATTTTTTTACCATTTACAAGGTTACCCATTATCACTGGAATCTTGTTATATAATTAAGTAGAGATATTTTGACTATATTAAATTTGCGGGGTCTTATGTCTGATGAATATTTTAGGAATCGGATATTCCGTATTCATCATGCTTCATAATTCATACCAATTGCTCTGTTTGTGCATTATATTAGTGGAAATGTTGCCTTGACTCCATTAGACTAAGATAATCACCTATTTAAAAAGGGTTGTAAGAGATTGCAATATACTTGTTTTGCGTTGGGATTGGTTTGTTGGTACGGCAGATCATTAAATTCGTTTGGTATGGCATTGAATGAACGCTTCTGTTTTTGCCCCACAACCAGTTTCTTGCTATTTACCTCAGAAGGACCTCGGTTTCACGTCACTGCAGTGTTTCTTTATCGGTCTTGGAATGTGGTACCATTGACTACTGCATGGTTGATGGGTTCCTTAAAACAGTTTAGGTGTGATATTTAATACCTCCCGGCTGATGTAAATTAATTTATTGGGCATGTTGATGTCTTTTGCTTTCGGCTTTAGCCTGTGGTTCGTTTTTTGCCGGCAGGGGTGCGTCCTTTCGGTATAATTTTGGCACCTCATTGTCGATATACATAGTTGGACCTATCATGTTCCATTGGCCTATGGTAAGGACTTCTGATTGTTGCGTCCATCGTAGAGTAAGATGGCATTGGTGCACGAACTTGTACATTTCGGTCCTCAGAGTTGGGAGTCGTGTAGTTGGTGATATGAATGGATACATATTAAGTAATTGAATTGACTAAGCTCAGAACTGGTGCGAGCTGCAATGATTTATGGTCCTTCCTGAAGGATTGATGTGGAGGTACCTTCTTTTCATTAAAGAGAGGGTTTTTAAGGACTGCCTGAATTGCAGTGTCACGATGCCTGATTGCTGCTCCTGGTTGATAATTCAATTATAACTTGTGTGGAAGTGGAGCTATTTTTTTGTTCATTTTCAATTGTAGGTTTGTCTGGTCGGTCCATTCTCCTGCTTTCACTTCACTGTCCTTTATGACTCTCATTTGTTTATTCATCGTGCAAACGTTGGTAGACGTGACTGGGGCGAGGCTCGATCTTTTAATCATATCGGCACGCCAAACAAATTGTAGGTCCGCATAAAAGATGAGGCGATGCGTGGAAACGATGAAGGATCTTTATGCTGTCGTGCTGGTTCGGGCATTTATTTTCATTTGTTTACTTTATGATAACCTAAAATTTTGACCTTTACGGAGACAACTTTTGAACATAGGCCAACTGGTGGACCCCTGAAAGCAATCATGGCCTGAAATTTGTGCTTCTCTTGTCCTTTTCTTACTTGCCTTTTCCTACTAGAAGTGGAGACTGACCAGGGCCATCAGATTCTTATCACAATGCTTGCAAACACGTGTAGTTAGATTGGATTTTGATTAACTCAGCGGAAATTATGGCGATGATATTGAAATTATATTTCTAGATTGTTCAGCACAACGACTAAGGACTCTAGTGCAAAATCTCATAGGCGAACACATTATCACTTCCTTGAAATCTTAGTTCATAATGTAGGAGGAAAGCATGCAACGAAAAGTTCCCGTTGGATCGAAAAGAGTCGCGCATGATTTGTTTCTTTTGCTTATGGGCGATCAGTTGAATTTGGCTTAGGAGATTATTTCTTCTTGATTAATGCAACACCAACATTTCAAGTTTAGATTTGGTTTCTAGAGCAGGAGATGGTGTCAATGCTCCGCCCTAATTGCTTATACTCTCAGTTACCTGTACAAAATGTTATGCTTTACGTTTGTAAAGCTATGTATTTACCTTCTCTCTGCTTTTGGTTTCTACAGGGTTTCATCAGTGTAGATGGGGCTATCATAACCTCTCTGTCGTCGAAGACGTGGTTGCAAGCTACCAGAAAGCTAAAATTCCACTCGATGTGATTTGGAACGATGATGATCACATGGATGGCCACAAGGATTTCACCCTGAACCCTGTCAATTATTCCCGTCCAAAGCTTCTGGCTTTCCTGGAGAAGATTCACAGCATCGGCATGAAGTACATTGTCATAAACGATCCGGGAATTGGCATCAACTCCACCTATGGTGTATACCAAAGAGGTTTGGCCAAAGATGTCTTCATCAAACATGGTGGCGAGCCCTACATCGCTCAAGTTTGGCCAGGTGCCGTTAACTTCCCCGACTTTCTTAACCCAAAAACTGTAGATTGGTGGGGTGATGAAATCCGACGCTTTCATGAGCTCGTCCCTGTCGATGGCTTGTGGATTGACATGAATGAAGCTTCCAATTTCTGCTCGGGGAAGTGTACGATCCCCGAGGGCAGAATATGCCCCAATGGAACTGGGCCAGGCTGGATCTGTTGCTTGGACTGCAAGAATATTACCGACACCAGATGGGACGATCCGCCTTACAAGATAAATGCTTCCGGATTGCAAGCACCAATAGGTTTTAAAACCATAGCTACAAGTGCTGTCCATTACAATGGTGTATTGGAGTATGATGCTCACAGTTTGTATGGCTTCTCGCAATCAATTGCTACTCACAAAGCACTCCAAGGGCTCCAGGGAAAGAGACCCTTCATATTGGCCCGCTCGACATTCGTGGGCTCCGGGAAGTATGTCGCTCACTGGACCGGAGATAACCAAGGCAATTGGGAAAATCTGAAGTATTCCATCTCCACTATGCTGAATTTCGGCATATTTGGAGTGCCCATGGTCGGTGCAGACATATGCGGCTTCTACCCTGCCCCGACTGAGGAGCTTTGCAACCGCTGGATTGAAGTCGGTGCCTTTTACCCATTCTCAAGGGACCATGCGAACTACTATTCCCCAAGACAGGAGCTTTATCAATGGGACTCAGTAGCCGAATCTGCTAGGAATGCTCTTGGCATGAGATATAGGCTCCTACCTTACTTGTACACTCTCAATTACCAAGCTCATACGACGGGAGCCCCGATTGCACGGCCTCTTTTCTTTTCATTCCCCGATTACGTGGAGAGTTACGGATTGAGCACCCAGTTTTTGCTTGGTAGTGGAGTCATGGTATCTCCCGTGCTTGAGCAGGGGAAGACGGCGGTCAAGGCGCTCTTTCCTCCTGGTTCATGGTTCAGCTTATTCGATATGACGCAGGCCATATCCTCGAAAGAGGGGCAATATGTCACCCTCGATACGCCTTTGCACGCGGTGAATGTTCACGTATATCAGAACATAATCCTCCCGATGCAGCAAGGTGGGATGATATCCAAGGAAGCGAGACAAACGCCGTTTAGCCTTGTGGTGACTTTCCCAGCTGGGGCCCCGGAGGCGGAAGCGAAGGGGCAATTGTTTCTCGATAATGACGAGCTTCCAGAGATGAAACTGCAGGGTGGGTCTTCCACATATGTCGACTTTTACGCGACTGTTAGCAAGGGGAAGGTCAAGCTGTGGTCGGAAGTGCAGGAGGGCCAGTTCGCGTTGCAGAGTGGTTGGATCGTGCAGAAGGTGTCCGTGTTGGGATTGGGCGGGACTGGGGCATCTGACCTCGAGATCGACGGCGCTGCAGAGAATGTGGAAATGAGCGTTTCCCCACAGAACTTCTTGGCACCCCTCTCCGATGTTGAAGATGCAAAGGGCAGTTTGATGGTTGAGATTAGCGGGCTCAAGTTGCCTCTGGGGAAGAACTTTGACGTGTCGTGGAAGATGGGAATGAAAGGTTAAGATTCCAGAATGACCCCGTATTCGCAATCGATTAGCCTTCTTTTACTTTTGTTTGTCGGTTGCCTATTCTAGAGTTTGTTCATGGAAAGGAGATGAGTTCAAAGAGAAATTGCTCATCCTTTTCCACTCGAGGGAAAGAAAAAGAAAAGTAACCAAAGAGCAAGTGTCTTATGTTTTCCATTGTTTGCTTCAAATAAAGGTTGCACCGTTTTCAGTATGTTTTCTGCTTCCAGTTTTCTCACTGCAATCACATTCAATCGGCAGACTGCGTTCTTCATTTGGGGAACCTAGGTTTCGATGAACCCGCAAGGATCTGAGGATAATTTCTGTAATGGGTTCATCCTCAAAGCGCCCAGAACGAGTATGCCGTCCATCAAGTCAAGCAGTGAAACTGAACCGACCATCATCCCGGACCTCATTCTGGGCCGAAGGCTCTATGGCCTGCGCTTCTCCAGCGCATGAACAGTGCAAGACATACTGCCTCGGCTGGGCTTTTAATACACACTGGACCTCAGAATATGGGATAAACGCATGGTGAAATCCTATAGTCTTCCGTAATTTCTTTTTCCCAATTCAGTCATGAAAGAAATAGTTGCGATAGGGGACTGAAAAATGCGGAGAATGCAAACATCTTTTTTGGGTTTCGTATTAAAGCCGTATATAGCACATGTGGAAATAAGTTTCCAACCCATGTTTGATTTTAACACGAACGTTAGTCAATTGTGTGATCAAGATATCGTTCTTCACAGTTCTAATTTGCTCATAAAAATCGAACCTCATCTGCTTAATTATTGTAGTGCAAAACCAAGTCAAATCTATTGCGATGAATGCCTCTACTCATGCGTTTGACTAGTGGAATGCCCCGCCATCGCCATCGCATCAACGATCTTCCACGAACATCGTTCTTGATTCTTGACTACGGTGTCACCACCGTTGTCTCGGGCGCCACTAGTTAGAATCAAATCACCATCGCTAAAAAATGCACCTTCTTTTCATATAGAGCACACGAGTTAGGTAATTTCACGCCCCATGAAAGATCTGCCAAACATTGTGGCGCTTTTATCAGCGTAGGTACTGCTAAACGGTGGTTCCCCAAGCCGCTCAAGCGTGTCCTATAGGTTGGTCGGTCGGCTAGCACCGTCTGGGAATTTGACTAGTTGAGTTAAATCATCCCAGGTTCGCCTTTTCTTTCACGCCCAAGGAATTTTCCGCGCAGACCCGCGAGGGTTGATTTTGCGGACCATTCAGATCCACAAGAATCGCATCTTTTTTCTCTCTTCCCCATCTCTCTCTAGGGTCCCGGGAGAATCTGCAAGCAAACAAATGCAGAAGCGAATCCTTTGCGGTCTCGTCCGCTAGAATCCTCGGACTCGACATCGTGAAGTCAAAGGACAACACCACGTACGCGAACTACTCTTCCCCGAGATGGGAGCTTTGTCAATGGGAATCGGTGGCCCAATCTGCTAGGAATGCTCTTGGCATGAGATAATAGGCTTCTGCCTTACTTGTGCACTCTCGATTATGAAGCTCATATGACGGGAGCCCCGATTGCACGGCCTCTTTTCTTTTCATTCCTCGGTTTTGCAAAAGTGATTGGTATGATTTCTCCGAGAACTGACTAATAATTCCAACGTCGTAAGTAATATCTGCTACGAGAGTTTGTATTGGTTTGAGCGATTCCATCTTCAGTCTTATAATGGAATAAATATATCATCATTTGTTTGCCTCACTTCAAGGCCTAGAAAATAGGACATCAATCCTAAATTTGTCATTTCGAAATGGCCAATTATGGCCTCCTTGAATTTAGCAAACATCTTTCGATAGCTCCTGATAAGTATCACCATTAGTATTTGATTTGATATATAGTATATTCTCATAGGCACACTTTTAAAAACCATGCTCTAATAGGTGCATGTCAATCCGTGTGTACCACGCTCAAGGTATCTGTTTTAATCCATGTAACTTTTTTTTTTTTTTTTTCAGTTTATAAACTTGATTTTCATACCCTTTCTACTCATAACCCCACGGTTTCTCCACAAAGATTTCCTCTTCAAGGAAACCATCGAGAAATGCTAATTTCACATTCATTTGATAGATCTTCCAATGATTTTGAGCTATGAGTTCTAAAATGATCCGATCAGTATCCATTCGAGCCATTGGTGCAAGTAATTCAAAATAATCAATAGTCAACTTTTACTTGCAACCCTTTACAATCAGCCTAGCTTTATATAGACCCCACTTCACCATCCAACTTGTAATTCATCTTGTACAATGGGTTTCTTACCAAGCGGTAGAGAAATTAGCTTCCATGTGTCATTATTATCAATGGAGTGTATTTCTTCATTCATTGCTTAGATCCACTTCTCATCTGTAGCTACATAATGTAGGATATGTGGTCACATTCTACAAATAAACAAAATTTTACCAAATTTTCATCACTAATTTTGTTAGTATTATGATAATCTCTTGTGACCATATAATGTTTGAATCTTGATGGCATCTCCCGCAATTGTTGTGAACGATGTATTGGTGGTTTTGAAACTGCTCTTGGTGAAGAAAATGAACTATTGGGCAAAAATGATGGATCTTCAATGGAGATTTTTCTGTTTCTCCCATCACCTTCGATGATAATGTTTTTCTCGCTAGTCTTTTGGTTCCAATCTTGGGCTTCATTAGATATCCTTGTTGATGATTATCTTCTTAGTGACTCAAATATACAACTTATAACTTTTAGTCATGTCACTGTAGCCAATGAAGATGCACTTCTAGCTTTTGTCATCCAAATTTTTCCTTAGTTCATCTAGTATATGTGAATATGCCACACATCCAAATACTCATATGAATGAAACATCTGGTTTGATGCCACACCAAGCCTCCTTTGGGGTTTTTCTAAGAACATTCCTTGTTGGAAACCTATTTAGCACAAATATAGCATAAGCAACTACTTCTGCCCAAGACTTCTTGGGTAAATTTTTGGCTTTTAGCATACTTCTTGTTATTTAAAAAATTGTCATATTTTTTTCTTATTATTGTACTATTTTGGTGAGGAGTATAACTGACAGTCAACTCACAATTCACTCCATGAAAAAGAGCTAAAGTTACCTCTGGGGAAGAACATTGCCATGTCATGGAAGATGGAAATGAAAGGTTAAGATTTCAGAATGACCCAATATTTGCAATTGATTAGTCTTCTTTTACTTTGTTGTCGATTGCCTATTTCTAAAGTTTGTTCACGGAAAGGAGATGAGTTCTAAGAGAGATTGCTCATCCTTTTCCACTCTAAGGGGAAAAAAGAAAAGAAATGTGACCATAGAGCAAGGTCATATATTTTCAATTGTTTGCTAGAAATAAATATTGCACTATTTTCATTATGTTTTCTACTTCTAGTTTTGCTCTTTGCAATCATATTTTAGATGGGTTATAAGCTGATGATGATGTTGTTGATGTTGAGTAGTGGATGCATAGATACTTGACAATTCTACTTAGAGCAAGTTCACACTGATTCCCTGCACACCTTTTTGACATCGCTTGGCCCATTTGATAACCGGTCAATTTTTGGCTTTTTGTTTTCTTGAAAAAAAAAATCTATTTAGTAACGTTAGTTAATTTTTCTATTCTCGGAAACAAATTTATCCCAGAGAATAGATTTAGATTAGAATATAGAAGTATAAAAAAGTTGTTTCTTTATTTTCAGGAACAATTCTAGAATCAAGTCAATGTCTTCTTCTTCTTTTTTTCTCTTTTCTTTTCTTTTTCTTCTTTCCTCCTCTAGCTAGTTGCCGGCCTCAGCGATGACCGGATATTGAGGCTGGCAACCGGCCAAAAGAGGTTCGGCAACCGATTAGAGAAGGAAAAAAGAAAGGAAAGAAAAGAAAAATCTCATAATCTTATTAAAAAATTAAAAGAAATTTTATGATATAAAAAAATTTGGTCGTATCAAACACATTATTGTTATTTTTCTATTATGAGAACGTGAATTTTGTGCATTTACTGAACACCTTTGAATGCTTTAAACTCGTTCAGAATTAAAATAAGAAATAATTAATTTTGTAAATATAAATTATTCACAAGAACAGAATAGTTGCCAAACAAACTTTCTTTAGCCAATATTAATCTCAAGCGGCTTTTCTTTCACAGACTGTGTTCTTCATTTTTGTATGGAACTTTCGATGAAACCGCAAGGATCTGAGGATAATTTCTGGGATGGGTTTATTCTCAAAGTGCCCAAAACTAGTCTGCCATCCATCGAGTCAAGCATTGAAACTGAATCGACCATCATCCTGGACCTCATTCTAGGCCGAAGAGCCTATGGCTTGCGTTTCTCCCCCGCATGAACAGTGCAAGAGATATTGTCTAGGCTGGACTTCTAATGCACATCGGACCACACGAGAAAGAGATAAACACGAATATAGTGAAGTCCAATGGTCTACGTAATCTATTTTTCCCACTTTAATCATGGAAGATATATTCGCAACAAGGGAAAGGCGGAGAAGGGTAACATCTTCTCTCTTTTTTTTTTTCTTTTTTTAAGGGTACATATTAAAGGCCCCAACATGGTACACGTGGAAATAAGTTACCGATTTTCAATTTCGACATCAACGTGACTCAACAGTGCAATCGAGTAAGATATCAATTTTCATAGTTCTAATTTGCCCATAAAAAAATGAACCTGATCTGCTTAAGCATTATAGTGCAGAAACAAGACAATCTATTGCTCCGGTCACTAGGCTGAACAAAAAGAAGCAAAGAATAGGGACTCCCGGTCGTTTTACCTTTCAATATGATAATTATTACCTTATGGTTGCCAATCCTGTCGATAAAATAGATGTAACGGCGAAAGCATCAAGTCACGCACGCGATTAATGGAATCCCCGCCCATCGCCATCGTCACCACCGCATCCGCCATCTTCCACAACCATCGTTCTTGACCACGGTATCATCAACGCCATCGTCTCGGTCGCTACTAATCAGAGTCCAAGCACCTTCACTCAAAAACGCACGTTTTTTTTCACATCGTGCGCAGGAGCAGCAGTTGTTCCCGAAGCCGTTCTAATGTGTCCTAGATCGGTTGGTCGGGCTTGCACCGTCTGGGAAATTTGACTAGGTTGAGTTAAAAACATGCTCGCCTTTTCTTTCACGCACAAGGAATTTTCCTTGTCGACGCGCAGATCGATGCGCGGACCATTCAGATCCACAAGAACCGAACGGCATCTTCTATCTTTTACTCTGCAGAAGCGCATTTCTTTTGATCTCTTCTGCTACAATTCTCGGACTCGAGATCGAGAAAGTCAAATGACAGCACCACGTCGCACGGGTCAGCTCCTTTCGTTAGAGAGAGAAAGATATAGAGAGGGATGAAAGGCAAGAGAAAGAGGGGGTCCCAACCGGACTAAACTATAGAACTAATTCCCTCTCTTATCGTGTCGGAAGCAAAACCCCAACCACCCCACTCACCAACCCATTAACTACCTCCACCAAATCGAAAATCATAGCACGTGCTCGCGCTCCTTTTCGCCTTCGGGACCGGCCCTCGGTCGAAGCGAATGCGGCCGGGGTCCAGGCTCGGGTGCGGGTGCTAGCGGACTCTCCTGGGTCGGCTTCGTTACTTTCGTAGGTGACATAATTAGATTCGAAGACCCCCGAATTTTGGAGAATAGAATAAACTTCGGTGGACGTCGCGGACGGTCGAATCTCGCGGGCGTAATCGAATCTGTTCCCCTACGTCTAGTTCACTTCCCCAACATGAACTATGAGGTGCGAAAAACCGTGCCCCGACGGCATGTAATTATTGCTCCATCATGGGCAGGGCGACCACCGCATAAATGGTCGCCCCACGGAATCCTCGTGATTGGTGAGGGGAAGGGCAAGGAGGAGGAGGAGGGGCATCAATGCCCGAAGGAGCTTCGATGCGAGCGCAGCGAAAAGTACTGACAAGTGACGACTCCAGGCAAAATACAACAAACTCCTCGTCCCACATCGTCCGGAAGCGCTGCTGGGGCTCGATGCGCTGTCACAGTCCGCATCAACTGACGCGACGCACTGCAAATTTTCGTGGGAAAAAAATTTAGGACGGAACTTCCCATAGGGCAATGGCCGGTCCGAACGCCTGTGCTTCTGAATTCATCAGAAATGTCGTCGTTCCTTTTTGTAAAGTAGGCATTCGATTTGTTTTTTAAAATATGGGAAATTACTCCTTAATTATCTAATATCTGCCGAGACCATGTAGATGTGCGATGGGCGATATTGTCAAAAAGGCAGGGAAAAAAACACAAAAAAGAGAGCCACTGCCTGCCTACGATCCCGTGCGAGCGCCTTCGCTGCAATTTACCTAAACCGCCGGGCCCCGCCTCCGCTCGGTTCCTCCAATAGTATCGTTCGCGCATGGCCCCTCGGGCCTAACTCCTCGTAATCAACGTGGCCCAAATGGGGCCGTACACGTGTCGGCGAGGCGGCGGCCGCGTGTCCGTCCTCGGCCGTCCTCGAGTTAACCGAGGAGTGGGGGTGGGGCCCGCCACGCCACCTTTTGGCGCCAAAGAAGGGGTGGCGCTGTGTGCGGGTGGGCTCCAGGCCGGCGTCATTGGCGGGAAACAGAAGCGATCTTTTTGGCGGTCCGTTTGCGCAGGCGGAGAGATCATCACGAGATCGCGTAACGCACTCCTCCTCCTCCTCCCTTATCTTATCTTGAGTCAACGAGCGTGGAGGAGCGGGGACTGTGACCTTTGTCCCATTTTTTGGGGATCGCAAGTGTTTAAAAGAGAGACTCGTGTAGTTCCTTCCACAAATGCATAATTTCCCTAAAAGTTGATTGAAATTCACGTTTGCTTTAATTAATTTAACTAGTTTTAAACCATTTCCATGCCGTACGAATCTATTAACCCATGTCTTACTTAACTTATACCTTGAACAATATTGTTAAAGGACTTATATATCTATCCCAATTTGGAAAAACTTATATCAAAATTAAAGTGAGCGTGCGATCAAATAAGAGTAAAAGAAAGTTATAAAAGTAAATTCGATCTAAATAAGTTATGAATTTATTAGCATTCGCATTATTTTAAATCTTATCATTCTAAACCCATCTACTAACAACTTAGCCAATCATATATGGGTTCAAAAATTTATTTATGATCTATTTTGAAAGATCTAATAAAAGCTAACCAAGTGAACTGAATATGGTTTGAATTTGAGTAGGCTACTTCTTCAATTTGTCAAATCGAGTCATTTCTTAACCCAAGCTTATGGTCAATGGAGTCCTATTGGCGAGTGCTTTTCAAAATAACTAGTGGACGCGCTTCATTAGAAAACATACGATCCTGATGTGTTTCGCTAGTTAACAAATGTTAGGAAATCCTAGTTGATCGTGCGCGCGAGCTACTAGCTCGAGAGCCTAGGCTAGCTCTGATACCTCGCCATTATCAAACACGATTCAAAATTCGTTAGTCAAAGGGGGGGCGGCAATAAATAATAAAGTACAGACGTGACCCGAAACGGCCCACGTGACATGCACGGCATCATGATCTGATGATGCATGCCATGCATGGATGCATGGATGCATGGCTTGATGTGGATGTACGGACGGGGGGAGCAATGTCACGTACCACGTGACGGGGTTTTTAAATACTCGGTGGGGACGAAATATCTTAATTAATAGGACAGAATCGGTGGCTCGACACGGCGGGCCTTTTCCCCGTTCGCGAGCTACTTGGTACGGTCGAACGAGGTGGCAGGGGGGATCGAGTGTTGCTGGCCGTCGGATCTCTGGGATTCGCCCCATCTCCATGAGGACAGAGTCACGTGGCGCAGGCTTTTTGTCCTGAGATGGGAAAAGAAAAATAAAAAAGAGCCCTTTTTTCCTTGTATATTATATTGAATGAATCAATGAGTAGAAAAGTATTAGGAAAAATGGGAAGTGATTTTATTGATTTTTTTTGGTCGAAAGTAATTATTATATGTGGCCAGCAATGAGTCTTGTAATGTGATGAAGCGGCGGTATCTTTGGCACGAAGGGAGTGCGGATGGACGCCTACCGAAAGGAAAATTATACCCTATTAGTGGTAATTTTCTTTACCAATTTTCTGAAACCGAAGAAGATTACCAGATCTCGAACCGACGCTTCCGCAGGCGAGCACGCGACGGTCACGTGATCAGCTCCAGCCCTTTGGGTTCGTTCAGGGGCAACTTTGACGCGAAAATTGGGTCCCCTGGATAAGATTGCCCTTAGCCAACAGCCGGAAATTGGCGCATCTGTCTGGTGTGCCACCCCGGACTTGGGTTCTCGCCGCCGGCAATGAGCCGGGGATTAAGTTGAACATGGTGATTTGCTTAGAGGGTGTGTGGAGTAAATTTCCACTCCGATGGGTCTTTTGGAAAATGAAAATTCTATAGAAGGGTCTTTCGCAATTTTTCTTTCTACTGTAGAAGAAGTTCAAATAATTGTTTCAATAAAAAAAGAAGGAAGAAAACGATGAATAATTGGCAAAAGACCTTCTATTAAGCTTTTGTACTTGTCGATTCCGACCGATTAAAATCCATCCATGTGCCTTTTGGTCAAACCGAGCATCTTTGTAATGCTGTCAAATTTAATTCATGTTTGATTATGGCCAGAAACGACTAGGTACTTTTTTTATTATTATAATCGTAAAGTAGGTAATTATTTTTTCTATTGGGTACGTATTTGACGCAATTACAATCATGCCAATTTTTCCCAAGCAAGAGTGGCGAGCTCAAACGATTAGGTTTTGAATTCTCGCGTTAGGAGAAGGGGAGTGCCTTAATGGCTCAGCATGCTCAAAATATAGTTTAAGATTTTATGCGTTTTGTTATAATTGTCCATCTTTTCTATGATAACTATCCACATCTTTTCCAAATTTTCACATATAGAAGAAAAGGTCAAAATTTGCAAGAAAAAGTCAAAAGTTACTGATAAGTGCATGCGGATGAGCTTAACTTTTGCCGGCCAGTCTGTTGCATTAGATGAAATTGAAACTTTACTTAATTCCAAAATGAGATATATTGTCAACCAAGCGAGTCGTTTAAACATAGTGCAGGTGTTTCATTGAGATATCTCTACGCTTGTTTTATTTTTAATGATAAGTGAGCCTAGTCTATGGGCGAACTTCAAATATAATGTAAGACCCAAGCTAAAATTTGCAGCTAATAAACTAAACAAAAGATGTACTTTGTCAATTTGAAACTTTTCGAATCAATTTCACGACGAGCTTCAAGGACTATATATCACGAAGTTATATTGAAGATATAAAATTGTCATCCAAAAATAAATTGAACCTCTAACATTGAAAGGACGGCCTTAAATATTTTTAAATGAAGTAAGGAGTTTAGAGGCGACGATTGACTTTTCCACGACAAAAGCATAATTTCTCATCTTGATTCGTGGTTGTCAATCCAATTTAATTAAAAAGAAAAACCCTGAAAATTTGCTAATTACGGCTACTGTTTCCAAGTCAAGGGGTCATGACATTATCGAGTTTCCTTAATAGGTCCACGCATTATTATAGTATATAGGAAAAAATAAAGAAATTAATCGAAACTGCATACGGTAGCTTCAGAATTAAATTTGTGATGCCCCACGGCTATCGCTATCGCCATTTTTTCGAATTAGGGAAAATATGGAAAATATTATATTTCCATTTTTATCCCATATAGCAAATAATATATATTTTTTAGTCGTGAAGATTTTAAATAATATATCTATTTTGAAAAAAATTTAGGAAGACGTATCTGCGTACGTCACGAGCCACACTCCCCTACGAGAAAGAGTACGAGCTTCACTGCTTCAGTGGCACGACCGTGAATAACAGGCAAGACGAGCCCCACTTTCATAATGCGCGGCAGCTGTAAATTGCCCCCGCTATGCGTTTTCTCGAAACCGTGACGGGGCCCGCAGCAGGTCGGGGGCTCAAGCCCAAGCTCCTCGCGGGCGCGTGCCCCCCACCCCGCCCAGCGCCGCACAGGCTTGACCAGACTCTCGGTGGAGCGCGTCCCGCCGCGCGTCTGGCCGGCACGCGCGGGGCGGGGGCGCGTCTACCCTGGGCGGGGGGCGGGGATTGGTTCCGCCCGACGCCAATTCCGGCATCGGCATGCGCATGATGTTGGATGAGCCATGCGCATGTCCTCCGTTCCCCCGCCCCCGCTCCGTAAGGCAAATGAAATTTCGACAGCTAGCGGTGGAGTTTTCTTACCAAACATAAAAGGAAATTCCGAGAATGTCAATTAATTAAATGGCCCGGCGATTTATTTCTATTCTGAAAAATGTTATTATTCGAGGGCCTTATTTAATACGGACCATTTTGACCGCCCGGCTGGATGGTGAATGGAGGAAGAAGGGTTTCGGGAAAGAGAGAGAAGGAGACCTATAGGGGGAGGTATTAGTTATTATTATTATTATTTTTTTACTTTTTTAGGCGACGATTTCGAGGGCTTTGTTGGGTGAATTTTATTTCTTTTCGAAATATATTTCCTCTGCTGAGGTTGTTGTTTGTTATGGAGATTTGCGCTTTTCTGAATTTCGTTGCGACATTCTAGTAAAGAAAAGCAGGAAAGAGGGAAGGAAAAAAAAAAATCAAAGGCAGTTTTTACTCTGTTCCGAGGGGGGGCACGGCCTATATATCAGGGGCGGCGGAGCTGGTCTTCACTCTCGAACCCATCTTGATTTTTCCGTCGAATTCGAAAGAGAAAATCTCGGCCATAGATTCCTCATCTGCTGGGCTTTCCTCCCTTTTTTTCTTCCTCTCTTTCCTCTCTCTCTACCTCTCCCTTTCGGCTATTTCTTAGTTGAAGCTCATACGATTTTTGGGTTTTTTCCATCTCTCCGCGCTTTCTGAACAGTGAGCTACTGAGAGAAAGTGGGAGAGGAGTGGTGGTGAGGCTGAGGCTGAGGTTGAGGGAGAGGATTTATGTTGGTGGGTTTTGGATTGGCAGTGATTGGGGCTCTGTTCCGGCTCTGTGTCGTGTCTGTTTCCTCTTCTTCTCCTTCTTCGCAATCGTCGTCTTTTTCTTGGGCATCTGATTTTCGCTCTGGTGGGTTGGGTGCTCCCCGCTTCATGCTTTTGCGCTGCTTCTGGCCGAGGTCGAAACTGGGTTCCTCGTCTGCTTCGATGCGTTTGAGGCCAAGAAGGTCAGTGGGTTTTTGCCCTTTTCCTTTCTTTTTGTGTACATGGGTTCGTTTATTTTCCATCGCTCTGTTGTGGGTTTTCTGTGGATTTCCTGTTCAATCACATCGAATCTGAAATTTGTGTGTTGGGTTCTGTGTTTTTTTGTGGGGTTTTGCAGGACTTGTTCTGGCGTCGAGTGTTTTGGGGGTTTTCACATAAAGCGATTTTCCAATCTCTTCTTGTTCTTGAGAGGGGGTTTCACTTGATATAGCTCCGGTCTCGCACCGATTTTGCTCCCTTTTTGGCCTCTTTCAGTTCTTTAATTTTTTGATATCTATTTGGGTTGAGGTAAAATTTCGGGGGGTTTTTGGTGAGGGTTTTGCGGTCACAGAAATGCCAGAGCCTGTGATTCAGCCTCTAGACCACAACAATCTGTTCAAGAAACCGAGGAAGATGACGAGGTTCACTGTAGACTCGAGAAGGGTGAGGAAGATCCGTATTTTCTGTCGAGATCCCGAAGCGACAGACGATTCCTCGAGCGAAGACGAATCGGACCACCACCGGAAAGGCGATGCCAAGCTTTTCGTCCGAGAGATCAATCTACCCCTCGTCTCAACCCACCGCGCCAGTGACCTTCCAAGCGAGAGCTCTTGCCAAGACAGCAACAACGGCTTCAAAAGCCTCGAAAAGAAGAGGAAGGTCTCGTCGATAGGCGCAGCGGGCACGAAGAGGAGGGCATCTAATTCGCCTTACAAGGGCGTCCGGCAGAGGAAATGGGGTAAGTGGGCTGCCGAGATTCGAGACCCCCGGCGAAAGGGGTCTCGGATTTGGCTGGGAACGTTCAACACCCCCCAGGAAGCTGCGAAGGCGTACGAGAACAAGAGGCTTGAATTCGAGGCTGCCAAGGCGGAAGACGCGTCCTTCTCGCACTCGCTCAACAGGCCATCCACATCTGAAGACACGGAGAGCGTCCTGTCGCACACTTCTCCGGCTTCAGTCCTCGATCTGGACACTACCGCGTCTAACTCGACTAAAGAAGCCACTGCTGATGCCAATGAGGAGAACTTGGAGAAACCCTGCCTAGAACTCATTGAGGAGGAGCCACTTATTTCGCTGGATGATGTGCCTATCCAGGATTTTTACTTCGGGAAGGATATTGATTCGCTGTTCAAGGACGACTTCGGGGGTTTCATGGATGATGATATCTGGGGCTTTGGTGATATACCCTTATGCGGATTCGACAAGAACAAGCTGATCGAGCTCCCAGATTACGATTTTGAGCTCGAGGACGACGAGTTTGGCCATTGGATTGATGAGCCACCACCCCTTAATATCGCATGCCCATAAGTTTTGCAGCTATAGGTACATTAGTAGTAGTATCGATGATGAAGCATATTATCTATTTATTTAGTGAGTACACTCTTGAGAACTAACTGGTAATCGAGTTCTTGAGAGACTGGTTTTGTCATTGTGTTCAATTAATTCGTTTGTAACTAGAGAGATTCGTGTGTGAGTAGGGATTGAGTGAGCTGGGGAAGAAATCCCTTTTGGGTTTTCTTGTGCTATTTGAGCCGTCCCATAAAGGGGTTTTTTTTCATTTTCTTCCCTTGAGAGAGTGTTCTTGTAATGTCCTGAGATCTGAGAAGGAGAAAACTCAATCTCCCACTCACACATGTCCAGCGTTGCTCTCTGTATTTATTGTCTGATCATATGGTAATTCGAGATGGAAAAACTTTTGTTTGGCTGATGATCGGTTTAAAGTGTTCGATCTTCCATCGATTGTGGCATTATTACTTTGGTCTTGCGTGATGTGATTTGGTGTTCGATGTTCATGTTCTCGGTTTGTGCTTGTGGTTTCAAATTTTTGGGGAAAGCTGATGACGTGGGGATCTAAATATCAAATGATTCTTGGTAGAGATTGAGAATATTTGAGGAGTCGTCTGAATCTCGATCGGCTGATGAAAATTCATCTTTGTAGGTCGCGTGCCTAATTGTCTCAAGCGGTTGATGATTCCTTTCATTTTTTAAGGGTTTATTCAGTTTCTTCTTGTTCTGAAAAAGTAGGTATTTAATTTATTGCGAGCCCCTTGGTGTTTTCTGGGCTCGTCCCTGCTCACGTGAGAGTGGTGCTTGCTTGGATTTGAACTATCATGTGAGGAGGGGGGAGAGGACAAAGCACGTTTCCGGAGTCGGTGCCTGCTGCCTCATGAGTTTTTCTAATCGACAAAAAGAAGAAAGGGATAACCACGTGTTACGGTGAAGATCAGCTACTAGTCCGTCGGACGTACATAACAAAATCTGAGAAAAGATTGTACAATTTGTACTCGCATGCAATAATTTAGGGTCTCACCATTTAGCTCGCCAGCTGGTTTAGATCATTAATATAGACAGGCGAGAGATGTGGCGACTTGCTGATGACAATGACGTCGCATGAAAACTGGTAAGAGAGATTGATTTTTGTCTTAAACTGAAATGGTAGCTTTTAGCTTTTCCCTCGATGTTAGTTCATTCAAGAATTACGAGAGTTTGGCGTGGGTTACTGGGAAATTAATTGGTTTCACGAGAACGAGCTATCAAAGATGAATTAACAAAAAGACAGAGATCCGCTTGGCAATGTCCATCGAGCAACTTGCTTGTCCCCATGCGCTGTTGTTGTGTGGCCAGTGTGAAGTGTAAGCATGGCGGGAGGAGCAGAAGCCACAGACAGCTGGGTTTCTTCCGCCCTCTTCCCTCCCCGAGGAGGTACGGATGTTCCTGTTCCGGGCCGTGGGGCCGTGCCAGAATCTCTTTCGTCGATTCTTCACGAGAATTTCCCTTCAATTTTTTTCGATTTTCATGTCACTATACGATAACAAAGAGGGAGGGGCGGGGGTGGCTAAAGGAGGGGGAGGGGGTACCTTTCCGAGCTTAGCTGTCTTCCAATTTCAAGTCGAGAGGAGAGAACAACCGACGGCTTATCATCGAAGTGTCCGAAAGGAGGGCCCCGCACGCGCGCCAGGAATCCCGTCAAGTTGTTATCAGGGACGGAAATCTTGCGACCGAAGGCTACAAGGGACGAGTGTCGAGTGACTCAGCAGGTCGTGGCTGCGGACCCTGCACGTGCCTCTCGTGCTGGGGCGGGGCGGGTCTCCCTTGAGTGTGGGCGAAGGGATATGGGGATTAGAGACAGGGTCAACGAGAGGGAAAGGTAGAGAGAGAGAGAGAGAGAGAGAGAGAGAGAGAGAGAGAGAGAGAGGCTTTTGCTTCATCATTGAAGTCATTCTGCCCCACTAATTGAAGGTGTTAGGATTAAGACTATCTTAGTTGCCACCTTCCTTTTGTGGTGTCCAGTTGATTGATTGATTAGTAGATATTTGGCGGAGGGAGATTTAAGGTTTTTTCTAGATGCAAATGTGGAAAATATTGATGTCATGTGACTAGTTGAGATCTAGTCATTTCGCGAATTGGTCCAACTTGTCTATTTGGTCTTGAAAAAGTTAAAAAGGTACTCCTTGCACGCATCAAAAGTCATCTCTAAATTTGGCTTTTACCATACTTAATTATGCTATTGAATCTTGAGTGACGACTTGAAATTCTACCTTTCCGGTCTATTGGCCATGGTTATTTGTAGTCCTGCTATTAAACAAACTCCTTGCTGAGTATTGCCTTACACTTACCCAAAGTTGATTTAGATTGAATCTCCAGATTATTTTATCTTTGGTCAAAATGGTTGTTTATGACCTATATCTATTCTCTTGAGTCCCTACAACATAGGCATCTAGTCGTTCAATATGTAATTTCACTAGTTTATTTGACAACATATATTTCAAATGAAGATGACCCAGTTAGACAATTCCCTAGAATAGATTGTTAGGTGTTATAGGTATAGGTGATGTCGTTGTCGTGAGATTTTTCTTTAAAATACCTCATAAAAGATAGAAAGTATCTTGTTCGAAAGCTCAAACGCCCATCGATGTTGGATTGGTTGACGGGAGCTTTTATCGTGACGTTTCCGGGATTCTTTCATTTTAATAAGCGAAAGAGCCCATGTACTGCCGCAAGGGGAAGAACAGGAACTCACAAGATAGAACTTAGTTCTTGAAAGAGAGCAATGCAATTGGATTTAGTGAAGTCCTATCATAAATGATGGTGGGGGCGGGCATGACACAGCCGTGACGAGTGGCGTAGTTGGTGGTGTGGGGAGGCGAGAGGCACTGGACTGTGTGATTGGATGTGGTGTCGACTCTATGTATGTGCAAGCGAGAATTTCTTTAGATGAGATGAAAAAACCAACGCTTGATTGGGATTTATATAATAATAATAATAATAATAATAATAATAATAATAATAATAATAATAATAATAATAATAATAATAATAATTTTATGCCTAAGAATGTATTTATTGAGGAGACAAGAAAATTTCTCTCGTCGTGTGAGATACCCGAAGCTCCGTGGCCAAATTCTCTTCCAAGTCCAGACAAAACATTGATTACAAAAAAGCTCGCCTTTTCCGCTAATTGCGGGACTGCCCGGATGCTTTCCAAACAAGCAAAAGCTAATGGAGTTCCTCTCCCCTCTCCATCACCAAAAACCTGAAAAAACCTATGCCGTAGCACCTCGAAGAGTCGCTTCGATCGCGTTCATGGCGGCCCCATCATCCTAACATCTCATCGTCAGAATTCCAATGATGTTCCTGCTCACTGGACAGGAAAAGAGGAAAAGGTTTATAAAAGCTTCCTCTGCATATCATCTCCATACGCCACCTCCTAAAGGTCGCTCATCGTGGGTGCGTGCTTAGCTAAGCAGCCGGTTGAGGAATTGCTTGAAAAAAGCAGCTAGGCGAACCACGTCAAATGCGCCCGCAAATCAATTTTGACTTCCTCGTTAGAACAAGTCAAGAGATCATATTAGCCTTTTCTAAAATTAGATGACTTCAGATATGATGGTACAGGTTGATGCTAACAGGAGACAAGTGCTTCGGCAGTATTTCTTTTTAAAAACCTGATGTATTCATTACTCAACACAAGTTGAATTTCAACCCTCAGCGGTACAAAAGAGTCAACATGGAAATTTAAGGTAGAGACCGCATTCAAATGCACCCTAACTTAGTGAGTGTCCCCTACGAAACCGTCAAGGAAGTGAGCTCCCCAAACATGTGCTTGGCTACCCTTAGCATGGGGAGAAATGAACATTAGTCAAACGGAAAAACGATGAGATGACGAAGCTGTGACTTCGTATCAATTCTCCACCTCCGATTTCCCTAGAAAGCTGACCGATCTATTTAACTAGTTCCCTTTGATGAAATTAGATATAGCCCATTTATACAGAATGGTAAAGGGGCCCATTGATTACTCTCATTTTGTAGGATGATGGATCCGAACGATACTTCGATATCAAATGATTTATGAAGAGTAAAGTGTGTATTTAGTATGTCATTGAAAACTTAATCGATATTTTTAACGTCATTGAGGACATCTTTTGAGCTAAAGAGAATGTTTCTTTCTATATTTTCCATACGTAATTCGCTTTAGAGTTATCTGTATCCATACGCCATTTATTCTTTCTCCATATCCGAGGAATCTCGCTTAATTAACCATGAAAAAAGATGAAAGGATTGCAAATGACTTCCATCATTTAGACTTCGAAATCATTCATGCTGATCAAGACAAGTCCAATTTTCAGAAGGAAATACGATCTCCCCTCTGAAAAAACAGGCCTGCCTTTACAGATCCTCTGTCTTGGAAGCTCTTGATGCAGTTGTCGAACATCTGCTCCAGAGATTTCAATGGAGGAAGCCCCAGCTCCGTTATCTTGCCGCAGTCCATGCTATGTGGGTTATCATCTCCTCTCTGGCTGCTGCACCTGCAAATTTCGGGGAAAAGATAAAAAAAACTCTCTGCAGGTTAATGGTTATGGATGCATGTAGTAAGATAACAACCAAATGCAGCGAAAGACGAGACGCCCGAGCTTGCTCGACACGTGACTGATTCGATTTGATAGCACGAGTCCAGTCAGCGATTTCTCGAGGGAGACATGGTGATGGTTAGGGAAGTCTTGTGTTTTGATACTCACTTGTTCACGAAGGGGCATTGTGGATATGGCCCTGAGCATCTCGATGATTTGAGACCAGTGAGCCACCAAGCTTGAGCATGTGAGTGTGCTCGAGGCTCTGTCATCCTCCATAGCCAGGACTGGTGCGGCGACCACATCGTGGACGTGCATGAACCTGACCGTCGTGTTGGGGTACTCGCCTCATGAACCTGGCAAGAGCGCCCAAGAGACTTAGTTTTACCTCGCCGATCAAAGAAAAAATGTACTACTCACAATAGCCCGGTCACAGAATCCTTGTTTCAAGGAGAATTAGATTCTCCTCGTTGGTTAGAGTAGATCCGGCATCATCATCCAATTTGATCAGGTTTTAAAGTAATTCAAACAGGTGTGTACTGATTTACAGGTAGCGCATCAGAAATGATGTACTTCAGCACAACATTTTGGGGCACTCAACTAATGGATGCGACGACTTGATGACATATCAATGCCAATATGAATTGCTTAACAGACGGAGGACAAGAGCAGTGTATTCGTCGGTTGCCCAGTGAGAAAGGGACCGACCACAAAAGCCAGATTCACCACCACAAGTTCGATCCCATTCTGTTCTGCCAATTTCCTCGCTTCTGTCTCTGCAATGGTTTTTGAGTATTCATATACCAAAGCTGCACCACGAGAACAAGCAACAACAGGCCGTCAGTACTCGCTGGTGTTAGAGTTTCCAATTAGAGAACCCGATGTGATCAATCTCACGTTGTAGCGTGTACAGTACTCAGTATCACTCCAGTGCTATTCATTGAGGGGCAAAACCTTCTGAACGTCGTTTCGGTATCTTATCGTGGAGCAGGAAGGAGGTATGAACGACCCTCTTTACACTACTCGCTCTCGAATGGGATCTGAGCACATTCACCGTGCCCTTTATACATGGATCGATTCAATTTGCCTGAAATTGCACGCCAAGAATCATCCACAGGAGTCAGGAAAGACATGTTTCAGCTCGGCAGCCAGTATTACAATGTGCATTTCGATCCTAACGCAAAGTAGTCATCCTTAAGTTCGACCAGAGTTCCAACATCCGACAACACAACTGCACTCTTCAAGTGTAGCTTAAATATTCATACGCCCGATCTGTTATAGAAAAACACATCACTTCGTTCCGCTGCACTGCACTATTCAATAAAAATCTTAACTAGAGTCGGTCCGCCATTACTAGGTCTATATTCAACTTGATCTTTGCAAAAGACATGGCTACAACACCACCCTCGAGGATGTTTTATGCAACGAACTCTTCTTTCGCAATCTGATACTGAATGAATTTCAATCTTCTATATGTGCTCACGACAAGAACATCCTCACAGTGATCAGTATCTTGCATCGCGTCAGAATCAGACACAGTTTACTTATTACTAAAGCAAACAGAAGGCGACCAGCGACACAAAGATTTTACCCAGACATTGTCATCATGAGGGACAATAACAGGGGAGGCGGTGTGGAAGACGCCATCGACGCCATGAACAGCCTCGTTGAAGCTTCCTTCCACCATCAGAGCAGCTTTCATTATCCTCACCCTCTCTTTCGCTCCCTTGAACTCCCTCAGATGCCCAACCTTGCCCTCATCCCTGTTTTCCCCCAAGAAAAAGACAGAGAAACCCAATAAAAAGTTCGTCTCTTTTTCTCTCTGTGAGAAAACAGCGAAAGAGACCGACTGGACGCGTGGGTTCCATTTCTTACCAGGGTCTCTGACCGTAGCCCGAACGGTGTATACATTCTCGAGCAGGGCCTTCACCAGATGCCCCGCAATGAACCCTGTTCCGCCGGTCACGCAGTACTCCGGCATCTCTCTCTCTCTCGGTCAGAAAAACTCGCAGATAAAGGAACAGAGTAAAAGCAGGGGAACGCGCGAGTCAACTGTCCCTGAACCTACCCTTTATGTATGGAAAATGGGGTTGCTCTGCGGTTAAGGCGTCGCCAGGAATGCATTTCTCTGTCTTTTACTCAGCTTCGATCATTGATCACATTCAAATTGTTATAGTTTCGGAAAGGCTACAGGTCTCATGGATCTGCCATAAGCGGTCGGCTTCGTGCCTTCAAAAGATGCATTTTTTCATCGAAGATGTATAGTGTTTGTTGGCTAAATTCCAGGGAAATAATGTCAAGGCTAGATACGTTTGGCGAAAGGAATATTACGAAGGGAGGAACGGCCTCCACGGATTTCGCGTGGTGCGTTCAACGAATTATTTTGAAGCGGGGAATCAGTAATTAGTTCCATGATAATCACTCTAAGCAATGCCAAGACTCTCTATGAGATAGATCTTCCCTAAAGTGTCGTCTCTCGCGTTTTGTGTTGAATTAAGCGATCTGAATTGTTAAAATTGGTGAATGACATGTCGATTCAGAAAGTCTAATTATTCGGATCTCTCGGTTTGACACGAACCCGAGTCTAGGTAGACTTCTTGGCTCCTTCACGAGCTTTCGTATATTTTGCTCATCAAAATCTTTATTCTCTCTGTGCAAGGTAAGGAAAAGATAATTTTTTTTCTTTGATCATAAATGTGTGATTTTAGTGATAACTCTTATTGCTCTTGGCAGGAGTAATTTTCTTTTTGAGTGCTTGAGGTCGATAATAACAAGTAATGTCGGTCATTTTACAAATCTTAAATCCTTTTTTGAAAATGGAATTCTTAGTTATATTTCATTTGAGAGGATCCTTCTTGACTTTTAGTTGTCTTTTCTTCTTATAAGTAATATTCGTTTTCGAAAATTTTTAAGGATATCAACATCGATGATATGTCGACTTTTGTTTGATAAAAACCGGAAAAGTCCCTGAAAGGATAATGATTATGGGATTGACTCCATGCTTGAACTGAGAAAATAGATTGATAACCTAATCATCCATGTCCTAGAGCTTTACGGAAAATCACCAGTCCGTAAATTGCTAAAACCATCGATCCTTGCTTCATCATTAGAGTGCAATTGTTTGAAAGTAACACATCCCAGACACACCATGCCCCTCACCCTTTTCTTTCACGTATGAGTCAATTGACTTTGCACTTTTCAGAATTCATTTTTATTAGATGTAGCGCCACGTCACACTTTTGATTTTGATTTTCTGGACTGCTTAGTCAGCGATGACTGGACAAGATAATTTGACTTGGACTACCATGTCATGTCCTTTACTTTCCAACTCGATAAACATCGCCATCATCCTCCCGCAGTGCCGCATCTCTCTCTCTCTCTCTCTCTCCCACCTCATCGCGGCGTATCATTCTCTCTGATCTTGGGCCGCGCTGCAGTGAGGTGCGCTACCTCGAACCTTAATGTCCTTGCGACCTCAACCTCTGATCAAAGGCTACGCGCGTGCATCGGAACTGAGGTCGTGCACACCAAATCTAAAGGTTTTTTCGGGCATCAAATTTTCGTGGTTGTTTTGGTGTTCGATCGCAGCAAATACGGGCGGTGGGCGGCCAAGTTTCATGTCGGCATTCATGTCCGAGCTTGGCATCAAGGGGCGGTTGGTGCAGCGGCGCATGCAGGATATGGAGGGAGGGAGGAGGGTGAACAAACAGACCTACATACAATAAGTAAAGAGGCTCCCCAAGCGTGTGCTTGATTTCATCAGCAGGGGAGAAGACACATACATGAACCATAAGATAAGAAACCAGGATTGCAAATGGCTTCCATTATTTAGACGAGTTTCAGTTTATTCCATCTCTGCTCCCAGAAACAGGACTGCCTTCACAGAAAGCCTCTGTCTTGGAAGCTCTTGATGCAGTCATCAAACATCTGCTCGAGGGATTTCAATGGAGGAAGCCCCAGCTCCATTATCTTGCCGCCGTCCATGCTGTGTGGATTATTATCTCCGCTCTGGCTGCTGCACCTACAACGTTCGTATAGAGAGAAACTCTGCAGGTCAATGTTATGGATTCGTGTAGAAGATACAACTAAACACAGTAGAAGACGCTGCGCTTGAACGTGCTGGCACGAGTATGGACAATGATTTCTTGAAAGAGACTGTGATGATAGTAGCGAAGTAGAGCATGGTAATGGCGGCCTTTGTTGTTATATACTCACTTGTTCTCAAAGGGGTATTGTGGATACTTGGCCTTGAGCATCTCAATGATTTGA
Organism: Eucalyptus guilfoylei; assembly: GCA_016097605.1. Lineage (NCBI taxonomy): Eukaryota > Viridiplantae > Streptophyta > Magnoliopsida > Myrtales > Myrtaceae > Eucalyptus > Eucalyptus guilfoylei. Next base: position 35,870,873 of record CM027866.1, on the reverse strand, counting down.
GACCAATGAGCCACCGAGCTTGAACAGATGAGCCTCCCTGAGGCTCTCTTTTCCTCCATGGCCAAGATGTGCGCAGCAACCACGTCGTCGATGTGCACAAACCCAACTGTCAAGTTGGGGAACTCGCCTCGTAGACCTGGAGATGGCGCTGGCGGACTTTAAATTTTTCCTCACCAGTGAAAGAAACAAATACTTCTAATGGTATGCATGTCGCTGAATCAAGCCAATTCAACGAGAAATAGATTCTCCCCGTTGGCTTGAGCAGAACCGGCATCATCATCCAATTTGATCAGGTTTCAAAGTTATTCAAACAGGTGTGTACTCATTAACAAGCAGTGCTCGGAATTGATGTACTTCAGCACAACTTTTTGCGGTGCAGAACTAGTGGATGCGGTGACTTGATGGCGTATTAATGTTGATATGAATTGCTCAACTGACGGAGGACAATTCATGAATCAGACAAGGGGAAGTCCGCGGTGGGTGCGATGGTACAGCTAACCTTTCACGATGGCAAGCGTCAAAAGCAGTGTACTCGTCGGCTGCGGAGAGAGCAATGGTCCAATCACTAAAGACGGGTTCACCACCACTAGATCGATCCCATACTGTTCCGCCGCTTTCCACGCTTCCTTCTCGGCAATGGTTTTCGCATACGGGTACCAAAGCTGCACCAGGTGAAGCAACAATAATTTTCGCAGTACTCAGTATTGTAGAGTTTCTAGTTAGAGTAACACACTCCAATATATCTCACATTGTAGCGTTTACAGTACTCGGGATCGCTCCAGTGCGATTCGTTGAGGGGGGAAACCTGCTGAACGTCGTCTCGGTATCTTATCGCGGAGCAGGAAGAAGTGAGGACGACCCTCTTCACGCTACTCGATTTCGAACAGGATTTGAGCACGTTCAAGGTGCCGTTTATACTCGGATCAATTAAATTTGCCTGAAATCGCACATCAAGAATCACCCGGAGGAGTCAGAATCAGACGCAGTTAGGTTATTGCTAAGGCGAACGGAAGCTGACCAGCGATACACAGAGATTTCACCTGGACGTCGTCATCGTAAGGGACGAGAACAGGGGAGGCGGTGTGGAAGACGCCATCGACGCCATCGACGGCCGCATCGAAGCTTCCTTCCACCATCAGATCCGCTTTCATTATCCTCAGCCTCTCTTTGGCTCCCTTCAACTCCTTCAGAAACCCGACCTTGCCATCATCCCCTGTTTGCCCCCAGGAAAAGACATTTTTCAAAAGACAGCGAAAAGATCGGCTAGACTACTACTCGTTCCTTTCCCTTACCAGGGTCTCGGACCGTAGTCCGAACGGCATGTCCGTTCTCGAGGAGGGACTTCACCAGGTACGCCGCGATGAACCCCGTTCCTCCGGTCACGCAGTACTCCGGCATCCTCTCCCTCCCTCCCTCCCTCCCTCACTCAGAGACGCGCGCACGCAGAGACAAGGAAACAGAGCAAAAGCAGGGGAACGCGTGACTCAACTGTCCCTTTAGCTACTGGTTTATGTATGGAAGTGTGTTGCACCGAGGTCGAGGCGTCACGAGGAGCGCACTTCTCCCATCTCTTCACTCTGCAAGGATCAATTTAAGTGCGGCCGTGATGGCCCCGTGCCAGCGTCGCCCTGAGTTTATGTGGCTGGCAGTTCCCGAGTCATAAAAAAAAAAGGATAGCTAAACTTTACCCAAAAAAAAATATTTCAATCGCTAAAGTTTCGGCAAGACTGCCATGTTTCGAGGATATACCAAACGCGGGTCCTCTTCAAAGCCTTCGAAAGTTGCATCGGTTTGAGAGAAAATACTCATTTTTTTATTGCCTAAATTCCAAAGAAAAGGGCGTCAGAGTCCCATGTCCTTTGCAGAGGAATGTGAGCATTTTGCTTTATGTTACAGAGTATGCTTTGTGGAAGACTTCCCTCGTAAACACTACATGGAGTATAGGCTTTTTTAAGAAAATGGATCATGACATCAATAGGAATAGATGGGGGTTGGATTTAGTGGGGGGAGCATAGGTTGGGAAAAGTGGAGTACTCAACCAAATTCCACTTATGGCTGGAAAAAGAAAATAAAAAGAAAGCAGGAAAAAAGGGAATCGATATCGTTCCATCTAATAACGACTCTAAATAAATGATACGATTATTTGAGATAGATATGAAGTCATCAATTATAGGGATGTGTAAAACGAACCGTTTGAACCAACCGGCTTGATTTGGTTATCAGGAATATCGATTCGGTTCTTAATTTCTAAAAGTGAAAGGGGTATCCAAGTAGTTCAGTTGTTTATTCCAAAAGGATAACTGAATTGGACTTGACAAATTACATATACTTTCTTTTAATTTTTTTCAAAAAAATTAGTGAGTTTAGTTTATTATTTTTGAGAAAATAGGAGTCTGTAATTGGACAATAAGATATTTAGATGAAAACATAGAATTTGTCTCGAGCTCTTAATTTATTCCTAGTCATACTTTGAAGTTTAATTATCATGCCCTTCAATCATGCGATATTGCAGTGTGCTCATATATTTAGATTTTTCATCTCCGGATGTCTTGGGACCTGCCAACAATGGGAGTAATTATATCGCTCTTCACGATTCTTTAATTTCGAAAAATAAAATCAAATAGTGACTGGTTCCACCCTGAAAACTGATTGTCCCTACATGATAAGGCAATTAAAGCGTCGTCACCAAATTTCACGGCGCATTCTCGCATGGATTGATTGATCTGAATCCTCGTGTTGGTGGATGACACGTGAGCTTAGCATATTTGATCAATTAAGATCGCTTGGTCCAACATGAACCCGAGTCTTTTTTTAAAATTTTTTTTTTTTTGAGTGCTTGATTGGTGGATCATGACCAGTAAATTCAATCTTCTTGCTGATCTCACCACCTTTTTCAGTAGAAGATTTTTTTTTTTTTTGGTAAAAGCTGCAGAAGTATCTAAAGCGATAGCAGAAATAGCAGGGTGCCACGGAAGTACTTAATTCAAATAACATGCGATTAGCTACCAAACGAGTAGGCTCGATAAAACCCTTGTATAGCCTTTTTGAATCCTCGAAAAACTGAAATATTCATAAATTAAGTTCAATCTCTAGTGACAGATCTCAAGTTGGTGAAGTCCAATGAAGTTCAGTTGGCTTCGGTAGTCCCATACAAGCCCAACCCAACAAAGAAAATCAGTGAATTAATTTATTTTCAAGAAAAATGGAATTAAATTGTAGTAATATAGGCCCCATATGCCGACGAACTCCAAGCCCCAGAATAAGCAACTAATGTTGTAAATAACTACACAATATTAGCATGTGAGATAAATTTCAAGTAAATCGAAAATCAAACATGTATCATGCTAGATTTTCCATAGGCAAATCACCTATCTTGGATAGATTCATATTATACTAACTTCCAACACCACCCATTTTTCCAACAAAGAAAATAAGCTGCCTTCCAACACGTTGAATAAGTCTTATCTAGCCAGTCCACCAGTTGAACCAACCTTAGGATCCTTATGAAGGTCATCAAATTCATTCCACGGCCTTTTTTTTTTCTTGTTGACATTCATTTCCCCACCTAATCAATTCCTGATGAGTTTAGTTCTATCAATCGTCACAAAACAATTGCAACATATGTCATACTATGAGACAAACACAGAGGCAAAATGAAGTGTCGTGTGGCAAGTACTTGAGCGAACATTCTCTCAGTTCCATTCTTAACCGTAATGCGAAAGCTTTACTAAGATTAGGGATCCCCACCGGTAAGATTAAGGTGTTAAGAGACGCAATAAGTGGCTCCTCCTCCTCCTTTTCGTGAAAAGCTTGGATTGGGCTCGTCCCTGGCAGCCCCTGAAACTCGGGCTGGCTGAAGTCATCATGGATGAGCTCTCTTCCTCACCATTTTCTTGCCTTATATAAACTTGGGCCCAATCCCTGATAGTCCTGAAACTTGGGCTGGTCCTGGGCGATCTCTTTCTCTCACCATTTTCTTTGACTTACAGTAGATACAAAACTTGGGCTAGGCGCTGACGTGCTAAGGTGATCGAAAAGAGGTGGAGGCAAAAAAAAGTACCAAGGAGCAGCTAGCCAGGCCGGATTCAGATCGGTTGGGGTGACGTATTCTGTTGGCTTACAAACATGGAGGTAATTTGCATGAGTAGGAGGATGGACGAAGAGCAATAGTTCAAAAATGAGGATGATTTGCACGTATCCGTAGCTCGGTAAATTCTCTGGTGGATTGGCTTGTCCCACTAGCACTCTTGGAGCGTTATCAATAAGACTTGAACCCACAATCACCAAGATACGAGTAAATTTCCTTACCATTATGTCGGCACCGTGTTGGATTAAGATTTGTTGTTAATCGTTTAAAGTATAGAGTAGACTTGAAAAGCTTACTCTCACAAGTATCTCTATACCTTCATCTCTTTTTTTTTTTTATAAATATATTTAATTACCTCTTTGTTCTTACAAGGTCGAGCTGACCGAAATGTTGTATGGATTTATTTGGATTTTACTCTTCTTATTGCAGTTTCTTTGTTACACAAGGAGATTAAAAAAATCGCATGCCTATGCAATAATTCTCATTATGACTTATTTTTTTGTTCATATTCTAAATGAGCCAACGTTTATTTGCATTCTTTTATGTATTCTTTATGCTCGAATTCTTAATTAAATAATTTTAGTTGTTCATTCAGCAGTAAAATGTCAAAGCAATACTAAAATTTTGTTATATTATTAACTGAATTTATGACGTTAGGGATAGCAAGTAGTGATTACTAAGAGGATCTTCTTAACAAGCACTTCCAGGGCCTAAGTTTAGCAAAAAGTATTTATGTTCCCCAAAACAAAAATTTCTGTTATTTTGTTTTGGGGAACAAAAAAAGAACAAAAACGTATTTAGTAAAACTTTTGTTTTCGGAAACAGATTTGGAACAGAAATAAGAAGTAGAAAAAAGTTGCTTCTTCCTCCCAGGAACAATTTCGAGAAACACTTCTTCTTTTTTTTTTCTTCCTTTTGGCCGGTCGTTGGAAAGAAACAACAAAATTATACAAGTTTACCAAACGCATTTCTATTCCTGGAATATAATTTTTTTGCAGTTACCAAGCGCGTTCTTATGCTCAGAAATTATTTCGGGAACAGAAATAGAAAAAACTATTTCTGTTCAAATATTGTTTTCCGGAATAGAAACGTTACCAAACGCACCCTTAATAACCATATTTAGGCTCCGTTTGTTTCACAAAAAATGAGTGATTTGGAAAATATTTTCCAAAAAATAATCGCTTGTAATGATTGAATTAATTTGTTTATGAAAAATATTTTCACTATCGATAACAATTTACATATAAATATTTTTGTGGTCGATGAAAATATTTTTTTTGTTCATTCGCATTTATAAACGATATAAACGATCACTTTTTATATAAATACTTTTTAAATCATTCATTTTTCGCGAAACAAACGGAGCCTTATTATAAAAATATTTGATTTATAATACATAGATCATGCATAACACGAGAGAAATAGTGTATTAAAAATAACAAACCTTATTTAATCAGGTATTTAACAAGTGCTTGGGCATTTATTAACAAAATCCTTAGTAAAATAATTTGTATTTAATGGTTTCTAAAATAACAAGGATTTTTAACAATATCCTTACTAAATGGTTTTCTTCAATTAGTCTATATAAATATGCACACAGTGAATTAAAAGAAAATTTGCCTAGACAAACAAATCATAGGATTATCTTAGTTTTATATGATTCCAGGAATTGGTTATCCTACTAATCGAGAGGTGAGACGACAATTTTATCTTAAATTAAATGAGATGTATTTAGTGATATTTCATATTCTTTAGAGCAAATAAAATTCGAACATGACTTTTTTTTCGTTATATTGCCTTTTCAGATTGGATGTGTGGGGCCCCTTCTAAGAACTTTTGCCTTTTTCTTCTTGCTTTCCTCTAAACTTTTGGAAACAAACAAAATTTTAAGCTTACAAATATATAATAAATCAATTATTTAAATTTGCATGTTAATATCTTTATGTCTTCAAGGATCTTGGGTGTTTGGTTAAATGAAAATTAGACTATGAAAAATACAAGATTTGACGAAAAAAAGTCGAAAGTTTGAAAGTAGAAATGGCTTTTCTCTAGAGGCTTTATTCTCTATTGTTCCGCTAATCCATGCAAAGCACATTTACAAGAAAGGCAACCAAGTTACGATGTTATTAATTATGAATGGGAAATATAATATCAATAATTCTTGACATTCAAGACCACCCGCCCTGGGTGGCGCTGCTGGCAGCGAGCTTCTCCCCCTAACGCAAGGGGAGGAGTTCGATTCCCGAGCGTTGCAAGGGTGACTTACCCGGGGCACGAGGGGTGGTGACGACTCACGTGCCTCCTCAGGGTTTACTCCGCCGCGCTATCAGCGTACGGGGCTTCCCTGGGTCACCAAAATAATAATAATAATAATAATAATAATAATAATAATAATAATAGCACGAGGGGTGGTGGCGACTCACGTGCCTCCTCAGGGTTTACTCCGCCGCGCTATCAGCGTACGGGGCTTCCCTGAGTCACCAAAATAATAATAATAATAATAATAATTCTCGACATTCAAGTCCCCAGTCCCATCATCGTCTTTCCACCTAATGTAATACTGTGGGCCGTTGCATGCATGGTGAAGTTGACTTGAAGTCATTTAATATAAGAACCTTGCTTTTCATCGCAATCTCGTATGGTCTATAACTTAAGCAAGTATAAATGGTAGGTAATAAGCGCAATTCCACATGGTTGAAAGGTGCTTCTTTTTTTATACTACAAAATCTCATTCGACTCCAACCTTTACAGGTGTATGCTTAAGTACACGTTTGATTTATTCTAATCACAAGAAATTCATATATTTAAAATATTATATCTTTTGATAATTAATTTCGATTTCAGAAGTTATGGGTTTTGATTAACAAATGTCCCCATAGCGCTATTTAAGTCAAAGAGAAATTGAGGACAAACACTATTCAAAATGCTTCGACAATAGAAGAATTACACTCTCGAACAAAATCACAACTTCAAATGACAAATTCTATTATTCCACAAAATGCATTTGAATTAGACTTGAGAAGTGCTTGAAAAAAAAGCTAATGCGTTTTCTTTCATACTCCACCGAAGGGACAGGCCTATAGTTATCACTCGATCAGGTCTGAGGTGGCAGCTGTTCAGTAATTAATGAGAGAACATAATCGTTATCATCGTTTTAATTATGTGGCACATGCGTGGAACACTCCCTTGTGGGGATAACATGCAGCATCAATCGAAGCGTTCTCAAATTAATTGTTGATATCGCCATTTCGAGGAGTAGGAAGTAGTTGGGAAGATGGTAGTTGTTCCAACCCCTCTTCCTTTATGTCGATCGAATTCGGTCCTTTGCCATTACGTCAGGCCGGTTTTGTTGAATTGAATATTTCAAGATCGGTAACCTCGGTGATTAATGATTATCCGCAAACCCTCTGATCTAATAATGTCATTGACTTGGTGCAAATGCAACTAATATGTGGTTCGGTCCGAATAAGTGGGAGGGAAGTGAAGGACTTTAAGAGCACAATCTAGTTAGTTTGGAGGGAAGGGAAGAGACAGGTAGATTAGGAGAGATAGTAATGTCGATTTTATGTTCATTTTAAATCTCATTTAGACATTTATTTTATATCTATTTCTAAATACACAAAATAATATATATTTCATAATCCTTTTTCTTCATTTTCCCCCCTTTTTAGAATCCAAACATTGTTATAATCCCCTTTTTTCCCCTTGTAATAGTTCTTATTTTGGGCTACTCCTTGTAATCATTCAATTTCATTCTTTTCCTTCCCAATCACCGCTTCCAGTAAAGTATAAATATCCACTTACCAATAAGTTACTGATGGGATTGCCGAGGTTAGCTAGATTAGCTCATATGAAAATAATTAATTTAAAATTACAAGTATAATTTTATAATATAAATTGAAGTAAAAATTGATAATTCAAACATAACTAATGCTCAGTTGATATCATCATTTCAATTCATAACGAATGCATAAGGAATCTCTAATACAACTCGTGAAGTGAGTGCCAGATGGCGTGTTTCTATAACTGTTAAAAAATTAGGTTGTGACTAAAATAATGACAATTGTTATTAAGGGGTATCTTAGCATCATCCCTAATTTATCCCTTGTTTGACTTTAGTAAACCCACTATATAAACACAAAGTTTCGAATATTGCTTTCTTATATTATAGTGAGTAAACCCACTGTCTTCAATGGCGCCGGTGGTTTTATTATCTATAAATATAGATAGAGAAAGAGGCTAAGCTTTGGTTACGCAATTAGGTTTTGATCAAAACAGCGGTTCTTTTCGCACTTAAAGCCTCTTCATGTACATCTCGTTCAAGGCATCCGAACTCCCTTTCGGTTAGTGATAAAATAAGCCATTCTTTGACTTGACGTATGGTGTAAACCTTATTAAGAACGTGCCCGGGACACGCCCTTTGACATGCTTCCACCTGCATTTGTGCACACTAAACCTCAACGCCAGCCAAATCCTACCCAAGATAAACTGCAATCAATCAAAAAGGGGAAAAAGCATGTTGGCTTGCACGCTTTTCCCGGACAGGAACTATTCACCTAACTTCTCCTTTGTCAGAAATATACAACTCATTTCGTGTCTGTCCCAAGTTAAACATAATCTCCTGCCATCAATGACCCCGTTTTCCCGGTACCTCCTCTATATTTATGTAGTGAACCCAGAAGGACATGTTTTGGTAAATTTCACTTTCATCCACTGACGACTCAACTTATCATGCATTCATCAACCCTCTGAAGCTTTTATTATGGAACGCGGATTTGCGTAGTCAATCGTTCGTCGGGGGGACCCCCCCAACTCAGCACGGGATCATGGTCCGAAAGTCGATCGGCGCAAGTTAGTCCTCTTGTTTTCCATCCACCGTCTTGACCTGAAAATTCGAAAGGCCAATAACGACGATAACTTGATGCAAAGATCGTTTAGTTTTTCAGGTTAAATGCTGTTGTTCTGCATGATAGGGGTTGACCGAGACTTGGTCGGCATGCTTACGAGAGAATGCAGGGGATGGGAGTGAATAGCAAGACTTCTTATAAGCTTAAAACATATGGAAAAAGCTTCACATTTTTGTAGGTTTTTCCCCCTTTGACAACTACGTTTTCCATATCCCTAAAATGGTTTATTAAGTTTTTACCAATTTGCGGGGACAAATTCAAATGGAAACATTTATTTTTCGCTTTCATATTTTTGGCAATATTTAGTGTGGGAAAAAGCTAATTTTTTTTACTAAGCATTAATTGAAAATCACGAACTATTACAAAGATAGGTACCTTACCTGAGATCACGAAAAAAATGTGTATTTTAGGTTGCATGGACAATATAGCGTATCTCATCAGGACGACACCTGCACTTTTGTCGGTTTTCCTCTCACAATAATCTGGTGCTCATTAATTTTACTCTGACAGCAACCTAGCTTGATTAAGCACTTCAAAAGACAGAGAGAAACTTCCTTTTTAGTATAATTGTACAAGGAGAAAATCATCGATTCAATCTTAATCAATTTCGACCAAAAAAAAAAAAATCTTAATCAATTTAATCTTTATTTTTTTTTTAAATTTTGTTAATATAATATTAAACTTTTAGGTGAAATTTAATGTAGTCTTTCCAGCTATTTGTTATTGGGAAAAACACTAAATCGATGGTCTAGATAGAACGTTGGTTCAAGTAAAGTTGTCTACATCATTATGGCGCACTGGATGACAAGAGACAATTTGACGCCAAATCAGCTTGATTCCTAATGACAATTACCTGAAATCACTATATTGAAATTTTGTACAAATATTTAGGATTGTATCGACAAAATTCAAAATTTAAGATTGAATTGGAATTTATATAATCGATTTAGAACTCATTTGGCATATGTCTTGTTGTACATGAACCAAAATTGTTTCTATACTTTTGTTTTCCATTATTTTAAATATATAAGCTCCGATGCATAAAGAACATTTTAAGTATATCAAATTGTGCCTAATTTCAATAAATGCTATTTCTAAAAATTCTGCTAGTCATTTAATTTGGAGAATTAGCTAAGGGTGAACAAGACGGATAACCACCCTCACTAGACTGAATCAGTCAGTTAAGTCCGGTTCTCAAGAGTATCGGTCCAATTCCTAGACGTAAAAGTGGAACCGGTGTCCAACGATCCGGTTCCCGATTCCAAGAGAGGAACTAAATTGAATTTATTTATTTATTTATTTTTTAAAATGTCTTATGAATGCCTTCTCTCCTCTTTCTATCTCACACCTACTCTCTTCTTTTGGTCTTTCTCTTTCTCTGAGTCTCCTTCACTTCTCATGGAATTCAAGGCATTTTTTCTTTTAAACTCGATTGATTCCATCGAACTGCCCGAGAATCGGATTGGACTAGCTAGTTTAGTCTAGTCTAGTCCAATTTCAAGGACCTTCAATTTGGTTCATAGTTCAAGGGTGAGACTAGACTATAATGAGAACTGATCACCCCTAAATTTGGCATAACATGAGAGCATCTTGATTGGTTACATTTGTTTGCAGAAATGAGAATGAGTTGAGCAAGAAAAGTTCAGCTAATTGTTTACTAGCCAAATGCATAAAAGAGAGAGAATAATTCTACTCTTTCATACATGTAACTTTATCATTTTAATTTGTCTAACTAAGTCCTCTACCTTTACAAATTTTCTAGGAAAAAAGTCATAAAAAATCTCAAATTATGTGCACCGTGATATATTTACCCTAAACTTTTTTTTCAGCAATGTCAAAGATCTCAAACTTATATATGTGTGACACATTTACATTTTGTCAAGATTTTAGAAATGAGAACTATTGAAAACATGTCTACATGGACACTAGAAAGCAAACGGCGTTAATATGATGCCCATGTGTCTTGTTTAGGCCGAAAAATCATGCGATGAGACCTGGGCATTGGTGAGGATGTGCAAAAGAATTGGGAATCTCCTCGACTACCCGAAATCTGACCGGAATTGGCCGTGGCCATGGGGGCCGATTCGATTCCCAGTTCTAGGCGTGGAATTGCCCGCCTATTCATCTAGACCTAACTGGTATATATATAATTAGAATAAGAAATTCCATCTCGATTACTTAATTATGTTGTATTTTTTCAACCAAATATGTATATTTGTAGTTATTGAAAATTATTGACTAATTTTTTCTCTTGGGTGTGTAATAGGATTAACTCCCTACTTTTTTTTTTTTCCATTCTAATAATCTATTTACTTGCTTTCCCAACCAAAACAAAGTAAACAAACAGAGAAGAAGGAGAGAACCGGTTGGAGATGTCTATAAGAGCCAACGGCTTGTTTTAAGAGTATAATTTGGTCTCTTCTTAGCCATTCCCATGATTAAATTAGGTTGACATTGAAAAAAGATGAATCAAGCGATTAATGTTTTAATTTTTTTGGAGGTTAGGACTTTTAACATGGAGTCTAATTCTCCACGTGTTTCTAATGTCAAGAAACCTCAAGGGGACCACACCATGACCTTCAAAGAAATTAAATTTTTAGCTAACAAGTATTATCTATTTGTTTTGCCTTATAATTTTTTTTCCTTAATCAAAATCAATGGCTCGCAATCCAACCCAAATATCAGCCCGAACAAGCTTTGTAGGGATTGGAGACCAGTTCCATAGACCCATTCAGGAGCTGAACTGCCGATCTCGGCACCGGTCCTTAGTAGGTGGTTCTTGATTCCAAGGTGAGAACCGCCTACTTAGACCATGCTCATCCCTAAGCATAGGATGAATGTATTATACAAGTAAAAGTTTAGGGGGGTTTTATGTCACAAGAAAAGGTTTAGGATAAATATGTCATGGTTGGCATAGTTTGAAGGTTTTGATACCATAAATAAATAAATAAAAAAGGTTCAAAGTAAATGTGTCATGTTGGACATGTTAAGATATGAAATCTTTTTTGATATCTTTTTGAATTTTAGCATACCAACTGTTGATGAGTTGGCATTCCATGATTCTTGCTCTGTCAAAGATTGTATTTTTCCTTCTCTTTATAAGCGTGTACAATCTGTAAATTAAGTGATATGAAAAATCATTCACAAATTGTGAGCTTTCTCAGGACATCGATGTCCTTGGTGGATTTTTCTCAATTTTTTTTTAATTAAGTCCTTCTTGGATATCAAATCCCGCCAAATATAGCTGTCATGAACTGTCGGATGACACCATAATGCGACGTGAATAAAAAATTTTCAACGTAAACATCAGCATTGGCTATGTTTTTATCCACCGTCGCACTTCAAACATCGGTCAAATTTCTCCACCAATGGCTGCTTGTATTCAAACCAAATACTATTCGGGTGGTTTTATCATTGGCTTTAATGCATGGATGGACATTGAGACAAATGGACGTCAACAATGCCTTCCTCCAAGGAACTCTTCAAGATGAGGTTTACATGTCGCAACTGCCTGGTTTTAAAGACCCAGAAAAACCAACACACATTTGCAAACTTCACAAAGCCATATATGGGTTAAAGCAGGCTTCGCGGGCTTGGTATAATGAGCTAAGTTCATTCCTTCTCGCAAATTCATTTGTCAATTCAAAGAATGATAGTTTGATGTTCATTTACTCTCATGGTGGTGTTCAAGCCTATTTTTTAGTGTGCGTGGATGATCTCATTATCACAAGAAGTGACCAAAAGTTTGTTTCGGACTTCATCACCACTCTCTCTAATCAGTTCTCAATTAAAGACCTGGGGCCACTGAATTTCTTTTTGGGGATTGAAGTCATTCCTACAAAGACCGGCTTACTTCTTTCTCAACATAAATACATAAGAGAGCTACTTGAACGCTTCAAAATGGGAGATGCAAAAGAGGTAGCGACACCATTAGCCATGGGTCAATCTCTTTCGGTTCATGACAAACAATCACCAGCCAATGCTACAGAATTTCGAAGCCTCATTTGGCGCACTTCAATACCTCAACATCACTCGCCTGGATCTTGGTTTTGCAGTAAACAAGATATCTCAATTCATGCATAAGCCAACCACAACCCATTGGACAGCTGCAAAACGGCTTTTATGCTATCTTATGGGAACATTATTCCATGGGTTGCACTTGAGACGCGACACACAACCTGTGCTTCATGCCTATACCAATGCAGATTGGGCAAGAAACATTGATGATCACACATCTACTTTGGGTTTTGTGATTTATATAGGGGCCGATCCTATCTCTTGGAGTTCTCGAAAGCAACGAGTGGTTGCACGGTCGTCTACTGAAGCAGAATATCGAGCCATTGCCACAACCTCGGTGGAATTTATTTGGGTAAAATCTTTGCTTCAAGAACTTGGCATTCACATGGACACGGCACCAAGCTTGTGTTGCGACAACATAGGTGCTACTTATGTTTGTGCAAATCCCGTCTTCCATTCCCGAATGAAACACATTGAGATAGATTACCATTTCGTTCAGGAACTTGTTAAAGCCAGCAAGATGCAAGTCTCTCATATTTCCACCTGTGATCAACTTGCCGACATTTTCTTGAAACCATTATCAAGGCTATGGACAATACAATTATGAGACAAGATGGGCGTTTCTGATGGAATGTCCATCTTGCGGGGACGTGTTAAGATATGAAATCTTTTTTTATATTATTTTTTGAATATGAAATCTTTTTTATATCTTTTTGAATTTCATATTAGCTTACCAACTGTAGATGAGTTGGCAATCCATGATTCTTGCTCTGTCAAAGATTGTATTTTTCTTTTTTTTTTCTTTTTTTGGTGACCTGGGAACCGCTGTACAGCCGGCAGCCGGCGACATAAACCCGGGGCGGCGCCCCAGGGACCCACCTCTCACGACATCGCAGGTAAGGCGCGCAATGTGCACTCCGGGATTCAAACCTCCCCCCCTTCCGCAATTAAAGGGGGAAATGCCCAAGCCAGCGCGCCCACAAGCGAGGTGGGTAAAAAGATTGTATTTTTCCTTCTCTTTATAAGTGTGTACAATCTGTAAATTAAGTGATATGAAAAATCATTCACAAATTGTGAGCTTTCTCATGACATTGATGTCCTTGGTGGATTTTTCTCAATTTTTTTTTTAATTAAGTCCTTCTTGGATATCAAATCCCGCCAAATACAGCTGTTATGAACTGTCGGATGACACCATAATGCGATGTGAATAAAAAATTTTCAACGTAAACATCCGCATTGGCTATGTTTTTATCCACCGTCGCACTTCGAACATCGGTCAAATTTCTCCACCAATGGCTGCTTGTATTCATCGTGCTATATCTTGGGGTCATCCGATGGCCACATCACCAGAGCCAAGAACTCTTTAATTGCTCATCCCCACGGGACACCGACGCAACCGCACCTATCAAATAAATTTTTGAATTCGTCCTTTAAATTCGAGCCCCCACAAGAGTGAATTCGATTGACCTCCCAACTGAAGACTTTCGTGGTCATCATTTCGTGTGGGAGAGACGGGTTTGACCTTGAGTCGATTATATCTTTAACGTCACCGATAAAAAAGAAATTATATCTTAGACGTCGACAGTCAACGTGTAAAGCTCGTTGAAAGTGATAACACGAAGAGAGATGAAAATTATCTATTCAGTTTTAAGGTTATTGTACGAATACTAATTCAATTATGAATTTTTCAATTTTATCAAAATAGTTCTAAACCTTTTCGTAAAATTCCAATATAGTCATTTCGATCAATTATCAATCGAAAATCACTGATGTGACAACCATATAAAATATTTGCACTTATGTCGTTCAATTATATATATATTTATATTTTATATTCTTATATAATCTGAACAAGAATTCCATGCCTATTTTATTCAAAAGTGGATCATTCCGTGCAATGTGGTCACTAGTTATTGAATTTTGAATTTGTTCAATGTTGTCTTTAAACTTTAAATCTGTAATGTCGCCTTTGAATCTTTAATTTATTCAATGTAGTTCATGAACTTTTAATACATGTTTAATTTTTCAATATTGTCTCTAAACTTAAATTATTGAAAGGAGAATCACCATAGGAGCATCTCAATCAGTTACGTTTGTTTGCGAAAACTAGAATTAAGTTGAGCAAGAATATAATGAGGAAAAGTTCAAAACGAACCACCCTATCAAACTTGCCTTAAAAGTCTAATAGATAGAGCAGTTTCAGCTAAATGCTTCCCAGTTAAATGCATAAAAGAGAACAAATCTACTTTTTGTACACGTATTTTCACGCCTTTCCTAATCAAATCCCCGTAATTTTAACTTATCTAACTTAATCCTCTAATTTGCAAGTTTTCTAACAAGGTCTTTTGATTAATATGTCCAGTTGCTATGGGTGGTCGGATGACACCATGGTGCAACACAGATATAACTTTTTTCAACATGGACATCTGTATTGCCTATATTTTTATACACCGTAAAACTTTGAACATCCATTAAATTTCTCTATCTATGCCCAAACGTTCTCATAGTGTCATGCTTTGGTGTCATCTGATGGCCACATCAGCTAAACTTGTTTGGAATCGGTATAAAATGAACTTGATTATAAAATCTATGGAAGTAGAAGGTCTTCATCAGGCAACTTAAAATTACATGAACTTGATTTAAAGAAAAAGCGATAAAATATATAGTAGAAAAGTAAAAATTTTATTTAAAACATGCTAACTTTAGGAGAATCCTTCCAACTCCAACATGAGAGATAGAGAGAGAGTTCTGACTTTCGAGGGCACAAGATAATACGACCCCTATTTTCTTCTAATAATGATTCATCACAAATAAAATCTTACTTATATAGAAACAATACTGAAAATCGATACTTGATCATGCTCTTTTGACCGCGTAACCTACCGACAGACAGACAGTCCGATAATTAATCGAGCCGGGATGACCTGTACACGGTCCGCATGTCCTTTGTCCCTATTATCCGGAGCTTTCATTGCTGGCAAAAAAGGGCTAAGCTGGAGAATGCAAACATAAGCAAATCTCCATGCTTTTGGCTGTTCTCTGGCACTAGCAACCGCACCTATAAATGAGCTCGTGGCATTTCGTCCCTTGAACTCGAGCCGCCACTGAAGTGAATTCAACTGGCGACTTTGCGACCTCCCCAACTGAAAAGACCTGCGTCGCACCATCATTTCGGGGGGAGTTGGGGTCGGTCTTCTTCCATGGTCCTTTTCATCTCGCTTTCGCCGCGGACTGTGCGAATATCGAGAAAGGTCACGCCTTTGAATCCGTCTTTGCATTTCGAAAGATCAAGCAAAATCAGAAACAGAAGAAGACGGTCTGACCTTGAGTCATTTGCGTCTTAATCGTCATTGATAAGAAGATATTATATCTTAAACGTGAATTGGAAGTGAAAACATGGAGAAAGTGAAGCTCTCGTAGACACATAATGACACGACTCTCTTAAATGTAACCTGGAAGATTTATAGGTAAGTTTGACGCGATCCCTTGTCACAATTCTGGTATCTATGTAAATATATAACGACAAAGTTTTTTAATTGTTGCCTTTAAAAGTGGTGCGCAGGATTCTAATTTACGAGGAGCTGGTCATTTTCCATGCAACGGGCGCCTTTCTTGAACTCCGCACACATTTTGCCTCCAACTTGGATTTGTACGTGCCTCATTAAATGCCATGAATTTCATGCTAGAAAAAAAAAGTAGTTTCAATGGGTTTTAATGTTGCGGATGGCAATTATTTGAAATGTCTTAACATCATTTTGTGAATCTTCTTGCTAGTACTTTCTTGAAGATTTTATTGTTTTCTCTCAATATTACCATAACGTTGATCATCGTAGAAAGGATGGTATCATCCTTTATATACAATGAATAGAAAGAATGTTCCTCAGGAACTAGGGAAAAGATTTTAAGAAAGTTAGGGAAAGTATAGACATTCTCATTCTTGTAGGGGATAAAATGATAAAAGAGAATTTTGTAGGACAAAACTGAAGGTCTTGACGGAATATTCCTGAGCTTCACGGCTGCGATGGGGTAGGTTTGTTTCAAATATTAGTTTAGGAGTTTTTAAGGTGCATTGAATAGTTTAGAATAAATTTATCAAAAAGAACATACTTAAGGGCCTTTCTTGGTGCTACATGACCTCGAAGAACACTGAACATAATTTAGTCATTCGAATTAGATAGTGCAAACGGTAATACTCAATTGCAGGAATCGAATAGGTCTTTTTCGGTTTTTACACTTTCTTAAAATTCTAGGATTTCATTATAATTTCACAATAATTTATAAAACTTTATTGTCCGCTTATTCGGTAGCCCGTCGTACTGTTGATGCATGTGACATTTGACACTAGCTATATCAAGACTCATCCACGGTATGTATATTGATATACTCCGCCAATAGACGTAACGAAATCTATCTGTACGTGGGCTGTTTCCTTTTCTAATTTTTTAACATGCGAAAGCAATCATTACCAGTCGAATGGTCAAAACAGATGTCCTACTGATGTAGAGTTTCTCTCCTGGACCCCGCGAGTGCGAACGTAAGTTTCGTCTTGTTTGGTCATCAATGGGAATTACATAAATACCACTAGAAATACAAGAATACTCAAGAGTTGATCCCAGATTCTCAACCCCCAAACCATCAATCCAACCGTCTTTGCCCTAAATATATATACGAGGCAGATAAAGAGACATAGTTTCCAGGAACACGACTATCGATCTAACTAATTATATTTTAGGACAAAAGTCAGTAAAAGTTCTAAATTATACTCATTGTAACATACTTACCGCAAACTTTTTAATTTATCACTAAAAATTCCAAACTTGTATTTATGTGACACATTTACCTTCAATCAAAATTTCATTAATGAGAATCCCTAATTGCCAAAAAGCAAATAGTATTAACATGGCACCCATGTGGCTTAAGTAAAATATAAGCAATGTTAATTTAGGTAAAAAAATTATCTAGTGGAACTTTGATAGAAAGTAAATATATCACATAGATACAAGTTAGGAGTTTTTTTTTTTTATATCACAAGAAAAAATTTGGGATAAATATAGCACGGTGTGCATTATTTAGGGTTTTTGTCATAAAAAAAAAATAAGGATAAAGATGTGACAGTAATAATAATGTGAAGTTTTTCATGACATTTTCCCCTACATTTATCCAGAATTCTTTATTTTTCCTGTTCGGAATTTGTTTCGACCTAACCCACGAAAGAGAGACGTTCCACTTTCATTGTTTTGAAGCCGGTGACCTTAGGATTCTACTAAAACCCTACCATCCCTTGTTTAGAAATTGATGACACGGACATAATGCAAGAACACCTTGAAACCCAAGTTACCCGACGTATAATTTTTTTAGCCAGTAAATTTCCAATATAGGGAGCGGGACTAAAGTTGAAGCTGCTCCTCACGTTACAAAACATCAAATTCACAAATATCATCGTATATATAATCCAGATGTACAAGCATAGAGATTTGATTATCTAGAGGACCATAAAACATCCCGCAAGCCTCACGACCCGATTAATTCTAGATCTCTAACCTGTGCAGGTTTTCATGACTCAAAGTAGTTATGCACAGTTGATAGGATTTGAACGGGCGACCTCTATTTCCTAAGCCAGAAATCCACCATCACTCCGACCAAGGGATTTATAAGGCTGTTTTAGCAATGGCATATAGGTGTAACGGTTTCATGCTGAAAATACTACGTCAGATGGTGCGGGCACCCCGTGTGACATGTTTCCGTTAATCAGCCGCCTACTGGATGGAAAGTTCTAGGGAGGAGTTCGTCTCGATTTTGTCTGCTCTGATTACGAGACGGTCTCATTTTGTTCATGTTTCAGTTGCGTACGCACGTTGGTAGAGGGCCGACGTCGCAATGGAAATCGTCGTAACGGGAGCATACGATGGGATTGCGGGGTGACTTCCTCTTACATTTTATATGTTGTTTCGAGGTTTCTGCACTGGGGTTTGCTTTTGACCTAACATGGCATCGCCTCTTGCTTAAGTGATCACGAACTTCTCTGTCACTCACTTCGGCCAACTCCCCCACCCCTCTTTAGGTTTCGTGCCGTGAGATACAAAGCCCACGCGAGTTGAATAATCTGTCCGGGAAACCTAGGAGGGTCAATACATGTAACTCAGAAGCCCCCCTCGCGTCGGGTTTCCGCTGTCTTTTTGCTCTTTTTTCTTAGCATGTGCTCCCGCATAATGGCAAGTCGTCAATCCCGTCTTTCCACCCCAAATGAGGCGATGCGAAGACAATTCGACCGGTCGGTCGCCTGAAATCGACCGTTCTTTCTCGCGAAATTCGATTCATTAATGGAATTCCTCTTCGAAAGGCCAGCGGCTCATCACTCCGAACGGAAGACTGACGTGAGATCGTTAAGGATAGATCGGATTACCTATAACGAAAAGAGAAGTCGGCTTGGGGAGAGAGATGGAGAGGGAGAGGGAGATAGGGATAGGGAGAGGGGCCCTTCCATGATTGGGTGAACCAACAAAGCTACGGAAGGAGGCGAGAGACGATGCTAAGGAGCACAAGTTACTGTGATGGATACACCCACAAATAGCTGAATTAGTTGGGAGTTTAGAAGATGCATTCGTGTGGTGGAATGGAGCGGAGAGAGAAAGAGAGAGAGAGAGTTAAGAAACGATGAATGGCTCGCACCCAAAGTCATTATTAAATTTAAGTGTGGGCGTTGAGTGAGGGGGGGACGGGGAGAGCATGCCCTCCGCATTTAATCCCCTCATCTGCCTCCCCCCTCCAATTCAATTTGCTCACCACCCCCCTCGCCTCCGCCTTTATATCTCTCATCTCCCCCTAAATAACTCCCTCCAAAACTCAACTCCGCGCCCCCCCTCCCCCTCCCCCTCCAAAAGCAGTTAGCCAAGCCTCTCTCCGGCACTCTTTATTTCGGTCGGACGCGCCATGGCTCGGAACCTGCCGGACTTCTCCAACTCGGTGAAGCTCAAGTACGTGAAGCTGGGCTACCAGTACCTGGTGAATCACATTATCCCCCTCACCCTCGTCCCCGTCATGGCGGGCGTCCTGATGGAGGTCCTCCGCCTCGGCCCCGACGAGATCCTCGGCCTCTGGCGCTCCCTCCACTTCGACCTCGTCCAGATGCTCTGCTCCGCCTTCCTCATCATCTTCGTCGCCACCGTCTACTTCATGTCCAAGCCCCGCACCATCTTCCTCGTCGACTACGCCTGCTACAAGCCCCCCGTCACCTGCCGCGTCCCCTTCTCCACCTTCATGGAGCACTCCCGCCTCAACCTCAAGGACAAGCCCAAGAGCGTCGAGTTCCAGATGCGCATCCTCGAGCGCTCCGGCCTGGGCGAGGAGACCTGCCTGCCACCTGCCATCCACTATATCCCCCCCACCCCCACCATGGAGTCCGCCCGCGGCGAGGCCGATCTCGTTATCTTCTCCGCCATGGACTCCCTCTTCCAGAAGACCGGCCTTAAGCCCAAGGACATCGACATCCTCATCGTCAACTGCAGCCTCTTCTCCCCCACGCCCTCCCTCTCCGCCATGATCATCAACAAATACAAGCTCCGCAGCAACATCAAGAGCTTCAACCTGTCCGGCATGGGTTGCAGCGCCGGCCTGATTTCCCTCGACCTCGCCCGCGACGTCCTCCAGGTCCACCCCAACTCCAACGCCGTCATCGTTAGCACCGAGATCATCACCCCGAACTACTACCAGGGCAACGAGCGGGCCATGCTGCTGCCCAACTGCCTGTTCCGCATGGGCGGTGCCGCCATCCTGCTGTCGAACCGGCGGTCCGACCGGCGGCGGGCCAAGTACCGGCTGGTGCACGTGGTGAGGACGCACAAGGGGGCCGACGACAAGGCGTACCGGTGCGTGTACGAGGAGGAGGACAAGGAGGGCAAGGCGGGAATATCTCTTTCCAAGGACCTGATGGCAATTGCCGGGGAGGCGCTCAAGTCCAACATCACGACGATCGGCCCGCTGGTGCTGCCGGCGTCGGAGCAACTGCTCTTCCTGCTGACCCTCATCGGCCGCAAGATCTTCAACCCCAAGTGGAAGCCCTACATCCCGGACTTCAAGCAGGCGTTCGAGCACTTCTGCATCCACGCGGGCGGACGGGCGGTCATCGACGAGCTCCAGAAGAACCTGCAGCTGTCGGCCGAGCACGTGGAGGCCTCGCGGATGACACTGCACCGTTTCGGCAACACGTCGTCGTCCTCGCTATGGTACGAGTTGGGGTATATCGAGGCCAAGGGGCGGATGAGGAAGGGCGACAGAGTTTGGCAGATCGCGTTCGGGAGCGGCTTCAAGTGCAACAGCGCAGTGTGGAAGTGCAACCGGACCATCAAGACGCCCATCGACGGGCCGTGGGCCGATTGCATCGACCGATACCCCGTCCATATTCCCGAAGTGGTCAAGCTCTGAGTGGCCGAGGGTGGTGAAAGAAGAAGGACAAGAAGAATTATATCATTGAGCCATCAAGCATAAAGGGTTTGATAGGTGGATTGGGACTTTATGGAAATAGCTCTCTCTCTCTCAGTTTCTTTTTTCTTTTCTTTGGCCTTTCCTGTCTTTGATTACAGTTATTTGCTAAATCAGAGTGGATTTGCATTTACTCCTTCCTCTCCCTTCATCTCTCAGTCATGAGCCATCAGTCATCAATCTCAATCTCCAACACCGCCACCCCTCCCCCTTTCTCTTTTTTACGTGCATCATCAACATCATCTTTGTACTCCCATCCCACCTCTCTCTCTCTCTCTCTCTCTCTCTCTCTGCTAAAGAGTTTGTCTTCTTGGGTCATCGACAGTGTATTCTCTCTGCAGCTATAAATTTGCATAGATACTCTCTCCAAATGTCCTCCTCCTTTTCTTTACTGTGTATTAAATTTTCACTGCCCATTGTAGCGCCCAGTGCATATATGAAAATTAGACACAGGAAACAAGTGTATTATTACCTAATATGAGAAAAGGAGACTATATGGTTCATGGAATTTTCTTTTGGTCTTTGAATGTTGCCTCTTGTAATGCTATGTTGTGTTTTCAATGGTTATTTTTTATCCATCCCTTGAATATTATCTTGGTAATACCGACCCGTTGCTATGGTAGTAAACTTGGTTATCAGTAGAAATAATTAGCGGCAAATTTTTATATATTTTAGTGCAAATTAGTTTTTCTGTTTTTTTTTTTTTTTACTGAAATTATCTGGCTCTCAGCCAGGAGTTATATGGCTTTTGTCTCGGAGCTGAGGACTGTGATTTGCCTGCTAAGAGAAGTAGTTATATAAAGGAAAAAATTGTCTATTTTTTTTTTTGGTCGGTGAAAAAATTGTCTATTTAACACTTCATTAATTGCAAGTGGCTGACGGACCAATTAAAAGTCCTCATTTTGGGGGCATCGATTAGATAACACATGTCCCGATTGCAGTTATGTACTTATGACATTTCAATGAACAGACAACATTGCGATGGCCAAACAATAAAGTCGACAAGCAAGACATCCTCGAAGTTTCGAGGAATCAACTTCGTTAAGGGAAAAATGTAATACGGGAAATCCATTCATTCGCACAAACTTCTTAAATAGGTCTTTCATCATTCTATGCTAGACCATGCGGATCACATTGATCGAATACGCTTGCTCTGGGGCACTTCAAAAGTTGTGAGCATGGTTTCTAGATTCACGCCTGTCTTAATATTTAAATAGTTTAGTATTCTCCTAATAAGGAGACAATGATTTTGGCCGAGGATGTAAATAAATAAAGTGATTGTAAAATGAGACAAGTGCATGTTCACTACTGATTCGAGTTCAAAATGCTAAGGCCGTTTAGCGATTAAAATATTGTAACAAGAATCCAGAGGTTATGTGTCAGATTTCATGCTCGAAATCGACTTACCTTATCCTTGATTGTTTGAAGGGCAAAATTCTACAAATTACCCTCATTATTTTCCTCTGTTCGCCTTTTTGTCGTGCCACTCTCATATTGTATCCAACTAACATTTAAGTCATTATGTTTATATTTGGTACTTGAATTGCGTTTTTCCTGATCAGAACTCGACTTACTACACCAACCTAATTTGAACCATTACCCTTCTTTCAAGTGGAAGTCTCAGTTACTTATCTAGTTAAAATTGGGAAAATTATCCAAGCAGTCATAACTTTTTTATATTATCGCCAATTTAGTCTTAAACTTTTCAATTTAACACTCTTCCAATGTAATCCATGCAACGGCCGGTAGCTGATGCGGGCAATTTTCAGTGAAAAAATGTCGTGTTGCAATTTTAAAAAAAAAAATTGTGAATTTCTATTTTCTTTTTGGTTTTTTTTCCTTTTTCCTTACTATTCATATTTCTCGGAAAAGGCTGGCGAGGGCATCCCTACCCAGGCGTGGGCGTTGTGGCCCTCTCCTCTCTTCCCTACATCTTCAATGACTCACTCCCCCATCACCTCCTTTTCCTTCGACCGAGACCCTAATCTTCGAGCTCGCTCCAACTTTTCGCAGCTCTGAGAGCTCGTTCAACTTGAGTAGAGAACAATTGCGATTCTCTTGAAAACAATGAATCAGTCTCTGCACCAGTGACCAATTATGCCGACGTCAAGATACAGGAGATGATCGATGTCGTGAAGTCCGGAAAACTTAGGCTCGATGCTTGGATCTCTCCTCCAATACAAGGTGTCGGCAAAGGTGTCTCTCGCTTGTGCCTGTCAGCCATCATTGAGGCCCTAGTGACTCCGCCGACCCTTTCTAGGGAATATGAAAAGTGAAGGAAAAAAAAGAGAAAGAAAAATCTAGTAAAAATTCTCGAAATGACGTCGTTTTGAGTGGAATTGGAAATGTCAAACCGCTGGCCATGTTGCGAAAGATGACCGGCGCTAATTGGACCTTCACGATAGCGATTTCCGACTTAAATTAGCCAGATCGATTGTATTAGAAAATTGTTAAAAGATTTAATACTACATTTGCCAAATTGAAAAATTTAAGATTGAATTGGCCGCATTGTAATAGATTTAGGACTTTCCAAATAATTTTTGACTTCAAGTGAAAAATTCCGTTGACATGTGTATTTCAAATACAATGAAGTCAACCTATACTATTCATATTACTGTCTCTTGTATAAATTTTCATGATGGGGGTGCGGTAGGGATGGGGTGCAATTGCATTCATTGCCTCGAGTTATCCTTTTCTCAGATCCACTATCCCAACCATTGCCCGAGAAATGTGGCACCTTCGTATGCACTCGTAGGCGTAAATGGTCCATTCCCAGTTGTCCAAAATGTAGCTGATCCATTTAATGGCTAAGCTCCTCCAGTTGGCCGTGAGATGGTATGTGCTCGCTTTTCTGGTTGACCATTTAATGCTGGCTCGCTATTCACACTGCTCCTCGTTCTTCTTCTTATTCTTCTTCCTCCTCCTTTTTGAGGATCGTCTTCTTGAACTTGGTATCGTCTTATAACCAGATGGGTTGCGGATTAATATGAAACACCCCATGGTTGTGCCATTTATTGCAGCTACACTTTCATGAAAATGGACTGTCTGAGCACATTAGGTGGAAAGACTAGAACCGTCCGCCATTGGAAAGTAATTATTAAAGGACCATCTAAAGTGCGAAGTGGCATTTTTTGTGCCTGACCTTGCAATCCTTTGTCAATACGGTCCTTTAATTTATAACTTCCGCGATCGAGTTTTTCAATCTGTGGAAAATTTTCATTTAAGTCTCTTGGCCTCTAGTTTCATAAAATCGCAGCCGACGTATCTATAGATGCCAACTAATAATATTATGTTCAAAAATAGATATCATACTCATAATGGACAATTATTTATGCTGACCAAAATAGTAGGAACGGTAATTGAAGAAATAGCTAAGCATATTTTCAATAACTTGCAACAACCTTTTCCATCTTTATGGGTTTAATCAAATTGAGGAAGGCTCCAGTTTTAATTGCATGAACTACTGACGTAATCTATTGTATGTATCTTATGTGTTAGAATATCCACGAGCCCATTTAGAGACTTCATTAGATGACTAAGTAACATATCAATCAAAGATATATATAATCAAAGGGAGAAATGAAGAATCTCTTAGATATACGCATCATCACAAAAAGGTATGGAAAATCAAAATAAAGATCTTAAATATCCCTGGAAAATCCTAAATATCTCTAAAAACAACCCTCAACTCAAGGTGATTGGATAAAAATCCTAAAAAATGCCCGGGTAGATCACCATAACAGTTGGGTGACATATCTTGTGCAGGTTACGCGACAAGAGGTTGCCGTCGACAAAATTTTAGGATCTAGCTCATCTAAGGGCAGTCAGTCCAGTGATAGTGTCTGTTTTCTGAAACTAACGTGCTAAAAAAGCATTTGAAGTTGTAGACTTGGCGGAGAAACGGGAGCAATGGGCCTATATGGCTGGCGCGACAACCACTGTAGAGAAATATGTGGCTTAAGGCCTTGTTTGGTAACCATCCAAACAGGGCCAAATTCTGATTCTTTATTCCCAAAATCAGTTTGGGCCTAGAATCGCGTTTGGTAAAATTTTTGTTCCTAGGAACAAATTGTTCTCGGGAACAAATTGGGAGTGGAATCAAGAATAAAAAAAAAAATTTGATTATTGTTCCGGAAACAAATTTGAGAATCAAAACCAACAACTCTTCTTCTTCCCTTCGGCCGTCTCGCGACCACCGTCCACCACCGCCCGCCACCGTCTGCTGCCACCGACCGCCGCCCGCCGCCCGTCGCCGTCCACCGGTCCGGCGAGCTCGCCGGAGGCTTGCCAGGCCAAGGCGAGGTTCGGCGAGCTCGCCGGAGGCAAGCCCAGCCACCGGCGAGGCTCGCCCAACCTCGCCAGTGGCCAAGCGGGCCTCACCAAGTGCGGCCGCGGGTGCTGGTGTCGCGAGGGGGCGAGCGACGGTGGAGCTTCGGGCTGATGGCAGAACAGAAGCGGCGTCGCGGTGTAGCAAGGCGGTGGCTTCATCGGAGATGCGGCAAGGTGGGCTTGCGGATGCGAGATCTGCTTGTCGTGGGTCGCATGCGAGGCGAAGCAGAAGCCGGTCGGCACTGGGCGATCGCGGACAGATCAGGGCAGGAGTGGCTCGAGTGTCGAATCGCGCAGCGGTGGTGGTTTCTGGCAAGACAGAGCAAAGTAGGAGTTGGGTAGCCCGATGTGGCGAGACAACGGCATTCGACGGGCAACGGTCGAATCTCTGGCAGACGGCAGCAAAGACGCCCGCCCAGCCCCGCCGGTGGCCAGGCAAGGCTCGCCCAGCCCCGCCGGTGGCCAGGCAAGCCTCGCCCAGCCCCGGCGAGGCCAGCTTGGCCACTGGCGAGGCTAGGAGAGCCTCACCCAACTGCCGGCCCTCGTCTAGCCGGTCGCCGGTCCGGGGACCAGCCACAAGAAGAAGAAGAAGAATAGGAGAAAAAGGAAAAAAAGGAAAAAAAGTAAAAAATTTATTTAAAATTAAAAGAAATTGATTTGGAACAGAATTAATAAGCATGGTACCAAACGCAATTCTATTCCAAAATCAGAAATTTTGGACAGTTACCAAACGGCTTAAAATGCTTAGAATCAGTTCCCGGGAACAGAATAAAAAAAAATCATTTCTGATCAGAATCTACTCCCAGGAACAGAATCGTTACCAAATGCGACCTTATGTGGCTGGCGTCGTTATGAAACAGAGTCAATGGCGCTTCCTTAGATAGTGCTTCCTTTGATAACAGGGCTATGTAGATTATGTGAAACGAAACAAGCTAATGTTGTTTCCCTCAAGAATTGAATGAAGGGTATTAGGACTTATTTAAAGAACGGATGCACACCTGGGTATGCATCGGCCACAATAAGATATATGATCAAGATAATAAATATATGCAGAAGAGATAACTAAGAAATTTTTGTATGCTTCGATGATCTATATTGATAAAAGGACATGAGTCTATTTATAAACTTTATTGGATGACTATGTAGGTAACATATCAACAAAGCATATGCACAGTATGCATCATCACAAAAGATATGGAAAATCAAGATAACTATCTTATAATCTTTTTTAAAAAATTCTAAATATCTTAGTAAATATGTGGTATGTTTGAAGGTTATGCATTTGCTTTTATGTTCAGGTGCTTTTCTAGTGTATAACTTCATTCTAAGTGGTCTTTTTCTTTTATAATATAATGATTGCCTTTCAAGGCATTCGTCAAGTACCCATGTGAAAAGAATTGTAAGTTATGATGCATTATTTTTTAATTTTCCTCTTATTTTATGCAAATAATGCATTGAAAATCGAAGCCTCTTTTTTGTGAGTACACCTAGCAAATGCCCGAGGAGCACTTTAAATAAGACCTGCTCTAAGCATATTAATTTAGTATGAGAGCGGCTCAGTAATTTTGACAGTAGCGTTTCCAGTGGGCGGATACATTTCTATCGACTGAAGACTTAATGCATCCATTTAACAAAGGTCGAGGACCCCAACGAACTATTTAAGACTTCAAATTAAGACACGACCGCTGTGCTCAGTATAGCTTAAGAGAACTAAACGGTATACTTATCCCCAAAAGATACCATGTTCCGCTAATAGAAACTTGAGCAGTTTGGCCTGGAACATATTCTCGTTTAGTTGTTAGTTGGTTGGAACGACAGTTAAAGTTTAATCATCTACCGCAACTTCCAACCAGTGAGCTGGTCAAAACCCCAGCCCCGCGGGAAAACAACTCTCGCTTTTTAGCTGCATTTGGCGTTGACTTTTCATCACATTAGGAAGCAACTAGCTGCTGTTAGTCAGCATGTGTTCGAGTAATGGATTTTTCGTGATTTCGACTGGAGTATGTACGTGTCTTTTACTAGTAGTGGATGACGACATGAAAGGTGGTACCAAAGCTCCAAGACGACCCACGTCAAGAATGTTCGGGTTTTCTGCTTATTAAGGGTGGTTGGCCCAAAAGTTGACTGCATTTTGCCGGCACGGAGAGCGAGAAGAGAGGTCAGGCATGGGGGTCCATTTGCCTCTTCGAGCTTAGCTGGTGCTTCGTCTGGAACGAACATGGCCGCAAACATACTCGTCAATGATTCGCGGTGATTGGAGTTAATGGTTATTTATTGCCGTTGCAGTGAGTCCCACGGTACTCATCAAAGCCCTCTCTGCAATCTTTCAATTTTTGCCACCGTTGTGCCAGGTGGACTGTCTGTCCTCTTATTTAATTCTGAGTCAATGAATGAATATGGATGAACAAGAAGTTTCCAGTGGCATCGGTTTACCATGACTGTCATATGTTGTAAAACCAAGCATTGGTCAAGATCAACAAAAACAGTAAGAATGTGTGTCCGTTTGAAAATTGAGAAAGAACCACTTTTGAAAAAAAAAAAAAAAAAAAAAAAAGAACTTTGTAACGAGTGCTCTCAGGACATTAATTAAGAAAAAAAAATTAATGAGGAAATATTCGATATTTTGAAATATTGGTTTTGCATATCACAAATATAGTAAGCATATTAGAAATCGATAGTTTACACCGAAATAAACGGTTTATGTGACACATGGAGTCACAAAAAAAAATTATTTGGAAATGCCTAAAATTTTTCATGACTAGCAAGAATAACAAGTACTAAATGTATTAAGCAATGTCGTCAATAATTTTTTTTACTAATAATGTGGAATTTCACTATTGGGTAGTTTCATTTGATGAATGGATCCTAACAATTTCGATGTATAATTGAAACTTGCCATATTATTTAGTAAACGAGTGCTCCAACATTTGATCTATAGATGCGGCATTTCTCGTGAGCATCATTGGGCGCGCATGCCTTTATGTCAACAAAGCCATAGTGGATGCTGGTGTATGAACAAGGCAATTTACTCGCGTTTATAATATAGGACGAGTAAAAAAATGGATAGCCCATGGTATAAAGGGAAAAGGATAGATGAGAGACTTAATCTACACACTCTAAACATTTAAGGAGTTTAAACTGATCAATGAAGAGACAAATTTAATGTTAAGGATGTTCTAACACTAGCACGCTGCTCCTCACTCACAAGCTGGTGTGTTTTCTTTACCAAAACTGAAGCGTGAAATCAATCATTAAGAGGAGGCGCTTGTCTGGAGTCTTAGTTTTGAATCTAGAACCTTGTGCTATAATACTATATCACACGTTATGTGCTCGTTGAGTTATCATTATGCTTACTTTAATGTGAAATTTGTAACCTAACATAAGCTTTAGTTGTAATTTTTTGTTTAATTCTATTTTTCAAAAAAAAAAAAAAAAGGATAAGGAGGCCCTGAGGACAATATATAAGCTCTTAGATGGAGCTAAAGAGTCAACATTGAAGACAAAATACTCGGGAATGGATCGTTAGTATTGATTAGGTCCAAAAGGCCCAAAAATTCAAATTGAGGCCTAACAAGTAAAAAGCCCACTAGACAAATTCTATACAACCCGATTTCATATTATTATTATTATTGTTTTGGGCCCAAGTCGTCAAAGCTAATTGTACGTCCGATTTGTGATCTACTTCACATCTGCATCGAGATTGCATTTTGGTTCCATGCTCATTTTTAATTTTTCGTGACTTTTACCTTTTCAGTGTTTCCTTTTCTTCCGGAATATAAATTTGTGGATTTATAAATAATAACTTGAAAACTTTTTACTTCCATAATTTTTCATTGTCCCATATTACTTGATAAGTTCTCCTCCGTTTACTTTATTAACGGGTTCACTTTATTAACTCAACAATAAGAATACAAAAGATTTTGAACTCATGTGCATGAGTTTGGACTAAATCAAGTGTAAAGTTGAATTTTGCCTTTTGCCCCTCCTGAGGTGTGTGAAACATATGCCGAACTCAGTCTGTCATTCCTTCTCATCAAATTTTATTATTATTTTTCCTCGAGGCCTTTCTTTTCCTTTGAGTCTTTGATTTTCTGTTTTCATCCTTAATTAAACTATCTATTGTGATATTTAATTTGCCGATAGTTTCTTATTTAATATTGTTAGCAATTTCCGCATTAACTCCCCTAACAATATTTTTTGGCTTTCGGTTAGTTTATTTCTCTTCTAAATCTCCACCTGCTTTTCATCATTCTGCACCTTACAACTACATATTTACTCTCTCTATCTCTCTCTCTCCCTCCCTGCTAAAATAGTGCATTGTGCATTTAACTCCCTCCCTCCCTCTGCTAAAATAGTGCATTGTGCATTTAAATCCTGGAGAATAGCAGCATTTTACCTTCTGTGCTTTATGACCAAAATTATGCTCGCGAACAGTGCTTGCACTATTGAGACTTTTGTAATTCTTGGACTTTCAGTAGTTTTCAGAATTTTTACCGCGTGTCCCGCATCATTTGAGATTTACTTCAAAGGAAAGATAAAAAAAAAAAGTGGGGGCCGTCGGCGATATCCGATGTTTCAGCACCGCCCGACAACTCATCTCGATCGATCCAAATAGGGGGTGGCACACGTAATTGAACGAGTCCGACCATGCCAGCTCTTGTATTTCCTTCGCATGCTTTGAGTTGGACCAATCCAGCTTCTAGACAACTCAAGGACCCGCAAAGATATCGACTCGAGAGCTATTTTCTTTCTTTTGACAAAAGAGTTATGAGTAGGAATCCAATGCACAAACATTTATCGTTAAATCTGACGGATCTCTGCGCCGCATCCATTTACTCTCTTCCACTCCAGGTGGAGAAAATGCCTTTCTAGTTTACTTTTATTTGTGTGATTTTCACTATATCATAATCTCGTTACTTGTGCATTTCGAATTTTTTTTTTTATAAAATTGGAGACTCCCGAAATTTTCAAAATGTCCAAATTCATCGCGTAAATATACATATAAGTTTTCTCTACCTTTCGATATTTTGAATTTTGACGGGAAAATCAAAACGTACTATTAATTTATGCATAAGTAGGGAGCTAGGTTTGGTGGGGAGTTACACGATTAATGTCAAAGTCAAACAGTTTATTTTAAATCCTTGTACTTTACCAAACCCCACATCACTTTGTTTTATTCTCCAAATTAAAGCTAAAGTCTTTCTTGCCCCTTGAAGACTTCACCCTAATTGTTACCAAAGCCATAAGCTAATTTAGCGGTACATAATTTGCCAGATCAAAAGAGTGAGCTACAAGAAAGAACTGGGGTTTTAAATTTTAAAGTGCCATAAAACATTTAATATACAATAGTGAAATTGACTTTCGCACATTAAGTCCATTCTACGAATAACAATATCTAACTTATCTAATATGTTCATTGTATGATAACAGAAATATATCTTTTCAAATAAAAATCAATGAATTTCACCAAGAAAAAGTAAAGTACGGAGAGAAATCTGTCCATTTTAAGCAATATACTTGACTTTACATAAAAGAAAATATCTTTCATCTTCTTAGTAATATTTAAAGTAATAAGTACAAAACTTACCTCCATGAGAATGAAAAAAAAATCATATCTATATACGCTCACACAAATTGATCTATCATGCCCGGCATGCAATGTGCCATATATGCCGTAAAATTTATTGGTGAAAATTGACTTTATAATTTGCAACACAATGCATCATAGAGCCTAAAATTGTTGTGGTTCCATAAAGAACAAAGTTCCATAAAGAACAAAGAGATACCATCTATACCCAAATAAAAATCGATGTAAGCCATCAAAGGCTTTCCAACAAATTGCAATCTAGCTGTGGAAGGATCGAATTGTGATTTGTTACTAATGATATATACTATTTTCAAGTGATACTTCCTTTCCCTTAATATAGAATTTTTGTTATTTTTCTAATGATACCATATTTTCATATAAGTCTGATGTGCAAGAGGAGAGGAGCAAGTTGTGAATAAACATATGATTTCAATAACTTTGGAAAAATAACCCATGTTAAGTATACTAATTTCTTCCGACCAAGAAAAGAGTGTACTAATTTCTCAATAAAAATTATACATGCTACTGTTAATTACTCTGAGAGAATTGAATGAGGAGCTGTACGAAGACGGGAAAAAGGTGCTTAGCCTCTGGAAATCTGCACCAGAAGAAACCTTTGACTAATTGTACAAATCCTTAAGACCAGACCAATAAAATATCATTTGAAAAACCACAAACTTCAATCCAAAGCTGGCACCAAGATAAGCAAAAGGCACTATGCTAGCTGGAGAATGCTTCCTCACGCGGTCAGCATTAAATCTAAAACCACCTATCTATAAATGCCTCCTCAGATCGAATTTTTCGTAACCTTCACTATTTAAATTAAAGGAGCGACCGTACTTTTATTATTTTTAAACTAATGGAACTCCTGGTGCCAGTCAGCACCTGAATTGCAGAACAAGCAGTATTCTGCCTTTCATTTTAGCACAAAAAGAAATGCTTTAGCGCGTGATTTTCAATATTAAAAACAGTCAATAATCCAAGACTCGACCACCTACCAATCTACCAAACTCAAAGTAGCTTTCAAAGTGGAAAACCAAGGCTAAATGAACTGCAAGCAAAGTCGTGTGCAAAGTCTCAATCGCAAGTCTTGGCGACACTTTTAGATCGCCAACTACCAACTCCTCAAAATTTTCTCCTCATTCCATTTCAGTTCAGCATGTTCCCCAATTTTTCAACCATGGGGCTCAACCACATTTGAACACCCTTGAAGCATCTATAACTTGATCCGAAATATATGGTCTCAATGTACTATTGACATAGTTTATTGGAACGAGGGAACACTATTAATAACGTAAGACACATATAATAACAAAGTCCATGTAAAAAGTGATGGAACTTGTCTAAAAATCGAGTGGGGGCGTCCTTAGCTTCTCGTGGCACCTGCACTAGTAATCAATCCTGTAAAATTGTGGCTACGATACTACTTTGGGTTTGAGATTGGGAAAAAGATGTGTAGGCAATGTTAGTTATGTTAAGGCCGGTTTTCTAGAATCAGGAACTAAACGACAAATAGATGGTAATTGGACTTTTAATTAACAGTACTCAATCCAAACTTAATGGAAATATCCGTTTCAAAACTGTTTTCTAGAAACACATTAGTCAAGGTACTATTAAATACCAAGCATTGAAGGGACAACCTAGAAAATGAAAAATGATATGGAAGAAATCATATTTTCCTCGATAACATAGATATGGATAGATAAATAAATAGATAGATATCCTCGAATTTTATCGTGAAAGGATCTAATTGAAGAATCTTGTGGGATCTCTTGGGGACGCCCGTAATATGCTTAGGTCTGCCGGATCACAAGAATACGGTGGAAGGTCTGAACTGTAAAGTGGGTAGAGCATAGATTTTTTGACCAATTGAAGTAGGTGAAGATTGGAATTTCAAGATCCTAAATAGAAAAACAAGAAAAGGAAAGTCGTATGCAAAGATAAGACCAAGCCCTCTGTATAGAATAATGAATCTGAACGGCATACCAGTCCGCGTTCACCTGAAAACACGCCAACGCCTCAGCATAAAAGAGGTGGAGGCAGAGCATGACTCTGTCGCCAAACCAAACCAGAACAGGACGGAACGACTAACAATCTTCCTCCTAACTTTTCCTTTGCAACGTCGAGAGAGAAGAGAGAAGGAGAGAGATGGGTGTGGGAGAGAGGAAGGGATCGGTGTTGGAGGATCTGATAGAGAGGGCGGGCGGGTGTGCCGTGATCGACGGCGGGTTCGCGACGCAGCTCGAGAAGCACGGCGCCTCCATCAACGACCCTCTCTGGAGCGCCCTCTGCCTGATCAAAGACCCTCATCTCATCAAGCGAGTGAGTCCGAGTCCGAGTCCTCGTTGCTCTCTCGATGCGTGATGACACATATCGCTTTTGTGCGCATCGGTGGGGTCGTTGGATCGGGTTGTTTGATACTGGTGGTGGAAGAAGATGTTTTCTTTTTTGTCCCGGAGGAGTGATGAGAATTTCTGGTGTAATGCAGGTCCACATGGAGTACTTGGAGGCTGGTGCTGATGTCCTGATCACCTCTTCCTATCAGGTACATATGATCTTCTACTCAATTCCTAGAAGGGGTCGATCCTTCTTAAGTTGTTTTATCATTCAAATTTTTGTTTGGCATGAGGGACTAAAAGAAAAATATCAAACACTGTTCCATTTCATTTGAGTGGCAGAGTCCATTTTCCAGGGAAAAAAAAGAAAAAGAAGCGATGTTCTACCCTTTTCTTTGATCATAACACTGCATTGAGTCTCTTCAAAGTTTGCATTTTTGCTTGTAATTGCAATGATAAATGCGAGTCCCATGTTTTATGGCGGAAATAGGAAACAGCTGGTGCATTCTTAGTCTTACCAAAAAAAAAAACAAAACTGGTGCATTCTTAGCCAGCAGAGCATTAGTTTATTGATTTGCACCCAAAGGATCCCATAGATCCATGTAGATAACTCTCTGACTACTATAAGGAAGCTGTGCAGCTTATCTAAAAGAGGGTTAAGTGCAATGCATGTTGTGGATATTTGCTTCTCTCTTCGTTTAGGTTCATCTCGTAAGTGCAAATGCAGAACACAGAGTAGATTCAGGCCTTTTGGTGGAGAGTTTTGTCTTGCCTTCAATTGAAAGGCACAGATGAGTGTTTTCATATTATCTAGCTCAAAATAAATGTGCTTATTCCAGTTTTTGTCCAGACACCATCCCTGCAAATCTCCAACTCTAGCCATTTCATTGCTCTTGCCACTTTAAAATGCAAATTCCAACATCCAGATGAGAAGAACTCTGTTATTATTAATATTATTATCATTTTTGGATTGGACTATTTAAGTTTACGGAAATGAAATTTTTGTCTGTTTAATCAACTGAGAATGACTTTTGCTTGTTTCTTGGATTTCATGGTCTAGCAATTAAAAAACAGATCTGTTTATTCCTCAAAACACTTAAAGATTGCTTCTTCATATTAGGCTTGGACTAATTGGCCCGTGAGGCATTACTGTAGGTATGGATATCATAGAATATGTTCCACTAGCAATACTATGCTAATAGCCATTTTTGGTTCTGTGATTGTCTTCTGGTAAGTCTTGTGATACTTGGAAGACATTTGATCAATATTTACTTTACTTAAGCTCATAACTTACACAATGTTCTGCTATCCTCTTACTGTAAAGTGGAAATGACTAAGTTGGAAATTCCATCACTAATGCTTTGCTCTTCGTGCCAGGCCACTCTTCCAGGGTTTCTGTCCAAGGGACTGTCCACGGAAGAAGCAGAGTCATTACTAGAAAAGAGTGTCAAGTTGGCCATTGAAGCTCGCGACAAGTTTTGGGATTCCTTTAAGGATGTTCCTGGACATAGCTACAATCGAGCCTTGGTGGCTGCGTCGATTGGTAGCTATGGAGCTTATCTTGCAGATGGCTCAGAGTATAGGTGAGGGTCAACTATTCTGATGAGACCATCACACCACGCACGAAGCTGGTTGAGAGTCGTCTGGATAATTTTGCTTGTCTCAGTCTGAGTAGTCATATTCACTTGTATCTGTACTCAATATCTGCATTTCTGTTGCCAGCGGTTGTTATGGACCGGACACTAACTTGGAAAAACTCAAGGACTTTCACCGGCGTAGATTGCAGATCCTTGTTAATGCTGGTGCAGATTTGCTGGCCTTTGAGACTATTCCTAACAAATTGGAAGCTCAGGTATGTTCTTTTCTCATCAGAATAGTCTGTATTTTCTCAAAGCTTAGTATCAGTGGCATGTGATTGGCCAACCTTACACTATGTCCTAATTGAAATGTGACCGTGAGAATGTTTTTGTGATGCTACTTGGTCTTTTGAAATCAGTACCTTCTCTAACATTGTGTTAAAAACAATATTATTCTGGCATTTGAAGGACTTGACTCAAGTTTCAGTGTATATTATGCATCTGAGTAGCATTGGGGATGATCGACTCAACCAAATAAAGAAAAAGTGTGGTTTTGGCATGAGCTTTCTTGAAGCTATTTCTTGAAAAGGGGAAGCTTTATTTTCAATCATCTATCAGTGATTTTGCATCATCTCGTTTAGCAAAAGACATTCTGTATTGTCTCAAATATGGTACTCCGGTGATGATCATCTAAGATGTTTGTGATCTTTGGTACCCATTACCAAATCATCATCCCAGGCCAATGTTCATGACCCTAAGTGGCAAACCTTGCTTTGCATATAGCCACATTTGAAGGACTACCAGTCATGGAAGACTAGTGCTTCAACCAATTATCTGTATATTAATATTTAGGAGCTCCTGTCTCATGTTAATGAAGACAGAACCTGGAAAATGATGTCTACTTATCATATAAAAGCTGATTTTCACTTTCCATAAGATGTACATGGCTTTTGCTCTGCACTATTCTTTATGCTCAAAATGTTGGGTTTTGGAATCATTGTATAGGCTTGTGTTGAGTTGCTCAAAGAGGAGAATATCGAAATTCCATCCTGGATTTGCTTCAGCTCGGTGGACGGCGAAAATGCACCATCTGGAGAGAGTTTTCGGGATTGTCTGGATATATTGAACAAGAGCAATAAAGTAAATGCAATCGGGATAAACTGCGCACCGCCCCATTTCATCGAAAGTCTAATTGGCAAATTTAAAGGGGTAAATCAATCTACTTGGCTAGTGAAGAATTGATGAACTGATTATGTCAATTATTCTCAACTTGGCACTTCACGTAGTTCTGCATCGCTGATGTGCTAATTTCCTCTAATTCAGTTGACGAGCAAGGCAATAGTTGTGTATCCAAACAGTGGCGAGGTATGGGATGGCAGAGCTAAAAGATGGCTGGTAAGTTGCATTCTCTTTTGCTCTCCCTCTATATTGAACATATTCAATTTCTCCCCTTTTGAGTTTGTTCCCAATTATGATCACAAACGTCTTTCTAATCCGCTACAGCCATCTAAGTGCTTTGGAGACGAAAAATTCGAGCTGTTTGCTGCAAGATGGCGTGATGCAGGAGCCCAGCTCATTGGTGGATGTTGTCGAACAACGCCTTCGACAGTTCGGGCTATTTCAAATGCATTGAGAGGATTAACGGAAGCTAGTCTAGACTCTTACCAACTTTAAAGAAGGCACCTCCCACCCCCTAAGTTTTGGCTGCCATCTAGATCGGCGGCTCTGGAATATTTATTCAGCTCCTAGATATAGCAAGTTAAATTTGTTTTTTTTTCCTATCTTTGCTCTTAGCATTTCAGGCCGAGAGTTCAGATGCAAGTCCTATAGGACAGTCCTCAATGTCTACCAAAGAGAATAGTCTCCAGCTAATGTTTACTGATGTGAGCGAAAAAACCCTTTGTGTGTGTGTGAACTTAGGGCGCGTTTGATAACCCTTCTGTTTTCAGAAACAATTTCTGATTAGAAATGATTTTTTTTATTATATTCTCGAGAATAATTTCTAAGCAAAAGAAACATGTTTTGTAATCGTACAAAATTTTCGATTCTAGAATAGAATTGTGTTTAATATTGTACTCAAAATTTTTACTCCAAATGATTTTCTTTTAATTTTTAAATAATTTTATTACTTTATTCCTTTTTTTTTATCCTTTTTTTTTCCTTTCTTTCTCCTCTTCTTCTTCTTCTTCTTCTTCTTCTTCAAGTCGTTGGTCACCGGCCTTGGGATGATCGCGATCGCGGAGACGAGGGCCGACCTCATCGGAGCGTCGCCGGCCCTCATAAGCCGAGCTTTGCCGGCAGTTGGGCGAGGCTTGGTCGAGCCATGGCTGG
This sequence comes from Eucalyptus guilfoylei, assembly GCA_016097605.1. NCBI lineage: Eukaryota > Viridiplantae > Streptophyta > Magnoliopsida > Myrtales > Myrtaceae > Eucalyptus > Eucalyptus guilfoylei. Next base: position 35,833,224 of record CM027866.1, on the reverse strand, counting down.
GCAAGTGGCCTCCCCTAGCCATGGCTCGATCGAGCCTCGCCGATGGCTGGGCTTGCCTCCGGCGAGCTCGTTAGACCGGTTGTCAGTAATCAGCAGCGGTGGGCGGCAGACAGCAACAGCGATGGTGGCAGCACATGAAAAACAAGGAAGAACAAGAAAAAAGAAAAGAAAAAGAGAAAATAGGTGCTTGATTCTAGAATTGTTCTTGGGAACAAAAATCAATTTTTTTTTTATTATTCTTGATTCTACTTCAAATCTGTTTCTGGAACATAAATTTTATCAAATGCATTTCTATTCCAAAACTAATCTTAAGAAAAAAATAACAGAAACAAACACTGTTTGACAAGTTTCCAAATAGCCCCTTAATGTCTAGGAGCTCTTAGCTTTGGTGGGTCACAAGCGAGGCCCTTTCGATAATAGAGGCTAAATCCCCCGGCCGGGACAGAGCATCACTGGTTGTGTAATGCGAAGGTGACACAGCACAAATGGCTGTCGACTTCTGTCGTAAGAACCAGCAAAGTACCAATCAATCAAACCAGACAAAGACCTTTATTCAAAAAAAAGAAAAGAAAAACCAGACAAAGACCCAAACAGCATCATTCCCAGGACGATTGATGCTCCTAAAATGTACAGACAAAAGGCAGTAACATAACATGAGCAAGGCCCACAAAAAGAAATGGGTAAAGCGCATTCGATGACAACATGTCAACAGCTGGTTAAAAAGCTGTTTGACAGCCTGATGACTCTTATACTTTTGCGAGGTGAGGAATCCTAAGCAAGTTCTGAATTCTATACTTGAGGCGATCTAGATCGGTTTCGTAGCAAAACAAAAGGACTTGTTTTTAATTTTAAAAACGTGATCGCGCATCTTTGGGAAGAAGATCCAAGGCTAAGTTCTCGGTAGCAAATTTCGGTGATTACCTAGGCCTTTCCGAGTAAGGGGTCATTTTCTTGTGGGTACATTGACCCTAATAAATTGAGAGAATCTTAATTTGGCGTGGACATGTACCACTAATAATAATTCTTAGAATATTTAACTCATAGTCTTTTTACCAATATGAATATGAGCAAACAATACCATTCTAGGGCCCAATTTGCTTGTACGCCTAATTTGATTTTTTTTTTTTTTCAAATGTGATTTTTCTAATCATCAAGCGGTATAGATAAGAGTTCTCACGCTTAACCGTCAAGCCTCCCCTTTTGGGCAAGTCGGTTCTAAGCAGCTCATTGACCAATCATAGGAATGATTAGCTTAACAACAGTAGTTTTTTACCCCCAAAAAAAGGTAAAAAAAGTCATAAGCACAATCTAAACTTTAAACCACACCGATAACTTATTTGGTACCCACGAAATATCATTCAAATATCTAGTAAAAGTACCGTCCGAAAACTCTTTCTCGGATTGAAACTTTGACAGATAAGCAGATGGCCACATGCAGTCTCTTTCGGGGCAGAGAATAATAAGTCGAGAGAAACTCCAATAACCACCATTATTGCGGATAGTTATTATTGACTTTGTACACATACTATGAGATTCTCCGCTGTCGATGAGCTCTCCACATCAGCTTTATCCTAAAGCTTTTTCCAGGCCTTTTATCTTTTCAGACATGTAAAACCACAGCCAAGTGACTGCTGTTCTGCCTGTCCATCTCTTGCTGGTCAAGCTCTCTTTGCCTGTTCTTCTTCGCCATTCCATGCCTGGATTCAAGAAGTCTCTTTCTGTACCGTTTCTTTGAGAAGAGTTGGGAGAAAGTTACTGCTGTCTCATGCGCGTTTCAATCGAGCAACAGACAGCGAAGGGAGCGACGACTTGTCAGTAGGTGGACAAAAGGACCATCTTCTATCTAGAAAGTCCGGTAGGTCTTTTGAAAAGTTGCGCAAAATGATTCCATGTCCAAATTTATGATTTTCCTTGTTTAGGCACCATTTGTTTCATAAAAAATAAATAATTTGAAAAATATTTTCTTAAAAATCATCGTTTGTATCGCTTGAGATAATTAGACAATGGATAATGTTTTCTTTGCCAATAATAATCTTCATCTAAATGTTTTTGTGGTATGAAAATATTTTTGGTTCATTCATTTTGGTAAGCGATATAAACGATCATTTTAAAGAATATATTTTTCAGATCATTCATCGTCAGTAAAATAAATGGAGCCTTAGGAGTTATTCAATTTCTCTAAAGCTTTTATATCGTGCATTCATACATGCCATCTTTATTTTATCGATGCCATGTGACATTGAATGAGCAAGGAAGTACATGAATATTGTATAATGTACTCGATACTATCAAAGGTCTGAGTCTGTCCTTTGTGCATGAAGCTAGATCTAGAGAAAATTATCCAATCAGTCCTAAATTTATTGTACGGCCAACAATAACGATTAGGACCGATGAGACAATTTTCCTGTCAAATATAGCTTGAACGCCCCCGGTCGAGCCACATCTGGCTCCTTCATGGACGTGGGCTTCGTGGAGAGAGAAAGGAAGAGAGTCGAGGAGGAAGGAAAAGACTAAGGTTGGGGAAAACAGTGCTGAACACTGCAAATCGACTACAATAAATGTTTTCCTGTTTGATATAATACTTTCCCTTATGTTCCCTAATGTTACAAACTTCATGTTTCTCAATTAATCTCATTCTGTGACATTTCTCGCGGGAAAGCAATCCACATTTTACTGCTGCCACCGAACCAATCTCGATATACGGTATTTTTAGATTCATTCCAATCGCCGCAGGTCGCCCACATTTTAATAACACGTGGTGGACGTGCCGCATCAGCCTACTCAGACAGATGGAAAATCTAAGGTCTTGTGGCCCTTTCACTAGAGGATGCGTGGAAGTGTTTAAACAAAAAAATGACCAACTTTTTAGTTATTATCAACAAGTATCGGACTTAATCAATAAGAGCAGAGTTTAGTCAATGATGAACGGAATAATTAATAACTTGAAAGAAATCGACAATTCGTTAAGAAGGTCATCAACAACCTCGGTTATTGACGAGAGCCTTTATCAAGACATGAGAAGATGATTGACAAAGTCGTCAACAATGGGTAATCAACACGAAGACGTAACTGCGGGGTAATTATGTTTCGTTATCGCTAATTTAGGAAGTTTTAACTTCTTGTAACCACCATTAAGAAGTTATTTCTTATTTGAATTCCAAAATTGTAATCATTGCCACATCATACTCTCGGTAAGCCCCTCTCAATCCAGTCATAAAATTCAATTCAATTTAAATATCTTTGAATTCCCACACTTTAGTCGTAATTTCAAATATCTCATTGAAATGAATCCGTTTCTCGTGTTCCATTGATATAACTAATGTCCGGAATCACCACCGAACTTGTCTCCTCTTAGTAATAGCCGAAGAAACAATTTCAGTGAAAGATATTTTGTGGACTATCCAATTTCAATGAAATATCTTTTTGGCACGCCTAGTGAGGCGACTTGTGGTTCGATTTGAGGAAATTTAATGTTGAGAACAAATAATCATCTAGAGCCTGACAATACCACGAGTAACAATCCTAATGGTGGTGATAGGGCTGTGCACTCCGAATCTTTAGCCATAAACCGAACGACAGAAGAAGGTCAATGTGAGGGGGCAGACCTCTCCCAACTTCTCACTGAAGATTAGTCAAGAGAAGTTGCACCAAATCCTCATATGTTAGCCATTATAAAGAGATTATTCAAAGAGCAGGGAATGATATAGCCAAATATATTGTGAGTCACATGTCAGACGTGATTAAGCTTGTAATCAATGCCATGAATGATGTTTTCTCGAGGCTAGGATTGTCCAATCATCTACCACTGTCTAATCCAATGGTAATAGGGTACGTCCCTATCCTATCTTTATTTGTTGCTACCAATTATGTTGGTTAGAGTAATCAAACCCTATAAGAGTTATGCAAGGCTCATGCTGATCAAAATAACCAAATTGGTGACAATAATTTGGCAAATCAAACTGATCAACAGGCTATCCAATTGCCAAATGTTAAAAATATAAGGCCAATTCCACCTAATTGAATATTCCTATTAGGCCTTACATGTCAAGTAACTTTGAAAATCTAGAAAGACCAACGTTACTGCCTTGAGGGCAAAGTGACTAACCAAATCCACAACTAAACCTCGAACAATTTGTCGAAGAAGTTCTATAGTGATTGGGTTAGACAAAAGTGTTATCTTACTTATTTGGAGAAAATCATATATTGAACAGATCAATAACCAGCCTTTTTCAAGAGGCTTCGAAATCCCTAAATTTGTCATTTTTACTGGTAAAGATGAATAATCGACTATTGAACACAATGGTCAATTTATAACCCAATGCCGAAAAGTAGGGACAAATGAGTTTCTAAGGTTTTTACCTTTGTCTTTGTCAAAAACTACTTTTCTCTGCTACGATAATTTACCACCTAATTCGATAGGTAATTCAATATAGATGGAGGGACGATTTCATTCTCAATTTTACAGAACGATATCTAAGGTGTCAATTGTTGATTTGGTGACGCTTTATCAATACAATAACCAATCAATCGATCAGAAAAATACAAAAGAAAAATGTTTGCCGATTTTATGTTAATTGGCAACAGGGTGTCTAGGTATGAGAGGACGAATATAGATGGCCCCATGAAGACTAACACAAAACGTGACTTTCATGGAAAACTGTATCAAACGATGAATCTGACCAAGATAAGATTCGGCGGGGAAAAATCAAATTTGCCAATAACAAGGGGGCACATAATGACTATTGATCGTCTGATTAAAATAATCAAATGATCGATAAATCATTCAATTCTTTTAAAAGAGACATATGTTTGCACCAAAAAATGACTAATGTTTTTGTTATTAACAATAAGTATCAAACTTAGTCGAGAAGAGTAAATTTTGGTCAACAATGAACAAAAACAATGAACAACTCGATAAGTTGTCAACAACCTGATGCAAGCCTTTGTCAAAACTTGAAAAGTTGATCAACAATGTCGTCGACAACGTGCAATCAATACGAAGATATAACTACTAGGTAATTATGTTTTGTTGCGAATAGTTATTCTAGATAATAGGAGTTAGTAGATAACAAAACTTTCAGTGACCGCCGTTAGAAAGTTATTTGTTATTTGAATTATGTAACTATTGATTGTGGGTTATAAATAGCTATATCATACTCGTTGTAAACCTCTTTCAATTAATCACATTACTCAACGTTCTCACAAATTTATCTTCATCTTTACTTTTTCGCAATTTAAATATCTTTCAAATTCTATACGTTAGTCATAGTTTCAAATATCTTATCGTTGATTAAATTCCAATATGTATCTTAATTATAGCTATTAAATCTCCGTCGTTGATTAAATTCCAACAAAGTTTTGAGTGTCATTGGGTTTTCTCGTTAATCAAACATCGTTGAAGCATATTTATTCCTTGTGTTTCAATAAAATAATTACTAATCGAAATCGCCACATAACACACATCCTCTTAATAAAAAAATGAAAAAAGAATTTTGTCGAAAAATACTCGATGATCCAATTTCGGCATAGGAATTTCTATCAATCGTTCACTATCTAGGCCTCCAAGTTAAAACTCTATAAAATTATCAAGAGATAAGTATATTGTAAGTCTTAAAACTTATCACAAAAGTGTAATTGAGTTTTATAACTTTCAAAAAGTGTGATAAAATTATAAAAATTATCATGAAAGTGTGATTGAGTTATATAACTTTTAAAAAGTGTAATTAAGTCCTAAACTTATCTAATTGATTCAATCAAATCATTTCGTTGATTTCAATTTTTTGAAAAAATTTGCACTTTCAAGCTTCAAAACTCTACTGCACATTAGAAAACTTTAAGATATAATAAAATTCTCATCATAAATTTTAAGACTTTCAATACATTCACATCAATTCCTTAACTCACTGTTTCGACCTGAATTAGTGAAGTTTCACGTTCACCTGGCTCTGCCATGGAAAAGTATTTTTGGAAAGGCCTAGATGCCATAGCGGAGAGAGTGATGTGATGGAGGGGGGGGGGGGGACCGCAAAGAGGAGTCCATCTCTGCCACTGGGACAGAGGAGCGGGTCCCACCCCCTCCCCCGAAATCAAACAACGATCCGTCCCCTTTCAAAAAATTTCTCAGACGCGATGGAGATGATCCTGAATTGACTCTCTCTCCCCCCACCCCCCCCCGATACGATCTAATCCCGTGCCATGCCCCGAGCCTCGTGGGCCCCGCCCGAAATCCCTCCAATTTGACCGTCGCCCAATCACAGCGCTCGTCTCCGGATGACCCTCGCTGGAGCGGCCAATGAGGTTCCAGATAAGGCCTGGACGTGGGGCCCCCGAAAAATGTGACCTTTCCTCTCCCATCTTTCCTCGCCAAAAAGTGCACCCCCAATATCAAGGACGCGTCCCCTCCCCTGTCTGAAAAGCGCAACCCCTGCGGGTCCCCGCGGAAAATTTCTTTCTTATAGTCGCTCCTCTACCCCCGCTTCAAAACACCGCCACCACGCTCCTCCTTTCGCCGCCCCTTAGATCCCCCTTTTTTCTTTTTACCGTTGATATCCGGAGCACCTGCGCGAGCGGCGGCGCTGTTGATTATTGCATGAGCCCGGCCGTGATGATCCCCCACAAGAACGCGGCGAATGCCTTCAGCGGCAAGACCGCGCGGGCCTGCGACAACTGCATCCAGCGGCGAGCTCGATGGTACTGCGCCGCCGACGACGCCTTCCTCTGCCAGTCCTGCGACCGCTCCGTCCACTCGGCCAACCCCCTGGCCCGCCGCCACGAGAGGGTCCGCCTGAAGACGGCCGTCACCTCGCAGAAGCACCTCGGCGAGTTCTCCTCGCACCACAGGAAGAAGCCGTCGTCGTGGCACCGCGGCTTCACCAAGAAGCCGCGGACGCCCCGCGGCGCGAAGACCGCGCTCCACCGGGGGACCAAGCCGGAGAACGCTGCCCGGAACCCGTTCCCCGTGGTTCCCGAAGTCGGTGGAGATGAGACGTCGAACGAGGAGAGCGAGGAGCATCTTCTCTATCGGGTTCCGGCTTATGATCCTTTCGTCGCGGAAATGTGCACGTCGAAAGGAGCTGAGGCGACTGCGTTTTCCGCTGAGCCAGAAACTGTCGCGGCCTTCGACGGATCAGGCGACGGCGACAACCGAAGCAAAGGGTTGACCGACGAAGTGGAGAATTTGCAGGAGTTTCTCCCGTCGGACGCGGACCTCGCGGAATTTGCGGCCGATGTCGAGAGCCTTCTCGGTCGAGCGCTCGATACGGAGTCCTTCGGGATAGAAGGACTAGGTTTTGTAGATTGTAAGGAGCGAGACGATAACTCGATGGACTGTTCCTTAGGTAGCGGCGGAGTGATTAAAGTCGAAGAGAAGGAGGGTGTCGCGGAGGTCGTCGTGGAATTGGGCCACGACGACATGGAGATGGATGTGAGCAAGGAGACATTCGAGCTGAATTTCGACTACGATTCTCCGACGACGTGCGGCGATGAAGAAGAAGAAGCGAAGGTGATCGTCGAACTGGAAGGGGAAAAGAATGTGGAGAATTGCGGCGCAGATGAGGGGACTAACATTAATAGCGAAGAGAGGAAGAAGAAGAAGAAGAGGGAGATTTTCTTGAGGCTCGATTACGAGGCAGTGATATCGGCATGGGCTGGCCAGGGTTCGCCGTGGACCACCGGAGAACGGCCGGACTTCAGCCCCGACAACTGCTGGCCCGACTTCATGGTACGACCCTTACCTAAATACTGTTAAAATACCGTTAGCTGTAAATATAACAATGAATACTATACATGCGAACTTGAGAAAGTGGAGAGAAGGTAAGACGCCCAGAAAAGACAAGCCAACTATAACCATTTTCTGCTGAATCATTCAAATAGCGCACAGTGCACGAACAAAAGCACGGAGTCGGAGACGAAAATATACCTTCTCCCTTCTGATGTCTTGGTGCACTTAATAAGAAACTTTGCATCATATTAACTTGCATATAGTATACACATCATCTACCTTTATAGGACCCATCTCGAAATCTGTCGGTCGTTCGTACAGAATTCATTGCTTGGATACCTGGGAGCATCCACTAGATTTGGTCATAAAATTAAATTGATTTCCTTCATTTTTCCTCTCTACCGTATTGACGTGTTTCGAAATTCCTCTTTGATGTTCAGGGCATGTCCGGCTTGGAATTTCAAAACCTCTACGGCGAAGCTGGAGTGCACGGGGGACACATGGGCATGGGTGACGCGGGGCGGGAGGCGAAGGTGTCGAGGTACAGGGAGAAGCGGAGGACGAGGCTGTTCTCCAAGAAGATCCGGTACGAGGTGCGCAAGCTGAACGCCGAGAAGAGGCCTCGAATGAAAGGGAGGTTCGTGAAGAGGCCTTCGTCTGCATCGTCATCAGCGCCTGCTTTTCCTCTGCTCAATAAATGAAACTCTCTCCGTCGATCATCAGTGAAGCTACCTGGTCATGGAATGGCCAACGACCTGACAGCAAAGTGACGCCCTGTTAGAATCTACCTTCTGGGTCCAGCCAAGTTTGCTTTTCTATATACACGTCCACTTCGTGGAGACCTGGGGGTAGCTAGAGTTCTGTGTTAATCCAATAAAAACCCGAAGCTAAGAAGCTCTCTCTTTTTGGTCTGGCCTCAGTTTTGTCTCCGAAAAGACGTGTAGCTTTTTTCTTCTGCTCTTTTTGTACATACAATTGAAAGAAAGGCTAAAGGTCAAAATGCTCCCATTGTTTTAGGGTTGGAAGCATTGAATGGCTTGGATAATTATGGAGGGAAAGCTGGCAAAAGAAATGTAAAAGGTTATTTTTCGATTAGCAGGTAAATGTGCACACGATACAGATCCAACGGTCCAATTAAATGGATACAAAAGATGAGTGAAAACTATATAATATTGCATGACTGCAATATACATACTAAACTGGATCGCCAATATCCAGGAATATTAAGTTTGCTGCCATAGTATCCGACTGAGAATATTAAGTTGTTTTGTCTATGTAGGCAGTTTTAATTTGTTGATAGTAGTCATAAAAAAAAGTTCTCATATAAGCCGATCAAACAAGGAGTATAATTACAAGATAATGAGATTTTTAAAGTGGTCACACTGCATCTGCTAAAAAACTAAGCATACTTTAAGGTATATTGACACCGTTTAATTTAGTTCAGTGCTATCCTAGAAATAACCTTGGAAGCACTCTCCAGAAGGCTCAAATGTGTAATCTAAGAAAATAAGCAAAAGAACAGAGTTTTAAACCAAGTCCTGAGGTTCGATGCGCGCGTCACCGAGAGCACTAGATTGTGCTCCGCACAGGTGCCTGACACTCTGGCTAGGGTCACAACCGTGGCCAGGCAGGTCCATCCTCAAACAGTTCGCAAGAAGTCAACTCAGGCCTTTTTGTTGGACTCCGGTTTTGCCAAAACTGAAGATATATTCAACAGTGATTGATCAAGTTGCTAATTGAATTGGTGTCATAAGAACTTGACGGTGAGAGTTAAAATCGTCCAATTGAAGTTCCCAAGAAAAGTAGAATATCTAGATACCCAAAGTATGCATTTAGTGTAAGAAAAGTACAACACGCACAAGATTTGCACAAGATTTGCTGTGTGGATGACTATAGTAATGACAAGATTAACAACAAACTCTATAATTAACTACTAAGGTTATCTAGGAATCATATGTCAGCATCTCACGCTAGTCCTCTTGTTGTGATCTTCTCCGCCGATATCATGAGAGAAAACCCTAATGGTAGAAGAATAACACCATCCCGACTCAACGGACAAGTCACGCGACAAAGTGGATAATGCGAAACCTCGAGCACATTTCCCATGAAAGAATTCCATGGAAGAAGATGAAAGTCTGCAACGAATGGGAGAAAGTAGTTTTCCCAGAAGACAAAATCTCAATGGGGTCGACACTGATGATTGATAGGGAGCGTATGGCGTAGCCCATGGGTTAAATGAAAGCTTGGCCTTTCCCTCTAGTTGCTCGAGAATGACATGTGGGAATAGTCCCCAAAAGCGTCAAGGTCGCACTTTTGGATATTGAAAAATGGGGAAAATATCGGCTGCCCTCTTCACTTTTCACTCCATTATCTCTTTGCATCGTTTGTTTTCCGCAATGACATTCAATACCAAGTCACCTTCTCTTTAAGGGCCTATTTGATAATTATTATATTTTTTGAAATAATTTTTGATTAGAAATAAAAAAAAAAATATTTCGTTTCCTAAATGAGTTTCCAAACATTTGAAGGCGCATTTGACAACTATCCAAAATTTCTATTAGAGATAAAAATGTGTTTAGTAGAACCTCAAATTCTTTTGTGATTTAGAATTTTTTTAAAATTTTTTAATAAATTTATTACATTTTTAATATTATCTTTTCTTTTTTCTTTTTCTTTTTCTCCTTCATCCTTTGGCCGGCAACGTTGTCGGAGTATCGCAGGCCCCCAGTAGCTGGGTGACACCGCCTCGCCGTGGCCCGACGAGGGTGAGCCTTGCCAATGGCTAGGTGAGCTCGGCCTCGCCGAGCCATTGCGAGTGCAGTGTCGCTCGACCATGGCGAGGCTAACCTAGCAGCAGCCTGGCAAGGTCAAGCCTTGCCAAATGATTGGGCAAGCTCGGTCTTGCCAAATGTGGGTAAGGCCGAGCTCAACCAAGCCATGCCCTACTGCTGAGGAGGCTCGGCCTCGCCTAAAGGAGAAGAAGAAAAGGAAAAAGAAAAAATGGACTTGATTATGGAGTTATTCCTAAGAACAATGAAGCAACTTTTTTTTTAATTCTTGATTTTATTCTAAATCTATTCTTGAAAACAAATTTGTTATCGAGAACAAAAAAAATTATCAAAAGGATTTATTTTCTTTTTTTGTTCTGAAGAACGAAAAAATAAAATCGATTATTGTTTAGCTAGTTACCAAACAAGCTCTAAAAAACCATTAAGCAAATCCCAAATCTAAAATTGCAATAAAACCTAGCCCCAAATGCTTATTATTATTATTATTATTATTATTATTATTATTATTATTATTATTATTATTATTATTATTATTATTATTATTATTATTATTATTATTATTATTATTATTATTATTATTATTATTATTATTATTATTATTATTATTATTATTATTATTATTATTATTATTATTATTATTATTATTATTATTATTATTATTATTATTATTATTATTATTATTATTATTATTATTATTATTATTATTATTATTTATTTTTACTGAATACAGCATGAATTGCACGTCATCTTAGGTTGCAATTGACTTGATTTAGTAGATTTAGTCGATGCAATACTCAATCCAATCCTCTCTACTATGCACTATTCCCATGACTTCTTGAAAATGTCCTCAACTGGGTTTGTCTTGTTTGGTGGAATCATAAGTTGGGTCTTGACCCACTAGATAGTAGGCTTAAACCCAAGATATGCTGTCATCCTAGATCAGACACATACCCTTTCTTCCCTCCATAATATATCACCATGCTAATCAACTTGAAAAGGTACAAGACATACAAGACAAAAATACGTTAGTACCATTTATCGAACTTGCTGTATTTTACTTAACTTTAAACGCCATTGCAATCTATTTGAACCTGGGGGTCGAGGAAAAGACTCTCCACGACAATAGTGCAACGTTGTCAGTTCGCAAATTAGCACATGCACGGTCAATCAAGTACATATCCCTCCCCTTTATTAAATCTTTTGAGCAAAAAGTATACATCGCTTTTTGTCAATATCTATGATGATGTACTTAAAGGGAGACCGAGTCCATATGAAAGAATTTCCCCTTATATCTGGCTTTTCAGGGGGGGGAAAGAAGGAAAACAAAGGGTTGATGAGCAACGGCATACTGAGTCGCAACCGGCCTAAAGATTCAAAATATTTCCCGAGGTGACAATTTATTGGGCCAGAAAATAACTCAGCTATCAAATAAAAGTATCTTCGGATTTGATGCATCGCGACGCTCGTCACAAGCCCACTCCACAGTACCGGGCTATTAAGGGTATGTGTGCACTAGACTAACTTATGTATTTGCTTAAAAAATTTCTCGATTCTCATCATTAAAAAAATTATCCTTATACTACCAAAAATAGAACACTTTGAATTAAATACTCACATTCGGCTAGGGAATAAAAGTCGTCCCGGCCTGCTTAGGGAGAGGATCGTGACCTTCTCTAGCGGCTGAATGAGGGCTGGCCACCCTCATCCCGATCCCGCCGAGGTGTACAGACGAAATAAGGTCGGTGACCGCCCCAACCCTCCCCCCTCAAAAAAAAAAAAAAAAAAAAAAAAAAAAAAAAAAAAGCTTTGGGCTATTTTGCTAATGCAGTTTCCCTTTAATTAGCATCACATCAGTGCTACCTATTAGAAAAAATTCTAAAAAGAAATTATGTTAGATTGCTTTCCTAGTCAAAAGTAAGGAAACTAAAGAACCAATGGAAGTACTTGATTGCAATTTGTTTATAATTTTTAAATTTTGATTAAAAGTTTTAGAACTAGTTAGCATCCGGTCCAAAACAATGACTAAGATTGAACCGTTTGAAATAAAGTGAGATTTACATTTTTTTTTTTTTGGTAAGAAGTGAGATTTACATTTTCAATGCATGGAAAGTGTATAATACAAAAAAATTAGTAGTTTAAATTTAATTTGACAAATTTTCTTTATTTTGGGGTAAGAGATAATGGTGGACTTAGCGATGCCAATAGTAGCCCCCGCTCCCCTAGGTTCAAAAAATTTTAATATTAAAGGGGAAAAAGATTTTCCATAAAGAAAATTTATCTGATATTTATATGACAAAAATACCTCGCGCTCTAACCTCGATTTTTTGGTGCGCAGTTGGCCAAAAGGCCATACATCTATCAACTTATTAATTGGTAATGTTAATTGTCGTACCATGACCAAAAAAAAAAAACATTACATTTTAGCTGAAGAAACGCGGATATGATGTTAGCCTTTTCATTTCCTCTCTAATTTGCGATTAATCTTTATATTTTAGACTTAACCAACTAAAGATGATAGTTAGAGTAGAAAAACAAAAATGTAAGTCCTCTGTGTACCAATTGAAATGATTATGATCTTCGCATTTGGTCACGCTAATTGCTATGTATGATCATTTATATTCCTAAGCAAGCCGGAGTAAAAACTGAACAACTGTGAGATCCATAGAAATTGTTTTATTGTTGCCTTTCTTGATATATGAGAGGTATTTGAACTTATAGAGCATTTTATGAAAATGACACATCTATAAATTATTCATTGGATGTGCTGATAGATCCTCAATTTAAGGTGATTAATTGAAAACGATGAGCATACCACGTAAATGAAGGAACTTTTAGAAAAGAAAAGAGATTCTCAATCCTTTTTCTAATTAGGAAACGCCTCCCGGTTTTTTTTCTCTTCGTCATTTTGGAAGCCCTTGATTTGGTATGCAGCTTTTCTTACTAAACTAAGGCCTAGAGTTGGGTGATATCCTGATGAAAAATCTAAGTGGATCCAGCTACTCATCGACTCATTTGCGAGATTTTCTCAATACAACATAAATGATCGACGCGTCTACACTTGGTACAACTAGACTAAAGCTTGATTTAAACTTCCTGCCTAGAAATAAAAGCAATACGCCAGCGCACACACCATACCCAAAATGGAACATGTTTAAAGAGAACCCTTCTAGGTGCTTGTCAACTTAGCTTTCTTAAGTGCCCCTCGCCTCTTTAGTTGCCACTTTGATTAATCCTCAACTCAACTATCAAACAACTTCGCAGCCTCTCAACTAGGCCGCGTCAACATTTGTCTTCTCCACATTAACTTTTCCCAACTTTCTTCCAGCAAAAATCAAGATACACGGGGAAAGAGGGAATTAATTTATATCTGCTAAGTAGGGGAGCGGGGGAAGAAAGTACTTGGAATATCTCGAGCCCCGATGGCCGTGCATGGAAAGCAGGTGTCCGCCCACATGCATGGCCCAAGGCCAAGCCCCTCTACGTGGAGAATCTTCACTGCCGCAGGGAGACACCCACCTACCAATAATTCGCCATTGACCCTCGATCCAATTTTAACTCCGCCACTGTACTGAGATTCGCGGTCGCTGGCGCTAAGATCCGCCATTGAAGAGCGCCGTCTCAGGACAAACTTGAGAGAGAGAGAGAGAGAGAGAGAGCTAGGTCAAGAAGATGAGAGCGGAAACAGTATGTGAGAAAGACTAGCATAAGCATGAGTACATATACTTGTCTCTCCTCTCTATGTATAGGTCTTTGTCTCTGTGCGCGCGCTTTATTTACACACTTAAGCCCAACCCCTGCCCACCCCCCTCCCCCACCCCAAACAAAACGTCAAAATCACACTCCACTTTTAAAGGATGCGAAAATGTAAAGAAAAACGAAAAGGAAATGAATCGTCATTATAACCTCAACTACGCTGATTCATGTCAGGTGATGATCATGTCAATTCCAATCCTCAAAAAACCCCTCCCCTTCTCTCTCTCTCTCTCTCGGTCTCTTTTCCTTGCGACTCTCATTCACGAGTGTTGACCATGATCAGACTCAGATTTGCATGAGCCGCTCTGTTGTTGACTCTGAGCCACGCCAAGAGTGAGCTCCAACCCGACCCGATCCACGTCACTCTCACCACCTTGGCCGTCGAAAGCCAAAATCTGGCTCGGCTGAGACGGGCCCTCAGGTTCAGCCTCCACGGTCTCCACGGAGAACACGCTGTCATCCTCTGGCGATGTCGAGTAGCTCGCCTCCGGGTGAGGCCAGCCGTCCGGTTTCAGGTCGACGCCGAGCCTGGGGCGCTTGAACCGGGCCCTGTGGAGGCCTTGTGAGCCCCCGGCCTTGGGGAAGTGGCGGATGTCGTAGGCCTTAGGGGCGGGGAGGGGCTGAGACGCGGCCGGGGTCGAACCTGAATCCAGCGAAGGGTGCCGCATGATGTGGGAGGAGCCCCTGAGGACGGCGTCGACGGCTGCTTGGCAGTGGCCCCAGTTGCCGGACCAGAGAAGCCCGACCGACCCGTATATGGGGTTGATGATCCTACCGCAGGCCTCGTAGAGCAGCGACTTAAAAATGGCTGCTCGCTCACCAAAGAAAAAGGAAGAAGAAGAGAGAGTCAAGAAACATTACTAGCTGAGTGCTGAAAATTCACATGCGACGCAGAGGCAAGAGAGAGGGGCAGTACCCGGACGGAGGTGGGGAGGGCCGGCATTGATGAGGTTGATGAGGCCGGCGCGGCCGTAGAACTTGGCGAGGAAGACGGTGGCGTTGGCCTGGGAATCGGCGGACTTGATCCATTGTAGGCAGGGCCTTATGACGCAGTCGTCGCTGCAGCCCTTGCGGAGGACTCTGCAGCCGTTGCAGCTCATTCTCATAGCTGACGTTCAGATAGAGAGACAGAGAGAGAGAGAGAGAGAGAGAGAGAGAGAGAGAGAGAGTGCAGGTACGGAGCTGAGCTGAGGAGGGGGAGAGAGAGAGAGAGCGAAGGGGGTATTTATGTGAGAAACGAATGGAGGGTTTGAGAGACGGGGTGGGTGGACCCTGGCGGTTTAGCTTGGTTTAGCTTATGAATTTAAGTGTTGGATGGATGGAATCAAAAGGGACTAGGCAAAAGCCTTAAATCCGGGAGTTTTATTTTTCGCCCTACAAAAGTTTGTTTCGTGTTTGGGTAAATTGCAGGAGTTCCCCTCTCGAGGAAACGATCCAAATCGGACAACATGCCCCTTTCTGGAAGAAAGCTTTGGCTTGGCACGCACTCGTGTGGAAGAGAGATTGTTGGAAGAAAGCTTTGGCTTGGCACGCACTCGTGTGGAAGAGAGATTGTTGGATGGACCTCGTACATGTGCTGATACATATGCATAACCACTTTTGTATCATATGAAATTTCGCTCGAACCCTATCTATAGCAATAACCTCTATCAAAATTACATAATTTTCTATGGTTCTCTGAAAATATAATAACATGTATGCATTTATAGTATATTAGAAGGTTTCGATAAAAACCCCATGCTGGCTTACTCAATGTACCCAATCCCATGGAGGTGGACGCCACCTTAGATCGCCACCACCACGAGATTCTCTCTCTCGTAGTTGATGTTGCCCGAGCTCGATGAGCTACATCAATCCAGCCAAGGAAGAGCTATGTTGAATCATTGAGGATGGGTGTCAATCCTTCAATCCTAGTCTCTTATATTTGACTTTCAATCTCGTTTAGTTCGTCACTGTCATGAAAAAGAAGAGAGAATACTAATTATTGTCAACCTTTTGGTAATTCAATGGTTAACAAAACGTGCAAAAAAAGGTTGAAGACTGATTAGATCTAAAAGTTCAAAGTAAGAAAGAGGGGCTTTCAGCTGCAGTAGTAAAATCAAGAAGGCGGTGATAGTGATAGTCTTGGCAACTGCCGGCTGCAATGACAGCCAATGACTAGACAATGGGGGGCTACGAACAAATTAGTAGTAGTGATGGGAATGGTTGAGGGTTAGGGTTTTGTTTTGTAACGATGAATTCTAACTTAGATGCACATATATAATCAATTTCTAGTGAAGTTTGCATGTATGTATATCTTATTGTTCTCAGGACCGCTCAACTATTTTGTTTTATATCAAAAATGGTTTTCTGCACTCAAGGCAGACACCCAGTTGCTTCTTAATCTTTGAATCTGGTGAACCTTAAACCGAAGTCTTTTATGACCTGTGGATTTCGTCGTGTGTATGCACTTGGTGGAATCAGAGTTGTCTCTTTCATATCTGGGCTACAGTGCACCGGGCGTGTGAACCTTTCTTGCAAATTAGAAGTACACCACTCTATTTATTTTTGACATTGTTTTAGTCGACCATATAAAATAAAAAAAGTAATGTGAGATTTACTAAGATTGATCTTAAAACTGATTTAATGAGTGATGTGATGGATTGCAAAAGTGAAAATTTAAAAGAGTGGACCACTTTCAACACGGCATAAAGATATGCCGCATCACCTAATGAACCAAATTTGTGAGCTAGTCTTAGTAAATTCACAACATATTTCATAGCAATAAGGGTTTATTATGCGTCAATTAGAAGTTGGCTTGCAAAATTTACTTGCAATAATACTTACAACAGAGTGGTGATCCCTTTTATAAGTAAACGCGTAATTTCTATTCCATGGTCCCTCTATAATAGGTATTACACCTGTCTTGTAATAATTATTCCTAAAATACCCGTCTTTTTTCTCCCTCTCACCCTACCAATGTTAATTTATAATCAAAATCTACGTTAATTACAATTGAAATTGTTGGCGTCATTTATATTATGATAATGTCAAATTTCACTATTTTCATATGAGCATGTATTATACGATTATTATTACAATTAATCACATTCGTACACAATATATTGAATAATAACTAAATATTTGAGTAATAAAATGTGTTATCTTAATAATACATAGCTATTTAATAACTAAATATATTGAAAGGTGTCCTAATAATATAATACTAAAAATAAATGAGGATCTCATCTCCTTGGTACTATCTTGAATTGAGTCTTGGTAGGCATTCCTGTGAAAAAATTGCGTTCCTCTGAGAAATAATAGACAATCGTACCAAAGGAATGAGATCCTCATTTATTTTCAGTATTATATCTTGATGACCCTGTTCATAAATCTACAACACTATTAAAAATAAATTTGCCAGAGGTATCAAAAATTCAGCACAAAGTAACATGGTAGGTTACCATTAATTCTTTTGTCCTAGTATAGCTCACTCAAATCCTTCATGGTAAAGTCCCGAATGAATGCGCGACACCGTTCTTACCTCCTGGAAACCTTCCCATCCCGAGAGAGAGAGAGAGAGAGAGCTCCAAAATATTTCTTAGCGTCGAGGATGAATCTTGGTCAGTTGGAACGACATACATGAAGATGGCAAGGAAATGCAAAAGGAAAAGAGACTACGCGAGAGAGAGAGAGAGAGAGAGAGTAGCCAGCACAAACTGGAATCCGCAGGAAACAGCCAAAGTTGCGCCACATATCGTGGTAGGACAAGAACCTGAAACCACAACACCGCACACGGTCGCTTCTCCTGGTTTTCAGGAAAGTCTTCTTCCCCACTATCTTAATCTCAAAACCGCTTTTTGCCTTTCTCCTTTTCTCTCCCTTCTTCTACTATGGGCGCTATTCGGGACGCTGAGCGCCTGCGGTTTCTCTCTCTCTCTCTCTCTCTCTCTCTGCCCTAGTAGTATCACTTCTTTTACCCAACTAGCGCGGAGCAGTACGGATCTCGGCAGCAATGCGCACTTTCTTCCTTTAACTTCATTTTTTTTATGGGAAGATATGGAAGTTTTCCATTTGGAGCGATGTTCCCCCCTTTCTTCTGTAGCCTGTGAGCGCGGCTGGATTGGAAAAAGAACGAGGAAGGGGACGAACATCCTTCTTACTGCATTCATTGCAGATGAGCTGCGCGATGATGTACGCTCTTCCCAGTTCATCGACCACTACTGCCTTAATGTAAGATCAAAAAACATCCTTCGACAAATGGGTAACAACAAGTGAATACGCCGTGCTTGTTCGATATTGGTGTTACATCGCATAGGATTCTTAGACTATGTACCATATAGCATATAGTATATACTTCATTAATCGTTTGTCCCCCCACTTTTGTTACTCGGTTCTTTTAGCCAACTGCATCGTACCAAGATAGGGGAAGGGGGTCAAACGCAGGGCAATTGCGTTTTCTGATGCTTAGTACAACTCAGCTCGTCCTTTTTCTGTCAATGGTGAAGTCATCCCAAGGAGATCGTCCCGAAATGTCTTCTGGACTGAGTGGCCTTCAGTATTTCACTCTTGCTGTTCATAATGACAATTAGCAAAACCAAAAAAATCGAGAAAATTATTTGAAAAAAAAGTTTTCTCTTGTCTTGAAATGTCTTCTGGATTGAGGTCACCAGCCATAGGCAAGGGCTGAGATGCCCTCGCCGCACTCGCCTAGCTAGATAGGGCAATGGCATCGCAGCCCCCACCAAATTTGGGCAAGGACTCATGGTCCCTCGTTGTGGCCGGCAAGGGCGGCATGACCCTCGCTATAGTGGACAAGGGCTGTGATGCATTTGCCCAATGATGGGAAGGATTAGCCGGCAGCCTTCAATGAGAAAAAGAAAGAAAAAAATTAAAAGAGAACTCAAAAAAATATTTAAAAAATTACAAATATTGTTTATGTCAACACTAGCTGTGCCATGTAAAACGGTCGACATTCACATCAGCAATTTTCAATCATAATTGATTAAAAATGACTATATTGGTAAATTGTTAAAAAATTTATGATTAAATTGGCCAAATTAAAAATTTGATAAATAAATTGGTATTTGTATAATAGGTTTAAATTTCTTTTCATAATTCTCTTTAAAAAAAAAAATCTTCAACATGGCAAGCACTGAATACTTCCTTCAATAAGGATCTTGTTTTCCACGGTGATATAAATTCTCAAGGTTCAAGTCGCACTTGCATTTTATCTAATCCTATCATCTAGCACCAAAAGATGTGATATTCAAGTCGAATTAACTTTGACCTACCAAAATCAATAAAGTCGTGAACCTTCCATTTTGGGTCACCATAAATTGACGAATCAATAGCTTATTTCGGCCAAGAAAACCAACAGGAAATCTGTTAAGTTATGCAAATAGTCAAAAAGGGGAGATCACAAAACACGATGGAAATCCTATAGTGGTCTCCGCCTTTCTGATCAACAGTTCCCATCAAGAACTTAGTTTCCCTGAAACCTGATCGTACATGGTTTTAGTCCCGCATGAATTTAAACTTCCCCAAAAGTAAGCAGACAAAAGATTGCCAAAATTATCTAGTAAAGCGTGATAAGGTTGGGTGCAATTAGATGTCTAAGCTTATTACTATACATTTTGCTAGTGGACAACAAACTCCCAGCCTAAATCCATATAAAAGACAATTTAATTTACAGGTTCCACTATAAGTTAGGGATGCTCCATGCTGCTTAAACCGAAAAGGGATCCCACGGGATTTTTTTCACTAACATATCATATGGCGACCGGAAGTGCACATCCCAGAATATAGATTTCACTTATATGTAAACAGTAGAGAATAATTATCATAAATATGCATGCTCAAAGTTAGTAAAATGAATTTACTAACCTAAAAAGGGAAAATATTCTCAAGGAAAAGAAACCATTTTTCTTTATAGTGAAGTTTTTTCTCAAAACAAACACACCCTAAGCTTACAGTTCGGATGCTTGTGTTTCGGGTTTGATTTTGGGGGGTGGGATGTGATAAGAAATTTAGGACTTGGGCAGGGCATTTTCTGAAAGCAATCGGCTTTTTCTAAATTAGGTAAGATGTGAATATGCAAAATAAAGTCCAAAGACAAAACTCGAGATATTAATTGGTTTCTCTAAATGTTGAAGAAAATAATTGGTAATGAGATGAAATGTGAGGATGGTCTGTGGTATTTTCCCAACTTTTCATATCTATATATTTTATATAAGAAAAAATACCCGATTGTATTACTTTTCTGTTTCCTATTAAAAGCCTTATTAACTATTGTTCTAGATGTAAATCAAAGAGGGGAAACAATGAAATGGACAAAAGATTAAGAACAAAAAAGGTAAAACAATGAAATTAACCACCCATGTTTACTTAATTTTCCTTAAAGTGCAATCACCCCATCCTTACCCTCTATGCGAACAATCGCAACCGCTTCTCTTCATCTACTTTTATCTTTTGAAATTGCAAATACTCGTCACTTTTTGAAATAAAAAAAAAAATAGCAACATACTCGTCTAACATTTTCTTTTCAAAAAAGAGCATGCACAGTAGTAAAAATAGGGAATAATGTCGAGTTTCTAATTTCTCCAGGCAATTACGAGTGTACTCGAATGAAAACTAATATAAGTAAGTTTGGGCCAGGTGGCCTACGAAGAATAGTTACGAAACTCGTGTTGGGAAAAGCTCGCAACTCGGAAGATGTCGGGCTTTCCCACTTTCCACTTCCTGGACCTTTCTAGGGAGCGTTACCAGGCCTAGGACTTTCATCAACTAGCCCACGGCACTTCTGTCCCAGAGTACATCCCGCCCAAATTCAACGTCTCTTCTGCGGCTCCCCCGAAGCACCTGTGCAGGAATACCCGCCGTGGGAAATTATCTAAAAAGCTATAAATTTATTGAATTGATACAAATTTAATAATAAATCTTTCAATTAGATCAATTTAATATATACATTTTGTGTTTGTATCAATTAAGTCCATCCATTCAATTGACTGGAAATTACTGACATGAACGCCAATCGTCCTATGTAACATGAACGGCGCGAGACCCTATGAGGGTCGAGTCCTTGCTACTTAGGCTAGGGCCGCCCACGGGCAACGATGGCATAGGTGATGGCTACGACACTCGCCAACACTAGCATTCATGTTAACCATTTCTAGTCAAAATTGACTGAATTGACTCAATTGGTACAAATACAAAAAATTAAGAACTAAATTGATCCAATTAAAATATTTATAACTTAATTAGTATAATGCAATAAGTCTATAACTTTTTTGGTACTTCCCCCCATTAATCACTAACATGATGCCATTCACTCTGGCCGTGCCTCACACAATCCCAAAAGGCTTACATGGACCATGAAGGACAAGAAGCATCTTTGATTCAACATCCGCACCCTCGCTTTAATACTATTGTAGGTAGCTTCCACGGAACTTGGCTATCAACATAAGGTGCCTTGTTATTTTGAGGTTAGGCAAGACTTAGGGGGTGCATGACAACCATTCTGTTCCAGAAATAGTTTCTGGAACAGAAATAGATTTTTCTATTTCTATTTCTAGAAGAGTTTTAAGCAAAAATAACCGTTTGATAACGACACAAAATTTCTACTCTAAAAATAGAAATTCGTTTGATAACGACACAAAATTTCTTTCTTTCGGACGGTGGACCGGCGATCGAAAGGATGGACGATCGCCGCCGCCGACGGCGAACAAGAATCCTGCGGCCGTATGGCGGGTCGGGCGACCAGCGACAGGACCGGAGGACGGCGGCGGCGACCGACCACCGGCGGCGGTCATGCGGCGGCGGCCGACGGCGGCGGTGAACAAGAACGGCGGCTGGGCCAAGGATGGGAACCGACGGCCGGCTGACCGCGATCGGCGGCGGCCGACAAGAATCGGCGGCGATTAGCGGCCGACCAAAGAATCGGCGGCGGCGGCGGCGATGGGGCCGGCGACCGGCGACCGGAGGGCGGTAGCGGCGGCCGGCGACCGGCAATCGATGGCGGCGGGCGACGAGCAACCGACGGACGGTGGTCAGCAGCGACGAATGAAGGATCGATTAACGAACGATGAGAATAATTTTTATTTCGATTTCTATTCCGAAATAGAGAAGTAGAAAATTTTAGCTTCGATTTCTCTTCCAAACTTATTTTCGGAATAGAAATCTATTCCGAAAATAGAAAACCGAATAGGTTTATCAAACGGATTTCTCTTCCGAAGCAGTGCAGGCAATGTAAAAACTATTTCTGAAACTGAAATTTTGGTTATCATGCACCCCCTTATCTACCAGCACAAAAACCTATGCACAAGTAAATACGAGATGGTACGTTACACCCAACACATACGAGTTTTATTAATAATGCGGCCTTCTAGAAAAAAAATATGGTAGTTTCAAAATGCATAGTCCAAGATTTTAGGATTAGGTTTCAAGTTAATTAATCACTCATCAACCTTAGCCTACAAGGGATTAGAAGATGGCAATTGAGAGATGTGGATTGCGAGCAAGCACGGCGTAACTCGAGCCATTGCTAGGCACTATTATAACAATGATATAGTCGTGTATACGAGATACGGTTGGCCACAATAAGACATTGCATGGCTATATATACACACACGATACGGTCATCACTTTTTGTCATAATGTGGCCACGAATGAGCAATATGAGCTCTCTATATAGCTCGTGAATTGGAAAACAGGGCTCTTCATGACGTTCAAAAACAAGAGTTTTTTTTTGGGCACGGAACACCAGAGCGGGCATTCTCTGGTTCAGTGAGGTACGGACCGTCAGTTCGAGTGCCGCGCGACCCGATACAAATCAAACCGGGAGTGCAGTGAAACCGGGGCCATCGCATCGACGAGCTCGCTCCCTTGTCTCACACGCCAGAAGCCAGCGCAGATACAGTCCAAATCCGATTCCAGCTCCAAATCGCTACTCGACAAGACTGTTTCCGCCCTCCGCCGCATAATCCGCGGACTCATCTCGCATCGATTCCCCCCCTCCCCCATTAATAAAAGAGGCCCCCGAACGTCAAATTCCAACGAGTACGAGACTCGTTTTCATCAAGGGTTACAGCACGACAAAGTTTGCCATGAATACGATGATGAATGGAAAAACAAGGGAAAGGCCCCCTAGCCCTCGTCCTGCCTATCCTAGGCGTAATCCCAACCTAGGGCTCTAGTAAAAGACATTAACAAGGTAAACGCACTTGGAGCTTTAGATAATGACCCCATGAAACGAGTCTTCACTGGTGAATACGAGAAATCAACAGCAAAAAGAAAATAAAAATAAATATGTAATATTTTTGTCGAAACGGGCCAATCAAAACCGAGTCAGGCTTAGTTTAGTAGTCATCGCTTTTAGATAGTGTCACTGTCTTCAAGACAAAATGCATTTTGAAGTTGAATTAGGTTCCATATATTATTGATATCGTAATTGTCATATGCTCGATAGTTACGAAAAATGAAATATATCTTGTTCGAAAATACTAAATCGAGATCTCTTTATAGCTCCTTGTACGAAGTCACTTATAAGAAGTCACATGTTAATTTAAAAAGTTGAGATTCCTGAAAAGGAGAATGCTTAAATATTCACACACTCTTCAAATTTTTATCTTTTTTTAATGTTACGAACCGGCATTTCACTAATTTAATCGTGCTTCATCTTCCACCCGTACCGCGAAGAGGACAACACGTAAGTCAAGCTTGAAGAAGCGAGCAAAAGATGCCATTGCCCCAGTTTTCTAACTACTGTACGCTTGTGCTGTCCTGTGGAATCTGTCACTGTTCAAAAAAACAGTAGGACGAATCTTACCTTTATGTGTATCTTCCAACTTGTTTCTCTAGAAAAAGCTTAAGCAGATCTTCCTCAAATTGCCAGGCTACCCCACTACCCTAGTTCGCACGGCGTTCCGTTTGCTTGTTGCTCGAGAAGAAAACGTGCGTACGCGGAACAGGCTGGTCCATTGTTTCGTAGGTTTGAGTAGTGAACATGTGTTCCGCACGTCACAGGAACTTAATGCCAGAGAGAGGCACATGAGGTTTCAATCTTCTTTCACAGGGAATCAGTGCAGAAGATTTAGGGTTTAGAAAAACAGACAGGACAAACGAAAAATAAACCCCATTTTTTGCCACTGGTTGTTTCAACACAAGTTTCAACGCTTAACGTACCCCTGCTAAATCAGCTTCTTCAGATATGGAGCTAATATTGCAGTGAACAGATGAGTTCAGGATAAAATGAAGTAACCAGCAAGAGAAGGGAAATGTACAGTAATTCACGCGCAGAGAGAGAATCGAACATTTCAAGTGTTACATCACTATGGAAAAAGAATGAAGGGAAAACAAAAGAAGCCCTTTGCTCCTTTACATATACATGGATATCCATTCAAATGATAAAAACCCGAATGACATGCCGAAATACCCCCGGTTTTCCCCTCAAGAATCCGCAAGGAGTTGTCCGCCGTATTGACGAGAAAATCGAGGGTATTTCGGATACAAGAAAAAGGTTGCAAAAGCTTTAGCTTAATAACGAGAAAACAAGGAACCGCAGGGAGAAAGAAATAGAAAGAGAAAGACTTCGTCTAAGTGATCAATCAATTGTGGAGAGGGTCGGGGCCGCTCGGCACGGCTCGGTTGCTATCTTCGAATGCTTGCTCGGTGCTATTGTCAACAGCATGACTCGAAGCGGAAGGTCTCCCATTGAAGCCGGTGTTCGAGCGCAACGTGATCTCTTCTTTGCTGGTGGTGGTGATGGTGGTGTCGGTTGAGTACACTTGCTTCACTTCTACATGGTCGTCTAAGCTCGACTCTGATGACGACAACGAGGATGACGACGACAACGTCCGTGTCGCTGTGGCGCTGCAATATTCACGGCAAGCCCAGAGATGAAACGCCGAGAAGAGCACGAACAGAAGCAGAGAAGTGTGCATGAGTCTGCAGGAGCCGGCTAAAGGCATAGCTGAATATGTCAAAAAGAGCTCTCAACATAAGAAAGTTGTGGAGACTCTCTCTCTCTCTCTCTCTGATTTGGGAGTTGAATATTCCGGTTTCTTCGCGGAGACTTGACTTTTTAACTCGGCTCTTTTTGACCATTTAGCGTTTGACTTATGTTACGGATGGTTCCGTCTTCTCTCCCTTTAATCCGGGTTATATTGTCGGATCTAATTTGATCTCTACGCTAAATCTGTATATATTGTACCTAACAGGTCAAATGTGTACATTCAAATACAAATATCTTTGCTTTCTCTTTCTATAATTGCTTGTGGAAATATTACAGTCTATATATATCACCCTTTTCCGGTGGAAAAAGGAGATTACTAACTCTAATAAACAAGTTAGACCTAAAAAAAAAACGTGTAATAAACAAAAGTAGAAGTTACATGAACGTCGCTCCAGGGGCATTCCCCGCAAAATCAGAAGGCGAAAAAGTCCAGTCAAAAGTTTTAGGGCACAACGTCAAGCACACTGATCTTAGCTTTTTATCCATGGTCTCGAGGAGATCTGCGCATCGATTTGGCTTGTCTAAACACGTGCTCTCGATCTTCACCTCCCTCGAATCGTGCCAGAAGCTTCCCGCATTCAAAATTGGCTGCAGTGAGTAAATGTCGCTGTTCGCTTTATTAACAGTTTGAATGACGGATAGAGCATCCAGTTCAACATGTAATCTAGTCACGCCTCCGTGTTTAACCAACAAAAACTCGTGCCAGAAGGCATCGGTTCTTCCGATCTTCCACGCAAATCCCACAATCCAGTCTCCCCTATGATCTCGCGCTAACCCTCCTCCCCTCGCGACACCAGTTTGTTCGTCGACAGCACGTCAGTGTCGAGTTTTATCCATCCTTCTCCCGGTGGCTTCCGCACATGGTTTCTTCCAGTAACAGTTCTTTTAGCTTCCTTCTTTCTCAGGCTAGCATACAACTCCCCCGCTTTATCAAAGACAAAAAAGCAACTAAGTTAGGAATAGTTTGCCGTTTTTGAAAGACATGTCTATTCCAATTCGATCCCAGGGTCCAAGTTATGTCTATTCAGATTCGATCCCAGGGTCCAAATGCCCATTGGGAAGACGATCTGCTGCGGAATTTTCGGTCTTGTATGCCAACTCCGACGAACGACGACTGTTTTCATCTAAGCTTCTACAGCTGCTGTAAAGGACAGTCTCAAGCTGCGGGGGATGATCGAGGATTGCCCCCACTGGAATGACGTAATTCATTCCTTCCAGGCCATTCATCTTCACGTTCAGCCCACTGCCACCCACGTCACAGGCCTTACTCCCAAGTGAGTTTCAAATTCCACTCTTCAGCTTATACTTTCACATTTGAAACAATGACAAGTCTCGAGCTTTTAGCGAAACCGCCATGCAAAATTTCACTAGAAGCACCTTGTAAATTGAAATCGATTCCATTATAAAATAGATATGGCTCGCCATGCAGAAAGCTCTTCAATTTATAGCAAGGGATTTTACTAACTGTAACGCCACAGGAAAATTCCTACTTCCAGTGTCCCAGCTCATGTCTTTAACATCTGCATCTCTTCAACCCAAGAGTATATCGACCCATCATCCAAACCAAGTCTCTCTTCTAGATTTGCAATTTGCAAAGAGTATTAATCAACACTCCCATAAAAATTATGATGAGGGGTCTTAACCTTATTTCATGAAAATGTACAACTTCTGCGACCTGAAACTTTTAACACCAGTATCGGCATTTTTGCTCACTAGTGTTCTCTTTTTTAATAAACAAAGCAAGTTAACAGAATTTCATGAGTACGATTGAAAAGAGCAGGCTCTTTTTGGACATACCAGTATAATAGAGATAGCAATATCGGTCAATACATTTGAGATGGAACAATCCCAGAGGCATTACTCACATCAAGGAAGCAAAATCTCAAAACTAGATAATTTCTTTTGAGTCGAAGAAGTCATGCGTAGCCAGCCATTCCTATATTAGAGCTCGTGCGCTTCGCTTTGTGGCTTGGCGGAGTCGTAACAGCCTTGGTGAAGTACATGTAGTAATAAATATTGAGAATCATCGACACTACTACAAACACAGCTCCGGCAATGAAGACGCCTTTCCTCAACGCCTCGCAGGAGACATTCTGGGCATATATCATCCCCCGGTACTTGGTGTGATAGGCATTTTTAGTTGCCCCTGCAATCAAGCATGCTTCTGCTACGAGAAATGTTACCCTGCATAAGCATAAAGAGTGGACATCTTCAAAGTGTTCAACTCCCAAAGCCACATTTCCTGTCCAAGTTCTCCAGACTTAAAGCAGAGAAGCAATATCTGAGCTGCTAGGCAGCTTTGTTTTAGTTGTTGATCATCAGCTGCCATGTAACCAGCCATAAGGTACATACATCAAGTCAGAAATTACGAAATCCAAGTCTATGTTCTCCATAGTGTTGATTTCCCAAATAAGTGTGGTGCTTATGCCAGTCTTATTCCAATTATCAGCAAACATATGCAACTGCAATAATGTTCTGGATCCCAATCCTAATTCAAGCGGGCTTAGCAAGCTATTTCAAAATATGATTTCTAAGTAAAACACACAAAAAACAGTTCCCAAAAGTAATTTTGGCAGCACTTTAGAACAACTACTTGACACCATCCCAGTCTCACGATCTAGAATACGTTGGTTTCCAAAAGATGGTAAGAGCATCCAGTATAGAGTCGCCAACAAAGCAAATAGGATGGTTCCTACTGCCCATTTGGCTGGGAGGCAAGTACTCATCACAACACTACTATCCAATCATACGGCTCGCTTCAGCGAAAAGGCATCAGCAAATCATGAGACTCACCATGAGAAAACAAAATATATGATGGACCACGCACGATGCTCTCCTGGGTTTAAGGGTCTTCCAAAACACATGCACTTTGTCACGCCCATCAGCAGAGATTCGCTTGTTAAAAGAAACAAGAAACCGCCGACCCCATAGCCAGTAGCAACATCAGAGTTGTACACACAATATGTGGCATTCCTTCGCTCATCCTCAAATATCTTTCCCTGTCATGCATAAGAGGACGACGACAACTGCCTGCCTTAATTTCATTCCAGGAAAACCAAAATGGGAAAAACACTTGCTTGAACCCAATGGCAATAGAAATTTGTTATGGACACTGAAATGGGATTCGGGAAATCCTATAAAGCCAAACTCAGAACAAAGATTGACAAACACATCATCTCGTTAAAAAGAACCAAGCCATCTAACAATTTGATCACCCAAAAAGTTGTATGCAACAGTAAAGACAGGCTTTGAAGCTTCAAAATTATCATAGAAGCTAAGCGACTAATAAAGCCATTACTGTCCTATGGGTACCAGAGCACTGGTTACCCGAATAAAAGTTCTACCTAGTGGATTTGAAATTCGACTGAACTGCTGTTCCTTCTCATGACACCAACTATCGAACCCAGTATCATGCAAATTAGCATCCTCCAGGGCCTATAAATGAACCCCAAACTGTAACCAAATCAATATTTGATTTGTTAGCAACGGACAATAATATTTTCTTGCAGCACCACTACAGCACACTGTAACGGGCAAAAATCAGACATTGAGACTATTAAAATATTGAAATCCTAAGCATCTCTAATGTGGCAGCTCTAAAGCATCTGTCCGTGTGTTAGTTATGGCTATTGTGTGGTTATGAAGCTGCTAAGTTACCAATGTTGAAGCATCAAGAGCACACAGACATATCAAAAGTTTGGTAACTACTGTCACCACAACCAATGTGGGGTTCAATGTCCCTTTGAAGGAGAGTTTTGCTAGTACATTTCCACTCACATCAATTTATGAGAATCGAAATATTGAAGTGTCGCGACTGTTAAAGTGGAGATTGACTGGCAGTCATGGTGTATATGCCATTACTTTATGAACATTGCCCTAGCGCTAGAAGTTCATGTTTGCTAAGCATATCGCTTTTCGTAGGACAAAAATGATATCATGTGTGCTGACTATTTCTCCAATTTGACGACCGTTTCGTTCATTAGCACTTTGCTAGGCTATAAAGGCGCACAGATCATGATATAGGTACATAGCTCAAAAGCTACAGGCAGAATACATAGATGACAGAAAGAGATCAAAAACTCCAGAGCACACCTCATAAGTAAATAGCTAAATCCTAGAGATGCAAGCAAAATATAAGGATGGCTTAACACAATTTCCAACTTCTAATTAAAGGTCAAGCAATGTGCACCAAAAGTGATGTGTCAACTGAAAGAAACTGATTTTGACTACCACATCACTCGGTTCCACCAATCTTCTGTCTCATTCTCATGACAAACACTTCCCAAAAGTAAATAGCTAAACCCTAGAGAAGAAAGCATAATATAAGGATGGCTTCACACAATTTCCAACTTCTAAATAGAGGTCAAACATTGTCTGCACCAAACGTGATACGTCAACCGAAAGAAATTGTTTTCAACTACCACATCACTCGGTTCCACCACTCTCTCTCTCGTACTAAAAATTGCATGACAAACACTTCCCCAAAATTCCGAACATCCAAAACTTCAAATTTAGCAATGTTCAGTTAAACACAAGCCTAACGACATCGTGCGTAATGCCTAGCACTAGAATGTTCAAATGGGCATGTCCCATTTGTTCACTCAGGAAAGCAGCCAAGCCTGCCCAGACCGCTAACCACTTCTCGCTCAGTGGCAGGAAGTACGGTAGCACAGCCCATCACTCCTACACCAGAAAATCTAACTCCCCGGATAGATATTTTCAAAATCCTACCGCAAAGTTAATCAAGAAGCACTGATGGAAACCCAGTCCAAGCAGCACGTAGACACACAGATCTTAACCATTACCGAGGCTTACAAGCTATGCCGTACACACCACCACTACAGCGAGCTCAGTCAAGTAAAGAAAAAGCTCCACACCTGGAAGATAAAAACCCATGCTTTTTCCCCCACAGACAATACAGGGCCACAGATCATCCAAGAGACACTAAGGGGCAAGCATTCAGCGCAAACTGCTACAAACCCACGAATCACTAGCGCAGAGAAAGCTGGGGAAGCCAAAAAGCTCAGCGGAAAAAGGTGGGGCTTACAGTGCTTCTCCTTCTCTCGGCCGCAATGGCGAACCCGAAGGCAACCAGACCAAGAACTATCAGCAGAAGGTACACCAGAGAGTTGCCCCTCGCTTCCCCCATATCTCTCTCTCTCTCTCTCTAGAAGCGAGAGAAGATCTGGCCTAGCCTAGCAGGAAGTGAGAGAGGGAGCCGAAGCTGAAGATCAGATGCTGAGAAGTGAAGTGCGGAAAGTGTGAACTGCGAAGCTTGAGAAGGGAGAGTAGTGTCTTGAAAAGGCCCGAAAGCAAAGCGGAATTAATTGGACTTACTACGTACGCAGAAGTGGCAAAAAAGTAAAAGACAGCAGCAGTGTCGAAAAGAGATTACGGACCACGCGATCCGAGGGCGCGTCGCCGTCACGCGGAGATCTTCGAGCACCGAACGGGCGCGCGGTTGCTTCGATGAAGAGCGTGCTCCCCACTCGCTCTTGCTTGGCGTGGAGGGAGAACTTTTACTCGAGGGGAAAAATTGGGGACAGGTGGGGGGGCGGGGATACGGAGCGTGGGCTCCACATCAGGTGCTCATCACGAGGTGCGGTCATGATTGGATAGAATGGACGGTCGGATGCGTCCCGACGCGGGGCCTTGATCTTGCGTGGGGAGCGGAAGGGCACAGTAAGAGCATGAGGTTGCCCGCTCGCTACAAGCCTACGATCACTCGATTTCTATAATAAATTTAATAATGGCCGACATAAATTCGAATTTTGCAGAAAGTAGGAGGACCTATAATAATTGCGGACATGATTATTTTTAAAGTGGAGGATTAATTTAATGAGGATCATTTGTGGCTCTCTCGGTGCATTCGTTTAGCAAGAAATGAATAATTTCAGAAATATTTTTCTAAATACAATTGCAAGTATCACTTATAAAAATAAATTAATAAAAAATATTTCTATCATTCACGAAAATATTTAGATATAGATCATTATTGATAATGAAAATATTTTTCGTCAATAAATTATCTCAAGCAATACATTCAACTAATGTCAGAAAAATATATTCTAAATCATTCGTTTTCCTCAAAAGAAATAAAATCTTCAAAACAAAATCATTTTGATAATCATTATTTATCATTGCATCTTCGGCCCTAGGAAAAAGAAAATGATGAAAAATATCAACACTAATTTTAGAGTTTAGAAGGTTCCAAGTATCCGAAATCAAATCTACAGTGAATTACAAGAGCATGTTGCAATTTATTTTTCAGAGAAAACTTATTATGATGTTCTTATATTTCAATAAAGAGACATCCCTAATAAATTTAGAATAAATTCACAATTCATAACTCTTGGTCAGTGTTTAAAAATTTGTCAACATTGCACAAAGAAATAGTTTTCTTTTAGAGGAGTACTGATATTATTAAATCTCCGAACATTTCTTACTGAGTAATGGGGCAATTTTTTTTTTTTTGAGGTATTTAAATAAGTAGTAAAATTGGGGAGATTCAATTCCAAGTTATTGGCATAGCAAAAAAATCTGGAGGTTCCCTAAATATTTAATAATGGGTACTAAAACTCTGGGCCCATAAGGCCCAATCAACTTTTGACAAGCCTGTTGGCCACCAATTCCTTGATCAAAGCTATTTATATATAGAGTGAAATATTCCAAATCTACAGGCTAACTTTATATCTTAATGTTAACAATCAAGAGATCGACATATCAACATAATATTTTATTGGACGGCCTTGATCGACTCTCCTTATTTTTCTATTCTTCTTTGTTCCTTTCCTCTCTATTTCCACAAACAACCTTCTTCCATTACAATTGCAATGCCACCCTTGCTATCCAAGCTCAGATCTAGAGTTTAGTATTTTTTTTTTTTTCAATCAGAAATACTGATATTCATTACTAGACCAAAAATAAAGGATTACAAAATGATTCAAGATTCGAATATAAGATCAACCAAAGGGAATGAGGGGGATTAATAATCCTATTTGTTGGAAAAAAAACCAGTTCTGTGGGCTTTAGCAACCTAGTCGGCCGCTTTATTATAATCCCTTGGTTCAAACCGGATAGCAACTCCTTCTAGCTAGCCCAACAAGTTGATGTAATCTTGAATAATCGACTAAGAAGCCCATGGTGTTTTAGACCAGCCCATAATACAATTAACTGCTGATAAGCTATCTATTAATAAGAGCGAGTGCAGATCAGTGAGAAGTACATCTTTATTTCGTGCGTTTGGCTTCTCTTTCAGCCACTTCAAAGCTTCCCTAATTGCTAGGCCTTCAGCAACAAAGGCAACAAAGGCAACAAGGGCAAAGATCGACCTTGTGAACCCATCCGTGAGCACTTCATTGGCGTTCCTACTTAGTACTGCGGTCGATCTCTCCATGGTCAAGTTGTTGTAGGAGCAATCCATGTTGATTTTGCATAGATCTAGGTCGGCAAGAGGCGCTCCTTTGCTACAAATGGGTCACCTTGTTCTCGAGTGAGTTTCCCACCAACCTACTTTGCAACTAGTTGTGTTGTAGAGATAGCTTCTTCAATTATTGAGCTCGAATATGGTTTCTATGCTTGAAAGATCATATTGTTACTTGCCTTCCAATTCTACCGAATCAACTCAGTGAAGACCGCTTTTTACTGGGTAGATCTCATGGTCAGATTCTCTCAAATCCATTTATCCATCTTATTGCAAATTTCTAGGGATAAATTGGCTTAGATTCACTTATTCGACCAAACTTGCTTTGTCCAAGGGCATAAAATGAAGATGTGCTGGTTATTTTGGGAGCTTGGCCATAAAAGGGACACTCTTGTTTAGGTAGCATATTTCTCTTGTATAAGTTTTCCCTTGTCGACAAAGCATTGTTACTCGTACTCCATAGTAGAAATTTGACTTTGAGGTAGGTTTTTAGCTTCCAAATTTCGGTCCATAGTTTCTCGGGTGCCTAGTAAGATGCAAAAGCTTGATTTGTCTTTTGAAGTTTGTCGGAGTCTTGTAGCTTGCTATATCCACTTTTTACTATATAAGAACCTAAGTTGTTTACTGTCCATATCATCTTATATGATCTGGGTATAAGGCTAAAAGGTGTGGATGATATCTCTTTGATAATTCTTTTCTCGAAAGTCTCTTGTAGTATTGGGAAATTCCACCCTCCCTCATTTAGATTTATTAATTCAGCTACTAAGTAAGGGTCATTTCGATTTACTAGATCTCCTATCTTGCCTGAATGTAGCGATCTATCCCCTCTGATTCTGATCTTCTTGCCATCACCCACTTCCCATTTAATCTCTTGGTCGATGTCTCTCTCCCTATTAGTAAGCTTTGCCATCCCCAAGAGGGTTGGGGGCCTTTATTTGCTGTCCAGAAGTCTCCTCTTGGAAAATAGATTCCTTTCAGCAGTCTAGTCCATATGGCATTCAAGTCTTGAGTAAATCTCCAAGCCTATTTCGCTAGCATCGCTTTGTTAAAATCAACTAGGTCTCTAAAATTTAGCCCCCCCACAAAATTTCCTAGTCTTCAAGATATCCCATCTTTTACAATGTATACCCTTTCTAGTAGCATTTTGTTTCCACCAAAAAGGAGATACTTTTTTGTAGTAGCTCTACGAATTGATATGGGAACTTTAAAGATGGACATGACAAACTGAGTTAATGCTTGGACTACCGTTTTGATCAATATCTCTTTACCTGCCTTCAACATTAGCTTCTCTTTCCATCCATCCAACTTACCATCAACTTTTGCAAGAACCCAGGAGAACATTTGCTTTTTAGTTTGTTTCCAGTTTGAAGGTACACTTAGATTTTTCCCTATTTTCTCAATAAGTGGTACTCTCAATTCAACTGCTAGATTCTATTTTACCCCTTAGGGATAGTTTTCCCTAAAGATTATTCCTAACTTGTTGAGGTTAATGGCCTATCCTGACGTGAAACAATATTGATATAGGATATTTGCTAGGTTCTGAGCTTCAATTATGGTACTATCTAGGAAGAATATAGCATCATCCATGAATAGAAGATGTGATAATGTGGGACAATGTGGATTCAATTGGATGCCCTTTATGCTACCATCTGTTATAGCTTTTAACATCAATGAGGATAGAACGTTGGCCTTAATAATGAAGAGATAGGGAGATGATGGATTTCCTTGTCTAATTCCTCTAGTTGGTGTGAAATAATCACCGGACTCTCCATTAACTCTGACACTAAAAGACACCGGAGAGATGCATTGTTTAATCAATAAGACTCACTTATCTCTGAAGCCTATTTTTAATATGCAATCACCAAGGAAATCTCATTCTACCCTGTCATAGGCTTTTTGCATATCAAGTTTTAGGACCGCCTTTCATTTTCGCGCTTTAAGCTGATGTAGGACTTCATGAACAATGGAAATGTTATCTTGTATTGTCTCCCCTCAACAAAAGCACTTTGTTATTGAGATATAATTTCTGGGAGCCAAGTTTTCAATCTTTTGGCCAAGATCTTTGCAATAATTTTATAACTAAAATTGCACAAGCTAATGGGCCTATACTGAGAAATATTTCATGGATTTGAGACTTTAGGTATGAGAGTGATATGAGTTCTATTGATTTCAGGGTGAAAGGTACCATGGCTGAAGAAGTTGTCAACCATTTTGAATATGTCTTCTTGAATTTTCGACCAATTACTTTGATAAAATAAACCATTAAACTCATCTGGTCACCGAGCCTTTGCAGCGCCCATTTGCAAAACTACCAATTTTACTTCTTCTTTTGTAACATTCCCTATTAATGCTTTATTCATCGTATTCATAATCACTTATGAGCATTGGTCTAAAACAGGTGGATATTCTCTACTCCCCACCATTGTAATAGAGTTTAATAGAAACCCGTTATATGTTGCTTCAGGATGGAAGGGTCTCTACTCCAATTTTGAGAATCAATTTGGAGCATAGAAATCTTGTTGCGTTGTCTTCTTTAAATTGTGGTCGCATCGAAGTATTTTGTATTTTTGTCCCCCCATTTTATCTAATTAATTATGGATCTCATGCCTCAATACAATTCTTCTCGTCTCTATAGGCCTTTAATTTGCTTAACAATTCGGTGATATTCTTTTTGATTCGGATTCCCTACGGGTCTATTTGTTATCTGTATTCCCCCAAGTGATTGAATTTGACGAGTTAAATTTTTTGCTACTCCACTTCCTCAATTCATCAACTACTTTCCTTTGTTTTGCTAACTATA
Source organism: Eucalyptus guilfoylei (assembly GCA_016097605.1). Classification (NCBI taxonomy): domain Eukaryota; kingdom Viridiplantae; phylum Streptophyta; class Magnoliopsida; order Myrtales; family Myrtaceae; genus Eucalyptus; species Eucalyptus guilfoylei. Next base: position 35,797,749 of record CM027866.1, on the reverse strand, counting down.
TTTAGAGAGTTGTGCTCTTCAGCCCTTCAACCTTTTTGAATCACTCCTTTGAATTCTAGATTTTTTGTCCAAAATGCCTCAAATCTAAAAATCTTTTTTTTTTTTTTTTACCCCAGCTAAGTCTGAAATTAAGAGAATCCGACTTTGGTCCGATCCAATTTTAGGAAGTGCAAACGCCTCTACATTTAGGAATAAGACTCTCCATTCTAGATTACAAAGTGCCCCATCAAGTCATTTTTTCACAAGTTATATCCTTTCCCACTTGTTAGTCATGTATACGCACATCCCTTACTGTCTATGTCCATCAATGAGCACGAATTCACAAAATCCCTGAATGTCATCATTCTATACCGATTTACTTCACGTTTTCCAACCTTTTTTCCATTGGTATAAGACTTCATTAAAATTTTCAATACACAATCATAGGAGACTATTTGAGACATGGGTAGAACACAGTGCTTGTCATAGTTGTAATCTCTCTTGATAATTTGTAGGTGCATGAACGAATGATTTCCGCATGATCAAACCACTGATTGGGTCTTTACATGTAACTTCTAAAAGTTCCTCTATGCTAAACGCCACTTCCGTATGAACTTCCTCATCCCATATAAGTACCAATTCACCCCCCAATTCCAATTAGGTTAATGATAGCTGCATTGTTAAACTGAATGTGCCTTTTAACTCTGTCTACAGCAGTTTCTTTATTCTTGATTTCCATGAGGAAGATCAAGTTGGGCCTCTCTCAAGCCACTAAGGCTCGAAGATGCTAAACTATCAAGGAAGTGCACAACTCTTGACAATTCCCGCTCAATAACTTCATATATGCCCTAGTGGCTTATTAGGGCTAGCCACCAAAGCCCGTTTGCTAACCCCTTCCCACATTTGAATAGGGATATCCAATGGATTCTCCTCTTCTAGCAAGGTCCTTGATTGTCCTTGCTTCTCATATGGAGTGAAAGGTTTTTGTTTTTTGGCCGCTAGTGTTTTCTGTCATATTTTGCCTTTCTTTGCTAACCCTATAATGCTATAACATTTTGTTGAAGGTAGAGAAAGTACATGTTTACTATACTCTTTTCCCCTTATTAATGACCATATATTCCGATATTTGTTCATCGTGTATTAGCTCATTTGCCACTAATTTATAAATAACCAGAGCCTTATTGAACCTTGTGTAATCCTTTTGCAGGTTGAAATCTTCAACAGGACTCGATGTTTCTAGTACACTCTCCTCTTCTTCAAGATTGGGTTCTAATTTCCCATAGAAGGTCTTCCAACAGGGGCTATAATTTCTCACTTCAACCTTCAGCCATGATACAAATCTACCAGATTTTTCTTGAGCCAATCTTGTCTCCTCATAGGGGAATTTATGGCAAAAAGTTAGCATAGTGTCCAATACAACCACAAGAGTAATAAAAATGAGGCAGCCTCTCATATTGAAATCAATCCACCATTTTTGACCTCCCAACTCAACTATGGATTCTATCTTCAGGGGAATCTCCAAGTTTAGTTTAATTTTGACTTTACCAATCTTGGGCGAGCTGTTATTTTTTCCTTCAATTCTGACTTTCTCTACTTTGCCCAATTTTGATGCTATATTACGCACAGCATTTTCCAACATCTTAGCTCGAGGGAGACCCAGAATATGCAACCAGAAGCTGTAATGTTTAAACTCGTAGCAATGTTCAAGGACATTAGGGTCTCATTGTTGCAATACAAGAAGATTGATGGCGAAAGACCAAGGACCAAAATCCAACACTCGATTCTTCTCCTTAGCTGAATCAAATGTAAATAGAAATTATGCAAGTTCAATGATCTCACATTTCACTGATTCTAACTTCCATGATTTCTTCATCGTACTTAAAAAGGCTTGAAAATTAACATTTGGTTTAGAAAAAAGTTTCTCATAGAAAATAAATTCATTTTCCTATTTTTCTTTGTTAGGCACTTCATCAACTAGTTTTGTGATGTCCTCTTCTAACATAAGTCGCCCATGCTTTTGCATAAACCACCAATATAAGATGATTTTCATGTACGCCTTCTATGTTGTATAAGATAGCTGAGCATATGTAAACTTCTAGGGTAGTAATTGTGCCGAATCGAACTTGGTAGTCTTCTGGGTGTTTCTAGAGTGAAGGAAGCCCTAAATGAGCTCAGATTGTCACAATCAGCTTGCACCGAGGTAGGTATTCAGATTTTATGAGTTTGGGTTGTTTGGATGGATGGTTTTGTGTTCAAAGATGAGAATCAATGCCAGTACTGGTCGGAGGGAGTTGAATCAGGGATGATGCCAGATTCTTACCGATGTCACTTTGAGGGGATGCGGTTCCCATATGGGAAAACCTTTGTGAAGAAGAAGAGTGGGATAAAAACTTAGTCTAAATTGAAAGGTATGGAAGACTCCATGGAAGAGTAGAGCAGGAAGCCCAAGATTTAGGGTTTAAGAGAAGACATTACCACAAGAGGGATAGAGAGGAATCTCACACAAGTTGAGAAAGAGTGTCTAAAGAATCGCGATCTAGGGTGACACTAGGCTGGACACAACCTCAATGTTGGTCGCTACCTGTGTGTTTCCATCTAATGCTCGAGGTTGCATGATCCCCTCCTCTATCTTCATGGATAAATAGGTCAACAATTTACTCATTTATCCTAATAATCTCCTCTTATGTGTGAGCTTCAATGTTACGTTTGTTTCACTTTAATCAAAGTTTGGCATCAACTTATCTAGATTTGCTCCCCCTTAATTCAAGTTTTGCCTCAACTTATCTCAAGTTGAAAAACTTGAATCTCCAATACCTAACTTCATACACAATCTCTTTTTTCAGATCGGACCATGAAGTTTGACATCAGCCTCACAAGCTCGATATACATGGAGAGTGGACCACTTAATTAACCATCGGCTCTGATACTATTTATTAGGAATACACGGCAAAAGTCTAATACCTTAAGTTAGGGAGATCGCTAAGAAGGAGCTCAAATCCAAGCTAGTCAATATATCAAGTTAGACATTATGCCGATAAGTTATAGGCTGACTTGGATATATTAATTGCCTCACACCACACGAATTCTCTAATGTAGGACTTCTCTAATAGAACTCACACCTACATTCTAACACAAGGGACGATGGGGAAGGTCATGGGGAGTCAATCCACCGCATGTGGATCGGGGACAGTGCATTGAATCTATAATACTAATAGAGGACCGGGCAGGGAGGATATTTAGGGGATACAGTCGTTTTTTGGTTATATATCATTAAAGCGAACCGTCGTTTTAACCCAAAAGAGTAGATCCGCCGCCTCTATAGATGATCACAATCCTTCTTGTTTTATTTATAACCCCACCTTCAATTCACAGAATTATTTTTAAGTCCATGTCTACTGCTTGACTCGTTAGTATCTGTACGATCACATAGAACCAAAATACATATTGTCATACACATGTAACGAGGAACTAATGGCACGGATAGTTTGTAACCTTTTCCATTGTTATCAGTCGAAAATGACCAGGGAAAGGAAAAGGAGAAGACGAAGCGGGCGTTACTCCGGAAGAGAAACAACAGGAGATTCCCGCTTTGGTTTCTCGCAACTGAACAGGGAAACCGACTCTCTCTTTCTCTCTCAAGCCTTCGGTTTCTCCAAATCCTTCAAGTTCCAGAGGTCGCCGTCGTCCCACGCAACGTCGCCGAAGAGGGCATTGTAAGCTTCGTCGCCCATGAACTCCCCGTCCCAGAATGGTGACCAGACGGACCCGAACGACATCGCTTCTTCGTCGGCCACCTCCCGCGTCCACCACGGCCACTCCTCCCACCCCTCCATCTTCTCCTCCGCGGCCGCCGCCCCCGCCGCCGCCGCACAGTCTCCTCCCGCCGCCCCTTCTCCTCTCACTCTCGCCTTCTTGGCATCCTCCCTAGCTTCCGCAGCTGCCACGTAAGTTCCCTGAGATTGGGCGTCTTCTTTATCCGATGTTGATGATGATCTAGCGGGCTTGCTGGGAGCTTCCACGCCCTTCACTCTTCGCTTCTTCATAGTTCTTGATGATGATATTACAGCCGGTTTTCGACCGAAGCAAGTTTTTTTTTTCGCCGACTTAAACGAAGGGAGAAGCAAGAAGAAAGATTTCTTTCGTGAACGGTACGTTACGGTGAATGATAACAACGATGGTGGCCACTCATATTTATAGCGAGCCGAAGATAAAGAGAGGACCAGTATTTTGGAACTTCAGGCCGCGGGTGCGGAGATGACGACTGCAGATTTTGTGGTTTGCGCGTTGTCAAGATCGAGACCTCAATACCTTTCTTTGATTTCAAATCAACTCTAAATATCCCATTGTTTGGCTGTGCGTATGCTCCCCCTATGATGTCAGAGGTACCCAATTAACTTCATAGTAGAGGTGTCGGCTCGTGCCGACCTCGCCTGGTCAGGTGGTCCATCCAATATTTACTGACCATGATCGGATGGGGACCATCAGATTGGGACCGCCCTTGTTGAAATAATCACTTCGATTGATTAAGTACGTATATGATCAACTGAATAAGCGGCCTCAATAGAATCGAAATGGTCGGCAAAAGGGGGAATGTCTACCGCTCCGAACTTCGAATGACGAGCGCGTCAGAGGCCTAAAGTACTTTTCTTCTTGCCCTTTCATCGAGATGAAGTGCTCGTTGGAAGTGGGATCGTGGCTCTCTGTCTTCTAGTCAAATCGCAAAGGCTGTTTTGTCTCCAAGGCCGGGATTCGTGCACGAGGCTACATTCAACGAACGTGCGGGGAGATCCCAGAGGCAAGCCATTGAGCATTCCGGAAGAATTTCATGTGATTGGCGAATGAGGTTACTTGCTAGTCTATTAAGATAAGGCCTCGTGCTTTTTCCCGCCTGACGTGAAAATCACTAGGTTTTCTCGTATGTTCTTTGACACGGCTTACCGGACCGGGACGTGCGAGATTCCTGGGATTTTGCTAATCGATCTCGAAATCCTAAACTCGGTCACATGACTGGCATCTCGACGAAGCGTTGGGCACGTTATTGGAACGAAGATGAGTCGGTTTGTAGATTTGTTTGATTGCGAGGGAGGCAAACCCGTTGGGATTCACAAAGGGTCGGGGAGCAACGTGCGAGGGCCGTCGACTGGGGATGCGCGAGCATCGTTTGGCGCATTAGGCGTCGTCGGTCAGACCGATCCTAGAGATTTGGAGGAGATAAGACTTGGTTTTCCGGACGTCGTTTCTGCTGTTACCTTTGAAAGCGACAAGTGCTCGTAAGACAAAACTTTGCTTTTTCACTTTACCAGATGGAACAGACAAACTTCGAGCGGGTAAGTACACGCAGAGATCTTGAAAAGGCTAGATTTGCCTATTGTCTTGAGGTCGGAAAGAGATGTCTAAATGGTAATTTTGGGTTAGGATTTGATTGAGAGTAAATCGAACTGGGTTCGGTATAAGAGGTGGTCATCCTAGACAAAAGGTGACAATCGAACCTGAGAAGACGGTAACAAGGATGTTCCCATTTTCATCTCTAATCTCATATGACATACGCTTTTTAATATTCATGTCAATTTTATTATTAAATTAATCAATTGAACGCTAGTGCCGTCCCTGTCTTTTAATTAATCCGTATAAGTTATTAGCACTCTTGTAACTTCAAATATATAAAAATAAAAATAAAATTGGTTCATTCACCCTCCATCTAAGTTTCATTTCCCTGTCTATTTCGGTGAGTTGCACATAAGTGTACCTTGAAGATTGGACAAGTCAGAACTAACGGTCTTGTTTGCGCATGACACCTCTTGTGTTGTTATCTCCTCTTTTCTCGAATCAAAGTCATGGAAGCAATAATGATGAATAGGCTCATATTATATGTTATAAAATATGCTAGAAATAACTTTTGGACCTTTCTCAAGAGTACTTTTTTTTTTCATAAATAAATTTCTCCTGCCTTTGTGTCGCTGCGCGTATTATGAGTTCCACATCATAACTTCCTAACAACTCCAATTTTTCTTTGGGAATTTTTCTAACACTATATTACATGACGCGAGGTATAAAATCACTTATAATGTAGACAATATGTGCGACTTGAATTTCTCTTGGCAATTACAGCGCTCATTATTATGCTGTTTTTATTGTTTTAACTATTTAACTACTTGAATTATTATAGTGCGTGCACTTCAAGAAAAAGCCAACTGAAAGTAGAAGGGTTTGAAACAATTTATACTACAGATATTCATCAATTTTATAAATAAATAAAAAAGAGTTAAATTTATTGTATCTGTGTCAATTCAGTCATCATAAATTTTTTAATTATTCTAATTGAATCCTAAACATTTTCATCTTTTATCAATTGAGTTTATCTGCCTAATTTTAGCCGGAAATAATTGATATAGACATAAGCCATCCTAAGTGGCACGGTTAGTGCTTAAATGGATAATTTTTAATAATATTTTGATTTTTTTATCATCTTTTTCTTTTCTTTGATTTACTCTTCTTTCATTTTTTTTGGAAAGAGGGCCGACAAAGGTCGTAGACCAACTCTTGCTGGCCTAGCGAGAGCCATGACACCCTTACCTAGGCCAAGATTAGGGGAGGGCGTCACGGTCCTCACTATGACGAGGGTGTGTGGCCTTTGCCCAAGCCCTTACCGGCTACAAGGGCCTTGGGTTGCTAGCTCTTGGTCCAAAAAAAAATAAAGAATTCAAAATACATGTAAGGTTGCTAATATCCACATCACTAATTTCCGGTTAAAATTGGACAGATGAATTTAATTGGTAAATGTGAAAAGACTTAGAACTAAATTGATATAATTGAATAGTTTATAACTGAATTAATAAGAGTATAATATGTTTAGAACATTTTTTATAGTTGTCCAAAACTGGGGGTGAGGGCTCGTTGGCCTCATGCTCAACCGTGGCATCGCAGGCCTCTCTCTCTCTCTATTATCAATTTTTTGTATTGGACTAATGTAATATGCCACATCCTCCTCAAATGGTGATGTTTCATCTTACCGATTATGCCATGTCAGCAAAATGGTAGAAGATGATTGAATGGTCCAATTACACGTCCAATTATGCATACTACTAGGTTTGATGACAAATACTGCAAAGAAGAAATGGGGGAAATTTTGTCCAATCACCCTCTTAATTGATGGATTACAATTATTAATATAGCTCGAATTTATATCTAGCTAAATTCTTTATGTGGGCGATGGCTACAGCATGTAACTTCCTAGAGATGGGTTGAAGAAAGAACTGTTAGAAGACCAAATCACACATGTTGCATAACAGGGAGGGATCAAAAAGTGAACTTATACTCTTCTCACTATCTTTAAGGCTTTAATCAATAAAAGAAGTAAGCATCAATAAACACACTCCGCTCCTACTGGTGGATGATAACGGCAGCATGCCCCGTCTATGTAAAAAAAAATAAAAATTAGCAGGCCTTATTCAAAGGAGCAGGTTAGCAGATGTTATGTGTGCTCGATGCATGCGAGTCCAATTCACTTATATCGTTCATGTAACAAGTCGATATGCATTTCGCTGCTATGACTCACCTACATTTTTTTAGGACCTTGTCTTCACAAAGGCTTGGAGCCGCAACGTGGCAGGCACAAAGGACTAAAGAAGCCAAGGTGGGGGGCTCGAAAAGCCAGTACTCGTGATCAGATTGGCCGGTCAACGAGGCGCCGCCTCGTAAACCTCCTCGCTAACGTTTTCATTTCTTGCCTTGGGCTTCTCCTTTTATGTAGTTTTCCCGTTTCGCTCGACCCAAAGGCCGTAGTGCAGCTCGTTGCATCAGAGCGCGAGACCGCTAGAAAAGCCGATCGGCGTCCACAAAAAAACAGGAGACGAGAAATCTCATTTCCGTTTGTTTGTGCAGACTAGGATGAGCTTGCATACGTTGAACAGCCTTCCTATGAAAAGGATGTCCGCTGCGTCGTTTTGCCCTTTTTTTAGCAAGGTAAAACTCAAATCGATTAGTAGTGCGAAGATGAGCACGTGAAAACCAGCTAGGTCTCTCGGGGGTAAACAGAATGTGGTTAGAGCGGCTAGCAGATCTTCTCCATGCACGTATCACTTCTCTAACAGATGCGCCGCGCTTGGGTGAGGCTTTTGGTAGCCGAGGCTTTTTCCTCGTCGTTTAGGTCGACGAAGTAAACGAAGTAGAATTAAACGAACATAATTTCCCACGAGCAGATTTTTGCAATATTTCTTTTTCACCATATTTGTAACAGGATCTTTTCTTGAGAGAATTTGCCAAGTCGGAGTCGTCATTTATTTCAGCATGAAAAGGTATCCTTCCATTGAAATCGAGAGCAATGGAGACAATTGGCATGTGTTATGTCTCTCGCTCATGACGGTGTTGTTTGGCAAACCTGTAAAGCGATGATTGTCGAAGCAGTGATTGTAGGACCCTACTAACTATTGTAAATATTTAACCAACTTTGCAGATACTAAGTCCCACCCAATAAGTTCTTCACGGTTCCTCTTCTAAGTTCGTCGAGCTCTTGCTAATTTAAGCATTGGAAGGCCAATCCAAAGTCTCCAACTCGCACGCCCCTCAACTTGCCGATCCACGTGCATAGATTCGGAGATCAAAATTCCAAGGTCAGCGATCCAATTCGCACCTCAGCAACAGTTTTCCCACTCAGATTTGTGCGGAATAACCTATCATCTGGAGTGAAAACCTTATACCTTTCGAGCAAATACCGCCTCCATAGAATCGTGAAAAGAAAAACGCTTTAAAGCATCTCATCATCATCACATCGTCGTCGTCGTCGTCGTCGTCGTCTTTGTCACATCACTTCATGTTTTGTGTCAACAACCAATCGTTTTGTATCAGCTTGTCCTTGGCCCAACCAACCATATAATGCTATGGAGATATAGGCAGCGGACGGCACGTCCCACAGGTTAGATGGTGTCTTGCGGGCAATAATGGAGTGATTGCTCGATCGACATCGCCACCCAAACCCAACCCCACACAAACATTACACCCCATCAACAACCGAACTTCCCCCACCTTCGAAAGCGTTGCTGCGACAAGCATAATGTCTCGTCGCGCAGCGCAACACTAAATCGACGCAAGTGGAGGGGGCATGCCTCGAGGCTTCAAATTGATATAAGAATATTCGGAGGACCATTTCCCCATGCCTCAGCAAAAGCGGGGTCAAAAAAAAATAAAAAAAACGAGAACCCAACAAAATGGCAGGACTGCCCATATCTTGCCTCGGATGCGAGCAATCGATGCCCATATCTCGCGATTAAATAGGGGACATGAAACATCAGAGTCAACCGGCAAGATGCGCCACGCTCTAGAATTAGAAAGTTTCGGCAGTCGAGCAGAGGATGCCCCCATGCCGTGCGTGGATCCTAAGCAAACATTCATCACATCACGTAACTTTTCCAGATTCACATTCAAAAACTGGGGGGAAAAGAGTGCAGCGAAAGCCTCAAAAGAAAGCAGATTCCATCCATGTCCAGTTGACAAGAAGACAGCAATGGGGAAGAGAAATAGACTCCCAACATAAAGTTCAGATATAAGTAAAAGGGTTTCTATTTACACATAAATTACTAACTTTGATTACTCAACTTCGACCTGATTTGTACAACTTCACCCTCTTTAAGCCGGCTCCATGAAACTTTTAAAAGACTCTTGAAAACGCCCCCACATCCTCTTTCGACTCTCTTTACATACAAAATAAACCAAAGAGGATAGACAAACAAAGGGGGTTAGAAAAATTTAAAAGGTTGATCTCCCATCTCAGCTCAAGCCAAGTTTCTCAGTAAACTTTCCATCCAATAGACACCTAAGGACACTCCCTCTCAATTATTTTGGTCAACGACTCATTTTACTTACAAGACACTTCCCATTCAATTTACATAGGACCCTTTTTAACATATATATACACTAACAAAAAAGAGGACATGCTCCTTCCGTGCTCCCTCGCGATTTCAAAAATCTCCCGAGCTCATCAAGTTTAGCGGTAAAAAACGGATGACTTTAGTGGTCGGCGTGTGGTTCGGTTCATGGGGCCTCCGCTGTCTCTCTATGCCAACGCCGGGATCCCGCAGTTCCTGCGGTCCCTGTTGAGGCAATCGAACCCCTCGACTCTCACCGCAGGTTTGTTCCCAAAACTTGCGCGAACACAGCCTCCTTTCCTCGAAGACGATGATGGAGACGAGGACAGTCCCGAAGGGGTAGGGATTGGCGACAGCGGCGAGAACTGGGCAAAGCTATCGTCCCCGAACCGATCATCTTTAATTAATGGGTTAGCTACTCTACTCGGCGGTGACCCGCAAAAAAATGGGGGCGACGAGGCCATCTGTGCACTAAATTCTTCCATACCATTGCCACCCTGCAATGTCATCCCAAAAAGCAAATGAGCTTAGACATCAAGATCCAAACACTAATGTGAGTCTATTCAGGCAATGAGCAGGTTGCTGGGTTCACAAAATCCTAAAGCGCGGTCTAATTACTTGATCTACAGCTTGAATTGGCACATCTTGCTGGAATTCCATGACATCTTAAAATAACAAATACCGAAGGCCAAGTACACCACTACGAGTATCTCAATTTCCAGATCCGCAGTTTCAGATCCTAGATCCATTCATTGCGACAAGACTATACTAAAAAAAGATGAACTTGATGAGCTTTAAGAGCAGGTTCCAAAAGAATACCTTGGTCAGGATGATATCCAAAACCTCAGTCCCTGCTTTCAGATCGCTCAGTTCAGCTTGGCTCCTGCGGATCAAGCGAGCAACAGACCATAAGTACCTTAAAAAACATCGACCACTTACATAAGAACTCAAGCAAACGTGGGGAGAGAGAGGGAGAGAGAGAGAGGTACCCCAAGTGCCATCTGAAGGGCCTGATCGGGTGGTGCTCCTGGATGGGGGCGCTGAACAAATTAAGACGGCGAGGCTTCGGACAAACCACCGCCTCTCTCCTCATTTCTTCGCGGGACACGAACGCACTTTGCTGGATCGAACAGGGATTCATTTTTCGCTGTTCTTGAAAGATAAATATACGCTCTTTCCGAGTTGATATTTGTGTATACAAGTTCCTGTCCACAGAAACAGATCGGAGTTAAGGCAAGAACCGTTGATGGGGAAGGGGCAAGACAAAACAGGACCTCTGTAAATTACATCAGTTAATTTGGACGGCGTGCTATAGAGGCCGAGCAGTTTCGAGATGAAGATCTGGCCAGTGAATTATGTCCAATTAATTACTCGATTTCGCAACAAAGAACTCAAGATAGCATCTTGACTCCGACCCAGAAAAGACAAACGAAAAAAATAACAACCACGAACGTCGGATTAATCGACAGGCTCGAATTTTTCCCCAAGAAGTTCTCCAAGAAACCGACGGCGGAACCGGCGAAATTAGCCCGATTCCATGGAGGGAAGGTCACGACCAAAATGGGGCGAGAGCGAATCTGCAGGATTTGTGCTCTGCCAACATGGATCTGGCAACATAGGGTCCGTAAATGGACCTAAAACAAATTTTTTAAAAAGGAAAAAAGAAAAAACTCGCTTGCTTTGAAAAGATGAATTTCAGGCAGGCGAAGAAATTAAGGAAGCCTCGCAGATCCCCCAAATCTCAGCTCCGATTAAAACGGGAACCCACATGTCATCAAGATCTGCAAATCGAAGAATAAAAAACGCACTAATTACCACGAAGAAACACACGAGACGACCCCGTCAAAGCCCCAAACACCCGAGAGGCCAAAGCTCCTTCCTTCCGAACACAAACCCACAAGAGAGAGAGAGAGAGAGGGGTACCTGAGCTAAAAACTGTACAAGGGCTCCTCCCAAAGGAGAACTAATCTTTTTAGGAGGAAGAAAAAAAAGGGAAAAGAAGGGAGGGGAAGGAGTATTGACAAGCAACAGGGGACAAGGTTAGGCGAGAGGTACAAAGAAGGGTCATATAGGAGAGGTACAGTTCAACTTATAGACGCGGAGGGAGGAGGACTTTCTTCGGAGGAGGAGGGAGGAGAAATGGGGGAATGAGAATCTGCTGCGGAAAAGAAAAATAATATGGACAGAGAGAGAAAGAGGGTGGGGTTGGGGGGGGGGGAGGAGAGAGAAGCAAAAGCGTTCTCGTGTTATTGGGCAACAGCGATGACAGAGGAGAGAGAGAGAGAGAAGGCAAAGGCCTGCAAACGCAAGGCTGCAACGTCTCTCTCTCTCTCTCTCTCTCCGCAACTAAATGCCGAAGTGGAAAGGAAGAAAGAGAAGGAAGAAAAAATCGCATTTTTAATTTTCTTTCTCGCCCATCGTCTCCTCCGAACTCCTGACCTAACCGAGGTTAATGTAAGAAGAGGAGATTTTTGCCCATTTTTCTTTTTTTCTTTTCATTTTTTCTTTTTGGTCTCCCTCCTTTTGATTGTTTCACGCAGGCGGTGCCTCCCGCGAGAAATCCCATCGATTTTAGCACCCACCCCCTCTCTCTCTCTCTCTCTCTCGGAAATCATTATTTTAATTTCGAGAGGGCAGGGAACTAAAAGAATCGTTAGACAGAAAAAATATCTCGTGGCCCCGGTGGGGGCCCGCTCCACTTCCGGCGGGGTTGGGTGGGAGGAGAGAGTTCGCGTTTTCAAAATGGAGTTAGGTTTTTAGGTTTGAAATTGGTGTGCGTTTTGGCAAAAGCCGGATTTGGAGTTCATGAGTTGTGCCCCGAAAAGGTAAAAGAAGGGGGGTAGAAAAGAATGAGCGAAAAGAGACAACGGATCCATGGTGAGTAAAAATGGTTAAAATCCTCCGTTTCAACCCCCGCGCGCGGGGGGGCTTTGAAACCGTGGCTGGGTCTTGATCTTGATTCGGATCCGAATCAGTTCGGTGTTTTCTTTAAACCCAGTTCCCATCCGACCTAAGGGACCTAGCTCGGTTGGCTTGCACCTCGAGGGTACATGATCAGATCGGAACATGGCGGGGTTCCCGATTCAATTGGCCCGTCTGTTCCGAATTAAGAAAACATTGGTATAATGTTTGCTCGTTTATTTCTCAATACATATATTTCAATGTCTACGTCGAATTGACTTATAACGCGTGACTAATGCATTTAAATAAAACGAGCATGCTACCTCCTGACCCATGAATAAGCCCAGACCTAAATGATCATATGGAAGAGTTTGGTCCAGTTAATCTTTTCTTTGACCCTATTAACCATCTTTGGTTTACTCGAGCCTACCTAAGCTCTATCGATTTTATAAACAAGATATTACATTTCTTTAAGTCGCTAGCATGATTGGATAACGATTATGAGGTTAAATACTAAGCGTGGCTGCTGAGGCTCGTCCATTAATTACGTTTACCTGTGAATAAATTTATGCCATGCGCTTTTAAATTATTGAATGGTTGATTACTTTACCAAGGGATTGGCGATTGGAATTGATGTCAAATTGTGTACTGGTAAAGTGTGGTCATAGGGCTCAAGTAAAAATTAAAACCAATATCTTATAATGGAATTGCTGGTGGCATTGAAATAGACCTAAACATGGTCCTAGCTACCAAAGCCCCCAATCTCATCGGGAGCTCGAAGCACAAATCTGGAAAGTTTTGGCAACAACAATTAGTTATAAGACTCGATATCCCCCAACCCCAAGTAAACCCACGCTAGGCCTACCAACTTTAAAATGATACATATTTCTAGTCGACAACGGGCTGATTAACATATTAGGCATGATAGAAAGCTCTAATCCAGCTCGACTTTTCCATTGATCACCTATACCTCGTACCCTCTTAAAGGAGTTTGCACTCGACATAAAACAATGGTCTTAATGGAAAAATGACATGAATAGTGAATTCGACTATGTAATAAGACGCGGTTTAAACTGTTGCAATTTAAAGTGATGACACATTTTGATGCGATGAAGTTAGCTCCCTACGTAATTGATAAGTGAGAGTTTCGCCATGCATGTTGAATTGAGTATTGCTATGAGGTCGAAACAAGCTCCATTGATTTTCTATCCTGATTGTCGATTGACTAAACTTGGACCATGCTTGGAATGGTTTCTAAATGGGCGGGGAAAGTAAAGGTAAAAGAAAGTGAAAGTGAAGAAAGTGGAGGTGAACATAAAGACAACAAGGTCGCGTTGTTTCTCTTCCAAACAGAAGGTTAAAGTCTAGATATCTGGCAAGACAAGATTCCCAGCAGATGTACTGAAAGTGGTTGGTAGTAATGATGAAGTGGTGCGTTTTCCTTTATTTGTTGTTAGAGGAAATTCAGGTAATCTCATCGAGGGGTTACTATTTTTTTTTGTCAAACATCGAGAAACTGCACACTTCTTCCTTTTCCAAATTGTACGCTCTAGCAGGCATCATTCACAATCAATCCATCGAAAATCTCTTTCTATTTCTGTTCATGACACAATTAAAATAATTAAATATCAAATTATACATTCAACTTAAACTTTTCGAATAAATGACAGTAATCTTACTCAATCTTACATGATATTTAAGTAAGAGGAGGCTTACACTCACACATGAGTGAAAATGTTAGAATAATTAAATACGAAATAATGTATTCATTTAATAACTTAAACTTTTAAAACGTATGATATTGGTCATGATGGGTATATGGCTATGGCGCTACAATCACAAGGCTGGCACTGGATGGTGATCATTACAAGTGCATGAGCAATAGAGGGAGGGTAAGACTAGTGTTTATATTTGGTTTTTGTGCATGCACTTGTGTTTTAATTAAGTTTACATGTGAATAAGTCAGTAGTTGGCATCAAATAATACAAAGTGCTCGATGATAAAAAATGATGAAAAACATAATCTAACGCTACAATAATAGTAAGTCATAACTGTAACTTTTTATTCGCTAAAAGGAGAATTTGGACAGGGTCGAACATACGCAACCCGTCGATAGAATAGTCAATTTAAGATGTTGACAATATACCTAAGCTCTGGATTGTCTTTTGAATACTAACCAGGATTTCATGAAATTGAGGATAGACTTGGGAATTGAGTTTGTAGTCATCTGCATAACCGACCTTCGGACTACCTGGCTAACCACATGGACGGTCCATGTACACGATCTGGTCTTTGACATATCATCCGGACGACCATGTGGATAACTAAATTTAGGGAAACTTCAAATTCCAGCCGAACGGGAAATTGACCAAAATTGTCTAGACGGAACATCTTCTTTCTTCTTTTTCTCTTTTTGTCTCTCAAGCATATCTATTTCCAGCACATCGCGATAAAATAATACATTATCAAAGTTGACATTAATGCCGAAGATATCGAACGGTCATATCTCTCCCCGCCGCATGGGAAAGCACCAACGCAATCGCGAAATTCGCAAAAAGTTGACATTAATGCCGGACTTGATTTTTGCTTAAATGTAAAGGAAAGAAAACTCGATGGAGAAAATTCAAAAAATAAATAAATGAAAGAGAGAGGGAGAACGTGATAAGATGCGTGACGGTGGAGGTGACTAGGATGCTTCGCCTCTAGGATATTTTCAGCCATCCATTTCTTTTTCTCCTTCTCTAGCTTTATTATCTCCATTACTTTTTTCCAAGGACACATTCGCTCTTCTCTTTTTATTTTATTTTCTATTTTTTCCGATTTATTTTTTATATTTTTTATTTATCTGAGATTTAAAAATAATAAGTCAGATTAATTGTGGGCGACATTGAATCATCACGTGGGCCGGAGGAGGAGCCCGGGGGAACAGTGTAGCCACGTCTTCCGCTGTCAGTCAGTCAGTCCCGTTCTAGGGAATCGTGGTACGTCGTCTCCTCTCTTCCCCTCAACTTGCTCGACACGTGGCACCCCACCTAAATTAAAAATGAAGATACTTTTTTTATCATTTTTTTATAAAAACTATTTTAAGGAATAGGAAAATGGAAAAAAAAAACAGAGAAAAAGGAGGAAAGAAAGGGGATCTGGGTATTTTTTTGAAAAGAGTGGGGAAGATCCGGCAGCAGTTCTTTGTCAAATCTGGTCCCGTTTGTGATTGTCCCCACGATCCCATTCTCCTGTCGTTGTTGCCCCAGTCCGGGTTCGGATAATACTCTTCTTGAAAGAGAGTTTTTCGGATCTGGTTCAAACGCGGACTGCATCGATCGCAATTGTTCGTGGATGGATTCACGCGATCGAACGATTGTAATGACATGCGACTCGCCGGAGCCCCTCGAAGAGCTTGGGAAGTCGAGAGCCGTCGCGTCGTATGCATGGCCATTGTCTCTAGGATTGAGGCTCGCTCGCTGTCTAGAACCGGAGTTTTTGTCATCGCTCGTGGCCCTCGAGAGTAAAAGCGTTCACCTAACAACCGAGCAGGATCCTCTATCCATTTAGCATGAGACTATCGATTGGGACGGACGATGCTTAAGATGAAAGATAGTTTTGCTCATTAATTGCACCACATGATGGCGACCGATGAAGTGAGTCAGAGAGGTAATTTATTTCAAGTGTCGAAAGGTGATTGGAACGTGAGAATGAACTCCCATCACGAGGGGGGCATAAAAACGATGCATGTGGTCCGGAACTTGGTCGGTTTGATGCTAATGAAGATGATTCGACAATAGACATCTGGTGCTGTCACGAGGCCGGCATTGTATGTATACCACTCGATGCACTTGCAAGTACTAGTCATTTTTCCAATTCTAGGACCTGCATAGATCTCCCTCTGTCCAAGTTATTTCCAGAGCAAGAATGATCCAAGAAGGTAGAGTCCCGGATCTAGGGTCACGTTCTCGATGTACACGGAACTAAACAGAGGAAAGGAGGTGGGAGTTTCATCAGGCATCATCAACTACAGAAAGAATCAGCAAACATCTGCATTCAGACTGCATTTAGACTTGCTAGAGTTTTATAGTAAATTTCGAATGAATCTACAGAAAACAAAGCTTGATTCACACCTTTCTAGTGCTGAACTAAACTAATGGTAATGAATCAGGGATACAGTAAGAGATGCAACTTCAACATGAGAGCTAGAAGGGCAACTAGACACAGGAGAGAGAGGCGCCAAAAAGGGAACACCATGAAAGTTTGAAATGGCTCACGTAGAGGGTTCCGATGCAGCAGCAGATGCAGCCCTTTTCCTGGCAAAGTACTCTTCGGCACGTGCCAAGTTCTTGGCAACGGAAGGCTTAACCCACTTCTTTCGCCCAGGCAAGACAGTGAGGGAACAGCCAGCAGCTTCGAGCTTCTCTTTTGCTGCTGCTGAAAAGGCACGGGCCTTTACATTTAACTTGACACTAAGTTCCCCGTCTCCCAAAATCTGCATTCATGGTAACAACCGAACAGTTCACAACAGTTCAAGAAAACTTACAAGACAAGCTCTACTTATTGCTGCCTTCAAAATCAAGAAATAAAAGATTTTCTTACCATTCTTCTACAAAGCTAGAAAAACACAAGCATTATGGGATAAGCGTATCTAATGATTAGAGAAGGGAATATTAGATGGATTCAACTCGCAAGCACTGAAGACAATGATAAGTCCACTTATGCTTATGATGCAAAAACGGGGAATACAAGTTCCATTAAGCAGATATAGGGAGCAAGCATGTGCTTCTGAATGAACTTTATAAGAAGGAGACATCATTGAAAAAATTTTGAGGCCTAAGTGCTACAGATGACACTTAAAAAGCCTCCACTATGTGTAGAAGTGCTGCTCAAAAGGGGAAAAAGAAAAAGGTAATTCATCAAAGAAGAGCAGGGACAGCCTCTATTTTACTGTGGCAACACTTATAGCCATACCCTAGCATGTTCATACCTTCAAAGGGAGTTTCCTTTCTCTTCCAGATGGGTTAATCAGACGCTTACTCTTTAAAGTCTCTAGAGACACCTCATCCCCTTCTTGAAATCCGGCTGCTTCAATGTCCTTTAGATTGACAGGAACATACTTAGGTAATCCCGCATGCATGCCTTACCAGTAAAACAATGAAACAAAATGTCTCAGCAATTACATTGTATAAAGCATATTAGGCACATGGAACATAGACATTTTCGCCCAGACAAAGCAGATATCTTCTCTACTACAAACCTGTGCCGCTAGAATTTTCAACTGAAGCGATAAACATAAGGCTGAACAGCAAAACAAGAGAACTGGCTTACCACCACATGCCTATACCTATATTTACACCACTCATTCCAATTTGTAGGTAAAACTAAGAATTTCAGGGAAGATATGACTTTTGGCCCCTAGAAATTCTCGACAATCTTTTGTTTATTTAGTCATCAGTTCAGGCGATCCTTAAAGCTGGAGTTATTGCATATCAAGGGTTCTCCCAAATGATGTTCCACAATCAATGATCCTTCCCAGTTAGTATAGATATGATGGCATCTTGTACGAATAAGTTAATTCTGGTACCTCAGAAGTCTTATATTCTGGATTGCCTTAACTCTGGATGACTGTTACTTAATTATTTCCATTAGGCCTCTCCATGTAATACTAGTGGTGCCAAGACAGAAGAGAGAAAGGAAGTATAACTCCTTGACAATGATGGGGCACCCACAAATCAGATTAGTCATACATAAAAGCACTCATCACAGAAACCACAAGATTTGATTTAAAGGAGCGAACAATGTACTCTGTAAGGGTGGAAACAAAAATTGTCGATCATTCTCAAAAAACACTTAAAAAAGATAGACACTTGTCCATAAACAGATGTTAACTATATAACATACGAGCATAAAACACTGTCAAGAAGACGAGTCGGAGAAAAATTGTCCAACTTCTTGAGGATGCCCATATCCTTGCTTCCATAAAAAATTAAACCAACATAAATTTTAAGCAAATCCATTCCAAACTTATATGCTCACCACATAGGGTGACATCAAATTTTGATTTTGGTAATTACCAACTAAAGAAGAAATAAAATGCAGATATTTGGTTAGATACAGGGACAAGATAACCCATGACTAGGCCAAGCCATCAACTGAAAAGTTCTGAATGAGTGATCAAACATGACGAACTACCTTGGCTAGACTGCAATATCCAGGAAAAAAGGATCCGAAAACCTTTTTTAAGAAGTTGTGTGAAGTCATCCCAATGTTCCATGTCTGATTGCATATTAAATGGAGCATGATCACAAAACTTAATGTGACAGATTAAAATGAAGAGAGACCAGTCCTTGTTGCAATAGATTTTTTTATTTATTTTTCCCTCTTGCGGCTTTGTATTGCTTTACCATGAAGCGAGTACATAGAGAAACTATGCACTAGCATGGGCAGTGTTGAAACATTCAATATCACAGTAAACTAGTCAGCTCAACGAGCTTCAGCTAGAAATGACAGTGACTCGGAATACATGGATGGCAAAGGCCTAACTGCAGGTGCAAAACTGAAAATCCTAGTGATCTCCATCACCACAAGTAATTAGTTTCTGATATAACTGCTAATAATTGCATAACCGAGCGGCATGGACATGAAAACAGTTATCGCTTTCTAAGTATGTATAAATGAAAAGAGCCTTTTCCCTTTTGCTTTTTTCAAGAACAAGCAAGCTTTTCAAGCTAGAGAAAGAACAATTCTTAAGAGATAATGCCTAAGACAAGTACTCTTTTAACAATTCCACACCAATTGAGCGACAAGTTTTTTGGATCCGCATCCAAAGATTGAACCCCAATTCTGCTTGTTCCTTCCTCAGAGAAACATTTCTTCAAACTACTTGCAGACACTCAAAATCCCCAATTTTTGCATGATCCTTGATATAGCGTCCACCACCCAACAAAAACGTCATATCCACAAACCTCAACAAATGCCCATCCCACAAGAAACCTCATTTCATCCCAAAATCAAACAAACACACCAAGACATCTTAACCGCAACCCGACAGAGCAACACGAAACAGCCACAATTCATTACCTCCCGCAATGCCACGCAATTTAGGGATTCGCCGATAGAGCGGCATTTGACCACCCTCGAAGCCCCTCATGACGCCCGGTCCAGACCGGGACTTCTGGCCCCTCATCCCGAACCCACAGCTCCCCCCTTGGCCCGCCGAATGACCCCTACCCTTTCTCTTGGCCTTCTTCCTCGACCCGGGCTGGGGTCCCAGGTTGTCCAGCCTGAAACGGGCGGGGGAGGACGACGACGGCGGCTGCTCGACGGCCGGCGACGAAGACGCCTTGCCACTGACGACGAGCGTGGGCTTCTGCCGCTGTCTGCTCTTCAGCTGAATCAGCTTCGGGGGAGGGAACAAACACGGTCTCGCTCCCAAGTTGCCGGAGCCGCCCTGCGAGGCGAAAGTTTGAGAATTTGCTTCCGACGGCGAGAATGGTCATCGCGCCCGAGGGAAAGAGAGTACCTTGAACGAGGAAGAGGGATGATTGGAGACGACGGCGAGCCTCGTTAAGGGAGCCGAAGAGAGAGAGAGAAGAGACGCCATGGACGAGCGAGTTGAAGATGGAGTGCCGATGCTTCGCTATCAGGACATGTTTTTGCTAACGGATAAGACCCGGTTCAGTAGCGCGTTTCCTTCGAACCCGGTTCGTCATGGTTTCGCTGTAGGCTTATGTCATTTTGGGGGTTGACAAGGCCTTAAAAGCCCATGATAACAAGTAATTCAGAGCGCGTTTGGTAACGATTCTATTTCCGAGAATAATTTTTGATCAAAAACGATTTTTTTTTATTTTGTTCCCGTGAACAATTTCTATACATTTTAAGTCGTTTGTAGAATCGTCCAAAATTTCAATTTAGGAATACCGTGCATTTGTCATCGTATTCAAAATTTATACTCCAAATCATTTTCTTTTAATTTTTAAATAATTTTATTACTTTTTTCCTTTTTTATTCTTTTCTTTTTTCCTTTCTCTCTCATATTCTTCTTCTTCAAGTGGCCGACGATCTCACGAGCATCGTCTACTGCCCCCATCGTCTAAGCCTCGCCCAGCCCCGCTGAGGCTCGGCCTCGTTGGACCGGTTGCCGGCGATCGGCGGCGGCGGACGGTGGACAGCGAACGGCGGCGGATGGCAACCGCGGCGGTGGATGAAGAAGAAGAAAAAGGAAGAATAAGAGAAAATATGGGCTTTATTCTAGAATTGTTCTTGGGAACAAGAATCAAATTTTATTTATTTATTCTTGATTCTGTTCCAAAATCTACTTCCGGGAACAAAAGAATATAATTTGGCACTGTTTGACCGGTTACCAAATAGGCCCTCGAAAGCCATGACCTTTCATTAACTAGATGTAACAAACGGGACTTGTCGGAACATATGAAATTTAAAAAACCTTCATAGCATCCGGTGGTTGATATTTGCAATATGAGATGCTGTCGTGAGTTGTTCCTCCGATATAGGAAGGCCCAAGTCAAGTGCATGCCGGTTACGCTATGATGCTAGGAAAATTTGAGGAACAAAATCTTTTTAGAATCTTTGAATTCTCTGGTTTTTTGGTCCATTTGACTGACGTATCTGTTATTACCGTTAGAGGGAAGAGGGTATTCATGTCATGAGTTTTAGAGTAAGGAAGGATGACTCCTTGACAATGATGGGGCACCCATGAATCAAATTAGGGATACATAAAAGCACTCGTCATGGAAACCGTAAGATTTGATTAAAAAGAGTGGACAATGTACATAGATACTCGTGCATAAATAGATGCTAACTATATAACACGCGAGGGTAAAACACTATCAAGAAGACCTGTTGGGGAAACATTTTGTCCAACTTCTCAAGGGTTTCGCATGCCTTGCCGATATCCTTGCTTCCATAAAAAATTTAATCAGCATGATATTTAAGCATAATTCATCCCATAATCATCTGCGACAGCGCATAGGGTGACATCATATTTTGCTTTTGGTAACTACCAACTAAAGTTGAAATAATTAGTTAGAAACAGGGACAAGATAAACCCATGACTAGGCCAAGTCATCAATTGACAACTTCTGAATGAGTGCGATCGAACACGATGAACTACCTTTGCTAAACTGCAATATCCAGGAAAAAAGGATCCAAAAACCCTTTTTTTTTTTATGGAGTTGTATGAAGTCATCCCAGTGTTCCACGTCCGATTGCTGATTAAATGCAGCATGATCACAAAGGTTAATGTGACAAACAGTTTAAAATGACCAGAGACTTGTCCTTATTGCAATAGATTTATTATTATTAATATTATTATTTTCGCTTGTAGCTTTGTAGTAAAGCTTGCTTTACTATGAACGTCAGTACATAGAGAAACAATAAACTAGCATGGGCAGTGTTGAAACATTCAAAATTATGGTAAACTAGTAAGCTCAACCAGCTTCAGCTAGAAATGACCGCGACTCGGAATAAATGGATGGTGAAGTCTGCAGGTGCAAAACTGAAAATTCTAGTGATCTCCATTTGCCCAAGAATTCATTTCTAATATAACTAACTACTAAAAGCTGCATAACTGTCTTTACCAAAAAAAAAGCTGCATAACTGTGCGGCAGGGCCATGAAAACGGTAATCGCTTTCTAAGTATACCTAAATAAAAAGAACTTTTTCCCTTTTTCTTTTCCAAGAACAAGCAAGCTTTTCAAGCTAGAGAAAGAACAATTCCACACCAATTAAGCGACAAGTTTGTTGGATCCACATCCAAAGATTATGAACAATCTCTTTTGGATGGTTGTTCGGAGCGATCGTGAATTTTAGCTTCTACTTCAGGTTCATCACTTCTGGGGTAAACTTTGGAAAAAGTATACTTGAGCGTTTGGAGACAACATCACGAACAAATGGGAGAGGAGCATTATTCAAGAAGAGAGAAGGAAAGAGACAGGTCATAAAGACGCACTCCCCATCCATCTTGGCGTAGGCCAAGGAGGGGAGGGGAAATGCAGTCTTTTCTAGCATTTTCCATTACTGTGTCGGGTGGTGGTGTATCATGAGTTAAATGGTCGTCTCAATCAGTGCGTCAGCATTTGTAAGTTTTGTGTGGAATAACTTTCTTATAACTACACTGCCAAAGAATGCACGGAATGAGAATCAAACTCAAGATTGAAATCTCCTTGTGGGACTGATGTTGGACAAGCAACAAAAGATTTAGTGAAGATTAATCTTGCCAAATTAAGGAAGATACAACTGTCATCTTATTTCCATTAAAAAAATTAGATATGATTAAAGAATGGGATATCTATAGGTTATAAATCTTTTTGCTTGTTCAAGTTTGACCTCTATAAATAAGAGCATTCTCTTCTAATTAACTTCAAAATGAATAAAGCTTGGGTCCGTTCGTTTCGCGGAAAATAACTTCCGAGAAAATATTTTTCGGAATTTCCGATGTTCGGATGGTAGAAAATAAATGGTCAAGGAAAATATTTTCCAATCAATGGAAAATCTCCCCGTCAGATTGTGGAAAATGATTTCCTCTTTTGAAAAGAGGAAATCATTTACCCATTCTTACGCGCGCGATCTTCTGTTGCACTTCTTTCCTTACTCATCTGCCCTCTTTCTCACGAAACCTAGGGTTTTTGATCTCATCCTCCTCCTCCTTCGATACCCGACGATCAGCAGCGGCGGAGCATCCCCTCATCCGACGATGTCGGATCTCTGCCCTCACGAAACCTTCTGATCTCGTCCTCCCCCTCCTTCGACGCCGACGATTAGCAGCGGCGGGGCCGGTGGTGCTGGATCTCTGCCCTCACGAAGCCCTGGGTTTCTGATCTCGTCCTCCTCCTCCTTTGACGCCGATGATTAGTAGCAACGGAGCGTCCCCCTCGTCCAGCGGTGCTCCGCTACTAGATCCGGCGAGCTTGCAGCTTGCCAGAGCCTGGCGAAACTCTGGCGAGTGGGTCTTGGTCGGCCGCCGAGCAGCCAGCCATCGTCAGGCATGCAGCAGCGGAGGAAGGAGGAGGAAGAAGGAGGAAGGAAAAGAAAAGGAAAAAGAAAAAGAAAGAAAGAAAGAAAAAATAATAAAAATTTTGATTTTTTTTAAAAATAAAAATAATTAAAAATTTATTTTTAAAAAATATAAAATATAAAACTAATTTTTTGGTCAATTAAAAATATTAAAATTCAATTTTTGATAATTTTTCCCAAACAATTAAATTAGCTAACAAACGGTAGAAATATTTTCTATTCAAAGTTTAGGTTTCGGCCGAACACCGGAAAATAGAGTCATTTTCCTGGAAAATGACTTCTAGAAAAATGTTTTTCGAAAGCATAATATTTTCCGCGAAACGAACGGACCCTTAATTTGTTCACATTTATCCAATGCTTGGGATTTTCTATTCTTTGAAATTTATGGTCTCTTTATAAGACTAAGTCTAACTCGTCTTACTTTCGTTCTGCCTAAGGATCACCTTTAACATTTGGATAGGTTAGACAAACCATTTATCCAAAAAAAAAAAAATGAAACCGTTAGAAAAACGGGCTTACAATGTATTTATAGTACATGATTTACCATTCCCCTCTCACGCATGCCGGTCTCTACATCTGCAAGACCGTCTTGGGACTAAAAAACATTAACGGGATATGACGGGTGTCAAAAAACTAAATAAATAAACAAAATAACAAATAGGATCGAATCATATCATTATAGGTAATACCAAATTTCGAATTTGATTTGTGCTCCTGTACCGGTTCGTCTAAAAAGTTTGTTTGTTATGAAACGAGTCAACAATGGATTCATAGCGTATGACATGTAATTTGAGGACACCTTCGTTTCGTTTTCAAAGGAGTGGGACAGCACTCGGGTCGGTCGTTGTGGCTTAGTTGTGTCACTGGTGGGGGTTCGGCCAATTCCCCTCCGGTCCCACCAGAGAAAAACCAAAAACCCTCAAAATTCGAAAAACCGAAAAAAGAATGGCTGAAAGCTACGGTTGCATTGTCCGGTCCAAAAACCGGGTAAAATAATAAATCAGGAGGGAGGGGGAGATCGTGCAACCATGTAAATGGTGATCCGTAGAATTTGCCCATCCCGACATGATGAGCAGATCGCAGCAAAAACCCCTGCACGATTTAGCATGCGTTCATTTGCCTCCTCTTTCCACTCTTGGGTTGGCTTTTTAACTTGTTGCAGCTGACACAGCCAGGAAGAACACAGAGAGAGAGAGAGAGAGAGAGAGAGAGAGAGAGAGAGAGAGAGAGGTGTGCGTATTCAGAGGAAATCTTTCACCAAGTCGCATGTGGACGTAACATTGTCGACGGGACATCGCTCCACTGATCATATGCCCCGGTCTGCAGTGCATGATTGAAAAGTTCGGTTGAAGGGAGGCGTGTGTATGTCCTCATGTCTCCTGCTGTTATCTCCTTTCGACCATCTCACTTTACACTCGGATGCACGCAACGTGCTTGCGTTGTCTTTCCTAAGTTACGAAACTGTCAGCAAATACACGCTCACTTGAATCCAAGCGTTGGATAGACGTCCGCTTGAAATTTCGCTTGAGCTCGTTTAAGGCACATGAGCTTTGGGACATCGACCTTGTGCAGCAATGAGCCCTGCGTCTTGTAGCTCGCCTGTTGCGAGAGAGACGAGTGGCCTTCTCTGTCGTCCTAAATCTAATAACTAGAATTACATAACAGGGGAATAGATTCATGTATATTCCTCATCGTTTTAAGTTGTATGGTGTGTATAATATGTAAATTGAATATTAAGGAAACATATCCTTTCACCTTCAAATTTTCATACATAAAGTACACAAAGTTTAACGGTAAGAAGTAATTGGAATTAAAGTCAAGTTTCTTGCAATTCAAGTATATACACCATGATAGTGAGATTATTATTGGGAAGACCACGGTTGTGTTAGAATATTATCTTCTGATAATTATAGAAGTATAAAGAACCTCTCAAATTACATTTTCGGTGTGAAAAAGAAAATGCCGTTTTATGCTATTGTCGATCACCTTCTTCTTGTTAAAGATTAATTTATCAACATTTCTTTGGCTAATAAATTAGTCTTCAACCAAATAACATATATATATCCCAGCTTATCAACATAATAGGAAATTAAAATCAAAAAGGAAAAAATAAAATCAAAAGTTGGAACCCAATAGCTAAAAGCCCATTGTAATTGTATATGCAATGGTCAGGAGCCTTTTTATCTATCAGATTTCTTAATAATTCATTAGTGCTTAATCAAATCAGGAAGATAAAAAAAAAAAAAAACTATAACTAGCCAATGGAGAAAAATGGAACGTACATTGAAACTTAGGTAACTAAAAGAGAGAACAGAGTGCAACCCAAATTTAAACATCTAACATGCTTGATTCTTGCAAAAGAATTTTATGGTTACCTAAAATCAGAATACGAGAGTCAAAACTTTAACTTACATGAATCCTAACATAATTTGCAGAATCATACTACTCCATATCCATACACGGCTCTCTCCATCTTCCATGATCATTTCTCCAAATTTTCACAGAACTTATTCACCATAAGAAGAAAAGAAATCCATCCATTATGTGACATATAGATTATGCTCGTGGAAATCTCAACAAGCAATCAAACTTTATTGTGAAAATCTCAAAAGCAATCCAAATTTTCATGGAACTTTATTCCTTACTTTGAAATGTAATACAGGCAAAACACATGTACAACTTGTTCTACAAGCAATGTTTAATACATGAGTTTACCTTTGCCTTCCGAACCTGCTCCATTAACACAATTAGGCATTTCCTTTTGAGCCATCGATTTTAATTTCATGATTTGATCTTTCCACTTTACAAGATGGTTCAGATTATCTGGACCATATTTTGGTGAGCGAGTTATGCTTTGGCAAGAAATGTTGTAGCTAATTACCCAAATTGAAAGTCCAAGCCTTATCAATTTGTATGGTCAAAGGAACTATGGTTATTAGACCAGTCAAGGTCTTAAGGCGCAACATCATCTGCACGCAGCCTTCCTTCCTCCAACTTTTGCTCAGCCCAACCTTTGGCAACAAAATTTTATTTTTATGCATCACATGTAAAATAATGATCCACTCAGAGCTCCTCCAATTGGTCCTTGTCCCAATTCTCAGTGGAACTCACATTATCCTTTACACGTAAGGACCCAAAGTCCCACCACTTTCCAACTCCCTCACTTTGTCCTCCCCCTTTTGGTCCATCCGAGCAAGAATTTTTTCAAGCAGCACCATTGCCTTCTCCTATTCAAGAGCACACTACACACTGGCACCCAATCAATTTGGGTCAATTTGCAGCCTCAGCAACTTAGTTCTTTTGTATAATATCCTCCAGTTTTCTACCCAAATTCAAGCCTTATTACTTCGATTAACACTAACTCACAAACTGTCATCAGCTCCCCCACCCCCACCACCTCTTCTCTCCTACCTCCATTTTCACTTGCAATGAGAAAGAAAAAAGAAAAGGAAAAGTGAAAGTTTGCATAGTAATGAGCAAGTTAACATTTTCTTTTGGCAATTCCTATCAAAGTTTGGAATAAAAGAGAAAGGAGAGGAAAATGTAGAGGAAGAGGAAGAAAGTAGAGGTTAAAGCTGAGAGGACATACTGCCGGACTATGCAGCAAATGCAAAAGGCAACAGAGAAGCAAAGGAGGAAGAATAGGAAGAAAAGAGCCGTAGAAGTTAAGAAGGAATTTTTCTCAGCCTATGGCAAGCAAACTGACATCGAGAAGAATATTTGTTATGAGCACTCAAACAAGAATGGTGTCAAAGCAAGTAGGCCAGATCAGTGAAGCAAATCTTTTGTCAGAGTTGTTGGTGGCCGAAAGTGATGTTAAATTGGATTTTGATAATAGCATAGGAAGCCTACATATGCAAATTACAGACATATCATCAAAGAGGACTAGGGTCGAACCTTCCTAACCTCATGCTAGGTGCTCCGTTCATAGCCAACTCACATTTTTAAACTTAGGCTTAGGAATGGAGGCAGCTTCTAGGGTTAAAGCAACCAAAGCTTTTGACATGTCATTTTCTTGAAGGTCCATATTCTGCTGCATTTGCTTCTGTAAATTCTGAGTGAACTCTTCCACGTTAAGTTTGATTGTAGGAATTTCATTGAAATCATCTGAAAACATATCCTCCATGTCAGTTCTGGGGTCGCAGGTTCCTCTATAATAGGTCGACAGTTACTTGCTCCTGGTCTTGCTTCTTGTTGATGTTCTTTTCCATTCTCCTTTGCCAGTGGTAAAGACATGAACAATGTCTCACCAATGTAGCACAGGCCTTGCACTGCACAAATTATGAGTGCTGAGTATATGGAAAACATGTGTTCTTGTCTGGTGATATTTGCAATACTGCGATAATGATATTCATACTACCTATTGCTATTGAAGTATCACTATCACAATGAAAAGAAAACAATAATTGGTCATCAACTAATTAGAATTGAATTGGATGTAGAAAGTCCAAGTTGCATTTTCAAGATTTGGTATCTTCCTTACAGACGAACTAAGCAAGTGCATCTGTTAATGGTATTGTTTGCCTAGGCCATACTTTTCAGCTTTAATTTTCATTCATCTAAAACAGTTGTGTTGGAAGTAGTGGTCTTGCTTGGGTGGAACTTCAATGTGGTTGTGTTCACACAGGACATGAACATAATTGTTGGAGACCATTATACCTTGTAAAAGCACTTGCAAAGTGTCTGAATTCTCCTCTCATAGGACAAGCATTGCAATTTGGTTTGTCTTTTGTACAGAAGACCTGCATTAATTTCACAATGTTGATCACTCTCAACTGCCGTGAGTACTGTAAGCGAATACTTCATCTGTAGTGGCCAAAAAGGGGGGAAAAAGAACATCTAGAACTAAATAATATCACACCTTTCCAAATGTTATCATCTGGTAATGCAGCTCATACCTGCATGCAGAGATTTCGTAAATTAACTAATTGTCATAAATTCCAGCTAGAGTAGGTACTGCACACCGACTTAGAAAATAGCATCCTTACAATGTTCTCTGATCGAGCTCGCACAATCTTGGCCATAGATATCATTGAATAGAATTTAAGAAAGGATAGCTGTACAAACCCAAAGATGAGTTTGTCAAATCAGTTAATAAGTGGCTGGATGATACTTCCAATTCCAAAAGATCGAACTTGCACTATCTTGGCCATAGATATTGTGGAATAGATTCTAAGACAGAATAGCTGTACAAACCCAAAGATTAGTTTGTTGAATCAGTTAATAAGTGGCTGGATGATACTTACAGTTCCAAAAGATGAAACTGAAGTGACTCAGGCAATGGTTCTAGTGGTACTCATCCAAACCTTACAGCTATACGTCCAACATTTGTGTCAACCTGTTCACAATGGCAGCTAGCTGACATCATCTGTCAAACCAATGACGGTGTATCTAGTTATGCCTTAAACTTACTGGAAAAGCAAGGTGGTGGAGTGTCGAAAGCCGCACACTCGAGCAAATATTCTCTACAAAACCCGAGCCAGACGTACGTAAGAATCGAGGACAGTTCCATCTATATACTGACTGGAGAACTGACATTGCCTTATCTCAGAATACTCTATAATAGTAAGTTTTATGCGTCGCAATTATTATGCTCGACGCATAAAACTTACTTTTGAGAGAAAAAAAGATACAAGCATGACTTCTATAGAACGACACTCATCAACAATATTTTTCCATAACGTGCAAATAAAATCAGAAGTGTTTTAGACCATACTTTGCTTTGTCAGGCAGAACATCCCTGAGCCATTCTAGATCAATGCTTCCACGTTCTCCTGCAAGCTGATTGAGGAAATCCTGCACATTGCAAGGCTCATGATATTATATGAAGCCTCTTCATGGAACTAATGGTAATTTCACTAATGGATTGTGTATTACCTTGATTCTTCTTGCAAGTATGTTATTCAGTCCTCGTTCCTTGGTGGCATCGGCAATTTCATTGACATCTACACGTTTGACAACTTCCCAGTCCACAAAGTCCATTGTGTTCGGCGTTCTTACTCTTTTCCTTCCATCTGCCTTTCTTCTTAAGCTATCCCAGTCAAAATCTTCTTTTTTATCCTTGCCAGCACCTATACTCTTTCGTTTCAAATTTGTTATATTCATCTTGTTGGAGTCATCAGTTGGCGAAAGACCATGCTTAGTAGGGTGCATATCTGCAGATTCTTGATCAGCGCCTTTTGAGATGTCCCTTGTGCCAGTGTTTCTTTTTCCCTGAAAGTTCTGAGAAGTACACAGCTGTCAGTATTTTGCCAGTTTCCCCTTGACATGCTGCTTCAGATACAATCTCACAGTCCGCAGCAGGCCTGTCTGCAGAGATTTCACCTCCTATACAGCTGTTGCATGGTTGATTATTCTTGATTGAATGCTTAGGCAATTCTTCACAAATCTCTTGTCATCTTACTGCCTGTTATACAGAACCTTTCTGCTGCTTCATCCTTGATAATTTGCTCATTCTCATTCTAGGAACTCTTAGAAAAGTAGGTTACTCGTAAGAACTTTTTTGGGCATTCAACTTCTGGAAGTCCCAGACAGCAGGTGAAACCTGAGGTAGATCTTGTACATGAAGCATCTGTTCGTAGTGTTTCCTCACCATCATTTATCTCAATGGGTCTGTATATTACATTCTCTGTATTCTCGTTAACTGACCCACCTTCAATTTCACAAATAGAAACCTCTGGTGGAACATCTGAGCCAACCATATCCAATAGCTGCATAAATGATAGTAAACCATCCAAGCTGTCATTTTTAGAAAGTGTTAATCAAAACATCTAAACTTGATCTTGTTCCAAGCTGCTGGTGAGTCCACAGAACTTTGAGATGATACGACCAAATTTGGAGATGAATTCCTGCTTTTCCATCTCCCTTGATACGACCCTCATCTATTTGGGTTTTTTGCAGCAGTTAAAATATCTACAACGAAAGGAGATAACTTTTCTGATAAACTTGCACTTACAATTGACATCTGGCATATTGGTTCATCTGCTAAGCTAATGCAACAAGCTTTACTTCCTACAGAATCATTGCTGTTGGCAACCTCTTTTGTTTCATTCTTCTCATATTCATTGTTGGTGATCGAGCTCTGTCCGCACACTGTTTCATTTGGACTGTTTTCACATAGGGGGTACTCCATCTCCAAGATGTGTGTGTCCGGTTCATTCATAAATATTGCAGATCCTTCATCAGAGCACATTTCAGGGATTGGATTTTGAATAAAAACGAGATGCCAATGACATGATGCCGAACTGCAAAAGCAAGAAAATGGGAAGAGAGGATCCTTTTCAGTGAAAGATAGGAATATCTCTAGAATAATGTATCAGAAATGCCAATTTACCTAGATTGATGGTCCGATGCATTTTGAGTTAGAAAAACTCCAACAACTGTAGCAACCACTGATCCTTTCCATGGAGAAAAGTGTCTGTCACCTGCAGAAATTCATCCAGGTTATCTTCTAAAGCAGTTGGTGAAGTCGATAAGTAATGGCTGAGACCTATCACATAAGTGCAGTGAAGTTCTTGAATGATATGTTTTATAGTATGGGCTCTTTGAATTTTGTTTGGAGTTGGTGAATTAATTTTACAATTACTTTTAAAGGAACCTTTTTACCATGGGTATGGTCTGTCTGTATTTCTTATTTGCTTCCCTGCTTCTATTCCTTGAAAGGTACCTGTGATTTCTACACAGCACTCGTGCTTTAGCAGCTTTATAAAAGGTTTTACAATTTCCCTGATATCTTCTCGAATTCTCCCACTTAGTGTCATTTAGCAAATGGTAGGAAAGGTATTGTCATCAGTTAATCTGAAAGGTCACTAAAGATATCTCTTGGCGTTTTTGAAGTTTAGCAAGTCATGATCCTTCTCCATGTTAATCGCATGACTTAGGTCAGCATGCAATGAGGGGAAGCCAGCAAGGGTTACAAGTTCCATTTGTGCTCTAACGTGAATAGCGTTCTCTGTGTCTCTCTTAAGAGGCAGTTGGGAAATAGAATTAGTTGGGCTGTGATGAGGAAAAAATTAAATCATCTTCCCTCTTCTTCTTTTTTTTTTGGGGTCGGTTAATCAGCTTCTCTTTATTTGGTAGTAGGTGGAATGGATCATTATCCACCTAGGGGGCAGATTGATTTTGGGAGTCGCATGGAGTGATTTTGGGAGCAGCATGGAGCCTTTGAATATAGATAACATACCTTGTACAAGATGCATACGGGCAACAAATAAGTTTGCACGCCCCTTGAAGACTCTTTGTTCTTCCTCCCACCATCTTGCCTTTTCTTCATCTGTTCCATCAATACCTTCACTATTTATATTCTCTGAGAGAAGCTTTTGACATTGCATTTTCAGCTGTTGAGGGTGGCAAGTTCAGATCATATGCACGTATCTGAGCATTCACAAGCCCATCAGCATGACATGTCATTGCATAAGTTTCAGATTAAGCAGCCAAAGTAGATGATGCAATCTGACTAATGTTGAAGCCTGTGGAGTCAAATGGCCAGTTGCATAAGTTTTGGGAAGGTTCAACACTAGTTCTCTTTGATGATATGTCCATAATTTGCATAAGCAGGCTTTCTGTGCTATTATCAAAATCCAATTTAATATCACCTTCGGCCACCAACAACTCTGACAAAAGATTTACTTCATTGATCTGCCTACTTGCCTTGACACCATTCCTATTTGAGTATTCATGACAAATATTCTTTTTGATGTCAGTTTGCTTACCACAAGTCGAGGAAGATTCTTTCTTAGCTTCTGCAGCTCTTCTTCCTATTCTTCTTCCTTTGCTTCTCTGCTGCCTTTTGCATTTGCTGCATAGTCCAGCAGTATATCCTCTCAGCTTTTAGCCTCTGCTTTCTTCCTCTGCCTCTGCATTTTCTTCTCCTTTCTCTTCTGCTCCAAACTTTGATAGGAATTACCAAAAGAAAATGTTATGTCATCTTGCTCATTACCATGCAGGCTTCCACTTTTCCTTTTCCTTTTCTTTCTCATTACAAGTGAAGTGGAGGTAGGAGAGGGGGAGGTGGTGGGGGTGGGGGAGCAAATGACGGTATGTGAGTTACTGCGTTAATCAAATTAATGATGGTTGAATTTGGGTAGAAAACTGGAGGACATTGTACAAAAGAACTAGGCTGCTGAGTCTGCAAACTAACTAGTTGCCGATATGTAGTGTGCTCTTGAACAGGAGGAGGCAATGATGCTGCTTAAAAAAATTCTTGCTCAGATGGACCAAAAGGGGGAGAACAAAGTGAGGGAGTTGGAAAGTGATGGGACTTTTGGGTCCTTACATGCAAAGGATAAATATGGGTTCCATCAAGAATTGGGACAAGGACCAATAGGAGGAGCTTCAGGTGGACCATTATTTAGAATATGAGGTGGTCCTCGAAGAACAGGACCATACACGTGACGCATAAAAATGAAATTTTGCTGCCAAAGATTGAGCTGAGCAAAAGTTGGAGGAGGGAAGGCTACGGGCAGATGATGTTGCGCCTTAGGACCTTGACTGGTCTGATAACCATAGTTCCTTTGACCATACATATTGATAAGGCTTGGGCTTTCAATTTGGTAATCAGCTACAACATTTCTTGCCAAAGCATAACTCGCTCACCAAAATATGGTCTAGATAATCTGAATCATCCTGTAAAGTAGAAATATCAAATCGTAAAGTTAAAATCGAGGGCCCAAAAGGAACTACCTGTGTTATAGAGCAGGTTCAGCAAGCAAAGGCAAACTCATGTAATAAACACTGCTTACAGTACAAGTTGCACATGCGTTTTGCCTGTATTACATTTCAGAGCAAGAAATAACGCTCAAAATCTAAACCTAGCTTCCACTCAACAACTTCATCTCCTGACCAGACTTAGCTTCATTCTCAATTTTAACAGCATGAAATCCACATCAACATGCTTTCAGGTTGAACGAAAATAGTAAACTGTTCTTCTCATTTTCACATTCCCAGATCTAAACATACTAGTCATGTTCAAAAAGTGGAGCTGCTTATGTGAGGACCATGCTGCTTTCAATGTCACAAACTCCTCTTATCAATCTATATTAGAGAATTCAGTCAATGTAGCTAAGGGTAAAATGTGTGAAAATTTTTTAACCGGAATAGTCCATAGCCCTTTAGGGATGAGACCCCTGGATACTTCTTCCCCTTAACAGCTTATTTTTTCCAAATAACACATTTGAAAGTTAGTGACCTTTGGCTGGATCTTGCTATCAAGAACTAATTAAAATGCACAGATCTATCATCTTTAAATACAGTATAGTATCACATTCTTAAGTAACCAATATGTCCAGCTTTTATAAATTTAGAGAAAGTAAATGATAAAAGGATTGTACTGTATCAAGACTATGGCCAACTAGCACAGATAATTAGACATCTACTTATTTTCATGGTGGATAATTTCAACTTTTCTTTCGGTTGTTGATACTGAGCATTAATTGACAGGTATAAAACAAAGCAAACAACGAGTAATTTCTCAGGTCGCATCTATTGTTGCTTTTTTTCAGCTTATTTGTTACTTTTCTCAAATCTTTAATACTAGAAACAAATGGAGAGAACTTTCCAAATTAATTACAGGTGCAAGACAGAGGAAAAGGACAAGAAAAAACCAGTGCATGCTCAACCACCAATTTCTATTGAATATGAACCGAAAATTTGCTAAGGCAAAGAGAATAGTCACCTTGTTTAAGTAAGTGTCTGGATGCATTTTTTTTTTTTTTTTTTGGTCGGTGTGTCTGGATGCATTACACAGCTAGAATTGCCATCCAACAAGATGTGTCCCACCGATGAAAGGTTCTCATTCATTTCTTTGAATGCCCATTTTTACACATTACCATCAACAGCAACACTTCATCTGTGCTCTCCAAACAACAACCACAAACAAACCTAAGCAGTATGCATGCTCCAAGTTGCTACCTGTAATTAAAGCATACAATTAGAGAAACTAAACGTTCTTGCATATCATTAAAGAAGAACACGGATTGTTTTCTGGTGAGATCTTTAATTAGCAATTCAGGCATGTGCACTTAGGTCCCATTATCTCACCACACATACTGATCATTTAATCGGTAGTTCAAAATCAAATTCTTTTCTTCAGATAAGCCAAGCATCATATTCTACCATTACTAATCTGCTTCACCCAAAGATATAAACTCTAGCCAGCATCAACCATCAATAAGTCTTCATATTGTCTACATCAGATCAGAACATTCAAGGACATGCGTAGAATCTGAGATTAAACTTCTTCACATGTTGATCGACCAAAATTATCTATATATTGCTAGTCCTATCCCATTCAACTAAATAATTGCATAAGCCTGGCGAGAAGAAATTGCAACCATGAAAAAGATTAAACTTCTTCACATGTTGATCGACCAAAATTATCTATATATTGCTAGTCCTATCCCATTCAACTAAATAATTGCATAAGCCTGGCGAGAAGAAATTGCAACCATGAAAAAGATTGAACTTCTTCACATGTTGATCGACCAAAATTATCTATATATTGCTAGTCCTATCCCATTCAACTAAATAATTGCATAAGCCTGGCGAGAAGAAATTGCAACCATGAAAAAGATTAAACTTCTTCACATGTTGATCGACCAAAATTATCTATATATTGCTAGTCCTATCCCATTCAACTAAATAATTGCATAAGCCTGGCGAGAAGAAATTGCAACCATGAAAAAGATTAAACTTCTTCACATGTTGATCGACCAAAATTATCTATATATTGCTAGTCCTATCCCATTCAACTAAATAATTGCATAAGCCTGGCGAGAAGAAATTGCAACCATGAAAAAGATTGAACTTCTTCACATGTTGATCGACCAAAATTATCTATATATTGCTAGTCCTATCCCATTCAACTAAATAATTGCATAAGCCTGGCGAGAAGAAATTGCAACCATGAAATCTCTTTTGCCAGACATTTAAACCTGTTCCAAGTCAAAATACCAAGCTGGTGAACGGAGCTGATGAACAAATTTAAAATGGAAACATAACAGGGAGCCTTCAAAAATGAACACTAGTCAACATCCTACCGTGGTTTGGTGGCTAGCGCTGCTGGCATTAAGGAGTGTATGTGGCCTAGGAGTACCCATCACATTTAACAATATCGGATATGTTATCGATGGAGGCATATGTTATCGGAAATACGCAAAAACACAACACCACTAGATAGAATTATACGCTGGATAGAATTATACGCCTAAGAAAAAGCCACATGCAACCATGGGCACAAAATCAGGACCAACAAACTCAAAAGCGAATCTCCATGGCTATTGTTGAACAGAAAATTAATGACTTGACTAAGATGCAAAGTTTATCAGATGAGTGTATATATTTCAGTAAAAGCAGGTCGAATTTGATCAATTCTGAAGGCTAGGAAGTTGAAAGGACATCATCTTCCATCAACACCTACTGCTAACAAAATAGACAACGAACATATTCTACTACACTAGTGAAACCATTAGATGATCGCACTCTCATAGCCACTGCTACATACACAAAGCTGCAAAAACCAAATAAATCGCCACCAAAAGCCCATTGAAAGATTTTGACCGTGATTGCAAATTCCTCATTCATAACGACACTGCCACCCAACCCAGCACTGCCGTTCGGGAGCAGTACCAGCAATAGTATTCCAAAGTTCACATGCCATGGGCAAACTAAGAAAAACCAAGAATCACGAATCTATTATCTCGTCGCCATCCCGTGGATCACTTGCCAACAAACGAGGCAAACACCAATTAACTGTAAAGATATGAGTTCCGCTAGCTACAGTCCATTACTCAAACTTGAGAAACAACAAGATGAAATAGAGTCCGGTTATTGGATAGCCCATCACTGTGAGACACTCAACAAATTTTATCCCCGACGTAGAAACAGCAAGACGAAATTTGTATGGAAAAAATATAAGGAAATTTGATCAATCCGACCGCATTCCAGTTGGAGCATCGATCCAGACTCAGTAATCCAAGAGCTTAACATAACCAACCAAATACAGAGTCCGGTGACTAAAGTGTGGGCTGATGTTTGATTTGTGCGTGCTGCTATTTTGATTTGATGCAGATGGGAAGACATTCAAAAAGCCTCACCGTCCATATCAGAAGGAACGGCTGGCTGCTGAGCTGAAACTTCTTGGTGTGTATGGGCTGAGGTGCAAGAGAGTTGTGGAGGGTTCACTGCGCGCTGAGTAGAATCCGTAACAACGCCAGTATACTTCTAACCCTCGACGAGAAGAACCCTCGTCGTATCTTGAAGGCGCGAGGCCCTTCTTCGTAGGATGAACCGCCATAGGCTTTTGGACGAGAGCCAGAATAAGCTCGTCCATATGAGAAGGAACGGCTGGCTGCTGAGCTGAAACTTGTTGGTGAGTACGGGTTGAGGTGCAAGAGAGTTGTGGAGGGTTCGCTACGCGCCGAGTAGAATCCTTAACAACGCCAGGATACTTGTCACCCTCGACCAGAAGAACCCTCGTCCTACCTTTGAAGGCGAGGCCCTTCTTCGTAGGATGAACCGCCATGGGCTTTTGACGAGAGCCAAAACAAGCTCGTTCATGTCTTGGCCTTAACTGTGGAGAAAAAGACAAGAAATAACTATTTTCTTTGCTCTCTTTCAACGAGTAAGCTCGTGAACAGCGGATGGCCTTTACCAGCGACAATCAATCAACGGCAGAATTTAAGGTGACTGGAGAGAAAACGAGACCGCCACCCTAGCCACCAGGCCAAGCTTTCTCACCACCCCCTGCTGCAACATGAAAAAATGGACTGGAGCGAATGACCTTTCGACCGATCACATCACCAACCCAGATGACATTTTAGCACCGGAAATTAAATAAAAAGTGAAGAAGTGACAGGAAACTGAAAAATCCCCCTCTCCTCCACTCCCTCCCCAGAAGTAGAGGCATTTGGTCACTTTTCTCACCAAATGAAGCGACCCCTCAAGAGGAGAAAATTATTAAAAAAAAAAGGAAAAAAAATCATGCATTTAGAATAATATTTTACCCTAGTTATAAAAGAAACATAGGTGCATTTTGGAAGGTTCTAAATGTTTTTCACTGAATTAGAAAATGAAAGTTGCTCTAATGTTTTGGCAGAGATAGAGCATTTGGATGGCAAATGCCCAGTGCTTAAATTTCCACTCTTTTCTTCACTAGGTAGATTTTCACCCAATTTTTTTTATTTTCCAAAAATAGCACCACAGCTGATAATTTTTATTTATTTATTTTTTGAAGTGATGTGGTCAACGTCAGAGACCTGACGAGGGTGGCTCAACTCATCAACTTTCTCATAAATTTGCTGTACTTTCTTACCCTTCTTTTCTCCTTCTCTTTTTGGTAACAGCGCTGCTTGTGACCTGCTGTGACATATCATATTGGATCTCATGGCCGAGGGCCTGCGCGTCCCGGACATGTCGATCTTCAGCAGCTTCGTCAGGGCCATCATAGCAACTCGGTCCTCCTCTGGCGTGGGTGGCCTCGAGGTCTCTCTCGAGGACGGGATCACAAATATTTTGGGATTTACCTGCTTAAAACGGGTCTCCATGAAACCTAAAAGAAATAATCTGCAATTATATATTCAAAATATGATCAATGATGCGTTTGATGACATTTATATTCTCGAGAATAATTTCTTTTCTAAAATAATTCTTTTTATCTCTTAAAATATTTTTTTAAGTAAAAAAACGTATTTTTATTAATTACATAAAAGTTTTATTTCTAAAATAGGAAAAGAATATGAATATGTTTAATATGATTTATAAATTTTACATAAAATTTCTTTTAATTTTTTAATAATTTTTTTCTTTTTTTCCTTTTTTTCCTCTGTTTTTCTTTCGGTAGCAAGTAGTGCCGCTAGCGACCAACGACCGTAGTGGCTAGTGGTGGTGGTGACCAGTTAGAAGAGAAAGAAAAAGAAAAAAAATGATTTTTTCTAGAAGTTATTTCTATTATAAATTCATTTATTTAAATAATTTTGTATACATTATGCAATGCCTATTAAGCGGAATTATATTATTTCTTTAATTGTAATCAACATGGAGGAAAGAAAAAAGTGAGGTTGGAACTTGATTTGATTGAATTATGGGAGCTAAGGGACGTAGAGGATCAGAATCCCTGCACAATGAATCCCAGTGCCTTGCCACGTGATTCTGTCGAGAAAAAATACATTGAGAGGGTGGGGTTTTCATTTTTTTTCTTTTTAATTTGTGAGGACTTTTGTGAAAAATACTAGAAATTCAGGGGGGGAAGAAACTGAAAAAGTGA
The DNA here is from genome assembly GCA_016097605.1 of Eucalyptus guilfoylei. NCBI lineage: Eukaryota > Viridiplantae > Streptophyta > Magnoliopsida > Myrtales > Myrtaceae > Eucalyptus > Eucalyptus guilfoylei. The sequence goes on along the minus strand of CM027866.1, from coordinate 35,758,731 downwards.
TGCGTGGAAGGTACTTGCCATTAATGGTTGGGCATCAGTGAGGATTGAGGAACAAGTAACGGTGGGTACGGTTCTAGATAGTGAAGAACCGGACAGGGATTCAATTCGATTCCCAATTTTATGAAACGACGGATAGGTTCTCAGTTCCACCTTTTTAGGAACCATTCGATTCCCGATTCTCATAGGAATCAAAATGCAATGAACTGAAATTCAAGAACTAGGGAATTGAACTTGAGATGTAGGAAACCTAAACCCTAAAATAGCCAAATCCCTAATTTGACTTCATTCTTCCTCTCCACCTTTGTCACTACCTCTATTCTTTTTGTTCCCAGTATGCGTGCAACATGTACGAAACACGGTTATAGTTTTCTCTTTATAGTTGTCTCCTTTTTCTTTTTCTTTTTCATTACAGAACTAAACTCGCTACGAAGGCGAATGTGTGTCGTTATGGATAATAAGTGCGTTGAAGAGTTCATTCATATGTAAATTATTCCCTTATGCAATGAGAGGGGAACCTATACTCTGCTTTTGGCATTGAACTTTTGAAATTGTTTTCTAGCAATCTTTTTTTTTTTTTTTGGGACTGCAGGAACCGCCGTCAGCCGATGGCCGCAACGTAAACCCCCAGATGACACTAGCACATGACCCATCACCACGGCGTCACGCTTAAGAATCCCTAACGACAACGCTAGGGTTCGAACTTCCCCCCTTCGTGAGAGGGAGAGAGCCCGAAGCCAACGGCAGCGGTTTTTCCAATAATCTTCCGTGGGTTAATATCCTGAAAAATCTCAAACTGATATACATGTGATAAATTTATTCAAAATTAATTTTTTCACCATGAAAAATCCTAAATTGATACATCCATGATAAATTTACTCGACCGATCATAAAATAAACCCTCAATTGATACATTTATGATAAATTTGCCCGAAACTAATTTATTTAACTGCAAAAAACCCCAAATTGATATATTTGTGACAAATATACCATCCATTAAATTATTATTATTTTTTTATTTTTTGTGACCTAAGGAACCATGTAAGTCGATAGTCGGCGAACAAACCCTAGGAGAGCGAATGCACCACCACAGTATTCCAGGTAAGAATATCTAGTGATATCTCTGGAATTCGAACTTCTCCCCTTCGTGAGGGAGAGAGAGCCCAAGCCAACTGCGCTACTGCGGGCGGTGGTATCTGTTAAATTATATTGATACCATAATAAATCACAAAAATTGTATAACTGTAACAAATGGAGAATAAAATTCCAAATCGAATAGGCTCACAAAGAATGTGAAGGGAGTTGTGCATAAAAGTCAAGTCATGCTCCAACTAAAGCATGCATTTCTTGGCCTTTTGGCTAAGATCAAGTTTAATATTTGATAAGTGTACGAAGTTCACACAACTCTTGTAGCATTTTGATGTATTAGTGAGTAAAGATCAGATGCTCTTATTTTTTATTTTTTAAGGGGATGGGAAATAGATTTGTCATCGGCTTCCTTAAAGGGGATGTAAGGATTGGTGTAATTAGGGCAAATGTACTGTTGAAATCATTGAAAATGTATGACCCATCAACTGATTTACCAACCTACATTCGTACTTGTATCTATTGCATTAGACATATAAAATTATGCCTCTCTTTGCCTAGGCGTGAGGATATAAATTTTTTGAAGTCGATATAAAATTGCCTTGGCTGACGTTTATACGAGATATACATATTCGGTCTTAAAGATGACCCAATGGCTGGGCTTTACTTTCCCTAAAAGTTCAGAAAAGAACTCGAGTGATCTATAGCTTTGGAAATTCAATTCTAGCGATGCGCCTTCAGATCTTTATAGAAATACTGCTTGCAGTAGTTCTCATGCCATGTCTGATTTGAAGGTCTCCGAGCAGCCTAAATGATATTGCATTTCGGCGAAGCTAATATCTTTACTAGAGAAGACGTTAAATTTGCTGGTGAAAAGAATGCGGGGGTTGTCAGATTTAGCAAAAACCATTTTGAGCCCGTTGGTGAACCTAGAGAAGTCCGCAAATCAGTGAAAGTTGGCAATGCCTACTCTAAGGATGGTTCCGATGATAATCCATGGTCTAGAAAGTCAAGATGGGGTCCTTTTCTTAGAGGAAAAGTCCATTTCCAACAATTGGGTGGAGAAGTACGATTGCAATGAAATGGGCACAAGCTTGGCATGTTCCCTATAGGTTCTTATCTAGATGTTCTGTTACACATATATGTCATATGCGGAAAAACATGATCAATGTAAAACAGATCTCCAGCCATTGTTTAAATTTGCATTTGTCGGAAAGTCACGGTGATTCGATGAAATTACAACATACTTTACTAATCCAATCCTCTCACGTACTGATGGTGTATTGCCGAATGAGAGGGCTTGTGTTAGACATTGTGATTACCCTTACGAAATGAATGATCGTTTCTTTTGTAAACCATCTTTCATTAAGGCGGTTACCAAATGGCTGTTATTATGAAGAGGTAGGAAGCATGGAAAAACTGCTACTTAAAAAGAGAAAACGTGGGTCCCAAAATGTGGGATCATATTATATATATGAAATTTTCTCTCTTGATCACAACATTTTCATCATTCGGATTATCCAACCAAAACCATGAGAACTTTATGCTTAAAGGAAAGAAACAAAATGCATGAATCATGGTGGCGTGTATCAGCCTATATGTAACAACACATCTTAATTAATAAACCTTATGTTTATTACAGAGCCAAAAAAATAAATGTTATTCTAAAAAACAACAGAATGTGTATATCAAAATTGAGAATTATCATTATAACAGAATAATAGTTTAATACAATAAAAATTGTTCATATTACGACAAATTACATGAGGGGACCTATTTCCATACAAGTTACATGATTCTTATGTTTCATTGGTGGCATGCCTTTAGTTAAAGGATTAGTTATCATTAATTCAATGCTAACGTGTTATATAATCACTTTATTCTCCTTTAACGTTTTCTTATGGCTAAATACTTGACGTGAATATACTTATTTCGATTGCCACTTTTGGCATTTTCAGGCATAAAAATCATAGTTGAATTATCACAATATATTCTTAATGGCCTAGAAATAGAATCAACAATTTTAAACCCAAAAGTGAAACTCTTTAACCAAACACCATGCGAGGTAGCCTCAAAACAAGAAACGAACTCAGTCTCTATTGTGGAAGTAGCAGTCAAAGTCTACTTGCACTTCTCCATGACACGGCTCGGTCAGCTAACATAAAAATGTATCAAAATATTGATTTTCTAGAATCAATGCAACCCACAAAGTCCGTATTCAAATAACCAACTATTTCTAGATTGTCAGTCCGTTTATACAAAAGTATGTAACTTTTGGTATATTGAAGGTATCTCAACACTTTCTTTGTAACTTTCCAGTAGGCTATACTTGGATTACTTTGATATCTTCTCAACATTCCCATAGCAAAAGTGATGTCAGGTTGAGTGTAAACCTAAGCATACATCAAGCTTCTGACAATAGAAGCATATGGAATGTTATTCATTTGTTCTTTTTCTAGATTGTTCTTTGGGCATTGGTTCAAATTGAACCTGTCACCCTTCACAATAGTTGCTATACTTGAATAATCTTTCATTCGAAATTTCTCTAAAACCTTATTGATATAAGTTTCTTGATATAGTTTTAAAATTCATCAAGATCTATCTCTATGGATCTTAATGTCAAAACTCTTAAAGAGAAATTATTTCATTTCATGTAGCAGCACCTTATCATTAATTGCAAGTAGAAAACAATCTACATATAATACAAGAATACAAATTTCGCTCCTACTGATCTTTTGGTGTATGCATTGATCTATGACATTCTCCACAAAACTAAATGAAGAGATAACACCATGGAATCTTAAGTACCATTGATGGGATGCTTGTTTCAAGCCATATATAAATTTTGTAAGTTTGCACACCAAATGCTCACATTTACTAGAGGAGAATCATTCAAGTTGCTTCATATAAATCTCCTCCTCTAGTTCCCCATTGAGGAACACTGTTTTCACATTCATTTAATATAATTCTATATCAAAATAGGCAACCAATACCAAAACAATACGAAGAGAATCTTTCTTAGATACGGTAGAGAAGGTCTCCGTGTAATTATTTCCATCTTTTTAAGTGAATCCTTTGTCAATGAGTCTAGCTCTATATCTCTTAATGTTGCCCAATGAGTCTTTCTTAGTTTTGAAGACCCATTTGCAACTAATGGCCTTTGAACCATTAGGCAACTCAACCAAATCCCAGACATCGTTAGATGCCATAGAACTCACCTCTTCTTTCATGGCATTATACTACAAATTTGATTTATCACTATTCATGACTTACGAAAACTTTTCAAGATCATTCTCAGCTCCAATATTATAGTTAAATTTTTGTAAATACACAATATAATAACTAGGAATTGCTGATTTCTTCATTCTAGTAGATCCTTTTAATGTTGCATCAATATTATCTTGAGGAGCATGTTGATAAAAGTCGTTCAACAAATTTTGGTAAATGCTGAACAATTAGATCTACTAGATCAATATCAGTAGGTTGTGAAACTTTAATGATTGGTTGTTCAATAGCTAGTTGAACTAAAGGGGCATTACGAACAACAGTTGACCTTATACTTGAGGTGAAAGGCTGAATGTCTTAATGATCTTTCTTAAGAATAAGGTCATTCGATCGATCGCTCCCACTAATCCAGTCATTTTCAAGAAACTTAGCATTTCTTGATTCCACAATTCTAGTGGTGTGAGATGGACAGTAAAACCTATATCCTTTGAACATTTCAATATATCTAATGGAATATCACTTATAGTCTTTTGGGTCCAACTTCTTTTCTTATGGATTATAGATTCTCATTTCGGACGGGCATCTCCAAATGCACACATGTTGTAAACTTGGTTTCCCATACTTAAATAACTCAAAATGTATATGTGGAATAGCTTTGATTGGAATTCAGTTTAATATATACACTGTTGTGTTAAGTGCTTCAGTGCAAGAGAACTTAGGAATTTGAAGTTGCTAAACATACTCCGCACCTTATCTAATAAAGTTTGATTTTTTGTTTTTGCTATACCATTTTTGTCCGGATAACTAGGCATAATATATTGAGCAACTATGCTATGCTCTCGAAGAAATTCCGCAAATGGACCAAGTGCTTGTCCATCTTTAGTGTATTTACCATATAATTCTCCACATTTATCTGATCTCATGATCTTAATTTGCTTATAGCATTGTTTCTCTACTTCCGCCTTAAATACCTTAAATGTATTTAACGCTTCATGCTTATTATGAAGCAAGTAGAGATACATATAACGTGAATAGTCATCTATGAAAGAGATGCAGTATTTCTGATCATATGAGTCCATATCTGGATTAAAAATATCTGTATGTATGATTTTTAATATTTATGTACTCCTTTTGTCACATTTCTTTGTCTTGTTGGTTTGCTTTCTCTTTATGCAGTTCATACAAGTATCACAATCAATAAAATTTAAAGTATCGAGTGCTCTATTATTTACTAATCGCTTAATTTTATCTATGGGGATATGTCCCAATTTCTGGTGTCGCAATATAGAGGAATCTTCATTCACAATACATTGTTTTATACCAGCGTTCTCATGAACATGCATTGCATTATAAAAGGTATTGTCTTGTAAATTAATTTGAAAAGACCATTAGACAAAGTATCACTTCCAACAATTTCAGTTTTAAATGATTAAAAAGTTAAAAGAATAACCCAAAGGTACAAGTTTTGAAACCGAATTAAGTTACCAGAGAAACTAGGAACATAAAAGATTATTTCCAAATCCAAAATAAAGCCACTATTGAGAACTAATCTACACGTTCTAATAGCTTCCATATGCGAATGCATTTTATTTATTGGATAAATTCTTTGTTCACTTCCCAACTGATCTCCTATGATTTTGAAAACCCTACAAGAAATTTGAAATGTAGATTGTAGATCTATAATTAATCCACTAAGGGCCTGCATGGTAACGTTTCTATTTCTCCCGATTTCTGTTCTTTTGTTTCCTGAAACAAAAAAGGAACAGAAATCTGTTTGGTAACACCAACTTATTTTTCTATTCCCCGGAATAGAAAAGTGGCTAGGGAATAGATTTTAAATAGAAAAAAAAAGTAACTTATTGTTCCCGGGAACAATTTCTAGAAATAACTTACCAAAAAAAAAAAAATTCTAGAAATAAGTTTTTTTTTTCTATTTTTCTTTTGTTTTTCTTCCTTGTTGTGGCCACCGCCGGCTGCTTGCCAACCGTCGGCCACCTTCTGCCACCCGTGGCAACCATTGGCGGCCGACCGCCGAAGACGGTTGCTGCTACTCGTAGCCCACTGGCCGTCGCCCACAGCCCATTGGCCGACAACCGCCACCGTCAATCGGCAGCCTGCCATCAATAACCGCCGCATGACTGCTGCTTGCCGCCGCACGACCACCCATCGTCACTGCCGGCCGCTGCCATAAGACTGCTGCCCATAGCTCATCGGCCACCGCCCTCTCCTGTGGCCGGTGGGCTGTGGGCGGCAATCCTACGGCGGCGGTTGGCGACGACGGTCAGCGGTCGTGCGGTGGTTGTGCGGCGGTCATGCGACGATAATGCGGCGGTCGTGCGACGATCGTGCGGCGGTCATGCAGTCGTCATGGGGCAGCGGTCGGCGATCGGTGGTCCGTGAGTAAGAAGAAAAAACAAATAAATGCAAAAATTTATAAATTTTTACCAAACGCATTTCTATTCCTTTTCTATTCCAAAAAATAGAAATTTTGTATAATTACCAAACACCTTATTTTATTCAGAAATTGTTTTCGGAGTAGAAATAGAAAAAAACTATTTTTGAAAAGAAATAATTCTTCGAAATAGAAACATTGCCATGTGTACCCTTCTTCTCCTTTGCACTTTGTAGAGAAAAGAAGGAGAAGTCAGCAAAAGTGCCATTACTGCCGGAGCTCCGAACGCCCGCGAGCACCACCGCAACCTGCAAGCGTCACTCCACCCTGCCTCTGTTTTGCTGTCGCTGCGCCTCCACAGGTGCAAGCACTGCCGCACCTGGACTCCCTACCACTGCTTCTGCAGCCCGCGTCTGCCCGACCATGCCTGCACCTCCACCCGACGCTGCAAGCACCCGCCACCGCGCCTCAACCCGTCGGTGCTCGGCGCCCGTCCCCTTCGCCTGGTGCTCGACTCTCCCGCCTCTGCTCACCCATCGCCGGCGCCTGTCCCTTCCGCCCGAGCATTAACGCCATGAGCACTAGCCACTGTCTCTGCCCGCTGCGCTCTGCCCGTCGCTGACGCCATAGCAACCCGCGCCACCGTCTTTGCCCGCCTTCACCGGTCCCCCTCGAGTGACCCCCGCACCACCGCTGCTGCCTTTCTCCCCTTGAGCACCTCGGCAACCACCGCAGTAGCTCGCCCACCAGTCGCCGTGCCTTTTTCGCTTCAACCTGCAACCTTGCTTACTCAACTCATTTTCTGGTCACCATCTAGCGAGGATGTTGGATTTGCAAGCATCTAGATCTGCTGCACTCCGTCGTTTCACCCTCTCAAGCTCGAGGACGTTGCCGAGTTCCTTGCCCTAGTCGACCGTGTTGCTGCTTCCTGGTCTTTCATCACCAGCATTGACAAGGAGTCCGAACTAGTTGCTGTTGCTTGCTGCACCACTGTGATCAAGAAGCCCAAAGCCGCTGCCATCTCGTTGTTGGTCCACCCGCCACGGCCTGGCGCAAATCGTCGTTCGCGAATCCCACGCACTGGTCCCGTTTAGAGAATAAAAATTCAAGGTATTTTTTTAATGAAGTTTTGTTAGTATTGCTTAAAATGGAACATTGGATGTCGATGTTAATTATATGAATATTTTAGGCATTATCCGTAGGGTATTGTTGCCCAAAAGTCACTATAATTATTAATCTGATCCGTAAGACGTCGGATCAATTTTTTAATTATATTGATTTTTTCTGCACTTTGATAGTATTTTAACTCTTAAATCATTGTAATTATTAATTTGATCCGTAAGATTTCGGATCAATTTTTTTAATTATTTTGAACTTTCTTACATGATGTTTAGGATTAGAATAATTGTTAATTTAATCCGTGAAACAACGGATTATCTTTCCAATTATTTTAACCCTTTATTTGATAAATATCCTGAGTGGTTTAGATATAATGTTTATTTGAAAATTGCTTATCTTGGAAAATACCCAAAAAAAATCAAATTGTGTATCGGGTAGGGGTTTCATAAATTAAGATCGATTTCTTTTATTAGATTATATGTTATGGTATATATAGGATTTCATGATAGCAATGTCTAGTTTGAATATGATTGCATGTTTAGATAATTTTAGAATATATTAGAATAGGATCTAAATAACATTTTCTTTCATAGATAGGATCCTAGATGATGTTTGCACATTTTAATAATCTCATTTAAAAAAAATAGTTTTCTGAGATAGGATAGGGTGTTTAAGTTAAATTAATCCCTAAAATAGATTAGGAAATTATTCATTTTAGATAGTTTAATTAGGTTTTTTATTATGAATTTTAATTCAAAAAAATACAAAAATATTAGGTGCATGTCAAATAGTTTGCATGTTAGGTTCATTTAATTAGAAATTGCTCGTTAATAAAGTTAGATCATGTAGTTTTTTTTTTTTGGTCGAATAGGTCATGTAGTTAAAGTGCATGTTATATACTAAAATTCCGATTTCAAGATAAAAGAAAACCCAAAAAATAATTGTATGCTTTATGTGTTTAATTCTTTTGATGCAATTTATTTGATTTAGTGAGTGTTTAATAATGGTTGAGCATTCGTGTGATCACTCTATTGCATGATAGCAATTTAGGCTAAAACCAAATCAAATTGCCTGCAAAGATATTTTTGGAAATAAAAAGAATGGTACCGAAAGGGCATTAGAGAAGTCTAATGTAATCAAGAGAAGTCTAGTGTAATCAAGTCCCCGTACCGAAAGTCTCTGGTTTGTAGGAATAAAATAATTCTCCCGTTATTTTACTTAGGTGTCTAATCGATCTACCATGAACTGATTAGTGGCGACTCCTAGCTGATAATCTTTTGCATGCTAAATATTTGAACATAAGTCGCGAATTGATATGAGCTTGGAAGAGCCAGAGCAAAGTTTAAGACTTAGTAGTCCATTAGCCAAACCCTAGATAGCGCACCCAAGATTAGGTCGCGACAATTTGGAAACAAGATTTTTTTCTTATTTCTTCATTTGAAACGGGCTCTTATTCTATTTCTGCATTCTTTCTAAATTCAAGGACTAACTACTGAATCACAAATAAAAAACAGGAAATGGATTCATAGGTTTGATGCCTTGTAATAGAACTTAGGGTTAATAGATCGCATAGATTCAACAAATGAGGTGGGTTCATCAACAATTCAAAGATGAAAAAATGGTAAAAAAGAAAGCATTTCTTCCTCTTCTGTATCTTGCATATTTTTGCCCTGGTAGATCTCTCTCATTTAATAAAAGTCTTGAATTCTGGATTACTAAAAGTTTTGAGTTTTTTCATCTAGCTAGAAAGGGATGTGGTCACTAGAGGAGAAGCTGAGGCAATTATCTTCAAGCGCTCGGACAGCCGTGTTACGGATTGGCGAGGAAGGTGGTAGTATCCAATGGAGCATTAATTTGAGCCCCGACCTTAATATATTTGGCAATAGGTTCTCTCTCACTTAGTCACTCACTCAGTCAGTAAACAAAGGCAACGAATGTTAAATTAGTGAATCTCTCTCACTCACTCAGTAAATAAACTTGATGCATGTTAAATTAGTGAATATCTTTAATGACTAAATAGAATTTTTTTTAGTATTGGTAAAGATTCATTAGTATTATCTAAGCCAAAAGAATGCAATTGTGGCGCTTATTTTTCATGTCACAACCTCAAATTAATGCTGATAAATTCTTGTACTCCTCTTCATTCCGAAGATGGGATCATAAGTAACCAGCTTTGCTTTGTGACTAATGGCGGTCGGCGGTGGTGGTCGTGCAGCGTGCGGCGGTCATGCGACGATTGTGCAACGGTTGTGCAATGATCGTGCGGTGGTCATGCGGCATTGTCTATACCATCTCCAACAATTATATTGCTGTTAACTAAACCATTTTTGGTTATTTTCAAATATGAGCTGAAGAAAATGTTTGCAACTTGTAATCTATTATCTTATTTCTCTTGACTATTTCATTGATGCATACTACTCATGTCACTGTAAATTCAGACAGTCTGCTATATCTTCACCAAATGATAACAATTTATCCAGTCCACAAGACACGGCTGTAGAAGAGGAAAGTGACCTGCATCCGTCAAGAAGCAAGTGGAGCCTCCCAATCTCTGTCTTCTTCAGAGATGCAAGGTAAGATTTTCTGGCGACGGTGTATCTTCAGCATTTCTTTATGCTTCCTGCTCCAGAAAAATGAATCTATACCTCTTGTAGAGTGAGGTCTAAAGCCAAGTGAAAGAAATTACCTCCAATTCCATATTGTGATTTATTAGTGGCTCCAATTTGGAATCTTCCACTACTGCTATCTCCTTTCTGATAGGAGGAGGAGCTTGCTTAATAGCTAACTTTATTGCTTCCTTCCCAAGGATGACCACGGTGTGTGCTTCATCTAGTAGGCTGCACATGTTGTCCAAAGCATTCTGTAGCTTCTCAATTTTTTGGTTTTTGGTTTCTTCCAAGTCAATATGCAATGGGACAGGTATTTTCATAATTAAATGATGTAAATCAAGAGTATCTCTATGTGTACAAAATAATTAAGACATGCTCGTTCGTACTAAAAAAACGTACTTGTGGGTCCTTTGTGCCTGTGAATTAATCAAACATTCCTCTAGTGTGCTACTCGTCGTTTTATGCAACATTTAGTGAAAATTTGGCATCTCTAGCAGTAGAGAAATGAGTATGTGCTTACCCTTGTCTACTCTACGCCAAAATGATATCTTGGCAAAGCTAGTCTAACTAAATTGATGAGAGATTAATGGATTTGGAGTCCTCTATTTGTTATGCCATGAACATAATAACAAATAAACATAATAACAAATAAGATTGTCTAATTATTAGGATGTGGTTGCCCCCATCTCATACCATAACACATAATGAACTCCCATTGTAGAGAGGGCAATGCTACTGAGACTACACGTCAGGTGAGCACTAAGTACTTTGAGATTGCGTCTTGCATATGTTTCATGGTCTAATTTTGTCTTGAAGCTTCATCCAAAACAATTCAATATATTATACCCTCAAGTGCTTTTCAAGTTGTAATTGCCACGTTAGCTATTATACACACTTCTCGAGCTTGTCCTTAGCTTCCTTAAGTGTGCCCGTTTCTCTGGCAGCATGCATTAGAAGACTCTTGATTATATAATGGAAAACTAGTTTAGTTTTTGAAGTAGATAAGAGAACAGCTTGAACCTTTTTACCATCCTTGGCTTTTTAAGATCCTTTCTAGCTAATTTTGCTCTCCAGAGGCATTGAAAAATAAGAGTTGCCTTTTGAGCTGTGAATAAGCAGGAAGAGCTTCATATCTTCGCCATTATGACTACATGTATAGGAAAGAGTTGATGATAAATCAAAAAGAAGTTGGACCACAATTAATCTCCATTTTTTGTAAAAGCTCATTCAAATTATGACGATTACCTGAAGTGCGGTGATAAGGAACTCATGATCATTTAGGAGGAGGAGAAGAAACTTATGTTGATTAGAAAAGAACTTACAGCATCATTGTGCCCAAGAAGTTACCTGCCCACACTACAAGAAGTCTGTCAAGTATATGTTTCCTCCATGCAAAAATTATGGAAAGCAATTTTTATTCATTTAAAGCAAATACAATGCCCCTTATGATGGAAGCAACAATTTTCATCTTTCTAAGTATGATGTGAGGCTACTAAATTCTTATTCTGAAGGTTGTAGATTATCTTCACTGTGAACCCAGAATGTAAAACAAAGAAAAATTCTTTTGTATTTCCTGATAGAAGTAGTCCAAAGAGTCCCACATTGTCACAGATGTGACGGTCTATTTGAAAATCTACTACTATCTTGGGCAAGAAAATTTTCCTTAGGTGTCTAATCAGACTACCATGAACTGATTAGTGGTGACTTCTAACTGATAATCTTTTGCATGCTAAATATTTGAACCTAAGTCGTGAATTAATATGGGCTTGGGAGAGCCAGAGCTAAGTTTAAGACTCAATAGTCCATTAGCCAAACCCTAGGTAGCGCACCCAAGATTAGGTCGTGACAATTTGGAAACAAGATTTTTTCTTATTTCTTCATTTGAAATGGGCTGTTATTCTATTTCTGCATTCTTTCTAAATTCAAGGACTAACTTCTAAATCACAAATAAAAAACAGGGAATAGATTCATAGGTCTGATGCCTTGTAATAGAACTTAGGGTTAATAGATCACATAGATTCAACAAATGAGGTGGGTTCATCAACAATTCAAAGATTAAAAAATGGTAAAGAAGAAAACATTTCTTCCTCTTATGTATCTTGCATATTTTTGCCCGGTAGATCTCTCTCATTTAATAAAAGTCTTGAATTTTGGATTACTAAAAGTTTTGAGTTTTTTCATCCAGCTAGAAAGGGATGTGGTCACTAAAGGAGAAGCTGAGGCAATTATCTTCAAGCGCTCGGACAGCCGTGTTACGGACTGGCGAGGAAGGTGGTAGTATTCAATGGAGCATTAATTTGAGCTCCGACCTCAACATATTTGGCAATAGGTTCTCTATCACTTAGTCACTCACTCAGTCAGTATACAAAGGCAACGGATGTTAAATTAGTGAATCTCTCTCACTCACTCAGTAAATAAACTTGATGCATGTTAAATTAGTGAATATCTTTAATGACATTAGATAGAATTTTTTTTAGTATTGGTAAAGATTCATTAGCATTATCTGAGCCAAAAGAATGCAGTTGTGACGCTTATTTTTCATGTCACAACCTCAAATTAATGCTGATAAATTCTTGTAATCCTCTTCATTCCGAAGATGGGATCATAAGTAACCAGCTTTGCTTTGTGACTAATGGTGGTCGGCGGCGACGGTCGGCGGTCGTGTGGCAGTTGTGCGACGGTCGTGCGGCGGTCTTGCGACGATCGTGCGGCGGTTGTGCGGCAGTCATGGGGGCGGTGGTCGACGGTTCGTGAGTAAGAAGAAAAAATAAATAAATGCAAAAATTTATAAATATTTACCAAACACATTTCTATTCTTTTTCTATTCCAAGAATAGAAATTTTGTATAATTATCAAACACCTTATTTTACTCAGAAATTGTTTTTTTTTTGGTAAGGTAAGTAATAATAAGGGGGAGGTCAAAAAGTATAGACAAACGGCTTCAAAGAACTGTCACTCAAGATGAACAGGCTCATGATGAGTGAGAGGAAGCCGAAAAAAGGCCAATCGGCCGACAGCACCAAAACAAGACAACACGCCAAAGGAAGAACACAAAGCAGCACCAAGTGTCTACCCAGGCAAGGCCAACTCAGACGTCGAAGATAGCAAGGTCCACTTCCCAGGAACGTTGCACTCTTCTGTTTCTTGGGGAATCCTCCACATTCTTGAAGGTGCAAGCCTTATCTTTAACAACCTTTAGAAGGTGCTTCTTCATAGCCGAAGAAGAAATCTGCACACCCCTGAAGAGAATATCATTTCTATTCTTCCAAATGATGTGGCAGAGTGCTCCAAAAGAGAATCGGCCGATGCATTTATAAAACTCAGAAATTGTTCTCGGAGTAGAAATAGAAAAAAACTATTTCTGAAAAGAAATAATTCTTCGAAATAGAAACGTTGCTATGCGCACCATAAGTATTATGACTCACATCAACCTTATTAGATTCATAACAAATATAAGAAATTTGATTAACTTTCTTCTCGAGCTAGCCCTTAAATCTAATGCAAATTCTTCCTTATATGCCCATTCCTTTTACAGAAGAAACATTTGTATTATTTCTTAACGTCAGCTTGGGGAGGTATCTTACCTTTACCCTTTTGCTTGCTATGACCTTTATTCTTTCCTAATGTTGCAAATTAGGACTTTCTCCTGATTCCATAATCAATCTTATTTTTACCCTTCTGCTTGCCATGACCTTTATTCTTTCCTAATGTTGTCAAATAAGCACTTTCTCCTGATTCCATAATCAGTCTTTTTTCCTCTTGAATACATATGATCATGAGTTCATTAATTGACCATTTATTCTTATCCTGTAAGAGATATTGAAAGGTGCATACTGTTGTGGCAGGGTGTTCAGAACCACAAAAAACGATTCGGATATCTCAACCTTAAGGTTCTTAAGCTAAGTTGCAATGTCCCCTCATCTGCTCATATACACCTCTAACACCAGTGAGCTTCAACGATGAAAACTTCATAATTAGGGTCATGACACGCACTTTCTCTAAAGTTTCAAATTGTGCATCAATGGCCTTAAATAAAGTTTTAGTATTGCTATGTTGAGCAACTGAATCACGGATACTAAGAGATATTCTAGTCTTTATGAACATTGCATTAAGACAGTTGGATCGCTCCCATTATTCATAAAGGGCTATCTTAGTTCCAGTGCTCGAATTAGTAGGAGCAGGTGGTTCATCTTTCTTTATAGCATAGTCAATGTCCATGCACCCCAATTGAAAAAAAAATTAACTTCTTCAAAACTTTAAAATTTTCACCATTCAGTATGGGAACATCATTTTTAAATTCAGAGAAATTCATAGGTTGTAAAACTACATATCAAATAATCATGCTTATGTCACAAAATTCAAGGGAAATTATACAGAAATTCATGTTTTATTAATGTAAACATGTCACAAATATGAATCACATAATATAAAAACTGTGCATGGGCTACCATTTTTAATTTAAATAGATTCATGAACACTTCATGAAGAAATTATCATATTATATTCCTTTCCTTAATCCTTGTGGGTAAATTAAGAAAAATAATATGATATTTCATCATAATTAATCATATTAATATAATGAAAATTCATGTTGGATAAAATTCATCATATTAATAAGATTAATCATAATCAATGTCCGTTTCTAAATGTGATCCAGAGGCTCTTAATATATAATTTAACTACTTAAAGATACAATGGCTATTCTCTAATTAATTAAAATATATGGATCACAGGACATTTAATTTCATACATAAAAAACACAAAAATGCATGAAGGGCAAAATAGTAATTTAATGCCACCAAGCATAATTTCAGCCAATGGCCAAAATGTAAATTAATGCACCAATGGCAAAACAATAAATTAATTCAGCCAAGGGCAGAACCATAAATTCAACGGTGGTTCGCATTTCGGTTACAACCATAAAAATCGTAAATGCTTTGTAACTGATGATTTAGGTGGGAAAAGGCTTGGTGGTGGCAATTGGCTATCTGCAAGTCATGGCATCGCAGAGGATACATCTGATCTGGTCAGGTTTTGCAAGTATTGGAAATGGGTTAAGCGAGTCTATTGATTATCTAAACGAGTATTGGGATTCTGACGATATTGGACATATGAGGCAGCCTATTGAGGATGAGGCCTGGTTTCTGGCCCATGAAATAGACTATCCCAGTGATAATGAGAAGGGAACTGGCTGTGGGAGTGTTCCTGACCCACAGGAAGGAGGTCGAATTAAAGATGAGGACGACGACCAATCTTTTGCCGAGGAGGATTCTCACTTCTCTGGGGAGCAATTTCTTCAATCAAAGAACATGGAACCAGTTTCAGCTTTAGATGATCCGATGGGGTTGTCAGTGAGAGAAGTTTATGGCAGGGTGGAGGAGAATGATTTAATCGCACAATATGATGGACAGCTGTTGGATGAGGAAGAACTGAATTTCATGCGTGCGGAACCTGTGTGTCAAGGTTTTGTCGCACAAATAGATGAGGGATGAGAAGGTTCTGAATGATTGTGGAAGGCCGCAGCTGGATTATATATGTCTTGTTGATGATCAACACGGTTCTGTCAGATCAATTGGTCTGGGCATCAACTGTGATGCTGCTGATTTTGGGAGTGAAGTCCAAGAAAGTTTAGGGGCAGCAGCGAAGGAGATTTAGAGTACCTCCTTGATCATGCTGTTGGACCTGCATCCAAACAGAAGTGAAGGGTCAAATAGATGGGGGCTTTTCATTCCCTCCTCCCTTGAGGGATGAGGAGTTGCTTCATGCAGGCTCTAGCAAATCCTTATGGTCAGAGAACTTCAATGCTATTGTGAATGATGTAAACGAGCCGAGGTTGAATGCTTCCATGGGAGCTGATGACATGCTAGACACATGGAAAAGGAAAAGCCGTGACTTTTCCACTGTGAAAAGTTCAAGAGATGAAGATAATGCGAATGCTGTAAGATGAGCGAACTCTTTTCCATCCTCGCTATCAAATTATGGTTATGCTGAAAGAGATCGCATCAAGAAAGAAGAGGATGAAAAACCAGGTATGAGAGAGGACCACCCAGTGGCATCCCTGGAGGATGAGGAAGCTGCCGTGGCGCAGGAGCAAGTAAGGCAAATCAAGGCATCAAGGCTCAGGAAGAGGAATTTGAGACATTTTAATCTCAAAATTGTCCAAAGGAAAAACAGGCACGCGTTGCTTTTACCTGCTATTTCTTTTCCCTTTCTTCATTAACAGTATTTATATGACTTAAAGTTAATGTTAGAGTTTGAATCCTAAAGTTTTCTCAATTTACTTCTGAACGGATGTACTCTGTGATGTTCAGAACCAGCTTTGAGGACAAGAACTTTCATGTTGTTTTGAATTCAGTCATTGCTGGGCGGTATCATGTCACTGAATATCTTGGCTCTGCTGCATTTAGTAAGGCCATACGAGCTCGTGATCCGCATAGCAGCATGGATGTATGTGTTAAAGTTATAAAAAAAACAACAAAGACTTCTTTGATCGAGCTTGGATGAAATAAAGCTTCTCAAGTATGTCAACAAGCATGATCCTGCCGACAAGTGCCACATCCTCCGTTTGTATGATTATTTATTATTTTTACTATCGAGTAAGTGGAATTTTTTGCGTAGCTCTATGTTACGTCCTTATGGAACGAGAGATTTTTTCTTTTCAGAAATTGTGCTTGATTACTTTGTCGATGCTAGGGCAATTTTCTTCTTAAACCGTTAATGCATTATTCTCTAATTAGTCGAATTTTTAGTTTGGTTCGAAGGTGTAGTGTCAAACATTCTTGGAGAGTGATAGTGCAACACCTTCGTAATTTAAGAGGAAAGGTTATCAGGTTATGGAGGTTGGGCAGAGAGAGGGGGGTGTTCTAGTGTTGATGCTTTGGAACTAATATGGCTCTGATCTTGGTCAAAGACATATGAGATTCTTGTTTGAAGCTGTCAACTAGTAGATATTGAATCAAGATCGGTATAGATGAATGATATAGTGGAGTTGGTGCTCCCCGGGAACTATCAGCCTTGATGTTTTTGTCATTCTTAACTTGTCAGTTGAGTTGCTATTTCTGCATGGTAACTTGAGGCTGTAGCTCCTGATACGGTATCTGTCAGTAGAAGAAAGACAAGTTTGGTAGCAATATCTAGTCCTAAGATGAAGATGTTTGTTTCTCAATGAACGGCAATTTGAGAATGTGTTTCCACTATAATTGTATCTCTCATGATGTATTTGAGGGTAGTCAATTATGGATTGGAACGGTTACTCAAATTTTAAGCTGCCTATTTGTCGCTGTAATTGATAAGTTCATTGGCTGCACAAGATCCATGTTTCCTAGAGCTATTCCTTTGCTTTTAATTAGTTCCTCATGCAAGTTATCAGCTTAATTACCGCTTGAAGGTCACACAGTCTAGCTGCAGTTGGTCGTTGACATTATTTTTCATATGAGCCTAAAGAAAAAAAGAATTTCTTAAATTATAGTTGCAACAAGATTAAATTAAGTCTACCCAAAGAAAATTCAGTTTCATCGAAAGAAATTCATCAAATAAAAAAATTAACTGAGGGAGAAAAACTAGGGGTGCGCATGACAACCATTCTATTCCAGAAATAGTTTCTGGAACAGAAATAGATTTTTCTATTTCTATTTCTAGAAGAGTTTCTAAGCAAAAATAATCATTTGATAATGACACAAAATTTCTACTCTAAAAATTGAAATTCGTTTGATAACGACACAAAATTTCTTCCTTTCGGACTGCGGTGGCGGCGGCGGCGGTGTGATGAGCGGCGGGCGGTAGGTGATCATGACGGCAATGGTGTGTCTGCGATCGCATTGCCGGCGGCGAGGGCTGGCGGGCGGGCGGCGACCGACGGACGGTGATCGGTGGCAACGGATGAAGGACCGGTTGACGAATGATGATAAAATTTTTTATTTCTCATTTCTATTTCAGAAATAGAGAAGTAGAAAATTTCTACTTCTGATTTCTATTCCAAACCTATTTCTGGAATGGAAATCTATTCCAGAAATAGAAAAACGGAAGAAGTTTATCAAATGGATTTCTATTCCAGAAACAGGTTTGGAATAGAAAAATTATTTCTGGAACAGAAATTTTGGTTTGTCATGCACCCCCTAAAAGTCCAATGATCTACTTAGAACATTGGGCATGCTAGTTTAGTCTCCCTTAGACCAACTTACAGAATTTACAAAAGAATAAATTTCATGTGCTGGATTGTGCTTTGTTCTAAAGAGTCGTTAAATCTACCAAATAATTCATAAGAATAGCAGGACCAAAGGTCCATGCCTATTTACAAAAGAATTTCATAAAAGAATTTCTTAAAGTATAGTTTACTTGTTGTAAGTGTTGTGCCACAGATTAAATCTATCCAAAGAAAATTCAGTTTCATCAGAAGAAATTCATCAAAAAAAAAAAAAAAAAACTTAGGAAGAGAAACTAAAATCCCATTGGTCTACTTAGAACACTAGGTATGGCATAACTTATAGAATTTGTATGTTAGTTTAGTCTCACTTAGACCAGCTTATAGAATTTACAAAAGAATTTCATGTGCTGGATTGTGCTCAATGCTTTAGAACCCAATGGAGAATTTCATAAAATATAGATTACTTGTTTTGCTTTGTTCAAGTGGATTTAATCTACCCAAAGGAAATTCAGTTTCATCAAAAGAAATTCACCAAACAAAATAATTAAATTTTGAAGCTTACGGAGAAAAATTGGAATCCGAATGGTTAGTCCCCCTTAGACCTGCTTAGAGAATTTACAAAAGAATTTCATAAAATAAATCAAGACCAAATCTTGTCGACTCGGGAGAGAAACTAAAATTCCAATGGTTGAGGCACATTAGTTTAGTTTCTGACGCGACCCAAAGAAAATTTCAAAATTGATAAGCCTCTGGAATGTCGAATCGGGTGCCTATAATTAAGTGCCTAGAATGATAATGCGTGAAAATAAAAATCAATCAATTAATTGAAATTAAAGTAAATAGACATCACAGTTTCTATTCTAATTTCCACAATTTCTATTCTAATTTCTATTCTAAGTGCAAAAGAAAAAGGAAACCCGCAACTCTTTGGGTGTTTACTACATTACAATGGAAAAAAAATTACAACCCAATAGAAAAAAAAACCAAGACAACAAAGAGTCAAGAGCCGGATGGCACATCGACAAAGTCATCGTTTTCATGCTTGCTTGGCCATCTTACAATAAGGTTAAAGGTTAAAGCTAAACTATGTAATTCAACACCAAGACAATTAATGATCCAAACAAAACAATCATTAGACTATCAATGATCCAAATAAGACAATTAATGCTCCAAACAAGAGATGAATTCATGAATTGCATTCAAATGGTTTTAAATGGCCTTAGAGGCGGCTTAGACACCTATTTGATTAATTTGTTTAATTTACGATCCATTTGGTCCTCCGTTAAGTCCATGATCAAGTGAATCCAAGAGTTACCAGTGTTCCTAACATGTATTCACATGTAGGCATGCATTTAGACCTAACAGTACAGGTTCTCAAACAAACAATTAATCAAAAAGTGAACAAACGAATTGTTTTTTATACCTAACGGTATAGGCATGCATTTACCTATGTTCCTAACATGTATTTCCCTAATTGCTTCAATTTATGTTGTTCTTTGTAGGGAAGTGGACAAAGAAATTGTTGTTCACTTTTTAAAGATGAATGTTGGCACCTGTCGCCTACGCGCACACCATTATGTCGGTTGAGTGCGTAAATTTTTTTTTTTCTCATTCTTTTGGAGGTCTTTACTTCTTTCAACACTGCCCAGAAATGGAAATCGTGGTTCTGAACTTGCATTAGGATCGTAGCTTTGTTTGAAAAGACTTCTAATGTCGAACCATCAAATGAACATTTAATGAATAAAATGTTGAAAGGAGCAATCTTCTGGTGAGTGTTAGTGGGTGTATTTCCCTAATTGCTTCAATTTATGTTGCTCTTTATAGGGAAGTGGACAAACGAATTGTTGTTCACTCTCTTAAAATGAATGTTGGCACCTGTCACCTATGCGTGCACCACTATATCGGTTGAGTGAGTTAAAAAAATTTTCTTGTTCTTTTGGAGGTCTTTACTTCTTTCAACACTGCCCAGAAATGAAAATTGAGGAGCTTTGTTTGAAAAGACTTCTAACGCTGAACCATCAAGCCAACTTTCTAATGTATAAAATGTTTAGAGGGGCAATCTTCTGGTGGGTGTATTTCCTATGTTTGCTATATCATTGTGGTGCCACAGCCATACACCCGTCGTTATGTTGGCATAATATTTATTCGTGGGTAAACATAATCAATCAATGGACGAGCCTAAGTGGCCATGCTTAGTATTGAGCCCAAAAATCATTATCCAAATATATTAATGACTTAAAAAAATTGTGATACCTTGTGTCATAAAATTGATAGAGCATGGTTAATAATGTCAAAGAAGGGAATAGCTCACTTATTTGGTCAGTTGGGTCCACTGCTCCAACTTTAAAATCTATTTATGGCTAGCAGGCATGTTTATACTTTTCTTATCTAGATGTATCTATGGCGCGTCACAGATTAATTAAAATTAGATCTAGACATTGAAATGTATCAATTGGGAAATAAACAAGCATACACAATAAAGTCGGGTCTAATTTTCGAATTGATTTGGGTTTGACCTATCCATTCAAAGTAACGTTTTCTAAACTACATTTTCTCAACTTGGAATAAATGAGCCGGTTCAACTGGCCAATTGAGCCTTATGTACACTCATGTCAGATTGGATCACTTATGTGACATAACCGACCAATTGAGCTAGGGTGCTTTTGTTGGATTGGATTGGGGACCGAGTTTGGAAAAAAATCCAGATCCAGCCCCGAACCATGAGGAGGTTAGATAAAAAAAAAAACAGGATCAAATAGAGAGAAACTATAATGCAATGGTCTATGCCTATACAGTTTACTTTTTGTGCGTGTTGTGCAACAAGATTAAATCTACCCAAAGAAATTTCAGTTTAATCAAAATAATTTCATCAAACCAAAAAAATTAATTAGGGAGAGAAACTAGAATCCCAATGATTTACTTAGAACACCGAGCATGTTAGTTTAGTCTCCCTTAGACCAGCTTATAGAATTTAAAAATAATGAATTTCATGTGTTGGACTGTGCTTTGTTCTAAAGAGTTGTTAAATCTATTAAAAGCAGGACCGAATATAGGGGGACTTAAATCCAATGGTTTATGCCTATATACAAAAGAATTTCACAAAAGAAGTTCTTAGAATATAGTTTACTTGTGCGACAAGATTAAATCTACCCAAAGAAAATCCAGTTTCATCAGAAGAAATTCATCAAACAAAAAAAATAAACTTAGAGACAGAAACTAGAATCCTAATGGTCTACTTAAAACACAGGGCATGTTATTTAGTCTCCCTCATATCAACTTGTAAAATTCACAAAAGAATTAATTTCTCGAGGAATATAATTCCTAATCATGCATATAACACCGAAAGGGAAGTAGGAAGCTAATGACACGGCCCACGGACGAAGCATGTTCCAAGACCATCCGTGATGCGGCCGTGTCACGCATAAGGGCTTTGCTCGCGGACAGCCCTAACTGATCCATGAACGATCCACAAACTGTGCACGATCAGCCCATGTGCAACTCGGACAAAAGCCCGTGCACGACCAGTGATCGACCCATGATCAATGTTCGGCCAGCCCATGTGCACCCTGTGACCGTTCACCTACTCCATGTCAAGCGGCCCTGCTGACCTTGATCTTGCTTCTGACACACGCCCATAGGCTTTCCTAAGGGCTAGAGTCATTGGGTGGCTTGATCGGTAGACTTGTAATGATGATGCATATTCAAACATCACCATTGGATCGGAGGGACGATCAACGGCTAGGATAAGACCCGCACTTGTATAAATAGGGGTCCCTCCCCCTCGTGTTCAACTCGTTCACAAGCAAATACATTCGTTTCTTTGTGTATTCGACCCTCGTGCTTGTGCGTGTGCGTGTGCGTGAAAGGCTAATTTGGGATCGAAAATCCTAAAGCCGCACGCGTTTGATTGATCGTAATCAACCAACCCGTGACACTAATGTGACATCCTGAGCTATCGCCGAAAGGAAAACGCTGATCGGAAGGAGGGAGGAACTATGGCCACCGAGTCAAACGCGGATTATTCACCACATCACATGCAAACACCATGAAAAACATAAAAATCAGATGCGCTTCAACAATATATGAACAATCGAGCACTAAACAAAACTTCTAAAGTCGATAAGACATCATGCATTTCGGGGTCTCATTCAAGCATTTTGTCGAGCGGTTGATGTGCAATTCAAGATGTGAAATCTGAGCTAGATTTTAACACGATTTTCAGTCTGAACATGCTACACATGGCTCTAGATCATCATTTTTCATTATAAACAGTTTCAATTTCACTCACTTCGGTCAAACTATCAACAAAAGTAAAAACTTTACGCTTTAGCGAAGAAGAGGAACATAAGGCACTCAGGAGACATTACTTGGTTCGAGGACGAGACTGCAGTGGACATGGCCGTCTGGTTGGCTCCGGGGAACGCGAACGACCTCCTTAGCTTTCTCTCTCGCTGGTAGTCCTGCTATGGTTGAAGTTTCCCCCTTTCACCGAAGCTCTCCCCCTGCCTTGTATTTCGTCCGGCCGAGGATCTTCTTTGAGCGAGCTCTCGTCTAGCTTTTTTCTCTTCTTCTCTTTCTATCTCTGGTTCTCTTCACTCTCATTTTTTTTTTTTTGGTCAAAAGTAATAATATATTGAGTTTTGAGCCAAACATTTACACAAGAACTGGCGCCACAAAACTTGCACTCATGAAGACAATAAGTCTAAACGAGTGGAAGGGAGCCGGATGCAAAAGAATTCCGCAAGAGCGGCCAAAGCGAATACCAGCCTAAACAACAGGCAAATGAGGAAAGAGGAGGCCACGCATGGCCAAAAGGAACCCAACCTCGACAAAACAACCAAAACAAAGGACAAACAACAAAGAAATAAAACAGTCACAAAACACCAAGGAGGGGTCACCGCCTTAGACGAACAGCAGCCAAACCAGTCAAGGTGAACACGGCCCCAGCCGAAGGAAGAAGGCGGAAGGCCTTCATACAGCAAGCGCTCGAGAAGACAACGGCCGCGACCCAACCACAAGCTGTCTTTGAACCACTCCAAAGAACACTAAGGATTCGCCGGATGAGGAGAGAAGATGCAAGGATCTATTCCCCAATTACGCTGGAGTCTTCTGTTTCTTGGATTATCCTCAACGTTTCTGAAAGTTAAGGTCTTGTCCTTCACTACTTTGATGAGATGATTTTTAACCACCACAACTGCGATCGTGTGATCTTTGAAGAGTATATTGTTCTTGTACGTCCAAATAAGGTGGCAAAGAGCACCAAAAGAAAAGCGGTCAATGGAGCGATAAAAGTCCTTACTGGAGAGGAACTTCATCGCCCACTGAAGGTTCTCTTCACTCTCGTTTTTGCTCTCTTTTCCTCTGGTTTTTTTCAAGCAGACCCTCTCCTTAGCCTTCTGTCCCTAGCCGAAAATCCTGTTGAAATAATTTGTTATTATAAAAGAGGTGTTTCTTAGAGGATATATGACTTTTTGTTAAAACAAGACATGACTCTTGATTAAAGAAAACGTGACTTTTGGTTATGAAAAGAGGCGGTTCTTTATTCTAAAAAGGAAGTTATCGGTTGTTATGAAATGAAGTGACTCGTGACATGAAAAGTGGTGATGATTGGGGATAAGGTACTTATACCTAAGAGATGTGTTGATTGTTTGTATATGAATAGACACCACTTAACACATTATTTATAGTAACCATAACTACTGAAAAACACTTCTTCTTCTGAGCTCTCTCTTTTCTCTTTTCATACACACAACGTTAACACATTCAAGGAGAAATTCCAAGAAGAGAGATTCTAGTAATTGTTGAACTTGTTTTTTTGCGGCTTTGGCGTACATCTAGAGGTATATTTGTTCTAAACCCGATAGCAACAATAGTTGGGACAAATAATACCTAGATAGTGATTGTCATTACGCATCAAAGTATCAAAGATCTACTACTACTTCTCCATCTTCTTCAACAATCAAATTTCCCAACAAATCCTCCTCCCTCTGCTTACGTCTCTCCTCTCTTCATCTCCTTTTCATTTTTCTTGGTTTTCTTTCCCTGTGTATTTCTCAGAACAACCCCTAAAGAAGAAGAACCAGCCCCCTTCTTCCCCGAGCTCTCTCTCTCAAAGGCTCCTTTTTACTGTTTCTTTTTTTTTTCTCAGTCGAAGCTCTCTGTCACTCTCTGAATGTAGACATTCTTTCTTCGAGCATTTTTTCTTCATGTCGTCGAGCATGTCCCTGCTCATGCCCTCCTCGCTTCTGCTTGAATCCCTTAGGCGTCCCTCTCCCTCACCTATTCTTGGACACGCTCACGTCACTTGCTCGTCGCTTCTCACCCTCGCTCACGGGCGCTCCTTTATTCTGTCGCAGCACGTCACTCTTCTTTTTCCTCGGTCAGGGAAGCTTCCCGATGCGGGAAAGGGCGATGCGTGCGTGAAGAAGAAGAAGAAGGGCCAGGCTTAAAAACAAAGGGAAGCTGGGCCAGAGGGGTGAGCCGAAAAGTCAATTGGGCTGGACGAGCCGGCCCACTCAATTTCCCTTTTTTTTTTTTAATTTCCTTTAAATTTGTTCCATTTTACTCAATTTTCAATTTTCAATTTCTTGGCTTTTTATCTTTTATCCCTTATATATATATATATATTTATATTTTTGTAAAATAAATAAGTATTGAAAATGTCGACAAAAATTTAGTTGTCAACACCACTAAACCTCTTTTTAATATTTCAAAAAAGAAAACCGAAAAATCGAATCTATCCGAGTCTTTGGTTCAAGTAATTCAGGGTGCAGTTTGGTTCAATGTTAATGCACACTAAAATGGTTCGGTTTAAGTTTTGTGAAATCTGAATGCAATTGTTAACAATCCTACTTGTTAGCTCACTCAAAATGTAGAGAGAGAAAGAGTTTAGAGAGAAAAGCTATGGGAGAGTGTCTCTACTACATAATTATTTAATGATACAAATGAGGGAAAGAGTTCCCCTATTTATAGTAGAGTCTTGCCCATTACAACTGTAAATTTCCTCTCGATTTAACAATGGTGATTGCATTTCTCCATCTATGAGCTACCAACATTTAAGACAAGAATCACCATCCGCTGCAGCTGGTTTGGGCTCTTTCCCCCTCACAAATGGGAGAAAGTCGAATCACAGAGACGTCGTTAGGGATTATTAGCTGGAGTACTGTGGTGGTGGGTCCTGCAGTCGCTTCCTAGAATTTGCTCACCGGCTGTCGGCTTACGGAGTTCCCTAGATCACAAAAAAAAAAAAAAACATTTAAGATAAGAATTCTCTAAAACATAGTGTATTTACCGTATCATCCATCCTTGGGAATATTCTAGACCACTCTGAATTTAAGTAGGGAGCCTACTAATCAAGCCCTCTTCAGTCACGACCCACCTTTAAATATAACCAAAATCAAAGTCACTTAAAATAAAAACTAGACTCATGCAATAAAGAGAAATCTACGCCCACTAAACCAACTTAAGCTCAACCCAATGAAGCCCTCCACGCATTTGTTTCTCTCTAGTCATTGCTTTCCTCAAAGAACCAACTCCTTTCCCAAGATAAACTCTCGTTGCAAATTCCTTTCACTCCCGGTGGTCATCCCAGCTATCATTTAAACCCTGTTTTTTTTTGGTCGAACATTTAAATTCTGTTGATTCCGGCCATTATCGCACTATTCCTGACGATGGTTTCCAATCACAGGATCCTCCTTTGCTCCCATCCAACCATGGATTCCTACTTTTTTTTATCTCCGACTACCTCATCTGATCATTATCAACACAGCTAAGCGGCCCGCGATTTAGATATTAACCTACATTAGCACCCCTACTTAAAATGTGATTCCAGAGAGCGAGATATGTCATTCTACGGCCACCAGCCGCCATGGAGGTAAGGGTGTCAAAACTGAACAAAAAGATCCGAATCAAATTTTCATGCATTTTCGATTCTAGTTGGGTGTTTGTTTGGATAATGAAAAACTAACTATTTTTTGATTCAATTCGAATAAAGTCGGTTTGATTTAGTGAACCGAATCAAAGTGAAAATCGCACCTCTTCTTAATATTATAATTCACAAAATCTCTCTCATTTTTCACTAAACCTCTTCTTAATATTTGAAAAAAGAAAACTAAAAAATCTAATATATGCGAATCTTTAATTCGAGTTATATTCAGTTTAGGGCGCTCGGTCTAGTTCAAAATTAATACGCACTTAAATTGTTTGATTCAAGTTTCCTGAAATGTGAATCGAATTGTTAACAACCCTACTTGTTAGCTCACTCGGATTGTTGAAAAAGAAATAATTCGGATAAAGAAGTTATGGGAGAAAATATTTCTATTGCTTGAGTCTTTGGTGATACAAATGAGTTATGACCATAGATTTCCTCTTGATCTAACGGGGAGATTGCATCTCTCTATCTACTACCTACCAACATTTAAGATGAGAATTCTCTGGAATACGATACATTTATTGTATCCCCTATCTTTGAAATTATTCTAGACGACTCTAGAATTAAACTAAGGAGACTAGGCAGCGCATGGTAATGTTTCTGTTTCTCCAAATTTTTATTCTTTTGTTCCCCGGAACAAAAAAAGAACAGAAACCTATTTGGTAAAACATTTGTTCCCGGGAACAATTTCTCTAATTTTTTGTTCTCGGGAACAGTTTTGAGAAACAAAAAAAAGTAGCTTCTTGTTTCTGGGAATAATTTCTAGAAATAAGCCAATTTTCTTTTTTTTTTCTTTTGTTTCTCTCTCTTGCTGTGACCACCTCCAATCGGCCGGAGCCATCGCCGGCCGCCCGCTAGTCGTCGCCGCCGCCGCAGAGCCCATCGGCTGTCGCCGACCGCCAACGGTCGGCCGCGGGCGGTTGTGCAACGGCGGCGGGTGGTGGTGGTGGGCGGGCGGCGGGCGGGGCGGCGGGGCGGCGGCGCGGTTGGCGTGCGGTGATGGGCGGCGGCGGGCCGGGCGGGCAGCGATCCGTGAGCAAGAATAAAAAATAAATAAATACAAAAAAGAAATTGTTGCGTTACCAAATGCATTTCTATTTTTTTTCTATTCCAAGAGTAGAAATTTTGTGTAGTTACCAAATGTGTTCTTTTACTCAGAAATTGTTCCCCGGAATAGAAATAGAAAAGAACTATTTCTGAAAAAAAAAAACTGTTCCCCAACCTAGAAGCGTTGTCATGCACAACCTTGGTAGCGCAAGACAATGTTTCTGTTCCTCTATTCTTTTGTTCTTTCGCTTCCTAGAACAAAAAAGAATAGAAATTTGTTTAGTAATGTCAACTAATTTTTTTATTTCTTGAAATAGCAAAGTAGTGAGGGAATAGATTTGGAACAGAAACAAAAAGTAAAAAAAAAAAAAAAAAAATTTCTTGTTTCCGGGAACAATTTCTAGAAATAAGTCATTTTTTTTTAATTTCTTCCTTGCCGCTCCTTGCGGGCCGCTGTTCGCTGGCTGGTCAGTCGCCGCTGCCACCATCGATTGTCGATCATCGCGAGCCATTGGCCAACTACTCACCACCGACCAACCATTGCTACTGGCCTTCCACTACCACCACCGGCACCGCCTCCTCAGGCGGCGGACGATCGGTGGGGACAGCGGTAGTTAAACACGTTCTTATTCTTTTTGTGGATCGTACCAAATGCATTCATATTATTTCGGGGAGTAGAAATAGAAAAGAACTATTTCTGAAAAGAAATTATTCCCTGGAACAGAAATGTTATCATTCGCATCCCCACTAATCAAGCCCTCTTCAGTTATGAGCAACCTTTAAATATAACTAAAACTTAGCACAAATTCACCTAAAACAAAAACCATGCTCATGCGATGAAGAGAAAGTTAAGCACTAAACCAACTTAAGCTCAACCCAATTAAGTCATCCACGTATTTGTTTATCTCTCTAGTCATCGCCTTCCTCAAAAGACCAACTCCTTCCCCGGATGAACTTTAGTCGTAAATTCCTTCCACTTCAACATCCACCACCGACGCTCGCGGCCATCCTCGTTGATCATTTAAACCCTGTTGATTCCGGCCATTACTGCACTATTCCCAACCATGGTTTTCGATCACTGAATCCGCCTTTGCTCTCGCCCATCCATGGGTTTTAGCTTTTTATCTCCAACTACTTCCTCCGATCATTATCAACATAGCTAAGTAGCCCACGATTTAGAGATATACATTAGCACCCGACCGAAATTGTGATACCAGATAGCGAGATATGTCATCCTACTGCCACTAGCTGCCATAGAGGATGGGGTGTTAGAACCGAATTAAAACCCGAATTGATCCAAACTAAATTTTTGTGCATTTTCATTTCGGGCCCAATTTCAATTCGGATAATGAAACAATAACTGTTTTTTTTGTATCGTTTTGTTTTGTTTTGTTTTGTTTTTTTCCGGTTTGATTCGGTTAACCAAACTGAAGTTAAAATCATCCCCTTCTTGATATTATAATTCACACAATCCCTCTCCTTTTCCACAAAATCTCTTTTTAATATCTCAAAAAAGAAAATTGAAAAATTGAATCTATCCGAATCTTCAGTTCAGGACACAGTTTGGTTCGTAGTTAATACATATTCAAATGGTTTGGTTCGCGTTTCTTGAAAATCCGAACTAAACTGTTGTCAATCCTACTTGTTAAGTCACTCGGATTGTAAAGAGAGAAAGAGTTTAAAAAGAGAAATAATGGGAGATAGTGTTTTTATTGCTTAAGTGTTTGGTGATACAAATGAGTGAGAGAGCTCCCCTATTTATACTTTCTCTCAATCTAACCATGGAAATTGCATCGCTCCATCTATTACTATCAACATTAACACGATACATTTACCGTATGGCCCACCCTTGAGAATATTCTAGACAACTCCGGATTTTACCAGTGAGTCTAGTAATCAAGCTCCCTTCAGTTACGACCCACCTTTAAATATAACCGGAACAAATATTGAAAGACTGCCACAGCACAAAATTATGTTGCATTTCGTGGGTGGGAGAGGTTATTTTGCATCTCATCTCTATTTTGTGGGGCTGTTTTGGTGGCTAGGTCTAAATTGAGCAACTGCACCCTTGCACCGAGGTTTACAATAACTCTGAAACTCATAGAAAATCCCCCTGGATTTTATTTTGTGTAAATGTAGATTGGACAGTAAGAACATACATGACCTCCTTTTTTTTTTAACATCCTATGCCCCCTTGCCGTTTAACTTCTTTTGACACATTCCACTCTATGTGTGCTTACTCTCTCTATAGTAGATATGGAACCATTGCAACTGAAGAAAGAAGACCGTGAACATGTGAGATATGAAGAGACTATGGAGAATTTTAGAGATGACAGCTCTAGTGATGAAAATATATAATACTTTTTTTACCTCTTTGAGTAACAATATGTGGTGAATTTGATAGCCACATTTCATATTATAAATGAGGTCATTGAATTGAGGACACTGTATGAGGATCATGTAGATTCCTTGTGTATCATAGCATCGAATTGAACTGGATAGCTAGTCTGTCACATAATCCATGAGAATGTATTGCCCCAAATTACTAAGCACTATGCACAAAATTAAAGTTCTTAAGCCACCTCAATTTTCTGAGAAACCAACGGATCATAGAGCATGATGTACAGCTGAGTACTTCAAATGCAAATGAAAAGATCTGCAATAAACCTCGAAAATAAAAGGGAGTCTAGAAACTACCGATATGTGTGAAGCCTATACTGATATCTATGCATAGCCTAAATTGATATTTGTGTATATATGTGCAGCTTTCATCATGGACATGGGAGAATTACTTGCAAACTCTCATGCGTTTGGTGCGTTGTTACTGCCATGACTTGATACCACCTCGTTGGCTGCCTCCTTCGATCATGATCAACACAACTAAGCAACCCGCAATTTAGAGATGTTAACTTACATTAGCACATATCTTGAAAACGTGATTTGAGAGAGCAAGATATGTCATTTTATAGCCACTAGCCACCATGGAGGATCTTGTAGGGGTGTCAGAAAAGAACCGAAACAAAAATCGATTCGAACCGAATTTTCGTGCATTTTCGATTCGAGTTTGGTTTTAGTTTGGATAGTGAATAAATAACTGTTTTTTGTTTCGGTTCAGATTAGTTAATCGAATCGAAGTGAAAAATCACCTATATTCTTAATATTACAATTCACACAATTTCTCTCATTTTCCATTGAACCTCTTTTTAATATTTCAAAAAAGAAAACTAAAAAATTGTATCTATTTGAGTCTTCCATTGGGGTTCTATTCCAATCAGGCGTGGTTTGGTTCAAAGTTAATGCGCACTCAAATGGTTCAATTCGGGTTCCTGAAAATCTGAATTAAACCGTCATCAACCCTACTTGTTAGCTCACTTGGATTGTAGAGAGAATTTAGAGAGAAAAGTTAAGGGATAGAGTGTTTTTATTGTTTGTGATATAAATGAGGGAGAGAGCCTCCATATTTATACTAGAGTTTCGCTCATTACGATCACAGATTTCCTCTCAATCTAATGGTGAAGATTACATCTCTTCATCTACCACCTATCAACATTTAAGACGAGAATTTTCTGGAATACGGTATATTTACTGTATCTCCCCTCTTTGGGAATATTCTAGATGACTCCAGATTTAACTATTGAGCCTACCAATCAAGCCCTCTTCTGTTAGGACCCACCCTTAAATGTAACCAAAACTTAGCCCAAAGTCACCTAAAACAAAAGCCACACTCATGCAATGAAAAGAAAGCTAAGCTCACTAAACCAACGTAGGCTCAACCCAATTAAGCCCTCTATGTATTTGTTCATCCCTCTAGTAATCGCCTTCCTCAAAGAACCGACTCTTTCCCCACGATGAACTTTCGCCGCAAATTCCTTTCACTCCAACATCGACCACTGAACCGACCAAAAAAAAAATCGACCACCGACACCAGCGGCCATCCCCACTAATCATTTAAACCCCGTTGATTCCGGCCATTACCGCAATATTCCCGACGGTAATTTCCAATCACCGGATCCTCCTTTGCTCTCATCCATCCATGGGTTCCAGCTTTTTATCTCCGATTACCTCCTCAAATGATTATCAACACAGCTAAGCAGCCCACGATTTAGAGATATTAACCCACATTACCACCCCTACTGAAGACGTGATTCCACGAAGCAAGACATGTCTTTTTATGGCCACCAGCCGCCATGGAATTATGATTTCTTGATACGAGTCGAGCAAAACAGAAAGGGATCTACTCACCCAAGATACAGGAATTACAGGATGTTAACTAAAATAATTGATAAGTTAATGGGAGAAAAAGTTGGCGAGTGACTAAAATAAAATATGATTTTTTTCTAAGAGAGTTGGAAAGTTCGAAAATCTGTTATGTAAATAAAACTCGATAACTTATTAAGTTAATAATTTTTAAATAATAAATAAAAATTTAGTAGCTTTTAAAAAGTGTGAATGATTTTCCAACAGTATACCAGAAGCAAAAGAAATCAGCCATTTTTTTTGTAAACACTTCTTGATGATTACCAATATTTCTTGAATCTTATTAGCATGGAAAAAATATGTTCGTTTTTTTGGCACGGAAGAGTAGAACTGTTCTTTCTCTTCCCCATATCGTCACTAAAAAGGAATTTCATTTTTTATTTGTGGCGAATTATCCAATTAAATGTCATTTATTGAAAGATTTCTTAGGTTACAAGTCGCAATTAGACTTTCTTATGTACGTTTTGACCGTTTTTGTATTTCTAAAAGTATCCCATTGATTCTTTGTTGAAGCCATGCTATAATTTCTAAATTTTTGCTAATTTTTTTTGACACGAGAAATTTTTGGCTGGAAAGAAATGCAGCTAATGTATCTAGTAAAACCACCATATATCCTCAGGATTCGGGAGAGAGAGGAGAAAAGTTATTTTCTCAAGAGGCGAACTTGCTGCTTGAATCCTTTCTGAAAAAACACCAAGAGATCATAGTCTAAAATATTGGACTACATGGTCGAAATCAATATTTATGACATAAATCAACGGGGTTCTCTTCCCGTTCTCTATTCATCTGAAATACATAAGGCTAATGCTTAGTATAGAAAGAGTAGTGTACACAAAAGAGTGTATCGAGTGACACGATGGACAGGCTAAGTATTTAACCCCAAAATGAAGCCTTTCACATTGTTCACTATGTCAAATTTATATAATAGTTACAGTATATGCGTTGAGATAGCATTATTTCAAATAACTACTTGCCATGTAAAATCAGATGGTTCACTTTGCTATCTATCACATCCATTGTGCATCAAACATGTGGAGGAAAAATTATCAAAAAAGTCATAAATCTATTACAATTATGTCAATTCAGTCATAAACATTTTTTTTGTTAATTGAGTTCTAAAACTTTTGCATTTGCGTTAATTCAATCCATCCATCGAAGTTTGGTCAAACGGCGCTAACGTGGATAATTTTTAATAAATTTTTAAAATTTTGAAATATTTTTTCATTTTTTTTTTTTCTCTTTAATTTTTCTCCTCTTCCTTATTCCTCTGGTAGGTTGCCAAACTGAGGCAAGCGCTTGCTAGATCTGGGGAGGGTAGAGAGGGCAAGCCTCACCCAGCGAAAGCGAGGTGAGCTAGGGGTGAGCAAGGTTGACCTTGTTGGCCTTTGCCTTTGGCCATTCGCCTCGGTCCAACGACCAGCCAAAGGAAGAAGGAAGAAGAAAAAAAAAGAAAGAAAGGGAAAATAATTTTAAAAAAATATAAAAATAAAATATTATTAAAAATTATCAATGTCGGCGTCGATCGTGTTATATCAATGCCAGTTGTGCCATGTTAGCGCCTATCAGCCAAATTTGGATGAATGGATTGAATTAGTACAAATGAAAAATATTTATGACTTAACTGACAAAAAAATGTTTACGAATGAATTGGTACAATTGTAATAGGTTTATGACTTTTTTGATTACTCACCCAACATGTGAGTTTTATCTTGACTATGATATGCAAAAGCAAAGTATATCCCCATTCCTTCAATATGATCGAATTAACCCAAAATGAATTTACAACCACATTAGATCGTTAGTTTTTCATTAGTATCGTGGCTTTGTCGCGCTGCACACATTCGACTGAAAAGTGTCCAGTGAAGTTTTCGGGGGACGAAGAGAGCGATCATGGACAGACCGAGGTCAGTTAGTTTGGCCGATAGCTGGAATGGAGGAGGGTTTGTACGTAAATGATGAGCAACTGGTGGTTCGTGGAGAGGTGGGACAATGAAGTTGGATATGAACTGGTAGTTTCCACTCAGTTCCTCTTTCGCCTTGGGGACTTTTTGGAGCGATCGCCGCTCGTCCTCTTCCCCCGACCAGCCACAGTGTTTCCTTACTCAACCAATAGTCACTTTTCAATCGCAAGCACAAATATGAACAATCTCTTTTGGATGGTTGTTCGGAGCGGTCGTGAATTTTAGCTTCTACTTCAGGTTCTTCACTTCTGGAGTAAACTTTGAAAAATTTGCACTTGAGCGTTTGGAGCCAACATCACAAACAAATGGGAGAGGAGCATTATTCAAGAAGAGAGAAGGAAAGAGACAGGCCATAAAGACGCACTCCCAATCTATCGTGGCGTTTTGGCCTTAGGGCAAGGGAGGGAAATGCAGACTTTTTGAGCATTTTCCATTATTGTGTCGGGTGGTGTATCATAAGTGAAATGGCTGTCTCAATCAGTGCGAGCAGTAGAAGGTTTGTTTGGAATAACATTCTTAAAACTTCACTGTCAAAGAATACACGGAATGAGAATCAAATTCAAGATTGGAATCTCCTTGTGGAGCTGATGTTGGACAAGCAACAAAAGATTTAGTGAAGATAGATCTTGCCAAATTAAGAAAGATACAACTGTTATCTTAGTTCCATCCAAGATTAGATATGATTAAAGAATGGGATATCGCTAGGTTATACGTCTTTTTGCTAGGTGTTCAAGTTTAACTTATCTATAAATAGGAGCATTCTCTTTTATTTAACTTTCAAATGAATAAAGTTATGGTTTATTTGCATTTATCCGGCGCTTCAAATTTTCTATTCCTTGAGATTTAAGATCACATTATAAAACTAATTCTAACCCGTCTTGCTGTCGTTCTGTCTCAGGACCACCTTTAACATATGGACAGGTTAGACAAATCGTTTGTCTAGAAAAGAAGAATTAACCCGTTAGGAAAACAGGCCGACAACGTATTTATAATATATGATTTAACATTTCCCCTCTCATGCATGCCGGTCTTTACATTCACAAGACCATCTTGGGACTAAAAAACATTAATGGTATATGACGGATGTCCAAAAAAAAAAAAAAACAAACAAACAGAATAACAAGTAGGATCATACATTACAGATAATATCAAGATTCTAATATTGATCTATGCTCCGATATCATATTAAACAAATGGTTCATCTAAAAAGTTAGTTTGTTATGAAATGAGTTGACAATGTATTTATAGCGTATGACTTGTCTTAGGACCGAAGAATACTTTGAGGATACTAATTTCGTGTTCAAAGGAGTAGGACAACACTCGGGTCGGTTGGTGTGGCTAGTTGTGTCACTTGTGTGGTTTCGCCTGATTCCCTCCGGTCCCACCAGAGAAAAACAAGAAACCTCCAATTCGTAAAACAAAATAAAAAGAACATGTGGCTGAAAGCTACGGTTGCATGGTCCAGTCCAAAAACCGGGTACAATAATAAATCAGGAGGGAGGGGGGGAGATCGTGCAACCATGTGGATGGTGATCCGTAGAATTTGCCCATCTTGACATGATGAGCAGATCGCAGCAAAAACTCTGCACGATTTGGCATGCGTTCATTTGCCTCCAAGCCCATACATCATCCTCTTTCCATTCTTGGGTTGGCTTTTTAACTTGTTGCAGCTGACACCGCCAGGAAGTAACACAGAGAGAGAGAGAGAGAGAGAGAGAGAGAGAGAGAGAGGTGTGTGTATTCAGAGGAAATCTTTCACCAAGTCGTATGTGGACGTGACATTGTCGACGGGACATGGCTCATCTGATCATATGCCCCGATCTGCAGTGCATGATTGAAAACTTTGGTTGAAGGTAGGTGTATGGATGTCCTCATGTCGCCTGCTAATATCTCCTTTCGACCATCCCAGTTTACACTCGGATGCACGCATTGTGCCCGGATTGTCTCCCTAAGTTGCGAAACTGTCAGCAGATACACGCTCGCTTGAATCCAAGCTCGACCATGGTGCTGCTCATTGGATTGACATCGCTTGAATTTTTGCTCGAGCTTGTCGAAGGCACATGAGCTCAGGACACCGACCTCATGCAGTAATGAGCCCCGCGTCTTGTAGCTCACCTGCTGTTGTGAGAGAGACGAGTGACCATCTTTGTCGTCTTAGATCTAATAACTAAGATAGAAAGCATGGGAATAGGTTCATGTATATTTCTCATCGTCTTAAATCATACACGTGTCTATAATATGAAAATTGAATATTGTGAAAGCATATCCTTTTGCTTTCAAATTTCATACATAAAGTACAAAAAGCTTAACTGTATAAGCCAAGTTCCTTGTGATTCAAGTACATACACCATGACAGTGATATTATTATAGTTGGAAGACCACGGTTGTGTTAGAAGTGTATAGAACCTCTCAATTATTTCCTCAGTATGAAGAAGAAAATGTTGTTTTATGAGCTATTATTGTCTATCACTTTCTTCTTGTTAAAGATTAATTTATTAACATTTCTTTGGCTAATATTTTAGTCTTCAGCCAAATAACATATATAAATCTCAGCTAACCAACATATAAGGAAATTAAAATCGAAAAGGAAAAAAAAATCGAAAGTTGGAACCCAATAACTAAAAGCCCATTGTAGCTGTACATGCAATTGTCACGAGCCTTTTTATCTATCAGATTTCTTGCTAATTCATTAGTGCTTAATCAAATCAGGAAGATAAAACAAAACTCTAACCAGCCAATGGAGAAAAAAGAAACACATATTGAAATTTAGGTTGCTAAAAGAGGGAAAAGAGTACAACCGAAATTTAAAGATCTCATATGCTTGATTCGTGTAAAAAAAAAGTTATATGGTTACCTATCAGAATACAAAAGTCAAAACTAACATATTAAGAAGGCTCTCTCCATCTACCATGATCATTTCTCTATTTTTTCACAGAACTTGCTCATCAAAAGAAGAAAATAAATCCGTCCATTATTTGACATATAGATAAGGCTTGGGGAAATCTCAAAAGCAATCGAACTTTATTGAACTATTGAAAGAGAACAACAAAATCTTCAGGGAAATACTCAGTAGGAAGAATCATGACAAATGCTAGAATTTTGTGGAATTCTTGATTTGCAATCTTCAAACTCATTAAATTCCGTTATTTCTATTGTTGAACAAAACTCGTGATATTGAATGAGGCAAACACAACTTCCTAGTTGGAGCAAAAGAGTAGGTACTGCAAGAAGAATACTCCTTTTAGAGAGAATGATTAACCTATTTCTATTGAGAATCCTATTTGTGGACCTTAGAGGTAAGTTTTAGGGAAAACAAATAACAATGGTGTCATATATTCATACGGGTAGGTAGTTGGTTGACCTATCAAAATAGGTCATAAATTCATATTTGATGGCCTGAGTCATTAGATGAGTTAGATAAGTTCAAAATATAGGTTATAGATGGGTTTAGAATGACAAAACCTAAAAAAAATATAGGTATTAAATAGATTTATACCCAACCCACATTTTTTACCCTTTCTTCAATTTTATGAGAAAATAAGGGACTTCTCTGATTGTTTCTATTCCAAGTCGAGAGAAGTGTTCGTGGGCCTGCAAGATGGAGTTCACTCTTATTAAAAATATCAATACAGCTTCTTTTTTCCCCATTTTTTGTTTTTATTAATCTTGTAAGTTTTGCCTATTAGTTATTGGAGGATATCTTTCCTTGATTGCAGTTGGCATTGTTATTTTTACGTAATACTATAATTATAGTTCTTGTTATTGCAATCAATGCTCAGCATAAATCATTTTCTTCAATATATTATATTCCATTTAATTAAAATTTCAAGTCTACCACATTATTTGTTGCTACAATTTTATAAATTCACTACCAACTAATAACTTTCTCTTATTTTTCATTATGCATCAATACAAAAATTGAATATTTTATGCAATGTCCAAAGCTAAATCTTTTGCATTTTATAGTCAAAATAGCGATTTTATTCAAATAATGTGTGTGTGTGTGGAGAGAGAGAGAGACCGACCCGACCCGACCTACCCATTTGACCGCCCTAGTAGTTGGAGACTAAATATCAAAAATGGTGTAAATGAGTCAAGCCACTCAATTTCCTTGAATCCCCATTGGACTCTTTTCAAGTTCAAGCAGCTTAGGTACTTCAGCCAAAACCCACCGTACAATTTTCAATGGTTGAGATGTGCTCTTCGTGTTACTTTTACCCTTTTCAATTCCCTTTATTCATTTTAATTAACTTGTGATCGATCCTTTAGTAATGACTACCAAAAGTAAATATTAGTATCAATTATCGTTACTGTTTATTGAGGTATTGTACTTATAAAGTTCTTTTCCTATACATCTTAGAATCAATCTTCCAATTTTTCGTTCATTTACATCGAAAAGGAATTGAGCCGTAATTTGTCAAGGCTCGCAATTATTTGGATTTGTGCAGATAAAATCATGTTAAGCACATCACTAATTAATTGAGGCCAATTAGTAGTTTAATCCAAAAGAAGCTATCAGGTAGTGTGGGTCATGTGGAGCTGGAGTGACCAAATTTGGCGGACTTTATTATGTGATTGATGTTTGGTTTGTTATAGATGAAGCCAAATATTTTTAGGGGTTTTTTTGTCTTTTCTATCAGATTTACTTTTAGGTTAAAAGTGATACATTTATATTAGCGATAGTAAGACGCGGGTCATCAAGACACTGAAAGAGAAAATAGAGAGACAAGAAAAAGAGAGAAGAAAAAAATGAGTTTTTTCTTTACGAGGGTTTTCAATTTCTTTGTGCCCTGATGTTGAGAGAAGATCATTGCTGTATTCTAACTTTTTCCGAAGTCTAGCAGAGTGCCTCTGCACGGAGACGTAGCCCAGGTTTGGGTGAACTTCGTTAACAAATTTTCTAGTGTGTTCATCTGATTCTGTTATTTTATTATTATTTTTGCTTGGTGAATTGTTTGCGAGCGTTATTTTTCTGGAATCGACGTGCGATTTCATAACATGATTTACCTATTTAATAAGCGGATCATGTACTAATTGATCTACCGACTCGACACGATGTAGAATAAAAAGGTCGCCATATCTGTAGAGATCATCAATCATAGGTAACACTATTAATTAATGTCTTGTCTGTGCGGCACACGTGTTTAAGATGATGTTAGTTGATTGAAGGGGGTTTTTGGTCGTTGTCGTCATCCCTCAAAGGCAAATACAGTTGCAGCTGGTGAGTGGGTTCTTGTAATTCAATCGAGGACAGATAATCTCGGTTGTGTACAAAATTTCCTTTACCCTAGCGATATTTGCTCTATTTTTCCTATCTAGTAATGCAAAGGTATTTAATCACTATCTAAGAATGAACTACGCACCTCATCCTCTCAACCATTAGAATCCTCTATGATCGCTATGCCGATCAAAACCCTCCAGTTAGTCCATTAATATGTCAAGTATTATTCTTTTATCGAAAGGTGGTTTGATAATTGAGTAACGCTACATTGGAATGTAAAATATGATATATAAAAATTGATAAATTAAGTCTCGTAGTTGTTATGGTAAGTAAGCATTCAAATAAATAGCTCATTTGGATCTCCAATAATAATAATGATGATGCACGAAAGAAGGTACCGCACTAAAATTACAAAAGTCATAATAAACCAGACAACACTTTTTAATACTTTAGTACCGATTGCTCTGCATCTCCACATTGTTTCTCATACGAGCGCATCGTTCTTGGATTTTGTCCTTCGCGTTGCTGTTGCACGACAACAACGAGCAGAGCTGGAAGTTGAATACGCATTGCCTAATCTTGTCCTACTCTCGTTTCCCTTCCTTCACTTATATCGCCCGGTCCTGCCAAAAATGAACCAAGCCTCTCTCTCTCGAAAGGGAAAGCGTAAATCATTCTTTTCTCCTTGGTCAGGGAGAAGTCCAATTCCCTTCACTCGTCTCAACCGAACCAGAATGACACTCTCGTAGACTCCTAGCTCCTCATTCTCAAGTAGAGTCACGAGAATGCCCTCTTTGTTCTTTCAATTCTCATCTTTCGAGAGAGAGAGAGAGAGAGAGAGAGAGAGAGGTGTGCAGTGCAGGGGCGGGGCAGGGGGTGAACTGATAGAGAACTTTCAAAGGCCCTCCTTTTCCTCTCTCTCTCACTCTACCCTCCACTCCACTCGACTGGCCTTTATATTGCAGTCTTCGACTGCAAGTCTTGTGAATTTTGCCTAATCTCTAAGACCACCTTTTCTTTTTCTTTTTTCGAACACTTGGTATCTTCCCACACACCCCTACTTAACCTGAAGATTGCTTTAACCTCACGTTTTTCTGTCTTTCTCTGTCGGTACCGAACCATGTAGGTCTCCCCCACAACACAAACCCTCTCTCTCGCGCCCTCTCTTTACTCTTTGGCTTCTCTTTGTCATTAGCTAATTTGACTATCCCCGGTCTCTTCTTCAAGACTAAGTTCTATTGCTTCTTTCTTTTCTTTGTTTTTTGTTTGTTGCAGGAGAGAGCTGGAAAACAACTCCTTAGACCTCAACAACTTGCCTGAGGATTACACTAGGGATGGTAATAAGCAAGTGTTTGAGGGTAGCAGCTCCTCATCAGGTATCAAGAGTTTTCTCCTTTAGACTGCTAGTTACTTTGTTTGTGAAGCTCATTTCGCTTTTGTCAATACAAAAACCAGTTCCATTTAATGGGCGAAGAAAGAGAGACATCGTAATAACTTGCCAAGCTCGAAGTGAAAAAGCGAGTTTTGAGCTTTTACAGTGTGGACCAAAGGTTCTCATCTTTCTCAAAATTAGAGAAAGAGTCGATCCAAAGTCGATCTTTCAAATAGTATGGTACGACCCTAAAAATTTATCTGGGGCAGGAGCTGATTAGGGTTGGACCTTGTTTTTGGGCAAGAAGGGTCAAATCGAGTTGCTTTAATTGGTTGACAGGGTGCAGGAAAAAGAAGAGCGACGGAAAAGAAGAATGCGGAAAGGTCTACGAGTGTAGGTTCTGTTCCCTCAAGTTCTGCAAGTCTCAAGCTCTTGGGGGGCACATGAATCGCCACCGTCAAGGTCCGTCCTCTCTCTTTCTTTCTCCCTCCCCTTCTGTTTATTTCTCTTAATTACGAAGAAGAAAAGGAAAAAGAAACGAAGCTTGAACTGTTCACAGTTCACCCGCACTATTGATGAAACCTGAAATGGACTGTGGACGTCGGTTACATGATCTTGCTTTCGGTGAAAGGCCTAGTCATGTCAAATCTCGGTTTCTCCACACGCACACCCGCACAAACTCGGAGTAACAGTTGGGGTTCGCTGAAATCCTTGAGGGGAACTACTGTTGGGGCTTTGATTTGAAATGATTTGTGCTATTGTTGTTTCTTCGGTTGTTGGGTTTGGTCAGAGAGAGAGACTGAGACACTGAACAAGGCTCGTCAGCTGGTCTTCGGTAACGATACCCTAGCCGCTCATCCAGCCCTTCCTCCTCATCATCATCTAGCGTATGCTCTCTCTCTCTCTCTCTCTCTCTCTCTCTCTCTCTCTCTCTCTCTCTCGTGTTTCTTTTTAAGCATGTAAATGGAAACTCTGAATCCCAAAACCAAATCTGAACTTTTTTTTTATGGAAAAAAGATGAAAAGGAAAAAAATGGGATTCTCCTCTTTGGTAATTTTAAGCGGACTTTTGTCGAGAATAACTTTTCTTGTTGTATTTTAGTCAAATTCAAAGTTAGAAACTTATCCTGTTAAGTATGGTTAATAGGACCTTGTTCACATCATACTTCCT
Organism: Eucalyptus guilfoylei; assembly: GCA_016097605.1. Lineage (NCBI taxonomy): Eukaryota > Viridiplantae > Streptophyta > Magnoliopsida > Myrtales > Myrtaceae > Eucalyptus > Eucalyptus guilfoylei. The sequence goes on along the minus strand of CM027866.1, from coordinate 35,717,202 downwards.
TAACGAACATATGTGCATTAACCCAAGTGAGGTCTTTGTTTTCTCAGCAGCTGCCAATCAATACCGGGAGGCTATCACGCGGCGACCAACGTGGCAGATCCGCCGCTTCCATTCAGATCATCGATGTACCCACCGCCGCCGCCACCACGATTCTTCTCGGCCTCCTCCTCATCTTCCATCGTCCAACCACCGCCGCCTTACCTATACCCGTCGCCGCCCCGCCTCGTGGCCTACCCTTCGCATTACAATGGCAACCAGCACCCGGCCGCCGGCGATAACTACTCGATGGGCCATGTGTTCGGCAGGAGCTCAAGCTCGCACTTTGGCACGCTGGAGTCGAACTACACCTGCATCGGGGCGCCGGTCGGAGAGGGGTTCAGTGCACCCGGGGGAGCTGGCAGGGAAAGGTCGCCGCAGGGTCAGAAGGAAGGATCGAATTGGGTGTCAAGATTGGATCCTCCCTCGATCAATCGGTTTCACGATGGGTTCTAAAAATTTGATCTTGTTGGACGTATATTGGAGCGCTGAACCGAGTTCTCGAAAATCCACCCTCAGGGACAGAGAGAGACAGGGAGAGGACATGACAAACACTGACTAGAGAGAGGGGGTTTTCATTTCATGCAATGGAAGGAGAGAGAGGAGAGAAGTTTTGGTTTATTTTGGGGGACAGAGGGAGGGGGTTGAATGTTACAGCTTTTGGAGTCAGGTACACTCTCTCCTCAGCTAGTTTGTCCTCTGAGAGAGAGAGAGAGAGAGAGAGTGTCGTCGTGTATTTGGATTAACGTATTCGATCTATAAATCAATTATGAATCGTTGCTATGATGTGTGTGAAAGCGAAGTAGACCAAAAGCTTGAGCTTTTGAGGGGCTTTTGAGATGTTTGGTTGGTCGTGCATGTGGGCCAAGGGAAGTTCGATATGAACTGGAAGTTCCCAACCGCCCTTTCCCCACCTTGCATGGGGTTGTAAGTTTGTGAACTCTCTCTCTCTCTCTCTCTCTCTCTCTCTCTCTCTCTCTCTCTCTACTGTGATCTCGCTTGTCCAGACGTATCTGTGCTCACATCGTGCCAGCACGACAAGGACAGTGACTATGGCCTGGGGGAGAAAAGAATTACGGCAAATGGTTCTCGTTATTCTGGTCTTGTGTTAATCAGTAGACCAGAAACAATCGTGATTAAAAGCCAGCGAGACCTGTTTAATCAAATACTCGGTGGATTCTTCAGATTTAGTTCTTTTCATCGGGAAGTAAAAGAAAGACGAGTCCCTTTCTATCCGAAAGAATAGTTGCTTTCGTTTGAGCTCATGCGTAGCTCATGGTTTCTTGATCATCGGGACAAAGTTTCTGCTAAGGGATCCCCTTCCGATCGAAGCATCATCAATCGGGTGGAGCGGATCATCTTCGTTTTTGTGAAATTCAAAGTAATAAGCTTGACAAAAATTAATAGAGGTGAACTTATTAACTCTAGATCCTTACTTGCGATATCCACTCAATCTCTTAAGTATTTCTCTCGGAAAACTCTGGAAGAAAAACCCTAGAAGTACTTTCTAGAAATTTCTGATTGTGTAATCTCTCACTATGCATGCCTAATATAAGTCGAAACCAGGTCTTAAATCGCTAGGACCGATACGATACTAGTTTTCTGGAGGACTAGCTGGGCGTCCGACCACGTTTGGCCCTGGTGCCTGGAGGGGCCGGTCAGCAACCCGATCACATGTTAACTGAGCACTCGGCCCCCACTGGATAGCTTCAGCTACTTGGCTCGTTCCTCTCTCTTCTCACTCGACGGATGCCTCCTAACTCCTCTGTCTCTGACCTATCTTGTTTTTAGGACTTCGATCTTCACTGGAGTCGTCGGTCAAAACCGAGACATACTCAAGATATTGACATATAGATTAGGGTATAGTTTTTTTTTATTCGTCAACTTCAAGCCTAAAACACATCCAAAACCTACGTACTTCTGGTAGAGAGAGAAAGATACGGCCAGGGTTCGTTCTATCTGCTATAATAGACAGATATTTTTTTCCAGTAGGATCTAGGAAGATAGACCATATCTCCGAAATCACACATGAAGCAAACTGAATTGGCCCGTCCCTGGGTCTTTTTTAACATGAGACTGATCAAAGCTCTAAATGCAAGAGGGGTAGGGGCAAGCTGCGGTCGAGAAATCACGCCAATTGGTGCCAATTCGAGCATCAGAGCTACACAGATGTACTGTGTACTAGACAGGCTCAGCTATATATCCATGCGCCTAGCTAGGGCCTTTGCATGTTGTTGCAATGACCTGATCTGGGTAAACACCCAGCCGAACGCTCGCTTTACTCAGTCGCCAAAGTGAGTGAATTACCTGTCTCTCCATCGGAGCAGTATTTGCATGCCATTGATGCGTCGGTTTGCTTCTTTAAAAGCTTATTCAAACCGAGATCAATTTGACTCGTGCACCAGATTTGTACCATTAGTAGACCATCAACTGGAGCGCGTGGTACCATAGCCAATCCTCGCAAAACACTTCGCGGACATGTGTTCGTTTTGTCATGTAGTTTGAGTACCAAGATATCAAAGAAATTCGAGAACCACGGTTCTTGTCAGAACGAAGATACTTGATAGTATTCACAAGTCTTCGGATATGATACTCGATAGCGCCACGGACAAATTCGAGTAGAGAACATAATGCAAGCGCTCGGACAAGAATCTTCGGTATATATCAAGCGAGAGCGACTCATCAAGAAGATTACATACCTCTAAATATGAAAATAACATATTTTCATGTGATAGCGCGTTATTCAAAATTGTGATTGGCTTATTATTATTAAAAGTATTATGGTGAAGGAATGGGCAATGAATTTTGCAAAATTTGGAACAGCGGCACGAAATAGAAGTGCATATTGGTTTCACCAGTTGTAATCCTCTCTCACTCTGATAGGAGTACCTTTTTTTTTTTGGTAACTAGATCCGCCATGTAAAGTTGTTTCGATTGAGCTGTAAACGACAGATGATGGTCTACGAGGCCTTAGATCGATTTTGTCTTATTAATAGACAACAATCTGTCACTGCCCAATATATTGACAACATCCTATTAGATAAACGTGCAATTGAAGTTTGGCCCCCTCCCCCCACCCACAAGAAAAAGAAGTTACAAGTTAAGAATTCTTATCCCCTCAACGTCACGATATCATCGTCTCGATCCTCCCAGGCTCATACCATTTCTTTGCTTAATCTGTCAATTCTTTTTTCGAAAAAAAAAAGACAATTCAGTCGTGAACTCTCTAAATTTACCAATTCATTCTTAAACCTTTGCACAAATTCCAATATAGTCATTCCGGTTAATATGCAATGGAAATTGCTGACTTGGAAACGTGCCATATAGGATGGCCTGCAATGATTAAATCACAATGTCAGCGATTTTTAGTAAAAATTGACAGAAAGAAGTATATTGGAATTTCGCGTAAATTTTTAGAATTAAATTAGAAAAAATGAAAGGTGCATAATCAAATTGATATCTATATTATAGATTTGGGATTAATTGGATAATTTTCCTTTTTTTTGTCCCTCTTTTTTTTTTTTTTTTTTTTTTCTAATCATACCTATAACCAAGAAGGAACTTTAAGCGAAACCGTAGTGACCATAACCCTAGTTTCACACTATTTTACTGCGCGTCAAACAGAAGGATGAAAGTTAATGCATCTTTATACACCGCGGAGCAATTTGTCTACTATAAAGACCATCATATACAAGGTTGAGACATGTTGCTTTCCTGCTTAAATGTGGTTTTGACCCATGTTGCACGTTTCACTTGTGTAGGAGTAAAAGCAATTTGTTGTTACTTAATAATTTTAGGGGACTAACAAATTTATAACCTGTTTTTTCCCATAGGAAAATAACATCACTAACCAATCCTAATTACATAACTTAAAAAGGACCGAACCAATTTCCTCAAACCACGCACATTTTTTAGTTAAATTTGCCCGTAAGTGATGCTTATGACTTATAACTTTCAAATCAAAGGTATGATTTACTCTAACCATGAATGGAGTAAAATACGGCCCTTATGGTAGTGTAAGGAGAGAGAAAGAGGGTTTTCCTAGAAAAAGAAAATTAAGTAAAAAATCACATGTGATTTTGGCATAGATTAATGTCTTGAATCGATCTATCAGAGTCAAGCATCAGCTAATTTTAGTCGTTTCCACAAGAGGGAGAGAGAACTAATTAACAACCCAAGAAAACATAATTCAACCCTAATAATTTGATTGAGTAGTTAAGCATTTAGATTTGATTGAGCAATTCCTATGTCCAAATCAAAGCACCACTTACTCATATTAATCTTAAGGATCATTTTCGCCACCCAATTCATGAAGTTTTACTCTATATATGTGGACAGGACAGTTTGCATATACATGCATGGAATTTTTGAATCACAATATCTAAACAACTTATATTATAAAAAAGTGGTTTAATCTTATTACAATTAAAAAATAAAATAATAAATAAACGAATCCGATCAACGAGTGCTGCAGGATGCTGGCAAATAAACAGTATAAGGAAAGTTTGGATTTTTAATACATTGATTGCACGCTTTGGCAGAATAATTAATACATTGAAAATTATAAGGTTCCCAGTTAGTCTCTTCTCAATTCTAACTAATTCCCAAGAAAACAAAGCAGTAAGTGGAATTAAATGTGGCTTCTTTGAACTCAATCATTTCATTTTAAACAAAGCATTAAATACACAGAAGAGATCTGGCAGAGAAAAAGCAGAAACGCGAGCTCTAATTTTTCAAACATGAGAAGCACCAATCTCAATGTGGGATCTCATAATAGACCACCCATTCCTGATCTCTCTCTCTCTCTCTCTCGGTGTGTGTCTGTCGTCATTATAAAACCCTAAAAGTAATCATGAGTAGATATCTGGAGCTAAGCTAGGCGTTCGCTGAAGTTTTCATGCACAAGGGGCGGTGTCCTTTGTGAAAGAGACCTGCATTCGAGTTCTGGGGGGGCGAGACTTCGAGAATTGAGAGAGGGTGTGTAAAAGTGCGTATAGACTGTATTTATGGCTTTGTTTTTATCCGTAAGACATGCATTGATTCAGGTAATACACACACACACACACACGCCCCTCTGCATGCATGCATCGCCTGTGCAAAGTGCGCGTATGGTGGTGCTGCTGCTGGTTGCTGTCTATCCATGCGTAGGCGCAGCCTGGCTAGGGTTTAGCCACTTTCTCTGCTCCCAGCAGCAGTGATAGAGTCGATGCGGTGAGAGCAGAGCCCGGTAAAAGATAAAAAAGAAAGAGAGAAAGATCAGCGCTGGGGTCGATCGGGAATAGCGACAAGAATGTCTTTGGTTCCTCTGACCGACCGGCAGACTTTTTTGGACTTCGTTCTGGTGGCGCTGCTTTGGTTTTAAAGATGCTCCCGTCCCAGTCCAGTCCAGCACATAGCCTTTCCTTTTTGCCTTTTTACGTTTTCTGTTCCTCTTTTTTTTCTATAGAAAGGAAAATGCATGAAGCGGAAGTAGATTCTTCCTATGGTCTTAAAATAGAAAATGCATTCGGACATCACCAACATATGTCGCGGGGAAACAGATCCCGGTCGGGATTTGCATGAACATGGGAGAATAATACAGAAAAGCTATGAACTGGTGTTGAATGGAAATGAGTCTCCGTTCCAGGACAAAACATGCTTTTGAAGAGGGAAAACTATATAAAAAAGAAAAAAGTCATAAACTTATTGTACAGGTGCTTATCGATCATAAACTTTTTAATTGTGCTAATTTGGTTCTAGAACTTCTGATGATTTATCAATGTAGTTATTCCGATCAATTTTGGCTAGCAATGGTTGACGTGAATATCAGTTGTCTTACATGACATATCCGATGTTAACATGGATAATTTTTGCATTTTTCCAAATTTTTATAATTTTTTTAAAGATTTTTTCTTTTTCTTTTCCTTCCTTCTTCCTCTCTAGTTGTCGAGTCTCAGCAATGGCCAGTGGTTGCCACAGGTGAGGGCAAGCCTTGTTGGCTAGGAAGGTGGACCTTCATTGGCCATGGCGATGGACAAAGAAGGGAAAAAAGAAAAAAAAAAGTATTCAAAAAATTTATAAAACGTAACAAAAATTATCTACTTTAGTGTCTCTCGTGCCACACAAAACAACCAACATCCACATTAGCAACTACTAGCAAAAATTAATTGAAAGGACTATATTAACAAATTGTGAAATAGTTTATGATTAAGTTGACACTATTAAAAAATTTGTGAATGAATTGACAACCGTATAACAGGTTTAGAACTTTTAGGACAATTTTCCCCATTCGAATATCATTAGCACATTGATTCCTCTCTTAAAAACTATGCATAATCCCTGCCTTCTGAGTTAGCATGGACGGTGACTTACAATCACCAATGAGTGCATTGTGCGAATATGTACAGGAAGATCTATGATTGATTAAATAAGTAGCACATTCTTGCATCCGATTCAATTTCAAGTTTGTCGATGCCCCGACGTTTTCGGCCGGTCTCAACCCATCTCGCACAGCCCAATATTGTTCAGTTCTGACGCCGGAGCGCATACAGCTTCAATTCCAATGGCATAATTTTCTATACCATCTGTCCGGATATATACCTGTCTTGCAAAAGAACAAGATGGGACTAAAAAACCCAGATCAACGTCGTCCATTTCTTTCGCATTAGCGTTGATATAGCTGCATAGAATTGGCTTTGGCTCAACTTAAGGGGAACTTTGCTGAGCAACTGTATACTGTCTGCAGATTGGAATAGAGACGGCTTTCAGTAGCTGCTGCTCTGACAAACTTAATGTATATCTAACTTATGAATATCCCTTCAAATCTAATTGAAGATCTCAAAGCATATGGAAACTCGTGATTGGTCCGTGTAAAAACCCCCGCCTGTTTACATCTCACAGGATATGTTTGTTTGCGTTTAAAAGGGAAAAAATAGGACATGCAAATTTCCAAAGATTGCGAAGTTTTGTGAAAATCTACGAGTCAAAGTACGAAAGTTCAACAAAATCCGGGTTTAATAGTATAAAGCGAGGTGCATGAACAGCAAGATTTGTATTACACAAAAAGCCAAGCGATACACTAAATGATCTTAGGTCATTCAAGATTTCAACTCATTATGAACTGTATAAATTTGCCCCCTATACATGAAGCTTCTGCACACTGAACTTGTACCTTGAGAAGTATCAATGCTCCTGTTTATCTTAAGCTTCACACCGACCATATCACAAGATTGGTGCCAAAGAGCACACTCAAAGAATTTACAAACAGATGACCGTTCGCGTAATCGGCCTCAGGCACAAAACTTTTGCTTCCAGAATTCTTTATAGTCGCTTTGACACATTTATCAGTTTTTCGAGGAGAAGAAAATACATTTACTTTCTCAACCGCTTAGCCCTTTTGGAGACGATCAGCATTGTGCACTCACTAGGACGTCTTCACATAAAAAAATGGCTTCTAAATATATCTGTCTCACTTCTTTCAATCATGTGCAGGCAATGCGTTCATCCTCATCACATTCGGATGCTAGGAAGACCTCCCGTCCTAAATCTTCTGCATCCCGTACTGGATTTTCGCCAGCTCAGCAGCGGCACGTGCAGTGGCAGTTGCGCGCTCCGCAGAAGCAATGGCAGCTCGAGCTCTTTCCAGAATTTCAGATGATTGTGGCCTTGTCTCAATCTTCGAATCGGTCAGCGTTCCAGCATCTTGACTCTTCTGAGATGTTTCGATCTCATCTGTGATGTGCGAGGATGTCTTACTATCGGTGACAGGAACTTCAAGGCGAGCATGTTCTTTGGTAATCTCTGCAGGAGTGATATCATGGGTCCCATTAGAAGGTGGTAACTGGAATGAGACGTGCTTCGTGGGGGCTTGTGCCGGTGCTGCTCCATTGTAAACTTGCTTAGATCCCGCCTGAATATAAGTCCATAAAAACAAGAGTGAGAATATACTTGTTTCTTTCAGAAGCTTGTAACTTGCAGGCTGTTCAGCCAAGCAATGCTTGCTCAACACAAATCGACCAGGTCATTTAACTCAAAACGGGAAAAGCTCCAAGTCAATTCACTTAGAGGCCTCTGTCCAGCAAAAAGCGAACACCTTAAATATCTATTATGACAAATGGACCTAAACCATCATAGGGACCTGATATTGGTTTCTCTTTGATAGTTCTTTTGTTTTCTTTTTTTTTTTGGTAGGTTCTACTCTACTTCTACTTTAACTCTCGCTGTTGGACTTTTGCTTTGCCTTATTGCATGGCGTGAGAGTCAAAACCCACATTTGAAACTCAATCATCCCCACCTCAACTCTCCCTGAAAAGGTGGGGATTCCAAACCTCCACCTCCATGGGAAGGGTGGCCACTGGGCAAACCTCAGTGCTTTCTCTTTGATAGTTCAACCACCAAGAAAATCAAGAAGTTTTTACTTAAGATAGCAAATAATTTTCAGAAAGCCAAACATACAATATGATGCAAGATCCAATTTACAAGTAATGGCCAAATACTACTTGCAGTCGTTGGATCACAGACATGTGAAATGGAAAGAGCGTGATTACAAAGCTATAAAGGTAGAGAACTTTGATGTTATTCAGAGAGGGAGGTCAATATGTTCTGGAACTATATCGACATAGCATAGCTAGTTAAAGCTCGATCTCACTTCTCTACGTAGTTGACATTGAATTACCAATGGTAACCTGATAGCTCATTGATATTTTCCAGAAGATGGAGATGCAGGAACTAACACTAACAGCCGGATTTGGGATCACACTTGAAACAAACTGAGGATCTACACAGCTACAATGTGGACAAGTGAACCTAAGATGTATGCATCAGATTTGGTAACTAAAGCTTCTTGTCAGGGATATGTTCTCTGAAACTTGGCTCCAACCAAAACAACTTCATTAATTCTGCTGGCAATTATCTTTTTGGAAACCTTCAACGCAATACAAATAAGCATATTGACTCTTCATTGAAAACAAAGAATAGTGGAGGATCCTTGATTCTTCCTTAATCAAAATAAGGTTGTTTCCTATACGCATTACTAAATCGAGAAAGATAAACAAAAATTACCAGGAGATCTTCATGCTTTTTAGTCAACTCTGCTTCTGTATTAGAAGAATCCCATTCCAAATTATGTTCTTGGGCAATGTCCTTTAAGACTTTGAGTCTTGTCTTGACTGGAGGAGCACAAACACTGAGCTTTTCAATTAACTGCAACAATCATATCAACAAATTAAGAGGTAAAAATCAATGGACGAAGCACAATCAAAGTTAGGAAACTAGGACAAGCCAACTAACTTCACGATTGACTCCGGATTCAGGACGAAGTTCAGCAGCTGCTAAGACAAACTCCTTCCCATACTTAGTAGTGAACAGATTCTTGATCTGCAGCAAATCTGGCACATCTGAACATCTTGGAGCCGCAAAAATGATGCTTGCAATGGCTTCACGCAAATCAGTTGGACACTCTCTGAGGCATAAGAAAAAAGAAATTCTGTCAATTTGAAAGTTGACCAATTCTAAGGATAAGCTGCTAAGCAATTTCTCCATTGTAGCAGCAGAAACAAAGCCATTCTTTTTCCTCTTTTCATGAAAAATCCACCTCTAACTTCCATGTTACTATGTATGCAACTTGCCCACAAACCAATGAGCTCCATTTAACTTGTCTACATCAAGATATAATCCGAATATCTTCACTCAAAGTTTATAATTCACTCCACATTCAGCAGTGCAATCCCAGAAACATATATGATAGAATTGTGGATGATCTAGATTACCAGGGAGAAATCACCACATTTACAACTATATTAGCGGTCAACTTATATGCATCTACGCAATCCACTTCTCAAGCTAATTGATGGTTCATGTTCCAATTGTCTCAATTGTGTCTTTTAGTCCTTGACACAGATACCAAATTCTAACCAGAACTAGCCTTCCAAGGAACAATCCCGAAACACTTAAGTATTGTAGGAAACCGCCAAATCAGGATAAGTGGGGAGTTTAAAATTGAAATATAAGATATTGGGTCCAGTTCTCTCTCCCCCCACCCCCCCGGCGGAAACCAAAACAAAAAGAAAGTTCCTTTTCCTTTTCTACATGGAATATTCACTTGGAAGTAGAAAAGCACTGTCCTTCAGGCTTGCCGTGACATACCTCTGTGTGTGGGGTGAAGGTTCCTATTTCTCCAGAAAATAGCCAAAACTTTTAGGCAAATGCTCCAGCACTCATATAGAGGATACTGACAATTTGTCTCGTCATATTTTGTTTAATCAATTAGTCATCTATTTGCATTGTTTGGGGCTGCTTAGGCCTGATGACGACATTATGTTCACCTTGACCATCCGCACTTAGAAATTCAAACTCTGAGATGAACTACCAAATAAAATATATGAACATGCGCCAAAAAGCTAGCAACTTCATCGATTCCACACAGAATTAGCATGAACTCCAGAAAAGAGGATCCAGGCAATTAATCTAACTAGCCTACGAGCAACATTACAGTTTCAGCAAGATACACAGTGGCCTACCTCTGACTTTCGATTATAGGGATGCGGGCATTTACAAACTCACAGAACAGCTCCAATATGGCATATGCAGCCATCATATTTTGTTCCCGTATAACATGCTCCACCTATGTCAACAAAAGCAATCATGCTGAGAAACAACTCTCAACTGAGTGCATGCTCCTCAAGGATTGTGAATAAAAATATACAAATCTCACAAAAAGAAATTCTCTTGAGTGCAATTCTCGAAATTACCCGGATGCGAGCAATTGGTTCTTGCCCAGCCTGCAAAAATTGGGCTATTTCTTTGCGCATGAGCTTGAGCTGCAAGTCTCTCTTGTTCTGCAGCAACTTGATCCGCGAGATCGCCAATGTCAAGCTTGTCTTGCTAAATCACAACCAATAGAGTAGCCCATTAAACGATCAGTCAGAGCATGACAACACATACTATCATCGCCTTAGTCTCTAAGCACAATAATTCGGGGCTTTATCAAAAAACATAGCAACCAGGAGAGCAGAGTTCATCAGTATAAAGAACAACCCTTTTCGCCACAACGCCTCTTGCGAACAGCAAGCGCCTCAAAAAGCACAACAACGTTTCGACATTCCGGAACCCACAAAAGCACGCAATCACCGGAGACGGCAAAAAGGCGCGAAATTGACCTCCAAGAAAGATGAATCAAGACATGGGTCGGACGGAGAATGAGAAAGCACTGACCATTTTGCGCCCAAGACGCCTCTGTTGAACAGCTGGTTCAGAAGAGACATCGGGGTTCTGTGCGGAATCGGCGGAGGGTCCCTCGAGGTCGCTGGGCTCTGTTCTTCGATGGAGAAGACGATCGAAGAGCTGAAATTTGGGGGAGAGGGTGAGCTGTTCCTTGTCGGGCGAGATCAAGAATCGAACTTGGATTAATTTTCTTCCGTCCGGCAGCTGCGATCGTCAATGAATTGGTGCGAAATCCGTGAATTTGGATGGATGCATACGGGAAGCTTCTTGCTGTTGACTCCTCCTCAGCCCGAAATCGTCCTTTTCAGTTTCTAAAGATTGAGTTTTTATTTTTCTTTTCATACTTACGGTACCTAGAAACATAACGCAGCCGACATATACCCAACAAATAAAGATTAATATTACGAAAAATTCTAAACTAACAAATTTATAATAGATTTATTCTTAAGTAATTTTTTAACTAACAAAAGACTACAAATTAGTAAATCCGTGAGAAATTTATTTTATGTTAATTTCCGTTAAATTAGAATAATTTATTAAAAATCATAAACCTATACATTTGTGATAAACGGATAATAAACCCATCAATTATCACATGTTTTCCAACTTAGTAATTTAACGATAAAATTTAATAAAAATTAAGATAGGATAAATTTTATCATAAATATATTGATTTGGAATTTTTTTTATGATATTTACCTAAAAAGAATATTCTAAGAGCTGTGATAATTGAATTCACAAATGTCTTAAAATTACATGTTTAAGTTTTGATTACAATCACCGGACAAACCGAAATTTCATTCATTTTACAATCGATATGTTTGCGCAAATTTTGTATGGAGTGCTAACAAATACAATGTGGCCATCACACCGGTACATTGTTATAGAATTGACCGAATTCCCATTAAACTAACCACAAAAGATGAGAAAATTAACATCTATTTGAAGGATAGAACTATAATTTTGATGCGACAAATTGAGCTGGTTTAGTAAATGCGCTTTTCATCTGCCAAGTGGACCCTAAGGATCAGAAAGCTTTTTTTCAGACAAGAGCCTTGGTATAGAGAATAATGGTACTTGGAACTACCGTACTGTCCTATTAAATGGTCGAAACGAAGTGCCTGAACCAGAAAGGACGAGACCTTGAACTAGACCATCGTGCCGCACAACTAAATGGTCCGGTTGATCCGTTACGCCGTCGACCACAAACCCATTTCCCTAGGAAATACAATTCATGCACTTCATATTAAATTTCTTTGATCAGACGCGTTGGATCCGGGGCATTCTAATTTGCCAAATTACCGAACACGAGACTGGAAAGAGTTCACATTGGCCACTTCCCTATATCAAAGCATGCTGCATTGTGTAGGATGATAATGTGAAAAGAGCAACCACAACACATGCATTCAATCAATGGTGTCCCTTCATCCGCTTGAGTTCAACTGGCAGTTCAAATTTTCATGCCTGAAATGAACACAGATTGTGAGAACCATAACACAGGAAACAAAACAACCGAGGTGATGTTAATGAAAGTACCAGCACCAGTATCGCCACTGCAGGACTCTGTCATCAGTTTACACCGCCCTCTTCGCAGGTGTCTGAATAACCAAATGAACAGAGCTACAAACCCACATTTGCCTCTATTCCCAGTTTTCCTTTTTCAGGAGGAAGGAAAAGATCGATCACAATTCTCAATTTACATAACGAAGCAAAAGGATGCATCAAGTTATATGCTTGCGGTAAAGTTAAAAAGTCAATAGCGTAATTTTTTCATCTTTCCAAAGTCGAGCCCAAATACATCTTCCGCCTCCAAAAGTAACAATGACAAATGAAAAGGCAAAGAAAAGGTTAATGACTTTCTAGAAATGGTCTAAAATTCAGAGGTGATCCCTGTAATAAATGCTGAAAGAGAAAAGGGGCAAACGAATGAATAAACTTTTACCCAATTAAGCAGAGGAGTCCATAATGAAGACTAGGCAGGGGCACTGAACAGCAACATAATCAGGAACAGCACCCCATTCTTTAATCGTATCAGTGAATGATGTTTGAGTTGCCTAATGTGCAACTTAACAATGATGATCTCAAATGAATTTGCTTTCAGGGCCAAAAGAATGGGTGTTCTACTTGAGGGAACACCGAGAATCCAGCCACGAAACAATATCATCGAGGGCCATAAATATCTTTTCATCAGATTCGCCTTCAAGAATGCAGTGATACCCTCCTTCATAAAGCTTTAAGGTTTTATCCTTGCTAGAGGCCTTTTCGTAGAGAAACTTACTCACTGAAGGATCTGTCACCTTATCACCTGCTCCATGAAGAATCAGCAATGGAGATGAAACCTGAAATACATATTGATTGACCTTAAGTTTCTTCTGCAAACACATGTGAATAGGCAAGCAATTGTGAAGCCAGAACTGGAAAACACCAACCTTCTCTACTTGTGACTCAATATCATCAGTTGCCCTAAGAAGTTCTGAGGCAGTCTGCAGTCGCATTTGGTCATCATAGCAAATCACATTGTAGACAGCCTAAAACAAGACAAGGCAAACAGAATTATTGAACTTATGCACAAATCTCATGAAGATCGAACTACCAATGTCTTAATTAGTTCATTGGGATTTTCCAGAAATGCAATGCCCAATCACAACCAATATAAAGGAAAATTGGAAAAATCACGATGCAAAGATCAAGTTCCATACTTTCTAGAGCCTTTTTATTTTTCTTTAAGTTAACAGTTAAGGGAAAAATTGGCCTTAGAGGAATCCCTAAATTAACCCCTGGACCATCATGATTGCAGCCTTTTTGATACTCTTAACATCCTTGATCACCAAATGGCCACACAAGAATGCAACTTCCTTATACTCATCTGCAAGATGTACTAATTATCCTATATTTAGCATATAAGCATAGCAAACAACTAGATAATAAGATGACCAAAACCTCATTTTAATTATCTGAATAGCAGTTGATCCCTATTACGCCTGGTAACCATCTCGAATTGGGAAAATATGCAGATATATTGAACAAAATTAACTGAAAGGACATTGGTTTACACATTATGCAGCGAAGTGAGAGTAAAGCTTAAATCACAGAAAGAAGTTGGAGTTAACATATCATAAAATCTTTTGACTTCAGCAAAATTAAAGTGGGTCTGCTCTTTGCGAACATAAGTAATGATTCAACATTGTTATGGGCATTGGCAAAATGTAGACATGTTCATTTCAGATTACGATATGGGCACTCTACGAAGAAACAAAATGTCCCCCTGTGTAGTTTGAGCTAGAAAGGTGACACAACTGGAATACTGTAACTTACTACACGAGCACAGACACAGAATGCCATTAAGAAATTGATCTGTTTCAACAAATCTAACCAAATTGCATCAGATGCTTCTTTTACCAGCTCATGGAAGTCAATTATAACTCTGCAGTGAACCCCAATCAATTAGTCTGTGCTGCTGACTAATAAGCTTTTGCACGACAAGGACGAGACAGCCTGAACTTTCAACCGCTCACATAAACTCTAGCATAGGAGACCATAGTGAAGAAAACTAACCATTTTCCTTTTCTTCAATTCTCTGAAAGCCAGCTCAGCAAGATCCTTCTGCGGGAAGAGCTTTCCTTTTGGCAGAATGCTAGACATGAACGTCAAGACTTTTACAACTGCTTCGGGTGGTCTAACAGCATCTGAAATCTTGAAAGCAATTAGAGTCAGCAATTTATCTTGCTAAGCACGGACATCAGTTCCCATTAGAACTTGGAAATGCAGTTTCTATTAGTACAGGTCAAGATCAATGTACAAAAAGCTTTGTATAGACACTTTATATGTGTCGAGATACATGTGCATAAGTATAGAGCATCAGTTCCAATAAGAACTTGCAGGTGCAGTTTCGCTCAGTATCAAAAACTTTTGATCAGACAGAACAGGGCACAAGCACTAGTTTTTCTTGCTATACAGTATGCACACAGGCATTCTTAGCACATGCATGTGCATGTGTGTGTGTGTGAGAGAGAGAGAGAGAGAGACTAATGGTAAAAATGACTCACAAAATGGTGGTGCAATAGCAGTCGATTTGGCATTCTTGCGCATAGAATTCTTAAATGAGGATTTTACCAGAGTAAATTTTATATGAGAAAAATATGGAATACCAACTTAACAGGAAAATCTTCATAAAGTAAAGGGAATTTTCTGTTGATAAATATGGAATTTACTATACAATATTTATAGTCATTATCATCCAGCATCTTGTTACAAATTCAACAACCAACATAATAAACAAGAAACTTATTTCTCTCAAGTGTGGTCATAAACCTAAGTGATTTGCATTCATATATTCTTTCCACGGAATCATGCATCATTTGCACAGTCAATGGTCATTTTCCCATCAGGAACTCTTCATTCACAGTCTATACAGATGAGGTACTGCTTGTGACTTAGTTCCTTAACTAACTGGAACTACTTTGGAAACAAGAGCACAACCTAATAATTTTAAAATCTCTGCATAAATTTGCTTTATGGTATATCTATAATTGACAATTTGTTTGGTTGATGCAAAGGATAAAAGAAGGTTCCAGGCAAAATAACAGGACAAAAATGGTGACAGTTTTGATGGAGGACATACTTTACACATCGGGGCAACAAGGACAACTCCATCCCATGCATCAGGCTGTTTTAGATGAACCTTGAGGGTAACAGCTCCACCCATGGACTGTCCCAATATAAAGCGAGGCAATCCTCTCACTTCAGGTCTCTCTGCAATTCGTGAAATAAATTCATCAAAGATATAGACAACTCATCGATAGTAGATCAATTCTGAGAAATGGATTTTTTGTCCATTGTATGTGCGCGCGCGTGTGCGCTCGGGCACTCGTTGAGTTTCTTTTTTCCAGAGAGAAAAGGAGGTATGGAGGACTACAGCAATTGAAATGATCTCGATTGTTTTCTAAGGCAAATCTTGCAGTTCACACCTTTGATTTTCGTGTACTGTTCAATGACGTTGTCGACTAATTCATCGAAGTTTGAGATGTAACCATGCAATCCATCTGAAAGGCCGAAACCTGGGTGGTCCAAAGCATAAACAGCATATCCTTTTGAAGCAAAGTGCCTGGCGATACCTGAAATCCCAATGTTCCAACAGCACTGCGAATCCTTAATTTCCATTTGGGTAATTGGTGATGGCATAAGTGCACTATTTCGGTGTTGCAATGAAATTAACTTCTCTAGAAAAAGGAGGAGTAATTGAGCAGACCTTCAAAGAAGAAAGTGCAAGTATCACCATAGCCGTGGCAAAAACACACTGCGCCTTTAATTCGTACACCCACTTTAGGTAACCAGCTCTTACAGAAAATTTGCAGACCGTTTGAATTCGTCTCATACCACTACATGAATAAACATTTGGTAATTTCAATGACATTGTGCCCCATTAGTTAAAAGAAAAACAGGAACACACGCATTGCATTTCCAAATCTCTTAAAAGTCAACAAACACAGAAACTAATCAAATCCCAGCAAGAATGAATTAATAACAAAAGGGCACTTGCAGTTGCGGCGTCCACTTGTTTACCTCCTCTGTTCTGATCCCAGCAGGAGCCAGCTACACGCCAAGCCACGCATAAATCCAAAAACCATTAATAGATCAGTGAAGATAGAAACCCAATTAGTAAATTATGCACACTGCAAAAAGAAATCTCAGCTCATCGCCAAAACGACCATCACCAAGCTAAAACGACGGACCTTGAACAAGCAATGATCGAGCTGTCGCTGGACCTCGGCGAACGCAGCTCGGACCCTCCTCCGAGCAGGCGCGAAGTCCAGCCTCTGCGACGAGATCGCGTTCATCTCGTCGCTGAGCCCATCGATCGGCGGCTTTTTCTTGGCCGCGACGGTCAAGCGAGTCCTGGGCGACGGCGGCGGCGGCGGCGATGCGGAGCTCAGGCTCAGTCTCGCCCCCACCGACCGTCGGGAAAGAGCTCTCCGGGGGTTGCCGAGAGGAGGAGGAGGAGGAGGAGGAGGAGGGTCGCTTCTCAGGCGGAACAGGGACAGCTCCGGCGACCGAAATCCGAGGGTCAACGCCGGGTCCATGGGATTCTACTGGAGGTGCGGGAATGCAACTTCCGAGAACAACTGAACAGATGTCGGAACCCAAAAAGCGGAATCTAAATCGAGATTATTTTGCATGCGTTCCACATGGGCCGACCGTGCATCACGTGCAGGTCTGCACCGTCCGGCCTGGAGAGGTCTCGAAAGCAATAATGCGAATTAAATTTCGAAAAAATGGCATAAATAATATCAGAACTTTGACATAATGTATAATGCAATTCTCCTTTTTAACTCAACGCACAATCTATAATATGATCCATGAATTTCTAATTTATTTAATATAATCTTTGAATTTTAGTCTAATATTTAATGCGGTCACCCATGTAGAGAAAAATTCCCTTATGAGTTTTGATAATTAATAATTTTTTTAATAGTTCTTTAAATCTGAGGATAAGATTTTTTAGGTGAAAATTCTGATGAGTAGTATTACTCAAAGTCATGAAGAAGTTCATGTCCTTGATATTCAATATTCGGGGATATTGATTGGGAAAGTAATCCTTATTAGGGATGTAAATTGTTTGATTTGGTTTGTTTTTTTGGAAAATTGAGCGAATGAATCAATAAGGGTATTCACTGAATTGAACCGAAATCCGACTTGAACCAGTTCGGTTCGGTTCGATTTTTCGGTTTTAAATTTTGTTTTTTTTGCTTTTATATATTATAAAATTAATTTTCCAATCAAATTGTCTTTTGCTTTTTTTTTTTTTTTTTTTTTTTTACAATTGTCTTTTGCTTAGCAAGATAAAAATTTCATTGGTTTTCATAAGAATTTCATTTTTTAATTAGGTGAAAACCAAAAAAATGAAATTCAATATACCATTATTACTTTTCCAAATGAAAATAATTTTGCAAATGCTACCACATGGGAATAACTAAAATGCAATATTAACAATTAAATTTCTATATACGCATTGATTATCTCACTGAAACAAATTGACACACGAATTGTCCGACATAATTCGGACTTGAATATAAGAATATGAAGGGAGTGAATAATTACCATAGCCATGGACAAAATGTCAGCTTCTATTATTTAATGTGTAGAAGGATGTGAAGGGAAAAACCAAGCCATTGATTATCAGATTGTAGCTATACCCGTCTTTACCTACACAGGTATTAGCTCATAACATCTCCTAAACAGTTTTCCATTTACATTGCTCGGAATTAAGTATAGACTAAGAAAAGACAAAACCGATCCAACAAATCTCTTTCTTCAACAAAACTCCAACTGAACTAAATTGTATAGTGCAAGTATCTTAGCAATTCATCATTGTACTTTCTAAAAATCCTTTTAGGCAAATTTGACGATCTCCGTGACGATGCCCTGCTTGGATGATTGTAGAACTGCTCAGCGTACCTCAGAAAGAGTTAGACCAGCATGAATATGACAAGGAAAGGAGAAAGCGGGAGCATCACAGGCCCAACTAGCATCAGCCTCTTCTTTTGTGTCTTAGGGGTAGATACAAAGTCCCTTTTTACACAAAAGTTTCTGCATAAAAAAGACATTCATCTTAGAAAATCACAAGTCTGGCAGTAGGCAGCTTGCTTTTAAAGCACTAATAGCAACTAGCAACAAAAGGAATCATAAAACTCGTTGGCAATAACAAGTGGAAGACGCAGCAATCTTGCAACAACAGAAGAAAACTGTGCATTGTCCAAAGATAGTGAGATGGTGAAAATAAGATAATTAGATAACAGCTTCGACTATTTAAAAATAGCTAAATGGTTGATTCCAAGCTAGAGCCAACAGAGATGAATAAGAAAATGGAGCATTATAAGTGAGCACGCATATTTTATACACCTCTTTTACCTGACTCTAAGTTCGTCAATCATTAAGAGAAATCACTATTGAGTTCAAGTCCATCATCATAGTTGACAACTCTACATAATTCACAATGGAAATGAGGATTAAAGTATCAATTTTAATACTGAAAAAAAATAAATATTCCATGATTTTTTTCTCACCCGACTCGAAATTTTCAAGTTCTTCTAAGTCCTCATTGATCGATTGTGAAAATGGTGCGGATCGTAGCCAATCTTGAGTACATATAAGAGCCTCCACTATAATTGGGGTTAAGGAGTTAAGAAATACGTCAAGTACGTGACCTCCTGTGCTAAATGCAGACTCTAATGCTACAGTGGAGACGGGCACGGCCAAAATATCTCAAGCAATGGAAGACATAATAGGATATCTAGAAGAATTGACTTTCCATCAATTTAAGATATTAAAGGTGGAGCTATACCGTTTACATCTTTCTTCCAAATACTTATCTAATTCAGATTTTTCTTTCACATATTCTTGTTTCGTTTGGCTAAAATACATTGCGGTCATAATGTTCGCACCAACCATAAGAGACATTGACATGTTCCCTGTTCTTGTCCCCTTTAATCTCATGTGCTTTGGGGGCATGTACCAATGCGATATTGCTTAAACAACAATGTCAGAGATTTTGTTACTCTATCTCTCAAAGTTTCTGCTTGGTTGCTTTCATACATTTGATTATGTCGAGAAAACACCTACTAGGTTTTGAAATTGACAAAATTTTCTTGTTCTTGCTCCTATTTTGAAGAATAGAATGCTTCTGAAGTTATATCGAAGACTTTTGTCAAAGTCTATTCATTCCAGAAGTATTTCTTACTCTGACCCAATTCAGACTGAAACCGTGTCCAGAACGAAGATGAAATCAGACTCAGATTTATTGATCTTGCGACAATGATTCAAAATGAACGTATTAGAAATTTATTCTACAACATCTAGCTCTCTAGCGAATAATCTTACTTTCCTTCTATAAATACATGGATGAAATTAATCACAAATTGATGAAATCAATCTTGAAGACAAGTTCCTTTTTGGGAAGCATCTATTTATAAAAACTCAGATTCTGATTATGGGACCAGTAGAATCCGGGTCATGGTGGTGATGCGCGGATCATCGATGATGTTGCGCCATTCTCTACAGATGGACCTAAGCTTGCCAAGCGATATAGTGGGTAGGCGCGAGAGGACGTTGCGGACAAGTTCTCGAGGGAGTGAGCTCATCCTCGACGCACTCCGTCGGCGTACGCCGAGGAGGAGAAGGAGGATAAGAGCTATAGGTTGACATTGGCGGGAGCATTGAAGAAGAAGCGTTCTGCTCTTTCTATATAATCACGAATCTTTCGCTTCCTCGACGTAGAAATTGACTCGGAGATGTATATGCTCTCAGCTGTAGCAAGTATGCGCCATATTTGTATTTCAATTTCAATCTAAAGAGAGAAATAGGAAAAGGAAGTAAATCCTTTTGACAATTCATGTTATCAGCGCTTCCATGTCGCTTATCAGATAAGTTG
Organism: Eucalyptus guilfoylei; assembly: GCA_016097605.1. NCBI lineage: Eukaryota > Viridiplantae > Streptophyta > Magnoliopsida > Myrtales > Myrtaceae > Eucalyptus > Eucalyptus guilfoylei. The sequence continues at coordinate 35,696,540 of CM027866.1, read as the reverse complement.
AAATTTTAATTCCTTTTTCTTACTGAGAATCTATTGCAAGTTTAAGATAAAAAAATATTATTAATTTTTTACAAGATTAAAAGAATCTGAAATATTTGCAATCTTTAATTTTCTCATAATTGAAAGAAGTAGATTCAATACTTTTTCCCAATTAACGATAGCTTAATCAATTCTATATTTCTCAAACAAAGTGAATGTATCTGCTTATGCTTGAACTATCGAGCCGAGTGTCTTACGATATTTTTCATAAGAAAAATCTGAAAAACACAAGACGATCATTGAATGATTCGGAACCACGCAGATGTGGTGGGCGGGCTTACCCAATATTTGCTTCGCTTGCATATATTATCATCCTTCTTTTGACCATTTATATGTTTTGACTTTTATATTCTGCTTGCTATCGTAACAAGTTCGAAATCTGTCGGAAGTCGCGGACCTTCCACAACGTTACCATTGTAACAAAATGCATTGTCCTATATGAACCCAACGTAGGATCATGACTCTCATGGACGGCGAGGTTGCTTGCGGAATCGTGTCCTGATCTGGCTACATAATGCGCACCTTGGTTGCATCATCTTTCGAAAGTGTGAGAGAGATGGAGCAGCCGATAAACTCATCCGGTAGCGTCTTCGACCATCGATGATGACGATGTTAACGACGTTGTGTAAGTTTTCTAGGTGAACTCATTATGGTGGGGATTGCGCTTTTGCATCTAGTCCTATTTGGAGAAAATCTTAGGATTTGCATGGTAATACTCCAGTTTTTCTGTTCTTTTGTTTTTCAAAATAAAAAAAAGAACATAAATTCATTTGGTAATATCAATTAATTTTTCTATTCTCTGGAATAGAAAAGTGGCCAATGAATATATTTGGAATAAAAATAAGAAATAGAAAAAAGTAACTTCTTGTTCTTGAAAATAATTTTTAGATATAGGTCATTTTTTTTTCCTTTGCTTTTCTTAATCTTCTAATAAGTTAGTGGAGACTAGCCGCCAGCTGTCATGGCTAGAGGAGAAGAAAGAAGAGAGGAAAAAAGAAAAATCTAAAAACAAATTAAAATATTAAAACAAATTTATGGCGCAAAAAAATTTATAGGTCATATCAAACACATTCCTGTTGTTGTCCTTTTTTTATCCTGGGAATATAAATTTTGAATAATTACAAAATACGTTGTTTTACTCGAAAATTGTTCTAGGGAATATAAATAACAAAAAACTATCTCTGAAAAAAAATTGTTTCCCATAATATAATTGTTACTGAACGTACCCTTGGATTCCAAAGAGAATAGACCAGAGCCAAGCCATCTCTATGTAGGGAAAGGGAAGCCTTATTTGCGCATATCACGGACCAACAATTGCCATGTAATCAATCCAAAGAGGGCTCATCCAAAATCATTGAACCGTAAGGGAACTTGATCTTTAACCTTAGATTTGTTTGACAAGGATCGAAGCTCTTGATCGTTGGATGGAATCAATATCTACCGTTATATTAATGTGATGCGGATCAAGATCTTCCGTCATTAGATCAAGTAGATCTCTACCGTCGAATCGATTAATGAGAATTGACATCCTCTACTATTAGACCGTGCAGTAGAGACTAGAGAGATTTTTATATAAATGGGGAACCCCTCTCCCCTTATGTGTATTATTCACTTTATTCGAGTAATATAAGTATGATAGAGCTTCTCTCTCTACTTTCTTTCTTTAGAATTTCCCTTCCTTGAGTGTGAGAGTTTGAGTAAGATCAAGCTTCATAGTATTTGCATTTCACCAAACCCCTTTAGACTAAAGATTTTTATATTTCTTTAAGGACATTCCTCCGAAGTCAAACCAAACGGGTGTTATGCCGAGTCAAGTGATCCAAGGTCTCTTTCTAAGACTTGTGCCCAGCCCAATTTGCTTTTCTCACTAGAGAACTCGGTCCAAAATACTTGGTATGGGCCGACCAATGCTGTTCAAAGTTCCTCGTATGAGCCCGACATCATGGGCCGATAAATCTAAGGGTTTTGCTGACATCATCATGGGCTTCCTCTCCTCTTCTCCAGCCGAAAGGACCGGAACATCTCGCGCTGCATTTCGTTCTCTAATTTACCCCAAACTTCTTCCTAGGTACGGTGGTTAGTCGAAGTTTAACGGGGATAAGGGGTTTACTTCTTTCTCAATCAAGAGAAATCGATTAAGTTTATTTTGTTCCAAGTTGAGAGAAGTTGACTGAAGATTTCCCGTTCATCTCGTGCTCTCTTTCTTCAAATTTCCGGTCGCTAAACACAATGCTCTGCTAATTTTTTTTTTGTTTCTAGTTATATAGTTATTAATATATTTCGTCCAACTAGCCGGACAATGTTCAGAGATAATTTTTATTTTTTCCTAACTTTCAAAAGTAGGATATGCGGTGGTTGAAGCTTTGTCTTTAGATTTAATGTCGAATAAGAACCAAAATTGTAGGCTTTCCTAAATACTCTAAACCCTTCGTGTTGTTACCAACGTGGTCAATCTCGTGCGGGGTCTAAGATTTCCACACACACGATTAGGAGTTCGTCTTCCTAATTTGGTACCTCAAAGTTCTTTAGACGAGAGATTTGGAAATATCGAATGTAGCTCGCACTCTAGCTTAACTCCATATATACTGTAAATGGGTGATATCTCTCTATATATTGAACAACTTATCAATGAAAAAGGATGCTTCATCAACTCAATTTCCAAGTTTCTTCATAGAGACCATATGGATTTTCCTTAACGAAAGGTCACTTGCATATTTTATTGACCTTGTATTGATAAGATAAGCTAATTAAAAGATTAAGACTGAATGGGCCTTCTTGCCCATCCCGATAATACGATGGATTCCGGCGAAACAGAGGGATGGCATGACTTAAACGATCGATCACTCCAAGATCTTTCGCTGGGATTAAGAAGGAAGAATTATAACCAACTCAAGCTAATCCTTCTCTCTCCAGCGCCTGAAGTAGTCAATTTGTTTCGTCCAACTTTCTGCTCAAGTCGCTTAACTTAGCATACAATAATCAAACCATCAACGCATACGAAGGGAAAAATAATCATTCATTGAGCAGCACGCGCGTGTCGTGCGACGCATGTGCGCTGTCCAACTCGCCGCAGTATTTTATACAAAGAGACAGCATCATCCCTCGCTGTCGTAGCTCCCATCTATGTATTTAAGATTAGATTAAACGGATAGATTCGTGCATTAATAACTATTTCTTAGGGTTTATCATTGTCGAGTACGAACAAAAGAGTGTTCCGAAGAGCACTTTAGGACGGAACCCCACGTCAAGGAAAAGGACAGACGGTTTTCTTAAATCCAGATTTTGCTGCCTCAGAAAGACTGTCGTGGGTTTTGCTACTATTAAATGAAATGTCGTCGGGGTTTGGACGTATTATGTTCACTGCGATTAATATATTGGTTTCGGACCTTGGGGAAAAAAAAACCTAATGATCTCGACCCTGGTTACGGCTTCAGCATGATGATCACGCCGACCACTTCGACCCTTGATGCAACGTCGAGTGGTACAGGCGCCAATTGGAGTGTAATCTAAGCGTCTTGCTAGGAAACCCCTCGGGTATATAGATCAATTGCAAATTCAGCCCCTGGCTTTCGTTTTTTTTTTTTTTTGGCTATTGTCGTCCTCGATGGCCGAGATTATTACCAGATGGTAGACTTATACAAGCGATTGAAAGCTGTGAATTTTTTCGGTTATTATTTTGGGTTATCTATCAACGGGCTAGATCTAACGTGGAACTTATCCTAGATAATTTGTTAATGATACTCTAATCGTAAGTTAAATTTTGCCTAAAGTACTACGATTTTGAAAGATAGTTTCTCTGTTGCTGCACTCTTGCGTGTATACTTAAGATTCATATTAGACCTCGTTTCCATTGACATAGGGGTTCTCAATATGTCCCTTTCACAAGAGTGAAGTTGAACTAGAAACATCTCGTTTGCATCAATAGTATATAGGTACATGACGTTACTACTCTCAAGCCCTATTTGGTAACACTCCCGGGAACAATTGATTATGTTCTTTTAATCTTCAGAACAAAAATAAATAAAAAAATAGAAATTTATTTGGTAAATTTTTTTGTTGTCAGGAATAAAAATCATTTTTTTTTAGTTCCCGAGATTAGATTTGGAACATAATCAAAAAGTAAAAAGAAGTTGCTTCTTGTTATCAAGAACAATTCTTAGAATCAAGTATAATTTTTCTTCTTTTCTCTTCTCTTTCCTCTTCTTCCGTTTCCTTTTCTTCTTCTTTCTTTTGGCTGATCGAAGGCCAATGGCCTCGCCGAAAAGTCGCCGGCCCCCGGCAATGTCGAGTTGACCTCGCTTAGCCACGGTGAGACTCCAATGAGCTCACTAGACTTGAGGAAGAAGAAGAGAAAAAAAAAAGAAAAAAAGAGAAAAATAAGAAAAATATAATAACAGTATTAAAAATTAAAAGAAACAAAAAATTTTAAAAATTCTACCAAGCGTATTTCTAACCCGGGTATAGAAATTTTGGATATTTACCAAACACCTTCAAAAACACATAAATTGTTCCCGGGAACATAATAAAAAAAATCAATTCTAAGTAAAAATTATTATTGGGAACACAATAATTACTAAATGCACCCTCAGTGTAAAGGGATATGTGCTAGAAAATTGTTGTGGGACAATTACAAAAAAAAAAAAAAAAAAGAAGAAAAGAAAGAAGGGAAAATTTCCAAAAATGGCTCTAAGTGCCCCAATCTTCTCAACTAAGGGCCCGAAATGGATCTTATTTCAAATAAAGGCTTGAAGTGTTTTCATTTTCTTAAATAAAGACCTAAAATGAATCTTGTTTCAAATAAGGGCCTAAAGTGATTATGTTTGTTTCGAATAAGGGCCTGACTTTCCTGCGGTTGAGGACATTTTTGTCATTTTTCCTTTTATCTTTTATCTTTTTTTCTTTCCTTTCTTTTGGTTCTTCTTCTTCCTTCTTCACCAGTGGCTGGCCGACCACCAGTTATGCTTGTTAAGGGTTGGGTAAGGGTCGCTCTTGCCCAATCCGATGAGGGCCACCCTCATCGGCCACAAGCGAGGGACGGCCTTGCCTAGGTGAGGCGACCCTGGCCCTGGGGGAGGCCACCCCTCGCGGCCATCTCATCGACCTTGTTGGCCGCTAGTAAGGGGCAGCAAGGGGCGAGGATTGGCCTGCAAGCCCTTGCTTGCGGCCAGTATGGGCTTGTAGACCCTCGCCCGCTGTCAACGAGTGCTTGAAGGCCTTTGCCAGCCCTTACTAGTGGCCAGTGAGGGCCAGCGAGAGCTAGCGGTTGTCGATTGATGTCGGAAAAGAAAAAAGAAAAGAAGATTTGGATGAAAATGCCTTTGACTGGTCGGAAAATTTAGTTGGTCAGTGACCAACAAGGTAAAACCCTAATTTGAAATAACCATGACCACTTTAGACTCTTATTTGAAATAAGGTCTACTTTGAGCCATTATTTGAGAAAATAAGGTCACTTGGGTTCTTTTTTGGAATTTTTCCAAAAAATAAAATAAAAATAATGATAGTACAGGGCGTTGCAATTCAAGTATCTTATAGTTGAGAGGGTCCACTAAAGTTATGTAATATTCTACATATTTGCAATGTATCCCGCTCTTTTGTTCTGTTTATGAACTCAAAATAGAACTAACTTCTATTCGTGTGTCTCTTTCGGTGTTAGCTCGCGCTGATCCAAACCCTATGAGTTGCGTAACGGTTGAGTAGTTGGTGAGCATGTTAGTCAACTCATTTCACGACAAGGTAGGGTGACAGAGGAATGGACCCTAGTCTCTTGCTTCATGGCAGTCCTTGCTTGAATTATATATTTAGACTGCATACCCAATTGAGATTTCAGATGGCACTATGAGCGTCTCATTTTCCTTCTTATGAGAAAAGAAATGAGAAAAGTACCAAAAATATCATAAATTTATTATATAATATCAAATTAGACATAAACTCCTCAATTAGATCAATTAAGTCGTAAACATTTTTACGTTTTGTCAATTAAGTTCATCCGGCCAATTTAGGCTGAAAATTGATAACATGGACCCTGAATGTCTTACGTAGCCTAATTGGGGCTAATGTGGACAATTTTCTTAATTTTTGTTTTTTTTTTCCCTTCTTTTCTCTTTTTCCCACTATGACGATGAAGGTTGTCGGCCCTCGCTTGGCATCACCTACATGTGGGCATGGTGCAAATGGTCATGGGTGAGGCAGCCATGAACAAAGGCGACCTTGATTGTGATTGGCAAGGCCATGGCTCCCTTTGCCCCTAATCAGTGAGGCCAACCTTGCCTGTGGTTGCCTTGCTTGCAGTTGCCTGGGCCTCATATAAACCACGGGTGAGACCAACCTCGCCAGTCACGAGCAAAGGCGGCCAAGGCCTCACCCACATTTGGGCGGGGCTAAGCAAGGGCCACAACCCTCACCGGTTACAGTAGGAAAAAAGAAGAAGAAGAGGAAAAGAGAAATAAAGAAAAAGAAAAGAATAAATTAATAAAAAAATCAATGTTAACGCTAGTTATGCCACATAAGACAATCAATGTCTACATAAGCAATTTCTAGCCTAAATTGGCCTAATATACTAAATTGGCATAACGTAAAAAAGGTTTAGGACTAAATTAGTCAAATTAAAAAGTTTAGGATTGAATTGATACCAATATAATATGTTTATAACCTTTTTTGTACTTTTTCTGAAAAGGAAACATGTGCTATTGGTTGTCGGCTCAAAAGGACCTCTTTTTGTCACATAATCCGTGAGGTTATACTAATTTGGTACCACCATATTTGCACCATAGTGTCTATAACACTTGATTAAAGGGAGTCAAAGTGCAACTTCCACTATCAGCACGCTTGATATTGCGGGACTAAAGACCGAAGTGTTTCTTCCTTTGACTCATCTATCACCAATTTACCTATTTTAAGTATGGCCATCGTTCATAAGGTGCTTATATCCCACATGACAATTCTGAGTGTAGATAGGTAGTTCCACTCGAGTTTGGTGCTTGCATAGTATTGCCTGTTCATATTGCCGCCCGTCTATGTTAGTACAGTATAAAACACGTCATGCCAATTTAAAGTTACACGAGACTTATTTATCAGAGCAACAACTCAAACTGGGTGATGTGATATCAAAGGCATAGCAATCCCCGTCCAACATCTCCATCCTAATCTATTGGCATTTGACGACTTAGGAATCACTCGATTCTTAACTTTACTCAGTCCTTGTCCATGTTTCTTCTTTTTCTTCAAACCCTCGTCAAAATTTAGCTGGTGAACCTAATTTTAATCACGCTCTACACGAATGGATTAGTCCATGAATGCGAACGGGTAAACGTTACCTTCCAATAATCGGCGGCCAAAAAGAAAGTGGGTTCACGTTTTTATCTAGAAATAGTAGGTAAAAGCAAATTCTTTGTGAAGTCGTGGCTCGTGAGGTCAAAAAGGTCTCCGATCGGCAGGTTAACTTTCTGGTGTTCGCGTATGACTCGCGTCGATTCATCATCAGTCCACGTTACAATGTAAACGTATGGCCAACTTTAAAGTTTCACGACCAAGACATAAACCCATAACGTTACATTTTCTTCATGTTTATCATGCTATTGGCACGGTCTAAAGAGCCACTATAGTCGGTAAAGTGATCATCATCTGTCTATTTTAAAATGTGCGGAACAATTTTTCCTCCTATATCATTTCCTTCCCATCACTATCCTAATTAGAGATAAGCATAATGCATTTTTTAAGACACTAGGGGCGTTCACATTCTTAGTTTGAAAAGTCAGTTCTAATCTCTAACTCGACTTAATTTCACCAATCTAAACGGTCTGTTATTAGATTGATAGCCATTTACTATCTCCGTGTTCCATATTTCGCTTGAGTTAATTTTGTTTCAGATATCAATATGTATAGCATTATGTACGTGTGTTTGTCAATTAGCACTAGTCACAAACATCGGAAGATATACTCTTCTGTTATAAAGAGAAACAGATTGGTTTCCATTCCGGTAGAATTTTGAAAGAGTAGGTATGTATTAAAAAATAGTTGTTATGAAAAAAGTTATTGGTCGCTTGATGAGCCAACACTTTTCTTACTAACCTACTAAAAAGGCTTTCTCTTTAAAATTATCAACTTTTCTTACACTCGACAGAAAAAAACTTTTCTTATTGTTCTTATAAACACTCTATATTAATCATAGTATATGAAATCAGCTATCTTTATTGGGTAACTTACTTTATTCCCAATCAAGTTACCTAATACAAAAGTTGGTGCATTGGCTATCAAATAAATGTTGGTAATCAACTCCAATAGGAGTTGGTACAGAAAAAAAAAGAAGAAGAAGAAGAAGAAGAGAACGTGATAGATCACTTAATTTGTAGTTATTATATTACTGTTTTGTCGGAATTTAATTTATCATGAAACATCTTTTCCGAAAGTTGTTCTTCGGCTTTTGATGAGAGGAGATGGGTTCTGTGGCAACTCTAGATAGGAAGTATCTAGTCGGATAAGAAATAACGGCAAACCTTTATTTCGAACTTTGAACCAAATTGTACATACAAACCGTTCCATAATTCGATCAACAAGGCTTAAAAATACAACCTTTTCCATAGCAATATATGTGCATGAACTGTGACGAAATTTAATCAATGACAAAGCTTGAGAACATGCAAAGAGATAACGCTAGAATTCAATCGACGGCTCGACATCCATGATAGAGATGCACGCCCTAATTGAATCGACAACGAAGTATCATAAATATGCTTCAAAATTTAATTGATAACATGAATCGGAAGACGATAACTAAGGAAAAATAAAAAGATAATAAAATATTACATTTTGATTGTCTTTAGGTCCCTTCCAATTGATGAGAATTTGGTATTCATAGACCTTCTATCATAACCATCAAGGAGTAGTTTTTTCGTGGTTGACTTGTAGTTGGACGCTTCTGAAAATAATGGTCTCATATTCCCACATTGTTAACTCCTTTCAAAGTAGCAGTCTTATCTCCAATGAGTTATTTATTTTCCACATTGTCAATTCCCTTGAAAATAACAGCCTTATCTCCAAAGAGTTGTTAACTTCCTACATGGTCAATTCCCTCCAAAATAGCAACCTCAATCTCCATTTTCACCTAACTATTCTCCACGATCTCCTTAATGGATTTACATGTGCCTGAGCCTTAGATGCAATTCTCTAAATTGATCATTTGCTCTTTAGTTAACATAGTATTGACAACTTTGGTAGAATAATCTGTCATCATTTGTCACTAGTTGACATGTGCTAACACTTTCATCCAAGTCATCAATTGCTTATAATATCAACCAATCTTCAATCCATTCAATTGGTTTCCTCCACGGATGACCAGACATGCTCGGATTATATATTCTCCACTCTTTTCCCTTTTCTTAGCTAATTTTGATGTTGCATATGGAGCTATCAAGTTCACTGTTGTTTTCGAATGATAATCGCATATCGATAATAACTAAAAATCGGACACTTTTGAGTGTCAACAATTACATAAGAATTAACAAAGTTAAGCCATAGCTAAGAAAGGTTAATGAAAGGTGGTTGTCAAAATAAAACTAAATTTGGTAAGTAATTCAAATGAGAGTTGATAACCCAAAACTAGTTGATGACTTAATCATAACAAAGTTGGTAAATTATTCTAATTAAGGTCGGTAATTTCTAAATTTGGTAAATTCAATGCATTTTTTAAATTACAAATAAAAGTTTGTAAGCAATAAGAAAAGTTGGCAAATTAATAAAAAAAATCAAACAAATACAGTTGAGTAACTCAAACAAGAGTTGATAACCCAATATTTTTTGATAATTTAATGTGAGGAACATTGGTGAATCACATTAATTTAAGTTGATAATCTCTAAAAAAAAATTAGTATATGTAAGGGATTGCTAATAAAGGTAAATAAAAAGAAAATTAAATGTTGTTAAGTAATCAAATGAAAATTGAAAACCCAAAGCTAGTTGATATATTAATATGATAAAAACTGATAAATCAAATAATTTAGCTCGGTAGTTTCATATAACAGTTAGTAAAATTTAGAAAGTTGGTAAATTATGCTATTAAAGTTGGTAAATTATTATAGAGATTTGTAATTTGCAAATTATATATATATTTTTCTTTTCCCACTGTTTTTTTGAAACAGACCAATACTTTAAATGTACAAGTATTAACAAAAAGAACCGTATTTTTTTAGCTCGGAACCATAGAATTCTGCCGCAAATATAGGGCTCCCACTAATCCATCAATATTGCGTCGCTACTGCTCATAAACATGATTCATTGTCTCACGAGCATGTATTTCTCTTTTCTCATTTCGGGCAATGCACGTCACGAGTCGATCGTTTATTCTAATCCCGCTTACCGTAGGCAACTCATTGTCAACTTTGTAATTTCGTAGCGATGAAGCGCAAGCTATATCAAAGACTGCAAAGTGCTGATGGTTGTATAAAGACGAGAGCTAAAGGCCAAGAACGAGTCCAATTACCTTCTGATGAATTGTTTAGAACTACCCCCTTTTTTCGGCTTGAAGTAAGCATTACAAACTCAGTAGTTCGCACATAGTTGTTGTTCCTCATACACCTCTAAGTCTCACCAACGATGCATGCATGGATATTATTCAACTATAGTAGGAAGCAGTTGATGGCCCTACATCTGCATAAACTGCTTTGTAAAGTTGCCGAATGTTAGAGTATGATATGATTATTATGACTAGATCGCATTTCGTGGGTAGCATTAAATATTGGCTTGATATTAAAGAATAGGTTAGCATGTTAAATTCTAGCTTGGCGCTTCGCAATGCATCGAACATAACCAGGCTTGAGGTGATGAGGAAAGGAAGGCGACATAGGGAAGCCAAGGCAAAAGACAAAATTTTTTGCTAATTAGATGCCGTCAATAAGATGGACGAAGCTCGTTATGGTTGGACCACATGCACAGCAGAAGTTTAATATCTTCGAAGCGATAAGTCATGAAAAGGAACCTAGAGTTTGAGTTCATCGACATGTTTTGTCGCTCACAAGTTCGCTGAAGAACTCGAATCGTACAACATGTATATATGCCTATATACATTTTGACTCTCTTCTTGGCAAGTTAGCCGCACATTTGTTGGTACAAGGTGGTTTCTAAGTACTTGATATTGCGCAACCCCCTTCTATTAAAAAATTCCAAAGCCTCTTGTTTCTGCAAAAATTGACAATCAAAAGATGCTTTTGTTTTTCATGAATGGGGAAACGAACCGTCATCAATGGTTCCTCTCCATTTAAAAAACAACATTATCCTCTTTAAGATAGAAAAATCAAATGAGTTTCGCCTTTAGTAGTCGGAAGAGCCTAATTTATTTCAAGCAACTCATGAAACCCAATCGCAAGATCTTACTTCCACGATTAAATAAAAGCTTCGTCTGCTTATGTCAACGTTCATAAGATAAACGAATCACATGTCAACCGACAGCGATCGACGCCCTTTTTTCATTTGCTATGATTCGTATTCCTTTGCTTTGTTTTCTTTCGGGAAGTATATAAATCCGAGGGTTTATCGACCTTGTTTGGTCATGGTGCTGTTAATTTATTTACTCTTCGGACGAGTTAGCGGTGGAGATTGGGGACCGTCGCACGGGCTTTCCTACGTATTTTAGGGCCTGAATCATTAACGTTAACCGCTTGACTGAACTCCGTCAACATCACTGGAGTTAAACAAACTTCGTACAAAATAATCAGCAAATGCCCATCGATTTCTTTATACAGTCGCATTGTATAATGTTATCAATTTTTGCATGACGAGATGACAGCAACCCGTCGATCTCCATGAACCAGTCGCTTGGAACTCAAATGAGCTAACGGATCAAGTTCTGCCAGGGACGGATGATTGGCAGGTGGGGTTTTGCGTGACTCGCAATTGATAAATAAATCCTTCGAGTTCAACTTATAATACAACAAAATTAACCTAAAAACTGAGATTATATTATTCTCTTACTTGAAACCATGTTTTCATCCAATGACACAGACGCACGGCTTATGCTTATTTGTTTAGCTAGCTCTCGTCCTGCGATATTTATTTCATGTTCATGTTAAAATATATTCCTCCACAAGATTCAAAGGGTATATCATTACGGAAGATTTGCTGAACATTTACATTCTGTTTTTCTTATATTTGGTGTATTTCTTATCATTAATTAAGATTTACTTTTTGTTTTTAGTTAGCATAATATTTGGTATGTCCTTTATAATTAGTTAGAAGTATAGGGTAGATCTTTTCTTTTCCTTTTTTTGTTAAGCAATATCTTATACAAATATTTGTATTGCGTGATAAACGATACAAGCAAGCAATATAATTCGAGTTATCAGAAGGTATACTCTCTGTAGCTTTCCATGGAGGCGCAAAATGCGTGCGGTCATTGGAGGATATGCTGTTTGGTTTTGGAAAGAAATTCTACAATTTTCTTCATAGAGGATTATTGAAATGTACAACATCTCAATATTTTCTTTGTAAGTAGGTGCAACGGAGTTCCTAAATTTTTTAGTAAAAGTGCAGTTGAGATCTAAAATTTGCCCATAAAGTGCAATTGAGTATTTTTGTTAGCTCTATCTATTTTGAATGACAAAATAACTGAAGTTGTCTTTCTAAATAATTTGGAGGATACTTGGCTTGAATGTTGTGCTCAGTTGGTGCCAAATTAGCTGGACAGTACGGAAACTAAAGAGGAAAGCTAGAGACGCAGCCTCTACTCATGTAGAAGACTAGCCATGAGCCGACGAGAGCAAGCGATCAAACTAGGGTTTTCGTTTTGCTAAGACATGGAACTTTGACGTTCTCGAATCAACTTAAATTTGTTCAATTTGTCCAAATTGGCACTTTCCAAGGTCAGTAAATTTGTTCAATTTGTACCATTCATTCTTGGTGAGCTAATATACCATTCTTATAAAAGGGGAAAAATTGAAAAAAAAAAAAACATCTTTCTATCTCTTAGATAGAGAGACTAAATTATACTTATATTTTTTATATGTAGAAGGCGGGGAAGAGAATTGTATATCAATCAAGTGTTCATTCGAGATTGAGAGACCTATATAACCCAAAGTGTTGGGGAAATTTATTTAGTGAAGAAGATTGAGAAGTAGTAATAGATCCTTGATACTTTGATGCGTGATGAAGATTACCGTCCTTAAGGTATTATTTGCCCCAACTACCATATATCAAAGCCGTAGAGGAAAAAGTTCAACAATTACTCTCTTTTTTTTTTTTTTTTTTTGGAACTTCCCCTTGAATGTGTTAAAGTCATGTGTATGAAAAGAAAAGAAGAGAGAGTTCTATGATGAAGCATTTATGAACATTTGTGATTATTATCACATTGATATCTACTGATAGATAACCAATCAACACCTCTTTTGGAAATAGGTAGTTTATCCACAACCATCACCACTCTTTATGTCAAAAATAACTTCCTTTAATAACTATTGATAATCTTTTTTTATGATGAATAATCACATTTTTTCATAACCAAGAGTCATGTCTTCTTGGATCAAGAGTCTCGTCTTCTCTTAACTAACAGACACATCTTTTATGATAACAAACTATCTCAACAATCCCTCACTTAATTTGTTATCTACACTATACAAGAAGGCATCTATTAAGATTTGAATCTTCCTTAATGTAAAAAATTCCATTAACAAAATCAGTGGTAGATAAAACTCCAAATCATGATTTCACTTATTAATCAAATTATCAAATGTATAAATTTATACACATTCTGTTAAAAATTTCCTATGCTTCGGCACTTTTATGGCCTTGTGCTCCTCGTGAATTCGTAAACATTTACAAAAGTTCATCCAACTTTTGTCAGAAGCAGCACCACTTCTTATGTTCATATAGGTGAAGTTCCTATATTTGTTATCTTAGCATTTCCTCGAAAAAACCCTAAACTTCATTAAGAGTGTTGTCTTACACTCATCCTTCTAACTTTTCATGACTAGCCTTGTGCCCTAATACTCAATCATTGTCAAGTTACAATAGCTTGTTGTTACTTATTTGACTTTAATAATTTCATTGGAAATTATAAAGTTGGGTTTCCACTATGCTTAACTATTATCAATTGGTCTAAGACCCATTCCCTTGGTAGCATTATTTATTTAACCTCTCGAGAGTCCCTTAGTGAATGGATCAGTCAAGTTATCATTTGTCTGAACATAAATTACTGAAATAACTCTATCAGTAATTAATTGTTGAACATACTCATGTTGCAAATTAACATGTCTAGATTTCCCATTGTATATTTTATTGTATGCTCTAGACATAGTTGCCTCACAATCACAATGTAAAGATATGGTTGTCATTGGTTGTGGGCACAACTCTATATTCAATAACAAATTTTGCAGCCATTCAGCCTCTTAACTAGCCGCAAATTCAGATTCTATTGTTGAATGAGCTATACATGTTTGCTTCTTTGATGCGTAAGAGAGTGCACCCTTTGCAAGCTTGAAAACTAGTCCAAATATTGACTTTTTATCACTTGTGCTAATTATCCAACCAGCATTTGAATATCGTTCTAGTACTACTAGTAATCTTTCATAAAATAGACCATAATACATTGTTTTCTTTAAGTAATCAAGAATTCTACTTACAACTTTTTAAAGCACAGTATTATGATCACTAATAAATTTGGACAATTTACACATAATAAAAGCTATATCTAGTCTAGTGCAATGCATGACATACATCAGACTTTCAATTGCACTAACATATTATAATTGTGTTAAAGGTTGCCCATTATTTTCCATCAACTTAATTAATATATCACATGTTACATTTGACTGTTTAATTCCCAAATACTAATATTTCTTAATGATTTTCTCCTCATAGAAGCCTTGACTTAAAGTATAACCCTCATTATGTTTAATCACTTTGATACCTAAAATGTATTCACTTCTCCCAAATCTTTCATTTTAAACTAAGAAGATGGATACTTTTTAGTTTCATTTATGCCAAGCATATTTGTACCAATAATTAGCATATCATTTACATATAAGCAAATTATAATCTCCATAGTCTGTTGTAAGTTTTGAGTAAATGCACTTATCAGTATTATTATTATGTTTAATCCATATGATAAAACCACTGAATCAAATCTTATGACATTGTTTCACTGTTTTTTTTTCTTTACTCATGTCATCATTCTCAACAAAATGCTCCTTTTTTTTTACAACTTCTTTCTCATAATTTGCCTCATAATTAGGATAACCTTCCTCAATTCGAATGCATTTTATCACATTTTCCACAACCAGGTTCTCAATCGTGTGACGAAGTTTATTTCGATAATCATTCAAAGTTTAAGGCAATTTTGAAATAATTACAACAACTTGAAGAGGCCCATAAACTTCAATCATAAGGTTTTTGTGTTTGGCAATATATATTTAAAGTTCATCCACTTGCTTTGAGATAGATTTTCCATTAATCATGGCAAATTCAAAATATTTCAAAGCAGTAATTCTATCCATACCTTGTTTGTTAGTATTGTAATTTGGTCTCTAAGGCATTTCAAATGTCACCGGTATTTGTGTAAGATAAAAACATTTAATATAGACAATCTAATATAGTATTGGGAATCATTCATTGGCACTTCCTTTCATTATCATTTTCTTGTCAAGATTACCACACCACTTTCATTCATAAATTTCAAAGTACTATAGCCAACATGAGATAATCTAGTTTGCCATAAAGAAAATGACTTAAGCATATAAATAGAAACAAAACTTTCATTGATACTTATCTGTCAAGATCGCGAGCACTTGATACATATAATAATACTTTAAGATTGTTGGGGAAATTTGTTTAGTGAAGAAGATAGAGAAGTAGTAGTAGATCATTGATGCTGATCGTCTTTAAGGTATTATTTGCCCCACGATTGTTATTGTCAGATTTAAAACAAATACACCTCCAGGCTATATACCAAAGCCGTAGAGAAACGAGTTCAATAATTACTCAATTTTCTCTCTTGGAATTTCCCTTGAATATGTTAAATTATGTGTACGAAAAGAAATTAAAAGAGAGTTCTGACGATTAAGTATTTATGAACAGTTGTGGTTATTATAAAAAATATATAAATTGGTATCTATTTACAAATAACCAATCAACACATCTTTTGGAAATAGGTACCTTATCTCCAACTATCACATATTTTCATATAAAAAATAAATTCATTTCATAACAACCAATAATCTCTTTTTAAGATGAAGAATTATCTATTTTCATGCTTCAAAATTACGTATTTTCTTAATCAATAAATACATCTTTTATGATAATGAACTATTTCAACGTGGCATCAGTCCATATTTACTGCTTTCAAACCCGAGGATTATCCCGGATAGGAAAACGTGCACGTGTTTTTCTTTTATTTTTTTGCGGAGAAGCATGCGTTTGCTGATACGGCGTGCTTGAATTGACGCATTGATAAGGGCTTTTTCAGACTGTAAGCCCACATGCGATCAAATCTAAAGACCCCGCTCTCACATGGATTTTTGTCAAAATGGCATTCGGAATATTATCACAGAGGCAATCATTTGAGTGGTCCGAGAATTCGGCAGATTCAACGTTAAAGTCGCCAAAATGGTCATCGTCCCTGTCACGATCTTTTCAGATCTATTCGCCGGGATGGTGACTGTCAACGTCATTGAAAAATTCCCTGCTCTTTATCATCAGCTGACGCGGCTTTTCTCCCATCGGTAGTTCCATTCACGAGAGTTTCTCCCCATTATTTTGCCTAGTCAAGGCACGATGCCCTTTCTCCTTCCTTTCTTCTCTCCTCTTTTCTATAATTGAAATACATGTGTGGAACGCCAATGTTGGCGGGATAAGATAAGGGGATAGGAGGTGAGAATGGTGATTCATAAAGCAAACACGTTAACGCTTGACATAGTAAATTTTAGAGAAAATTTTATGTAAATGGGTGTGCAAATGAGATGATACAATCCTTCACGTCTCTTTAAGGGGCAAAAAAATAAAAATAAAAAGAGTTATGTTTTGTAATAAGTAGATAAACAAGTCCTTCCAAAAAATAATTTTCGTCTATCACGGGGGAAATAGCATTCACCTAGAGAGAGAGTGCACAAATAGCATCTAAAAAGAAAGAACGTCTTATCTCCAAGTGGACCGAAATAAATAACTCTTGATCTTCTTGGGAGATAACTATGATGATTAGCTATTACAACATTAAGATCGCATAATATGTTAACCTCAAGAGTACATGCAACTATGCTAGTAGCTTAATTAACTTGCAATGAATAATATTTTAGAGGCCAGTAGCGAGCCAGTTTCTGGAATTAAACATTATACTATACACAAAATTAATCACGATGAAAGATATATCTATTTGTCGGCATAACCTTTATTCTTTCAGATCTATTTGGCTGATTTGGCTTGGAATACAGAACTGGGGCGATGTCATCTGCAAACTTTTCCATGACATTTCTCCCAACTTCCCCCATTTTTCAAACCCTAAGTCTTTCAGCGCGGACGATCAAGTTAGAAAAATTCAGCACTTCTCTCCACTTCCCCGCATAACTACATGCTCCTCCAATCTCTCCGATTCATGTGGGCATGCGAGCGTGCGTGTGAATGCATGAACCGATCGATCGCTGCTGGTTCACCCGAGATGCGTCCAAGTGGAACCCAACATCCCTAAAGCTGCTGCCATCATTAACGATTCGATTGATGAAATTTATGTACCGACGGTTGGGGAGCTCAACAGGATGATAGCGGCAGGAGGCCACATCAGTTGAAATTCAAGATTCATGGAGAATAATTAATTAAGTGATGATTGAAGGTCGGTGAGCAGCCATGTCACTCGAGAAATCGGCCCCTTGATTGACCGATATCCAGTCACTAGTCACGCATGTCATACTTATGTCAATGTCGCCAAAGTACCTCTTTCTTCCCAAAGGGTGAGTTCAGATGATGGAGTTTGTGTACGATTTATAGAAAAATAAAGCAGCAATGATGTACAAGATCTGCTTTGGACTAACGAGGATATCTTAGAAGCCCTTAATTCAAAAGTCTTAATAATGATCCGGGGTCGGCACATCCAGCTGCGAGTTGATGAATTTTTGATTTGTGAATTGAAAAGTCATCCGTTCGATAGCTACAACTTTATATAAAGTACTTTGGGTTTAAGGCTGCCTGCGCAAACTAAAGTTCTTGGACCTAACTGATCTATTGAGCGGATGTTGCCGGATTTCCACGCTCGTGCCTCCAGATAATATAAGAAAAGCTTTAATTTGAACGTACTTTTGTAAATCTCCAGATTTATATCTCAATAATCTCTCTCTCTCTCTCAATTAAGGGATCAAGCGGTATCCAATTCGAACCACATCTTTCTGAGAGTAAGGATTTTGCATGATTTATATGTGTGTATGCTTTTCGGTTGAATTGAGCAATTAGTCTTCAATAATGCTTTTCCTATAGGAACTATATTTTAATGAACAAAGTGATTTATAAATACCAAATCTATTTGCAGGCGAATGAGACATCATCAAGCATTTATTTATAAGTAATCGTATCACTTATTTGTCAACAAATTTCAAAAAACAATCTTATTTGCCCGGCATTTTTTTTCAATGCATCATATGGTAGCTGAACAAAAAAAAAATTATGAGTAGATCACATAGCTAACATAATGTGATTAGCTAATTACAGTGCTGGCTAGCAACACATCACATCATACTTGGTGTTTAAAATTCTTGGAAAATAATTATTTTTTATTAGCAAGTCACACTAATATGTCACTGTCACATGATGTAACCGTCACGTGAAAACATCTATTTAGCTGAACACATCAAATCCGTTTGCAAAGCCATTATCTCATTCCTTAAAAAAACTATCATTTTTCCTAATTATAGTTTTGCCCGTCATATTTATTAGCAAAACTTGACAAATCAATCTAATAATGTGAAGAAAATGAAGGGAATTACTGCATAATAGCAAGTCAATTATATTTTCCTATTAATATACACGGTTGACATTTCAAAGATAATGTTTCACTAAAAATTTTGAGCTAAAGTATATGAGATTTTATCCCATCCCTTAATCAAATTGAAATATTCAAACGAGTAAACCCAAAGAATGTTTGACGATTATGGATTTATGATATGAACAGTTTTTTTAATGAGTCCATTTCTTCGGCCTCCTTTATCGTATCTGAAAACCCTTTTAACGTGGTTTTCATTTGAATTCTCAAATTAATAGAATGAAAATCGTCATCGATATTCATAAATTCTACAAGGAGAAACATCTATTAAATGGATAAAAATGACATGATAAAATCATAACATAAACGAAAGAATAATTACTGTGTATGATACTCATAAAGATTAATCTCAAATACCCAAATGAAAAAGAAAAGGGATTTTTTTTTTATTAGTCCTATCATATTCCTATTCTAACTCTTACTCTTAGACTTTTGTCCTGCCTCCTTACAGGGCGTGGGAGTCGAAACCCACTCCTGAAACTAGTTTGTCTTCACCCCAACCCCCCTGTAAAGATGGGGATTCAAAACCCCCACCTCCCCATTCCATATTGAAAGGGGATTCAATTTGGTTCCGAGCTTTCACATCATCTCGCAAAACATAATCAACACTTTGGATTATGCCCCATTCCCTTGGAGCATTTTCTTGTAGTCACCTAAATCAGTCGTAGCGATTCCCATTTCTTTTTACTTTTTCTTTTCTTCTCAATAATTTCAGACCAATCGATCGACAATGCGAAAAACAAAAATCATATTATGTTTATGAGTCCAACAAAACACCTGCGATGTTGGCGACAATCCATCGGCCATTGGAAGGTTGGTCGGGTCTTATAGAGAGCAGTCAAAGCACAAAGCTACGTGGAAATACTGGTTTCTCTTCAGGCTAACATGGTCACGTCCCGGTGCCTTGCCCTGGCCTTGCAAATTCACGGGCACATCCATTCCCCCGATTTGTAGCTGATGGTTTTATGTGATGGGCTTAAGGCCCGTCCGCCCATGTTGGGCCTAAAAGCCCGGCCCGCAAGATTATGGCCCATACAATGAAGGGGTACGTTTCTATTTTTGAGGGAACGTATATAAGGGAGGAAAGAGAGGGAGAAGGCACCCTTTGGCATTTTCAACATACGTCTTCTCTCCTCCTCTCCCTCCAAAAGGAAAACCAAGACGCCGTCTTCCCTTCAAGGCTAATCGACGTCATCGGATTGAACAGGATCGGTTTTCTCTTCCTCTTGTCGGCATTGGTGTTTAATCTGTGGCTAACAAGGTACGCTCGAATCCGTGGTGTGCTTTACGATCGGTGATACATGATTTTCCCGGGCTTATCTTCCGCATTCGTTTTAGGGATTCGATTTAGTGTCGAATCCGGTTTTCGGGAATCCGACATTCCCAACATTGGTATCAGAGCCCTAGTTCATGTTTTCTCGACCCTTTTCATGTTTTTTGATTAATTTTTAGCGAAGATATTCGGCCGACACGGATCGGGGCGAGAAATCCCGACACCCGAGCACTGTTCGTCAATTTTTTCGAGTTTCTGTAAGTCGAAATCGATTTCTGAAGGTATAGGGTGAAAGGGCTCGTCGAGACGAGTCCATCGACATGTCGTCCACCGCCGGACGACGCTGCACGTGCCCACACGCGCGGCCAGAAGCCGCTGCGCGTGGGAACCACGCGCCTGAAGCGCTGGCTCGGCCAGCGCGTGCGCCACACGCGCCGTTCGGCGAACCGGCACGTGCGTGCCGCCGGCGGCGAACCGACGCGTGCTGACGTCACCCAACGGTCGGTAACCGCTGGGATGACGTCATCGCTGACGTCATCTGGCCGGGCGGTCACCGGCCGGCGACCCGACCGGCGACCCGACCCGACCCGATCCGCGGAAGCCTGGCACGCGCGCGGCACGTGCCAGATGACGTCTGCGTGACGTCATCCAGCGCACGCGCGCGGCACGTGCGGTCGGTTCGTCCGACCAGGCCCGACCGGTCCGACCGGCCCGAGCGGTCCGACCGGTCTGACGACCCGCTGCCCGTTGACCTGTTGACTGACCGTTGACCGTTGACCAAAAAAAAAAAAAAAAAAGGAATTTGTGTCTTTTTCATTTATGCCTATGTGGGTAATATGTAATCAATTATTTATTTTGCATTTGTTGCATGAATTTTGGAAAATTATGTATTTTCCCTTATGTATATTATGGATTATAAGTAATCCATTTTTTTTTTGGTTCTCCATTTGTTGCAGGAACTATGATGCGTTATGCACGGATACCTGCAATCCCGAGAACGGACGAGGAAGTGCAAGACTTAAAAGGCTGATGTCGATTTAGCTAATTATCGGTGGCATGACGGTGATTTAGTATCACATGTGGTCAAGGTCAATCGGATGATACGGAAATCATCTCGGAATGGTTATCTTATGCCGGATTTTGAGAAGGTGCCGGCTTTGATGAACACTCTTCCACCGAATGGCAAGCGGTGTTAGATCGGCTATGGGAGGTCAACGTGGTCCCGGGTTATAGGAGGCTAGTGGAAGCTTTTGTAAGAGAGTACTATAGGATTGAGTTAATCAAAACTTCAACCCTTAGATTGAGCGCCACATGGCGCAGAGTGAATGCGCCTTGGAGGCGACATGAAAGCTCTCCAAAAGTTTTTCCATGGTTGGCAAATGTGCCTTCAAATATCTCAGATATTTTGACTGATAGATTAGAAGGGACATTCCCTATTTATTTCTTAGATTAGTTTGAGATGTTTTTTGGGTGTGAATATCTCTTTCTATGTTGATATGTTTCCTCTGTATATATTGCTTAGTGTGATGGATAGTTGCATTATGTGAAAGCATTATTATTCTATTTGGATGTCAAATAGTATTTGCTTTTGTTAAATTGTTGACTATTTCTGGGTAGTTCATAGAAGTTTTTGTAACTTCATAGAATTTATTTTGCATAAGACAATTATATTAATAATAGTCTTAAGTTAGGATTTTTGGAGGATGATTGGAAACATAGTGACATTTTGATTCTGAAACCTTACTTGAAATTATTCATTGATATGATGGGTCTGTGCAAAGTGGATGCATAAATGATAGGCATTAATTATTCGTGCATATATGTCTGATGTGTTCAGATCGATGGTTTCAGCAACTAAGAACGTAATTGCTGATATGAACGGCAACAATTGTGAAATATTGGATATGAAGATTCAATATGTGCTGGAAAAGCAAGAAGCATTAGAAGCTCTTGACCATGTTATGGAAGATCTTGAGAATGATGTGCGCCACCTTGAGCTAGTAGAGGACCGCCTAACGGCATTTGAGTCAAAAATAGACATTTGCAATGCTGGTTCTAGCTCAAAAAGGGCTTTAAGCTCCAAGCGCAAGCATATTGATTCGTTCAATATGTGGGAATGCAAAGGATCAAGTCCTTATTGCAAGAAATCAAGAGTTAACCAACACAAGAGAGGAAAACGTCCTCAAGTGAAGAAAATGTCCAGGGTGAAGTGTTACAACTGTGACAAGAAGGGTCACTATGCTCGCGACTGTCGTGAGCCAAAGAAGGTATACACCTCTTGTACATTTGAGAACTTTGCTTATGTGTCAAGTTCTGTATTATTGGCTGAATCCAATCCTTTGTGGACTGTAGATTCAGGAGCGACAGACCATGTAGCGAAGGATAGAGGATCCTTCGTGGAATTCCGACGAATACCAACTGGAACTAAGTAGATCTATGTAGGAAATAACTTCAGAGATGAAGTTAAAGGAATTGGCACCTGCCAATTAAACATGCGTGGTGGACGCACCTTGTTCCTACATGATGTTCTATATGCTCCGGAGATTCGTTGAAATTTAGTGTCTATTTTGGTGTTGGTTAAACTTGGTTTTAGTGCGAATTTCCGTAATAAAGGTGTAGATTTGTATTTGGATACAAACTACTATGGTTGTGGTCACTTTCTGGATTGTTTTATTGTACTAAATGTTGACTGTGGTGATGTCAATATATGTTATTCCCTTGTTTCATGTCTTCTACTTCATGTGATAATGATGTGATTATGTGGCATGCTAGACTTGGTCATATTGGCCAACAACGAATGAATAGACTAGCCAAAGAGGGCTTGTTGGGCAACATTGAAAAAGTCGATTTGCCTATATGTGAGCATTGCCAAGTAGGGAAAACGACAAGGAAACCATTTGGAAAAGGTAAAAGAGCTGAATTTCCTCTGCATTTAATCCATTCGACGTACGTGTTTCAATGAATGTGAGAAGAAGGCATGGGGCTGTTTATTTCATCACTTTTATAAATGATTATACTCAATTCGGATATGTTTATTTGATTTCTCATAAATCTGAAGCATTGAGTTGTTTCAAAAGGTTTATGAACTTGGTAGAAAATCAATTAGACAAGAAAATAAAAGCATTGAGATCCGATTGAGGTTGAGAATATTTATCTGATGAGTTCAGAAAATTATGTGATGAAAAATGAATAGAAAGACAGTTGTCTATTCCATATACTCCTCAACAAAATGGTGTTGCAGAGAGAAGAAACAGAACCCTACTGGAAATGGTTAGGTCCATGATGGCGCATGCTAACTTACCTATTACTTTTTGGAGTGATGCGTTGTTAACTGCTGCCTATATACTTAACCGGGTGCCTTCCAAATCAGTTACTTCCACTCCATATGAGTTATGGACAGGTAGAAAATCGGACTTAAGTTTTCTTAAGCCATGGGGTTGTACTACCTATACTTATAAGTCCTCTCACAAATTTGGGAAATTGGGTCCCAGAGGAAATAAGAGTATTTTCATGAGATACTCCGAACACTCAAAAGGGTATGTGTTCATAGGTGAGCAGGAAAGTGGGAGTATAACTGAATTTGAATCACGGGATGTCACATTCTTAGAGGATGAATTTCCTAAGAAGGGCAAAATAAGGGAAAATTACTCCCTATTTGAAACCTTGGATCATGATAATGATATTAGTGGAGTTCGTCCAAGTGGGAGTAATATGAGAAGTGATGAATTGAATTCAACTCATTCTCAATTACAACCACATGATGAGACGGCATCATCATTATCTAATCCAAGTGGGAGCATAATGGGGAATGATGTGCAAAGTGTACAATCTCCCATACGGCGAACAAGTCGTCAAAGTATTCCCCGTCGACGTTTTGACATTGAAAGGAAAACTTTTATGGTTGCTCCACAAGATGAGGATGAGCCAAGAAATATTAATGAGGCTCTGAATTGCCCTAGTAAGAAAAAAAAAAGGATTCATGCAATGAAAGAGGAAATGGAATCAATGAAATCAAACCAAGTCTGGGAATTGGTTGATCTTCCGAAGGGACGCAAAGCCATTGGGAACAAGTGGGTTCTCAAGATAAAGCGAAAGGCTGATGGCTCGATAGAAAGGCATAAGGCTCGCCTTGTGGCGAAGGGGTATAATCAACAGGAAGGAATTGATTGTGAAAGATTATTTTCTCCTGTAGTGAGATTTACTTCGATTCGCATTATTCTGGCAATAGTGTCAAGTATGGATCTTGAGTTACATCAAATGGATGTAATGACTGCTTTCCTCAATGGAGAATTAGAGGAAGGAATATATGAAACAACCTGCTGGTTTCATAGTGAAAGGCCAAGAAGAAAAGGTATGTCGATTTTTGAGATCGATGTATGGCCTCAAGCAGTCATCGAGACAATGGTATATACGTTTTCATAATGGCATATGATTTTACAATAATTAATGAGGATCATTGTGTATATATCAAAAGATCCAAAGATCAATTTGTGATCATATCATTATATGTTGATGATATACTAATTGCCAGAAGCAATATGGAGTTTGTTAATACTGTCAAGAGTTGGTTGTCTTCCAACTTTGAGATGAAGGATATGGGTGAGGCTGCATACATTCTTGGAGTTAAGATTTCAAGATATCGTTCGAAGAGATCGTTGTCTCTTCCGCAAGAAACATATATAAATAAGGTTCTTGAACGATTTCGTATGCAAGATTGTAAACCCATAGACACTCCTATTGCAAAAGGTGAAGGATTGAGCCATAGACTGTGTCCAAGGACTCCACAAGAGAAGGAACAAATGAAACTTGTTCCTTATGCTAGTGCTGTTGGGAGCTTGATGTACGCTATGATGTGTACAAGACCGGCATATGTTTTACAGTTGGAATGGTGAGTAGATACCAATCCAATCCAGGTCAAGCACATTGGAAAGCCGTTAAGAGAATGCGAGGTATCTAAAGGGGACCGTTGATTACACGCCGAGTCATTAAGGAAAGGATCTGCGACTCTAAGGCTATTCTAATGCTGATTGGGGAGGAGATTTAGATGAAAGGAAATCTACCTCGGGTTTGTTTTCTTACCGAATAATGGCACCATATGTTGGAGCAATAAGAAACAAAAGTGTATAGCCTTGTCCACGATGGAAACCGAGTTCGTGGCATTATCAGCATGAGTGTAAGAAGATGTTTGGCTTAAGAGATTATTGGATCATTTAGGTGTTATTGGAAGTGCTGCAGATTCATTGTTGGCTAACTGTGATAACCAAGCAGCAAAAGCGTACACCAAAGATCCAAAATATCATGGCAAGACCAAACATATAGATACCAAGTATAATGTTGTCAAAAATATGATTGCACGAAAAGATGTGAACTTACAGTACATATTACGCATATAATGGTAGCAGATCCTATGACAAAGCCAATACCTAGAGATGTGTTTTGTGGCCATATGAAATCTCTAGGATTGCGTAGAGTCTGATGTACTGGATTGTAATTTCCCTGAAGTGTTCACATTTGATGAATTTGTGTTTTTTTTTCATCATTAATGCCTATGAATCTTTGTTTGATCTTTATGCATCTTAATGCTCAGTGCATTACTTTAAGTTGAGAAAGTATGTCGGACAGATATAAGATTAGCCTACTCACACGGGTAATCGCCTTTATTTACTGTGTGATAAATAGAGATGAGACTGTTTTTAAGCTTATTATTTAGGTGATAATCGAGAGCTCAAGCTTAAAATACGTATGTCGCCTTAACTGAGTGTTAAGATGAGGACATAATACTTACTATGTCCGAAAGTAAAATAACCCACATATTTTACTTTATCTGTCTATGATGTCAGATGTGAGTTCTGATGAATTTTGTGAATAAGTAGATACGTGAACTCAAGTTAGACATTGGGTATGTCTGAACTATCATCTGTACGGTATTGAAGGTGAAGACATACGCTCCATGGGAAATGAGTTAATACCGTAATACGTATTTCATACTACGTATACATGAGACGACCAATAAGAGTGGCAAAAGTTTGATCTCAACTTTTATGTCGTGTGAGACCCTTGAGGAAAAGAATTCCTCAATTTTTTAGTCCCCTCATGACTCTTACTTATTCTCAAGATTTCTATTTAGTGTTTGCTATCTTAGGATGTTGCCAATGGTCATGAGTTGATTCGATCTAATGGGACATTTCTAGAAAAGCAAGCTGAACTGAAATTGAGAGTTTGAAGGAAAGAGGAAGATCGATTTTGGAGAATCACATTGTAGTTTTGTATTCACCGGTTAACCAATTATGACTATCTTTGTGATAATCATAATTGTGAATACAATATATGTATCATTGTTTGAAAGAGATCAAGAGAGATATAAATGTGATCGATCGATCTAGGGTACTGCATACAAAATCTACTCAAAGTGTGATGCCCATTATGAGCTGCTATATATTCCTAACAGATGTATAGCAACGAGCTCTCAAAGTATGCTGGTCGCACGGATTATTCACCGATATGAATGTTGAAGAGAGGTAAAGAGAATCCTGTTCGGCCCACCATGTGCGAGTGGGAGATGATGGTTTTATGTGATGGGCTTAAGGCCCGTCCGCCCATGTTGGGCCTAAAAGCCCGGCCCGCAAGATTAGGGCCCATGGATGAAGGGGCACGATTCCTTTTTGGAGGGAACGTATATAAGGGAGGAAAGAGAGGGAGAAGGCACCCTTTGGCATTTTCAACATACGTCTTCTCTCCTCCTCTCCCTCCAAAAGGAAAACCAAGACGCCGTCTTCCCTTCAAGGCTAATCGACGTCATCGGATTGAACAGGATCGGTTTTCTCTTCCTCTTGTCGGCATTGGTGTTTAATCTGTGGCTAACAAGGTACGCTCGAATCCGTGGTGTGCTTTACGATCGGTGATACGTGATTTTCCCGGGCTTATCTTCCGCATTCGTTTTAGGGATTCGATTTAGTGTCGAATCCGGTTTTCGGGAATCCGACATTCCCAACAGTAGCTTTTGCAGATGTGAAACCTCTTGTTGTTTAGTTGGTTCTCATTCCCACTTGCATCATTGGATGGTTCCTTGGCTCTACCCTTTTCGAGCAAATCTTTATTTTTCTTGGGGAGATCTAGATTCAAACTATTTTATTCCGATTGGCTGTCTGCGCAAAGGACGTGGATCTTCTTGGTACCTCAATAAATCTCACCCATTAATTTTTTGAGTTCTGTTTTTATCAACCGTTGAGATTTGTCGAGACATCATAAAGGGTATCCATACATGCTAGGGACCTTCACCTATGTGCAGGTCCATGATATCCTTGCTAGTTCTAACTCCTAAATTTTAATTGGGGATATTGAAAAAGACCGAGGATCCTGAATTGGCCTAGATGAATCTAGTTGGATTTTTCACTCTAGATCCAGATTTTCGAGCCTATCTCACCATTAGGTTTGGGCTTAGGTTGTCTCAGGCTCAAGATTGAGGAGTTCAAAAGGCTCGGGTGCGCCAAAAAATGTATTCAATGTATACATTTAAAAAAAAAACTCAACATTAGAAATATAAGTCATTTATACCTTAAATATAATGAAGCCGTAAATTTAGCAATTTAACATGAAAAATGGGCTATGGGCATGTGTGGCTGGGGAGTCGAATTTGAAAAATTGGCTTGAAACAATGCGAAAAAGAGTGAGATTTTTTAGAATTTAAACAGGCTTTCGCCTCTTCCCACCACCCCCCCCCCCAAAAAAAAAGGCTTTCTGCCTCTTCAACTTGGAACCACCACGTTGGACTGTGAATGAACATTTCGGAGTATACCTATGAGCTTCATAACTCTTTACAAATCAAAAGTTACAACCTGTTGAAATCAGGGTGCTCGACCTTCATTTCTTCGAATATAAATTGGTAGAGTATTAAAAATTATGACGTAAATTGATTGAAAATCACATTTTTGAGTGTTGATATTGGACATAATGATATATTATCATAAACTTAGGCTCTGTTTATTTCATGAAAATAGATAATTTGAAAAATATTTTCTTAAAAATAATCAATTATATCCCTTAAAATGATTAGTCAATGAAATATGTTTTCATTTTCCACAATAATATATGTCTAAATATTTTCATGAACGATAAAGATATTTTTTGTTCATCTATTTTTTTAAGTGATACACGCGATCAATTTTTCATAAAATGAATTTCAAACAGTTCATTTTCTGTGAAACCAACATATTAAAGAAATCAAAATTGATGAAATTGATGGAGTAAGATTTTTCTCTTCTTCTCTATAGGCATTTACAAAATGGGTACGTGTTGGGTTGTGGAAGCTGGAGAGCGAAACCAAGTGATGATTAGTTAAAAAGCATCCTAGCTTCTTAGGTCTACAGGTTTTATAACCACCCCATATCCCAAATTCCATCCCTTCCGAACCTTCGCCATTAGGCCACATAGCTTTGGTCGGTAGCCACTGATAATCGTTTTTCATGATAATCGTATAGGATCAACACTATCTTTCGAAAGCTGATTTAGAACGGGAACTAATGGGCTTTTTGGCCAGATTCATCGTGGGAATTGATGGCTCCTAATGGTCAAAGAGACTTTGCTTGCATGCTACGTTACTAGCTCCCTTGATCAAAACTCCGAATCCAGTGATCGGTGGTGTTATTCGACTCGAATGCCGGGCACAAGGATCGCTTCTACTTTACTCTTGCTCGCATTAGGTATTGAGGTGACGATGGGCTCGCTTCGAAAGTAAACGATAGCTGTAGCTCAAATTGAGTATTTCCCACGATGGCTTCAGAGCTCCTATACCGACGTTATTGATGTGAAAACCCTCATTCCGCCCTTTTTCCTAAAGAGAAAAAGGGAATCGGCATGATTAGAAGTGGGGATCGAACGAGGACGTTTTCGTTTCTAAAACACCATTTTTCAAAGCACTAAAAGCAGGTAAACCTGGTGGTGGGCTCTCACCTTATTCTTATATTACTTAGTCTTCGTGCCTTTCGTCGCACTAGGACTGCATACTTTTTGACGCTTTGACATTCCTTTTGCACCACCTCCACAGCAACCCCCTCGTGTGAAATATATGGACAGATAAATTCTGGAGAATTGTCATTAATTGGTCGAACAAGAGAAGTAGCAAGAGCAAATTACACATACTTTTCATATTAGCACATGTTTCATTTATCGTTGTTGATTAGTATACTTGTCGATTTTTCGAACCGTAAACACCTTATTGATCACAACGAAATGGATCGTGTAAATGACCACGCAAAATCTCGTTAAATTTAGGCAAAAAGCATAAAGTCTCTTCTAAATAACAACACCCCCATGCGCCTCAATGCGCTGAACGCACACAAAGTACAGAGGGACAACACATCGCATCCACTCCTGTCTTTTCCCCCAATAAAAGAAGAAAAGGTCGCTTAATCTTCTAATTAATTAGGGCTTAATCAAAAAGGCCTAATCATCCCCATTAAGATAGAACGAAGCCGCTAGATGTGACTACTGAATACTTTCTTTTTTCTTTTTAACAGACTACTGACTACTTATGAATGTCCAATCTGTGGAGGATGGCCTGAGGAAGAGTACAGCAACTTGCACATTTTCAGCAAGGTGGCGCAACCGTGATTCTCTCTTTAATACCTTCTTGATCACTTAAATTAAGGTGCATATAAAATAAAGGCAGGAACGGCGGGCTTGACGCATCTTCTGCCAACTAATTTTTCGATTAATGACCGATTAAAGTTGCAATCTTTCGAGATTAAATAAAACCCTCCCACATAAAACTCAGTGTTAACAAGCGGACAATCTCAAATGTTCTTTTCCTGCATATGATTCAGCTGTCTAATCAAGTGATAAAGCGATGGCGAGTGGCCACTAATTCCGAGCTTAATTTGTGTTCGGAGACGTACCGCAATATAATTAGGAATTGATTAAGAGGGGAGACATGGGAGCTATAATAGAATCTTAACTCTTGTATCATGTACGATATTTGACTAAGAGTATTTTGGTGAGAGACTATACATAAAGCTATTTCTTTTGTTTTATTTCTAAAGCTAAAGCAAAATATGCCGGATAGAGCCTACTTTCGGTAGCGCTTCACAAGATATTCAATGGAAAATCAAGTTAAAAAGTGAAATATCCCGTTGAAAATGGGAGATGAATTTGAGGTGATTTTCGATTTTATGCATATGATATATATAAGCTGATATGCTAAATGAATCCGAATTTGCTCATTCCTGAATATAATTATTATGTTTGCCATCTCTTATTCCACCTCGCGTTTAGTGGCGCATTCAGAAGACAAAACCATGGAGGAATGTGTACCAAATCAATGAAAGTGGCGAACGAAAATATGAAGTACAAAAAAAATATGTGATGCAAATACATCCCAATGAAAAAGTGATAACATTGATATTAAAATGGATGATTCGACTATTGGAAAAATATAAGATAATATGGAAAATAAGAATCATTAGAAATTTGTTGAGAAAAATGAGAAAAATAATATTAATTATCTTATGCATACAATACCGTCCTTAAGGATAATTCAATCTCGTGGAGTACGAAACTAGATGTGTAAAACTCTAGCGATTATCCTCCTAAGATACAATAGACATTCTTTTATACTACACACTGAATGCTAAAAGAAACAGAAACAACGTTTTGTGTATAACTCAGTAAAGAAAGGAAATAAAGATATGTGATGAGAAATAAGAATATTTTCATTTTAATATATCAAAATCACTTTTCAAATATGTGAAGAGTAACAATTAAGAGGTAAAAGAAAGAAAGAAAAAAGATATGCAACGAGAAACAAGAATAATTTTGTTTCAATATATCGATATTAATTTCCAAGTACATTCAGAGTAACAATTTGTAGGTAACAGAATGAGAGAGAAAGATATACAATGAGAAACAATAATATTTTTGTTTTAGTAAATTGATATCACTTTCCAAATACGTTTGGAGTAACAATTTGTAGGTAAAAGAAAGAGAGCCATTTCCATAATCAATTGGTAATTAAAATGGGCTCGCACTATTTCTATCCCTTTTCAGCTTTTGACATCTATTTTCGCGTTGAATTGACCATATTAACCTTGCAAGTCCCACTCTTGACTCAAGATTATTTTTTGCCTTTCTTCTTCTTCTTTTTCTTTTGTTTCAATTTCACTAAAAGAGAAAACTACTCACATCCCTTTCAAACAACTTTTTTTTTTTCATCCTAATTGCTTCTTCCACACCCATTATGTTTAACATTTTCTTCATGTTTGTCTTCTTCTGAACTTATTCTCCATGGTTGTAATATGAGCAAGCATTGATCATATACCAGATTAAAAAAAATGTTAGTTCCATATGCAAATTGTTTACTTTATTTCCCTACATTATCCTCATGATCGTAAATTTTTTGACTTCGATATTATGGTTGATGTTTGCATTATACACAATTTACTCAATTTTCATAATATTATTCTTTTCTAATGTAGTTATTAAGGGAGACAACATTATTTTTTGCTTAAATGTATTTGTTGATGATGAAACTATGAACAGAAAATAATAATTAATCATGTCAACAAGTCCATTTGAAACTTTACTACCTAATTTTGTAACATGAGAGGATTCTTTGAGCAGTGTGCAAACACTTCTTCTTACTTAAGATTATATTATCTCTATAAAAAGGTCAAAGAGAGACAAATATGTTCTTTTTGGTTGCGATTGGGGAGGTAATTATCGTGATTGACACAATATTTCTATTGAACGTCAAAGAAGAAAGACCAAACTTGTTTTATTAATTGCCCTTGTGAAGTATAATGCTATAAATAGAAGAATGGATCAAGATCACTCAAAATATTTAATGCATCACATAATAAATAATTAAAATTTTGACTATTAGCTTCACTAAATAAAATGAAAATTGGGTAGTTAAAATTAACAAATTACAACATAATGGCATATACTAAAACTATAGTAAAATGAAATGCATACTAAGTCCCAGTAAAAAAAAAGAAATATGCAACTCATTAGCACAATAATTAACTTTTTTTGTTCGAAAAATTAGTTAGCTATCTACCATTTTTTTTTTTTTGAAAAGAGGTACACAAATTTTGTTTCAAATGGAGAAAGAAAAGGAAAAAAAAAACAGAAAAGAAGAAAAGAAATAAAGCAATAATGTTAAATCAAGAGTAGGTCCCATAATTAACCTTAATAAATGTTGTTTGAGAGGAGTATGGGTTGTTTCAATTCTAGTAAAATCAAACAAAAGAAAAGGAAAGAAAAAGAAGACAATAAATAATTTTAAGCTAAATAGTGAGACATGCTATGGATAATATAGTAAAGGATGTGTCAGAAACTAATAAGGGGATGGAAATAGCGAGAACCTTAAAATGATGATTGCTATAAAATAATGGAAGGTTTGTGAAGAAATAAAGTACACTTTATGAAGCCGTTACATGGCCATCACAAAGCAATTGTAAAATGTTACAAAACCATTATAAAATTAATGGCAAACAAAAACCATTACAAATTAATGATGGCAAAAGATGCTAAGAATCGTACGTCAAATCTAGAAAAATACCGCAAGCAAACAATCCATCAGGTAGAATATAATAATAAAATAATAGAATTAGAAGAGCACGCTAGAAAATTTGTTACAAAAGTTCATCCAAACCTAGGCTATGTCTTCTCGTAGAGACACTTTGCGGATCCACTAAACTTTGAAGAAAAGAAGAAAAGAAAGAAAGCAATAATGTCAAATCAAGAGTAGGTCCCATATTTAGCCTTAATAAATGTTGTATGAGAGGAGTATGGGTTGTTTGATTCTAGTAAAATCAAAAAAAAAAAAAAAGACAAAATAATTTTAAGCTAAAAGTGAGATATGTGAGGGATAATATAATCAATTTAACATAAAGGAGATGTCAGAAGCTAATAAGGGGATGGAAATATCAAGAGCCTTAAAATCGTGACTGTTATAAAATAATGGAGGGTTTGTCCAAAAATAAATCACACGTTACAAAGTCGTTACATGACCATGGCAAAGCAATTATAAAATGTTACAAAATCGTTATAGAGTAATGGCAAACAAAAACCATTACAAATTAGTGATGGTAAAAAATGTTAGGAATAGCGTGCTGATTTTTGAAAAATACCACAAACAAACAATTCACTAAATAGAATATAATAATAAAATAATAGAATCACAAGAGCACACCGGAAAGCTTGTTATTGAAATTCACTTAAACCTAGGCTATGTCTTTGCGCAGAGGCACTGTATGATTCCACTAGACTTCGAAGAAAGTTGGAATACAACTACAATCTTCTTTCAAGTCGGGACATAAAGAGATTGAAAACCCTTACAAAAAAATAAAAACTCACATGTTTTCTCTCTTTTTCTATACTTTCTATTTTCTTATTTAGCATATTGACGGCTAGTGTCTAATTATTGATGATATAAATGTATAGCTTTTATCCTACAAGCAAAATTAATAGAAAAGACAAAAAAAATGCTTAATAGTAATTTGGCTTCACTTGCCAACCAAAAGCTTTTAGATATGAATAATTAACCTTTTTACCTGACTATTGCTTCTGCGGAATTTCTCCATCCAACATAGTAGATGGACTCTTGTTGATTCAATAGACAGCTGCACTAACTGTAGTAGCCCTTAAGTGTAACGGGAGATCCGCATATAGCCTCATGCATTTCACACATTTTAGAATAGTCCTAAGGAGTTCTAGGAACAAT
Organism: Eucalyptus guilfoylei; assembly: GCA_016097605.1. Classification (NCBI taxonomy): domain Eukaryota; kingdom Viridiplantae; phylum Streptophyta; class Magnoliopsida; order Myrtales; family Myrtaceae; genus Eucalyptus; species Eucalyptus guilfoylei. The sequence goes on along the minus strand of CM027866.1, from coordinate 35,662,508 downwards.
CTTCAACTTGTGTATGCCTTCACTGCTCAAATATTCTACAAATTCCTTACTTGTATATTCATCACCATCATCAGACTTTAGAAATTTAGTCTGATAACCTTTTCTTTTTTTTTTCTTTTTTTTTACCATTGTCTTTCACATTTTGAACATTTCGAATACTTCTGATTTCAAGTCCTCCTTATTGCATCATCAATGAATGTGATAAAATATCTTCTATTACCATAAGAAAGTTTTTAAGTAGGTCCCCACACATCAGTGTGAACTAATTCTAACTTTTGGCCTTTATTTTATCGCATGTGCAATTGAAAACTAATCGCTTTTTGTTTTCCATTAATGTAACTCTCACAAAAAATCTAACCCAACTTTTTGCAATCCTGGAAGTAATTTCTTCAAGTGTAACTACTTTACACTATTTTCACCAAAATGTCCCATATGATAATGCCAAAGAGTAGAAAAATTACCTGTAGCAATTGTAGCCATTGTAGTTGCAACGATATCACTAATATTGTCTCCTTAGAGAAGGTAAAGTGCACATGTATGATTTCCTTTTGCTACCTCTTTATTCCCTGAGGTTATATTCCATTCTCTGCATCCAAAGGTTGCCAAACCTTCTTGGTCAAATTTACTAATTGAAATCAAACTTTTCTTTAATTTGTAATATGCTCGGTTTCTTGCAAAACTAGATGTTCTTCACTTGAAAAGTTTACAGTCACAGTTCTTTTTCCAATGATTAGACACATGGGTATTTCCCACAACCACTTGCTTGAAATCTCTACTAGCATAATCAATAAATGTCTTTTTACAAGGTGTGATGGAAAGAAGTACCGAAATCAATAGACCACTTGTTTATTGTCAAGTTAAACCCTGTAGATAAACACAAGTTCTCTAGCAAATGTTTATTGCTAACGATAATAGTTCGTTGATTCTCATCCTGCTACTTAGTCTTTACATTTAAACCTCTGGTGTCTAGTCTAGTGACAAAAGTCTAGTAACAAAACTAACACTCATCTTTTACAACTTGTCTCTTTTCCCTTAATTGTGACTTGTCACACTTTTTGAATTTTCCTCTACTTTTACTTCTGCTACAATTCTCCATTGCTAGTGCTGTCAAAGATGCAAATGCCGAAAAATTATCTCGACCTGAGACTTTTCTTTGCATATCTTTATCCATGATACTACTTACAACATCATCCAAAGTCAAATCATCATTCATGGTGCTTAAAATTCCTTGCATTGAGGTGTTGTAATTTTCTGGAAGGGAACATAAAAATAATAAAACTTGAAGCTTCATATGTAGATTTGTGCCCACGGATTCCAATTAACTCATGACCAGTGTAAAACTATTAATATGCTTTGCCACAGAATCTCTCTATCAGATAACTTCATATTAACTAATTTTTTTTCAACAAAAATATCTGATTTGACGTGGACGTCTTCTCATAAATATTCATTAGAATATCCATGATTTCATTTTTGCTTTTGCAATGTAGTACCTGTCTTTTTCGTCAGCCCGAGACAAATCACACCTAATGCCTTTCGATCAAGAATTTTACATCCGAATTTTGCTACCAAATCCACTTCTACCATCTTGGGTTTCTAACCCTCAAGTGGTGCATGAAGATCTTTCTGATAAAGATAGTCCTCAATTTGGAGTTTCTACCGTCTGAAATCCTGCCCATCGAATTTATTGATTTTGATTTTATCTTCTGCCATATTGTCTATTTTCAATGAAATGTCACTAGAAAACCCTCAATGTTCTCCATTAGCTAACTGAGGATCTGATACCAATTGTTAGGAGTCACACGTTGATTCTAGAAAAATGCCACAAGCAAGCAATCCACGAGACAAAAAATAATAATAAAAGAACAAAATTAGAAGAACATGTCATAAAATTTATTATTGAATTTCATCCGAACCTAGTTCAAGTCTCCATGCAGAGGCACTGTGTGAATCCACTGGACTTTGAAGAAAGTTAGAATACAACAATGATCTTCTCCCAAGATCAAGACACAAAGAGATTGATGACAATTACAAATAAAAACTCATTTTTTCTTCTCTCTTTTTTCTTTTTTAGCTTATTGATAGCTAGTGTCTAACTATCGATGATATAAAAGTATAGCTTTTGACCTAAAATCAAAATTAATGAAAAAGACAAAAAAAAAAAAAAGAACTTAATAGTAATTTGGCTTCACTAGCCAAAAAAAAAAAACGTTACAAAAATAAATAGCCTTCAATATTTCAAAATTGTCCAAATATCCAATATCGACTCCAGTAGACTTTCCCATGAAACCCTTTTTGTTTAATTGAATGAGGAAATTTAGTAAACACAAATTTAATTACATTCTAATCCACTACATTGAAAATCAGAATAAAAGAAATTAATAAAACTAAAGTCATTTCTAATTGAGCAACAAATCGAAGTCTTAAGTTTGAACTCATGTAATTACCTCTTTCCCTTTTGCGAAAGATGCGTATCATTAAAAAAATCCATCTGTGAAATCCGCGAAAAAAGAAAACGACAGATATTTTCTTTACACAAATAGTATGGAAAATTAAGACACTTGTCCATAAAAGCAGTTAGTTGACGTGAAAATAGGGTCGCGTCTTAATTCGAACAAACCCTTAAACAAGCAGAAAAGGAGTCCCCCGACTTGAAAATAGCCGGATATGTTAATTTTGGTTTATGAAATCTATATACTAAGTGATATATCGGGTTATTCTCGATTCACGAATAGAACCTGCTTGTTTAAAAAAGAAAAGAAAAGAAAGAAAACACACTCCCAACATACCGTACGCATCACTTAGTAAATCTATTTCATAGATCAATTCTAAAGCCTAGGATTACCCTTCTTTTAATATGTGTGTACATATTTGTCTTTTATTTTTAAAACCGTTCAAGAGGCTTAAAAGCAAAATTTCTAAGCGAACATGCGGATGGAGCCCACCGCCCCCCCCCCCCCCCTCTCTCTTCCTCCTCCATTGTGCTGGATCGAACTCCCCCTTAATAGTAATTTGGCTTCACTAACCAAAAAAAAAAAAAGTTACAAAAATAAATAGCCTTCAATATTTCAAAATTGTCCAAATATCCAATATCGACTCCAGTAAACTTTCCCATGAAACCCTTTTTGTTTAATTGAATGAGGAAATTTAGTAAACACAAATTTAATTACATTCTAATCCACTACATTGAAAATCAATTAATAAAACTAAAGTCATTTCTAATTGAGCAACAAATCGAATTCTTAAGTTTGAACTCGTGTAATTACCTCTTTCCCTTTTGCGAAAGATGCGCATGATTAAAAAAATCCATCTGTGCAATCCGCGAAAAAAGAAAATGGAGGATATTTTCTTTACACAAATAGTATGGAAAATTAAGACACTTGTCCATAAAAGCATTTAGTTGACGCGAAAATAGGGTCAAGTCTTAATTCGAACAAACCCTTAAACAAGCAGAAAAAGGAGTCTCCCGACTTGAAAATAGCCGGAAATGTTAATTTTGGTTTATGAAATTGATATACTAAGTGATATATCGGGTTATTCTCGATTCACGAATAGAACCCGCTTGTTTAAAAAAGAAAAGAAAAGAAAGAAAACACACTCCCGTACGCATCACTTAGTAAATCTATTTCATAGATCAATTCTAAAGCCTAGCATTACCCTTCTTTTAATATGTGTGTACATATTTGTCTTTTATTTTTCTTCTCTCTTTTCTTTTGTAGCAAAATTTCTAAGCGAACATGCGGATGGAGCCCACCGTGCTCCCCCCCCCCCCCCCCCCTCTCTCTCTCTCTCCCTCTCCCTCCTCCATTGTGCTGGATCGAACTCGCCCTTAATAGTAATTTGGCTTCATTAGCCAAAAAAAAAAAAAAGTTACAAAAATAAATAGCCTTCAATATTTCAAAATTGTCCAAATATCCAATATCAACTCCAGTAGACTTTCCCATGAAACCCTTTTTGTTTAATTGAATGAGGAAATTTAGTAAACACAAATTTAATTACATTCTAATCCACTACATTGAAAATCAATTAATAAAACTAAAGTTATTTCTAATTGAGCAACAAATCGAAGTCTTAAGTTTGAACTCGTGTAATTACCTCTTTCCCTTTTGCGGAAGATGCGCATGATTACAAAAATCCATCTGTGAAATCCGCGAAAAAAGAAAATAGAGGATATTTTCTTTACACAAATAGTATGGAAAATTAAGACACTTGTCCATAAAAGCAGTTAGTTGACGTGAAAATAGGGTCGCGTCTTAATTCGAACAAACCCTTAAACAAGCAGAAAAGGAGTCCCCCGACTTGAAAATAGCTGGATATGTTAATTTCGGTTTATGAAATTGATATACTAAGTAATATATCGGGTTATTCTCGATTCACGAATAGAACCCGCTTGTTTAAAAAGAAAAGAAAAGAAAGAAAACACACTCCCACCATACCGTACGCATCACTTAGTAATCTATTTCATAGATCAATTCTAAAGCCTAGCATTACCCTTCTTTTAATATGTGTGCACATATTTGTCTTTTGCTTTTCCTCTCTCTTTTCTTTTGTACTAAGAACTGTTTAAAAGGAAACTTTCTATAAAAAAGAATATAATAATAAAAAGAGAAGACAAGGGAATAATAAATTATAATCGAGGAGAAGGGGAGAGAAGCAGAGAGGAGTATAAAGGAGCGAAAATTGAGGAAGCAGCCCACCGTGGCCAATATACACCCCCCTATCTCTACCTCTCTCCATCCTTCTTGTCCCTCTCTCTCCCCCTCCATGGTGCTGATCGAGCTCAACCAGCAGGGAGTCACCCCCCGGAACAGCAGCAGCAGCAGCAGCAGCAAGAGCTCCCAGGCCCAGCGCCGCGGATCTTCACCGGAGCGGCAGTATGGCAGAGCTGAGAGTCCCCTGTTTCGCCCCGATTCTCGCATGAATTGATCGAGAGGTGGAGGGAGCTAGCAGCAATACGTTAAAAAGACTTGTTTTTCGTTTGCTGGGGGAGCGAGAATTCACTCTCTCGCTCGCTCAGAGCGTTTCTGGCATTGTCATTCATTCCTGCAGTGTCCTCTGTACCCGCACGTCTCTCTCTCTCTCTCTCTCTCTCTCTCTCTCTCTCGCGCGCGCACAGAGTCACGCCTTCACCTTCTGCTGTGGAAGAAGTGTACAGCTCAGCCCCTTTTTTTTGCCTTCTTTTGTTGGTACAGCCAAAGAATCGTCACGCTCTCTCTATGAAACTTCTCTTCCTAAACCCATCACACTCTCCCTCCCCCAATCTTAAATCCCTCTTCTCCTTCCCTCCTCTCTTCACTCCCAACAACCACCACCACCACCACCCCATTGGCAGCTCCGCCCACCCCAGGCCGCCGGCCCGGTGGTCCCCAGTGGCCTCCTCCTCCTCCTCCTCGGCGGCCGCCCGCCGCCGGGCCAAGGTTGTCGTCATCATGGGGGCCACCGGGTGCGGCAAGTCCGGCCTCTCCATCGACCTCGCCTCCGTCTTCCCGTCCGAGGTCATCAACTCCGACAAAATGCAAGTCTACCGGGGCCTCGACATCACCACCAACAAGATCACCCCGGCCGAGCGCCGCGGCGTCCCCCACCACCTCCTCGGCTCCTTCGACCCGGACGACGGCGAGATGAGCCCGTCGATGTTCCGCTCCCTCGGCCACGCCGCCATCTCCGGCATCGCCTCCCGCGGGAACCTCCCCCTCCTCGCCGGCGGCTCCAACTCCTTCATCCACGCTCTCCTGGTGGAGCGGTTCGACCCGGAGGTGGACGTGTTCGGCGGGCTCGGCTCCCCTGGCAGCCCCGAGCTGAGGTACGACTGTTGCTTTCTGTGGGTCGACGTGTCGCTGCCCGTCCTGGAGGAGTACCTCTCCAAGCGCGTGGACGACATGCTCGACATGGGCATGTTCGAGGAGCTCGCCCGGTACTACGACCCGGGCCGGACCGACCCGGGGGGTCGGACCGGGCTGAGGAAGGCCATAGGCGTGCCCGAGTTCGACCGTTACTTCAAGAAGCACCCGCCGCCGCGGTGGGCGGGCCAGGGGGACGCGCGGCGGCCGGAGGAGGGGAGGGAGGGGGACGACGATCGGGCGCGGGAGGGCGCATACGAGGAGGCGGTGTGGGAGATTAAGGAGAACACGCGCCAGCTGGCGAAGCGGCAGATCGAGAAGATCGAGCGGCTGAGAGAGTGCGGGTGGGAGCTGAGGAAGCTGGACGCGACGGAGACGTTCCGGCTGGCGATGGCGGCCGACGAGGGCGGCGGCGGCGGCGGCGGCAGGCGGCGGGACGTTTGGGAGAGGCAGGTGGTGGGGCCGAGCGTGAAGATTGTGAAGCGGTTCTTGCAAGAGAAGTAGGTGTCGTTTCCTCGGTTCTTAATTTTTCTCTCTCTTGTTTGTTACGCATTTTGGGAGAGGTAAACAAAAGTGATCTCACCCTCTCTCTGTCTCCAGAGGGAACCGGGGCTGGGGACCGACTCGGCCGGTCCGCGGATTGGCTCGAGATAAACCGATCGGGTCGGCCATTTTTGGGTTTGGGGGGGATTTGGTTTCTGTCAATAGTACTTGGGTTGTGCAATTTGGAAGTGGAGTCGGGGAGCGGGCTCTTCGTTCCTTTTTTTTCGGGGCATTGCCGAAAAGGTCGAAAATGGTATAACAATTCACTGAGAGTTATTTCGTCCTCGGACTTCGGATCGCATGTAATGAATTTTGAAAATTTCCACGTAACGAGACCAGATTTCGCGGGTTCGTTTCGGACAACTAACCACTTCTGGGTTGCTCAAAAGCCCATGTGGCTCGTAAGACTCTGAACTAAAAAGACCCTTATTAGTCTTGATTAGGACGCGAGTCTTGGAACAGAACAAAATCTCATTATTACCTAAACGAACTTCACTTGAGGATCGCCTATACCCGGGGCCTGTAATACACCTGCTCGGTATTCCATTTTCTCTCTCTCTCCTCTCGACGTCATCCTCTTTTTTGTCCCACAGACCGTTGGACATTCTCGTATTTTTCTCCCTTTTTTTTCTTAATCTTCTTTTAAATTACGGGACGAAAACAAGTGGCGCGAGCAGAACTGCGAGGTGTCGTCGCACTGTCGTGTCCGAAAATATTAACAAAAACGAACCACCCTTCCTCCTCGGCGCCGAAGTTTAGAATTAAAAAAAAATAGCGATTCCTGTTTCTTTATTCATCATCATCATCATCATCATCATCATCTTCTTCTTCTTCTTCTTCTTTGCATAAGCGTATTAGCGTAAGCCACTCCACAAGCGACGCCGAAAGAGTTCGAAGCGACTCGCCTTGCTTTATACCCGCCGGATCTTTCCGTGTCGATGATGCGGAGCGAGCGTTCTTGCAGAGAGCACTTGAACCTGAAAGAGGGAACGAGGGGCCAATAGCGAGCACCAAGTCCCATCAAAGGGTCTATTGGCACGAGAAATTGGCACGACGGCAACAGGCGACGGTGGAGGCCCCACACCGCTCCCTTGGTTTTTAAAATTTCCTGCTCTTGGTCAGCCGAAACATAGAAAGGCACAGAAAATTTTACATGTTTCGATTGGAGTCGAGGAACTCGAAGCACTTGTGAAGTATATAGTTAATGAAGAAAAATATTTTGGTTTTCCAGATATGAATTGTGTAGATCACAAGAATAACCAATGGTGTATCAAGAATTGTAATATTTCCTTATTTAGTTATTTAACAAGTGCCTACTTTCAAATTTTAGATAAGAATCGATAGCGTTCCATCTCAAAAATCTAAATATGTGTGCAATAGAAAAATGAAAACTCATCAAAAATGAAAACTGAAAAGATCAAAGTAAAATGACGTTGTTCTGAGTGAAATTATTTAGATTGGATCTTCATGTTCCAAGTGGATCTCTATGTTAGTATTTCCAGTTCAAAATTGATTTGAATGACTGGATTAAAAGGTTTATAGTTGGATTAGAATTCTTAAAACATGTTTATAACCGACTGCTATTCCTAGAAAGGTGCCTCATTTATTTTGCTCAGTTTTAGGGTTTAAGCAACGTTTTGTCAGTGTGTTTCTTTAAAGTTTTGGCAACACTGACGAAAAGTGCTTCTTACTAAAGCATTTGTTACCCAATATTGAAGAAGCGTTGTCTTGTCTTTAGACAACGGCTGCACAAGCAAACCCCTGAAAAGTGTTGCCTAGAGTTTTGAGTGAGCAGCGCTTATAAAAGATTATGCAAATGCATATCGGGCGTTGCATAAAGCTTGTTATGCAACTTTTAGCTAGACGTGTTGATGTTGTAGACATACCGAGTGTAAACAAGCACACTTTCAAGCCCGTCTCGGAGCCATCGAAAAGTTTTAGCTTAGAAACGACATCATAAATTCAATGATGGTTTTGAAATTCTTGGCTTAAGACTACAGAACCACCAACGAAGTGTTGGCTTAGCAACAACATCATAAACCCAACGATGGTTTTGAAATTCTTGGTTTAAGACTACAGCACGAGGACAGAGACCACTATACACACTTGTGTCTACCGCATCACCATATTGATTGTTATTAGTCGCCACACGAGGCTCGCCGAATCCATATGACATCGAAAAGCGATAGTCAAATTAGAGGCGGCCGCGACTCAATAAATTTTTATTTTTTTGAGAATTTCTAAAAAATCAAATAGGTAGCACATTCTTCCATCAAGGTATGATGATACAAACAATGGATAATGGTGAGTTTTCCATAGATACAAGAGCTTTTTAAGCACTCAAGGTTGGTTCATTCCTATGCACAGCCAGCCAGCCATCATCATTATCACCCCCACGTGCACGAACGGACAGAAAATGGAGAGACACTGGAATACGGGTCTTCCTGCTCGTGCTCCTTCTAGTTCTTGGTAACAAGCTTTGCCTTGAGAAAGAAGATTAGCATGGAAACCGAGAGCGTCGAGTGTTTCTTCTACCCGACGATTAAATTACTGCTCACGGACCAACAGGAAATCACCTATTTTAGATTAAACTACGTGGGGTGTCCGGTATGCAGATGCATCCCTCTGGACTTTCGAGCCACCTGAAGGAATGAAATCATTGCCAGTGTTGACTCATGATTGACTCGGTTCATGCTCTGTATTTTCATTAAATATATATTTAAGCATACTTAGTGAGAGGAGTTTTGAATATTTAAAGCGACCATTACACATGTCACGAGAAGAAGTCGTGACATTAAAAGATGTATAGACTCAAACTTTCGAAATGAAACGACTCGTTCGATTGAGCACCCTTGAGGGAACTGGGGCGTTCATTGACAAAATCATGTTAATGTTCGTCTCTGTCACGAACTATTTCTTTTTAAGTTAGTAAGATTTGTTGGTAAAGTGTTTTTGAGGTATTTGTCGAATAATCTGATGAGAAAATGTTTGTGATTTTCGATATTTCGAGGATCGAATTATTCATTATCATGCTTGATATAAGCATTTCGAGGGCACTAGTTTATAGATGTTTCGTTGTTGATATCAGAAGACTAGTGCAATTCGAACACATCATCAGAAGTTAGGCCTCTTGGAGTTGGTGTGTGTGATTAATATTTAGGTTTTTGGACGTGGTGCGAGGTGTTAGATTAGCGTGTTGCACCGTAAATGCATTGTCCCTGTCTTTGAACTCAGTGCGTCCGTTCTGCTGAATGGCCTGGGGATGCTACCACCTAAACACTTTCAGAAAGCGAAACGAAGGCTTTATGGAGATCTTCCCGAGTTCAAACGGATGTGTTTGCCCTGTGGTCCTCATCAATCTCGACTTAGAATTCGATGCGCTATATGCGTGCCCTATTGAACATAGGACAAGGATGCGAGAGGTTACTGCATTTCCGTTTCTGGGGGAATCGCCATTACTGCAGCTCGCTAGATCTGGAGAACGAGCTGTTCTCGATTTTGGGCGCATTCAGAACAAATTAGGTGGCTAGGTAGGCACTAACTCGTGTGTTGTCCATTTCATCGCCCAGGGATTCTAGAGATCGCACATACTGGGCTTCCCCTATTCAGCTCTCTCAGCGAGCCTCTTTATAGAAAGAGTTTAATACATGCACTCAGTCCGCATAGAGCCGAGCTCCCGTCAGGTGAAGTGGACCTCACATGAGATTTACATGATCTAATGAATTCGAGTTAATGAGGGCTCACATGTATCAACCTTGCTTTTCCAGAGCAGTATGTCTGCATTATGCGTCGTGATATATCTAAAGCTTTCTCCCTAAGTACGGCATTCACCAGCTCGGAAAAGCCACTCCTGCAGTTGGTGTAGGTTGTCCTCACTAAAGTCACAACAAAATGAAAGTAAGCTCGGTTTATCTGCAACATAAGATATTGTGCACCAAAATAAGTACGCGTCTTACTAGTAGTCGCTCACTTCCAATGTCTCAAATATCAGGTCGGTCATTTCGTAATAAATCTGTCAAAACATGGCTCATATTCATTTTTATGACATTGCATGGAGGATGAGCTCCCTAGGTTATCTGATACTTTGTCGCTGCAGAAAGCAATATTTCCTTTTGGAGATAGGTTTAACCAAAAGCAAGCTAAAGACAAAGCCTTTCCAGATTTAATTTACGGCATCGTTGAGTTCTCTAGATAGTCGCTGCTGCAAACTTTCCCATCAAGCTACTTATTTCGGTAAACACGGTTACTACCTGCTACTCTTTTCCCAATGTGACTTAATTTCATACGAGTCTCAGTCTACCAACTTGCTTGATCTTTCCAGTGCATTACATATTTTGACTCTTTCCTCCTTTTAAGTAGACAAACCCTAAAGATTTTTCTTAGGCTATGTGTGTGGTAATCGAACCTTATGGTCTTAATAAGATGATTGTCCTATTCGGCACTGGAGAGGTCGCGTCTAGCAGGAGATAGATAGTATAAAATTATCACACTTGCGCATGTGATGAGTTTGGATCGTTTCTCCTATCGGGGAAAAAAATAACTTAGAACAAGGAAAACAAAATCGGTTAAAAAAAAGAAAAGAAAATGGAACACCATTAGCATTTTACTCGGCATTGCCACAGGTGACCCCATGCATGATGTCATAGAACCCGAGCGACCACCGTGTGGTGGTTGCTGTCCACCTGCCGACTCGATCTCCCACTTGTATTACCTTTGCGGTGGCTGCCAGAGATGACCGTCCTCCAGTGAAGGTGTCAGCAACCACTTGCGGTGGTCGCGGCCCTGAGTTGGCAGCCAACAACCATCTTCCTTGATTTAGGAAGATAAACTTTTTCACTTACATCTTACTTTAATCCAGTCTTGTCATATACATATCAAACATTCGCACAGGTTTGTATATGCGATATGCTGTTCTTTGCGACGTAATAAACAAGATTTAAGAAATCATATGTTATTTTTAACCTTTTTTTATTAGGTCAAAAAATTCATATGATCAAAGGCAACCTAAAAACACGTCAGAATGCATTGTGCTTGATGAAATAAAGAGCAATGTTTTCAACTTTTTTAGGGTCCAATTTTCTTCTTCTTTTTTTAACTAGTAAAGGTACTTTTTGTATTTTCAATTCACCTTTTGGTTTTCTAATTGTAGCTTAGTCGATATTTTTTAAAGAACTCATTCTTAAGACCCTTTCACAAAGAAAAATGATAGATTAGCTGAACTCACAGCGGAAAAACCCAGCATAACTTTGCTTAAATTTACTAGCATTGTTATCAATTATTGTTATAACTCATTTGATTTTTCAGTTCATTTGGAGTCGCTCTTTTGATAATCGGTCTTCACAACACTATTGCCTGACACCACTTTTTTTTTAATGAAAACACGGCATAAATCATCCTCTAACACGTTCGAAATCATCGAATGCATTCCGCGGTTAATGGGCTCGATTACCTGACTCTATCGCATCTGAAGCGAAGCCGATCTACAAGAGAATTGGCGATTAGGCAGAGTGATCATGTCGAGTACCCAAAAAAGGGAATGAATGATGGGCGAATGGCATAATTTAATACGACAGATCCGAGTGAAAAGACAAAAGCATCGAAAAGTGGTCAAACATGCACTTCCTAGGGAAAAATCGAATGAATAAAAAACTGACAACATCGGTAATTCTTACACACGATGGTGATGGGGAAGGAATTTGGCAGAGGCCGAGGCAGCAGTGTGTCTAGGGAGAGGAGAGGCAATGAACCGAGCCAGAGCGCGCGTGCGGTTCGTCGCGCACGATCCCGTAACACACTAACACGCAGCGCCTATTAGCACTTATTCCGAATAACAATGCGGTTGGTCGCAAGGGCGCACTCCTGCCCATGTTTCCAAAGCCTATGTGTCGCGTTCCGTTGCCCCCATGCCTCTCTCTCTCTCTCTCTCTCTCTCTCTCTCTCTCCCACTCGCAGAAGCTGGTGTTGCCATCCCCCTCGTGCATCCATGGCCAGAAGGTGGAGGAGTTTATTTATGGGTTGCCCTTGCACGCAGCACTTGTTTAGGGTTTACTAAATAACATACATATTTCTATTTGGAGTAAGGCGGGCTTTTTAAAATGGGTTGGAGCTCAATTTTCAAAGTGTGTCCATATGCGTTATTCTTATTTTTTTTCCGTAATCTTAATCAATGTGCCTCTAACTCATTAGGCTGTGCTTAATTCCAAATGTGGGGGTGGGAGTCTCTGTAGAGAGACAAAGTAAAAGTCTGAGAGAGAAACAGAGAAAGATGAGGCGTTTGGTTCAACTTTACAAGTGGACTTTGGATACGATGCAAATATTGAAAGCCAAAACCCTTTGAGGAAATACAAATTTTGTTTGGTAAAAACTACGACTTTGGATTCAAGTAGTGTTTGGCCAAAAAAAAAACCTTTTGCAATGGATTTTGGTCTTGTTTTTATATTTTTTATTAAAAAAGAAATCAAGATGAGCTAAATTTGGCTCTAGCGGTTGTTGGTTGAGGTAGCCTAACCTCTAGCGACTTCCGGCAAGGGTTGTGTGACTTAGGTGGCATGCGACCCAAGCATGGGTCATGCAACCAGGTGGTGCGCAATGTAGGTGACTGCTGCTTGGGTCGCGAGGGTTGCGCAAGACACAGGTGAGGACCGCCTAAGGTCATGCAACCCAAGCAACCACTTGGGGTTGCACAACCTTAGGCAAGGGTCACTTGAGGTTGTGAGACCTAGGCGGTGGTCACCCGAGGTTGCTTAGGTCGCCCAACCCTTGCAAGCCCTTCGCTGGCGAGATCTAGTCTCGCCAACTCTCCTCACTTAAAGAAGATAAACAGTTATAAGAATGGGCAAAATTGAAAAACTTAAGAATTGACGAGAGTAGTTTTGAAAAGAAAAAAATATTTTAATCCTAGTCACATCGTTTGGCAAATGCTATTTTGGAACACTAGATGGGAGTAGTATTAGACTTTCGGTATTCATAAGGCCAACATTTAACCAAAAGCTATTTTAAAATGCTTACCAAATGCTTCAGTATTTTCTCAAGCAGCTTTGGAGGTTGAAAACCCCTTGTGGAAACTTAACCAAACTCAACTAGAGAGAGAGGGAATTAGAGTACAATATAAAAATAAATAAATAAAGGTAGTGCGCCTCTGTTACTTGTTAACAAAGACTCTAGTTTAACAAGTCTCACGATCTTATGGCCAAGACTTTCCTTAAGGCCCACTGTGAGTGCATTAGAATCATTCTTAACAAAAATTAAACCATGTATTGGAAACTTGGAATCATTCTTAGTTCCGTTTGTTTTTCGTCATCTATAAAAATGTTTAAATGTAAATTTCTATCGATGTAGAAATATTTTTCGTTGATTAATTATGTTTTGCGACATAAGAGATTATTTTTTGAAAAAATATTTTTCAAATTATTCATTTTCCTCGAAACAAAAAGAAGCCTTAGTAAAAATTACTCATAACTTGTCCATGGCACCATAATAACACTTTTCATTAATAGACATCCTTAAGATGCTTGTCCAACAACTAAATAAACAATACTTCCGATTTCGAATATACTTGCTTATTCTACAAATATGTTCGATTGGTACCTTGAAATCTGAATTATTCCTTCGTTAAGTATACCTTCAGCCAATATCCTTAGGCTGCTTGTTTGACATGATCTTTTTCAGTATAATCTTTAGCTAGTTCATGTAGAAATTGTACACAACTTACAATTTTTTTTTTTTTTACGTCTGACCTGAAATCTAGATTATCTGCGAAACATTTTTGAATTAAGCTTTTATCTTTAGTACTGTCCCTATCCAAACTAATTTCTTTCCAAGTTTTTCCCAGTGTCTAGTGGCAAGTATCTTCGGTCTCATCGTACAACAAGCGATGCGGTAACTGTGGGCCCGCATTAGACGAGGCTTTCTGCGAAGAATTTAAGGACTTATGAAATTTCGACTGTTCTAGTAACTTTGGTAAGCCCAATCTTGTTATTAATCTTGCCCCATCATCGGCCTTTTGGTGCTTCTTGGGACTGGTTTGAATCTCTACTTTGTAAACCCATCTTGTAAAAACGATTAGCCGGTGACCATTATGTTATCCAAGTGAATTTAACCGAAGTCGCATTTTAGAAGTCAATCGAGCACAATCTTTCGGAAAGTCCTTGTTTGAACGATCGGGTCATTCTTCAACCGTTCGAACATGGAACTTGCTTTCTGACCACCCAAAAAAGGAAGAAAAATAAGAACTTGCTTGGTCAAATGTCAATGGCATCTTGCTATCAAGGCCTACTTGTTAAAGGATTCGATGATGTAATGTGTATGGATATATCTCATCATACAATCGTGGACCTTTGGCTACGAAATTATTCTGTCTGTAGTCCTTTTCAGAAAATACATTTGTCCTCAGTCAAAAGTGATCATTAGAGATGACTTACGAACCTTTGTCTCATATCTAAGTCGGGTCATTAGCGATGGCTCGTCTCAAACCTAATTTCCTGCCAAGAAATCGAGCAAGAAAGTAGCCACCTGCTTCGAATGGAGCCTCCGGCATTCCTCTAGATTCGCTACTCTTTTTTTTTCCCTTTTTTTTTTGGGCTGATGCAAACAAGATCTGCTCAAGAAAAGATTAGTATTTTTGCGCGGGCATCACTTGTACAGACAACAAACGATTATCCCATGCTTTTCAAAAGCAGAAAGCGTAGGTTATACTTGGCCGCCGGGTATTTTGACTTGCTTCAATATAAGAAATAAATTACTTGAAAAGGAGAGGGGTTCTTTCTTAAAACCCCTATATTTTTATGAGTTTTTCAAATATATCCTGAACCGTATTTTAGTTGCGTCAATTGGGATTCGTTGATACTTAGCGGTTTGAATAAATAAATATGACAGCGAGGGTGAAGCCTAACCCTCTCTTTTCTCCACCAAACATATTAGTGTTTGGTAGAGCCAGCTTTTGTTTGGCATTGGATACAAGGCAAGAGATTGCCTCCACTCCACTAATTAATTGTATTCAAATGTCACTTAATCGAATCTGTCCGTCAAATCATCTTCTTTTTTCTTTTTTCTTTTTTGTGGGGGGGTTATTTTTGCCGTACTGCCAAAGTAATATCATATTTTTCCCATTAATCCTAAAGTCAACGGATCATAGAAAAGGGAAAAAAAAAACGAGTCCTGTTCATATACGAAACGTGACATCTTTCCGTCGTCAAACCATTGATGTTGACCACCAATATGATGAATCCCCCCTTTTACAAGGTTAATGTTTATGAAATTTTCACCGAATTCATTTGGCAATATCAAAGGGAAATGTCTACGTGATCATCATTGAAGGAATCGATATGTATGCGGGAAAATTGGACACGTAATAGGTTACATTACGCATGTTGCCTATTCAACAATAACGGTGTAAATTTGTGATTAGTAGTATAAATGGACTTTAATGACAGTCAAAGATTCATCATGTAAAGCTTTAATAATTTTCGACCCAACAAAAAAAATGCTTTGATATTGACCGGTCAAATCATGTATTGGATCCTCCATGAATGTCGTCGCTAATGCAATAGTCAACTATGAAATTCTTCGGTGCCATAATGACAATAAGTTGATTGCAAACCTTTTTAAGAAATTAAATCAAATGGGGACTAAAAGAATATAAAAAAGCACCTTTGACTTTGAGATTCAAGTCGATGTTGTCAGCCGCATCTTCCGGAGCCGAGCCGCTTTGCTAGCGCAACAAAACAAAAGCCGAGCCAAGCCGTGATCTTCTTCTCATTCTTTTCCCTTTTAACCCTTTCTTATCCTTTTGAGTGAATAATAAAAAAAATAATACAAATAATTCATGAACTTTTACTTAATATCCAACATCATCCCTAGATTTTTATTTAAACATTTGATACATATTTTATTTAGCTTATAAATTATATGAAGATGTTCAATATTATCATTTTATTAACTTGAGTTAATAATTTGTCGATTTGGCTATTGATTTAGTATTTTCAAATGTAAAACCAAAAAATATAATATTGCCTGTAGATTATTCACAGGAAATATTTATGTTTAGCATGGAGAAACAATAGCACGAGCATGCCTCGTGTCATTGTCATATGTCAATGTGATGTGTCAATGAGTTCATGATCGAAACATCACATCATCATGACCACAATTTACGCATGGCTTCCGTGGTAGCCTCGAACCCGAAAAGCAGAAGTTTGAAGAAACCAGACTTTATAGTGATCGCGGATTTTCCGTAAGAGAGATACACAATAGATGAGGTTGCATTTAAACCATCTTTCCATAAGCATTGAGGCAACACTATCTCTTCATTGAATTAGTCAGAGTGAACAAGTGGAAACCGCACCGAACGATGGGTTCCAATTTTTTATCGAACAACATTGCGAGGTTTTGGTAATTTTCACATGTAGTTCACAAACGTCAATTTATATTTCTAAAACCTGCATAGCAAACGAGATATTAGTGACATATTGATGCGATTTTATGAGCATAGATTTATTGAATATACTTAATATTAATGTGCAAAGTGAAAGTGCATGGTATTCGATCATGGATCGGCTTATCCATGTTTATTAACCTCTTTAGCGACACGTAAAAATTTAGAAATAATTGCATGCAAAGATAGTTGACTCCGTTGCTGAGCTCAATGTTGGCCGTCATTGACCTCACTTGCATTAAATCGATAAGGAAACTGTAGATGCGTCTTAATGTGGTTTATTTTAGGTTGTGCTAGAAGAAACTCTACATATAATCTTTCTTGAGATTAGGATGTTATTGAATGAAAGAAAGCTTATGTTTAGTGAAAAATATTTAACTACCCATTGCATTTTGGTATCTAAATAATAAAAAAAATCATTAACATTGTTGTTTTATTATTATATATTGTATTATATAATTTAGCGACCATTGAAAATATAACAATAAAATATAGTTTGAGAAGTGTTTTTTTATACATTTAACAATAATTGCAATCACCGTGATAATTCTAACTATACCTTTGAACTTTTAGCTATGATCACAACGGACTTCGCGAAGGAATTACTACAATTGCTGGTAGAACTTTTAGCGACACGATCCATAATAATAATTATGTAATCGCTAATAAATCTTTCCGTAACTCTTTATAATTGCTGCTAAAACACTATATGTCAAATTTCTTATGATTACTCCATAGGCGGCGGACGTGATGGTCGAAGGGTGGCAGGCCGACAATCGGCGTGGGGAAGTGGGGGCGGCGGCGGTAGCAAACAGAACCGGCGACGGAGCCACGGTTGGCGAGCGTTTGGGGTTTCACACGTTTGTAACGGGCAATTTGGTCTATTCAACAGGGGAATTTGTTCACCATTTCTTAGGAAGATAAATTTACCTGGCACAAGTGCCAACTGGGAAGTCGCTGGCTAAAGCCTAACCGAACGGCCAAGCCAACAAAGAAACAACCCTAACTTTTGCAGCTTCTCTCTCTCTCTCTCTCTCTCTCTCTCTCTCTCCACGACACGCGCACGCACATTTGTCAATGGTCAGAATCGCTGGCTCAGTCTCTCTCTCTCTTTCGGCATCATCTTCTTCCTCCATCTTCTTCTTCCTCCCTTCCACAATTCAACCTCATCCCCTTCCAAACCAACTACCTCTCTCTCTCTCTCTCTCTCTCTAACATTCCAGCTACTGCAACCAGTATATATACATTCGCATCGCGGTCGGTTTTATTTCCCTTGTTCAATCACACTCCAGCCCCGTCCCTTGTGATCTCTTGAGTATACCGACCCAATGAGTCAAGCAAAATCTCCCGATCACGGTGATCCCAACGCCACCGCCACCGCCACCGCCACCGCCGCCGCTGCCACCAGGAGGGAGATCAACGGCCAGCGGCCGCCGCTGCTCAAGATCCACAAGAACTCCCACGTCATCAAGAAGGCCGCCTCCCATCACTATTCCTCCTCCTCCTCTTCCAATAACTCATCCTCCTCCTGCTCGTCTTCCCTGTCGAACCCTAATCATCATTTGCCCGCGGACCCGTCGCAGCAGCAGCAGCCGCGGCCGCCACAGCAGCCACAGGGAGCCCGCCCCGTCATCATCTATACTCATTCGCCGAAGATCATCCACACCAAGGCCCGGGATTTCATGGCCCTCGTCCAGAAGCTCACGGGGTTCTCGGGATCCCATCAGCACGATAAGGGTGAACCGGCTCCGGCTCCGGCTCCGGCTCCAGATCCGCCTCAGCAGCAAAAAGCACCGACTGATGATAAGACCACTCTCAATGAACGGGACGCATCGTCCTCGGTCTTGAGTGAGGATAGACGAAGTGGTGCTGTCCCAGCGATCCACGAAGCTAATTGCGTCTCCCCGATTCCGACCCACCAAAACGCATTGATTTCGGATATCCCGCTGTTTACGCCGAACGCCGCGGATTTTTTCCTGTCCCCGGGACAGAGAATGTACAGATACCCTTATTCTGCTTACATGTCTCCAACCACGGCGAACCGGATTATATCGCCCTCCATAGCCGAGTTCATGAAAGAAATGCCAGAATGCTGAGATGAACGAAGAACATGAATGGTTGGTGATGGAAGTTTGAACAGAGCTGGAGATTATTTACTTGTGGTTTTTCTTAGAAATGTTTGATTTCTTTCCTGTCCATAGCTTGAGAGAGAGATCGGCTGTACGAACTTTTGGTTTCCCACCTCTCTTTCCCTGTGAAAGAGTTAGCTATAGGGGTTTCACACGCGCATGCACTTGTAAAGGATTTAATTCATTCATTTTGGTCGATCTTGATTCTCTCTTCTGTCTGTGCTGACACTGATTTTACATATGAAACAGGTAGTAGAAATGATCTTGAATACTTTCTATGTCTCACAGTTATTATTTTTTTGTGAATTGCTAAAATGATGTTGCATGTATTGACTAGCACATTGCAATTTGATGTATGAAAGGGAGCACAACAAAAGTAAAATAGCTATTACCCCAAGCAATCTGTGTAAATCTGGTAATTTTCATTTACCATGTGGATATATACATAGTAGAATATTAACATCAGTTCCTTTTCTTTGTAAAGATGAGGCAGACATTTCAATTCCTTCCTTCGTGGATTTAGCACCCATCGTCGGCATGCTCATGCGCCGCTCTCTTCCCAATTAGATCGTCAATTGGGGGCCTTGCTTCAATTGGATATTCACTGACTTCCTCTCCTGACTTTAGAGAGAGAGAGAGAGAGAGAGAGAGAGAGAGAGAGAGAGAGAGAGAGAGAGAGAGAAAGGCAGTTAGTTCACTTAGGGCAAGCATTTCATCGCAGCCTTTTCTTGTTCTTTCAAAAAGGTCAAGCTCTCTTTCCTATCTTCAATTTCAGATGGTTAGGAAACAGATGTAAAGAGGCCAAAGAAAGTTATGAAGCTCTAATTTCTGAGGAGGGCATTACCAACTTGTCCTTTTCACGATCACCGAAAGTCGGGATCTAGCCCAACGAAGGAACAAATCCCCAACCTTAGCAAATGGGTTTTGGGAGTAACGCAAATGGTGAAAGTCAAAATTACGTGGAGAAATGCAAATTGTGTTTGGTTAAAACCTCTTTGCAAATGGACTTTGAGTTGAATGTGTGTTTGGCAAAAAAAAATTTGCAATGGATTTTGGATATTATATATATTTTTTATAAAAAATGACCAAACCCTTCGCCAGACCAGCGAAGGGCTATGGCCGTCGACGAGCCAGATCTAGTGACAATGGCCGTCAGTCAAGGTCGCTCAACAAGCGAGGGTCGAGCAACCCAGGTGACTGCCACCTGGGTCTTGTAGCCTCAAGCAGCCCTCGCTTGGGTGTCGCGAGGGTTGTGCGACTAGCTAAGGGTCACCCGAGGTCGTGTGACCTCTAGTAACCCTCAGTTGGGTTGCGCGACCTTCGTTAGAGGTTACCCTCGAGTGACCTCGACCTACGGCCAGTGGTGCCAGATTTGGCTCGCTGGTGGCCGTAGCCCTTCGCTGATTCGACAAAGGGTTTGCTCCTTTTTTAATTAAAAAAAAAAAGTAATGAATGATGAAATTGAAATTTTGAAAAATTGGTAAGGGTAGTTTTGGAAGAAAAAATTGAATTTCAACATTTGACCAAATGCTAAAAGCCCAATGCTAGTAGAAAGCCCAAAGCTAGTCTCTATTAGCATTGGGCTTTCAGTTTTCTCAATGCTAACTTTAAAGTGAAAGCTCATTCAAAATAGTTGCCAAACGATCCAGGATTTTTTCAAGGTGCTTTGGAGGCTGAAAGCCCATTGAGAATGCTGAACCAAACGCACTTTAAGATGTAGAGTGATCTTGTACTGAACAAAAACAACTTTCACTTTCAACAGTATGTCGGGCAGTTGCAATATTCTTTATGTTCGACACACATGTACAAGTACTTGTGCTCTAATAAGTTTTAAAATTAAAAGCCCAAAACAAGTGGGTTTAGTAGATCTATCATAAATATACTTTCAACCCATTCGAAAAATAGGTTAGGCTCAGCCCATTTTGGTCTTTCTTTGGTAGTCTCTTCTCTCTCCCTCTTCAATTTCGTGACTTGTGACCTTCTTCCTTTGTTCGTTCTACTTCTGCCATCTTTAGGTTATCTTCAATCTTTGGCTCGGAACTTCACAATACTATGACAAATTGCACTTTTGAGGAAACCTAAACTTTCATCACCACCTTCACGCCCTGTTCAAAACCACTCCTTAGCTCTCTCACTAATTTGACGAGTTGGTCCATGGAGTATCTTATTCTTCAAAGACAATAATTTAAGGAGAAAATTTGCTAAAAATGAATTCTGATTCAAGTTGGGTAGAGTTGAATTGAGTATGAGTCGCTAAATTTGTATTGAATATAAATTGATCAAAATGAGTTAAGTCAATTTGAATCAGATCATTTTCGACCCAACCCAAACTTGACACGACCTTTCCATTTGACGAGTCTAGTTTAGTGTATTGGAAGCAAGGTTGCAACACTCAAATCGTAAACATTGAGAGCTCTCAACTTTCTATCATTAACTCAAATACATAATTTACACTCTTAGATTAACTATAGCATGTAAAGAGCCTAAAAGTCCAACAAAAATATTATCGTTACCTAATTAGAAAGTTGTTTAAAAACTGTATAATTAATTTAAAAAGTTATTTTCTATCTTATCAAATAATTTTAAAAAAAGGGAAATAAAATCCTGAGAAATTTATTAAATAGATGGAGGATTTAAAAAAATTATAAACTTGATGAATATATGATTCCTTTTTTTTCCTACACTAGGCAAAACATGAAAAAATTGTCTAAAAAGTCTACCTCTTGATGGCAACGAAACAAAAAAATTTAAACCTTTTAAATATGCCAATTTAGTTTTAAGCCTTTCAATTGTACTAATTTCGTCCTTAAAATTTTGACAATTTAACTTTTCAATCCTAACCTTTTGACGATTTACCAATTTAGTCATTTCAACTAATTTTGGTTGAAAATTGCTAACATGTCAATTTAGTCAGTGTTGCCTATTCTATGTGGCATAGCCGACATAGAACGACCGATTTTAACATGCACAATTTTTCATTTTTTTAAAATTTTATGAATTATTTCTTTTCTTTTTTTTATTTTTTATTTTTTTCTTCGATCACCAGTAACGGCAACGTTGGCCAGCCTCCGACAAGAGCGACCCTCGCCTAATCCTACAAGAGCTGCCCTCACCCAAGGCCAGCAAGAACGGCCATCCCTTGATGCTGGCAAGGGTGTCAGTGATGGCCCATGGATGAAAAAGGGGAAAAAGAAAAAATGAATTGAAAAGAAAAAAAATAAAAAAATTCAGGAAAAGTAAAAATCTTTCTTATTGACTGGCACCAGTTGAAACTTATATATTTTGGCCGAAAGTTTTGGATTAACAAAATGGGCTATCAATTATCAATCCATGTCGCAATTTGAGTGGGGATTTCGTCCAGATTGCGAGTGAAAAATAGAACCGTGGATGATGATAAAAGACGAAGTTCAATTGGGTGGAGACTTCAAAAGAGGTGACAAACCGAATTGGAGTTAAAAATTTGGCCAATGAGGAATCGAAAATGTGTAATGGCTAGATTGGTGGTTTGGAAAGGGGAACACGCTCATCATGATCTTTTTAGTTGAGTGGATATATATATATTTTTAAATTCATCGAAATGATCGTGATCATGAATTTCATATCAATAAGAACCGCCCCATCAATAAATAGAGGGAGCACGCTCGAAAGAAGGGGGAGTTGATATCGGGAGAGTGCACAGTATACGGCTGAGAAGAAAACAGAGTTCTCTTCCTGCACTTCTGGTCGCTAGGCCATCGCGCCACATTCATAATTCATGTTTTAGGGCTTTCATATTGGTAATGCCAGTTTAGTTTAGAATGCATATAGATTCAGGATAATCCATAGTTTCATTAAATAAGATCAAATAAAAATGTCATTAAAAGAAATTTCATCTAGATTGCATGTAGACATAGGGTTAATTAATCACATGTCATATAATGCACGTCGTCTAGAAAATCATAGATTTCTAGGATTGATTTTTTATCATCACGTCATACAGATAATAATTGCATTAGACGCATTACCCACATTGCATAATGTTCATATAGCATAAAAAAATATTCAAAGAATTATTATTGCATCATTTAGTTGTTAGTCAAATAATAATTTAATGGCAGTATGTTAAACCGCATGCAGAGTTTTAGGTTTTGAATTTGCTGTTTTTAGAAAATAAAATAAAAATAATTTTTCATATAGTTTGCTTTATACCATAAATTCGTGACATGTTAGTGAACTTGAGTTTTATATATACATTATTTAAAAAGAAAAATACGTCATCTTGCACATAGGATTTAGATTGTTTTTTCATTATTCACGTGGTAATTGAGGTCATTCATATTTAATCGAGTTCATGATTAGTAATTAATGCATGTTAATTTAATAAGAAAATCTTTAAGGTCAATTTGTCCTTTCATTGATTGATGAAAAGATCTCATATAGATTGCATCAATGAGGAGAATAAATTTTGTAAAGTCGAAATTGCATATGGC
Source organism: Eucalyptus guilfoylei (assembly GCA_016097605.1). NCBI lineage: Eukaryota > Viridiplantae > Streptophyta > Magnoliopsida > Myrtales > Myrtaceae > Eucalyptus > Eucalyptus guilfoylei. The sequence continues at coordinate 35,639,095 of CM027866.1, read as the reverse complement.
ATGTCATTTGCAGGTTCATGTCAGGTAGAATTAATTTTAATTGATATCTCACATGAATAACACTGAGAATTAATTCCATAACATGTGGTTTAGAACTCATCATGCATGTCATATAACCATATTATTCATGCATGTCATTTTCATCCCTCACATGTTAGTGGCAATGGATAAAATTTGACAAAGATTGCATGCAAAACATATTTGAAATAAAGAGAACAAGTGAAAGAGTTTTAGATTAATCTAACTCAATCAAGTTCCTAAATTCGTGAACTTTTTTTATTTTATTGTAAAAGTAAAATGTACTCCCGCAAATAAATTGGAAATTGAATCAAGTACAAAGTTACAATCAATAGGGTTTGGGAGAGTTTGTATTAAGCACCATGCTTAATAATCCATTAGCTTTCCATTGTTAGTTATCCTCGGGAATGTCGTGACAAAGGCTATATTGACAAATATTAAAAGGTTTATGATTAAAGTTTAAGATTTTATTGATAAATCGTCAAAAGATTTAGAATTGAATTGACATAATTAAAATATTTAGAACTATATTGGCCATTGTACAATAATTCATACAATTTCAACAGTTGTATGTTTGCTCAAAAAAAAAAAAAAACAGTTGTATGAATTGCACCATTCTTCCTTGATTGGCAAAACCTCGACCCCGAAATTTGAGGCATTTGCCGAAGAACATTTGCCCACATGATCCCCAACATTTTTCAGAATCAATTTTTCGTATATTCTCAAAAATTAAAGTTGAGAGAAATTAAAAGAAAGAAGTCATGAAAAGTTTAGAGAAACGAAATTGTTAAAGAGTTAAATTCAAAGGCTCGTCTCCATACACATAGACCTATATAAGCTTGATCAAATGGACCTCATATGTGTTAGATTTGTTTGAGTAATTAAATATCTAATAATAATTTAAACTTTTAAAATAGTTGGTAATAATCACACAAAATTTCACATGGTATCAAAGCATAAGGTAAAGTTCAACCTATGCGTGAGGAGAAATGTTATAATAATTAAATATTAAGTCACGCTTTTCATCTAACAGATTACGTTTTTAGAACGATCGGTAGTGGTCACAAAATCTCACAATGATATGAAATATACTAAATTTAATATTTGATGCATTGATGAATGCAAGTAAGAGATATTTATATAGTGATGTGTTATACCGTATGTACTAAGTTAAATTCTCAATTTAGTATATGTATTATATTCATTGAATACTTGCTCGTCGGCAATTTGACTAGACATCGAACGGATGGATGACGCAAGAGCTACTAGATGACTATAAAATGACCACGTCTCTTTCATATTTGGCCCACATGTTGCTTTGAAGACCGACTTTAAAGGGTAGCTTACAACTTACATGAAGGGGAAAAAAAAAAGGTGATTCGTTCGTATTTAATTTCATGTTACCTAACATCACGCTTGCTTGGCGATGTAAAACTCCTAATCGGGCCGGCCATGCGGCACGTGGCACGCGATAGCGTGGTCCAAGAAACATGTTTTTTTTCCACCCTCCTTTTGCGTTCTTGATCTCTGGTTCCAGGCCACTGCAGATTTTAAACGTGGACTTCAAGAAACTCCATTTTCTCAACGCAGAGTAGATTCTAGGAAACTCCCTTTTTTTTTATTTTTTAAATTGTCTTTTATTTTATTTTGGGCCTAATCTCGGAAACTTCCTTTAACCCTTTACATTGGATCGAGAATTGACCAAGACTTTTTCATTTTGACGAAAAGCAGCACACTTCACATTGATCAAATCATGTTAGGTTGATGTGGTTTTTAAAATTCTCGTTTGGTTCTTCCTCAAAACTCGAGCTTAAAATCAATCTTTTACTTATATCAAACATAAAAAATTCCCAAAAGTATATCAATAAAGAACATTTAAGGGTACATCAATACTTTTTTGTAATCCATAAAAAATCATTTATATTTTTCTTGCTCGAACCTAATCTAGACATTGTGCCGGCCTCGTATAGCCAACGTAGATAAAATTGGTCCATTTAAAACCTGAGCAAGATGGGAGACTTTTTACATTGAGTTTGAAATCTATGAGCATGGAAAAAAATATATGATAAAGAATAATTAAATTACGGATATTTTTGTTTGCTCATTGAAGAAGGGTATAATAACATATGGAGCAAATGAATTAGTATATTATTTACATCACGTTCGTTCGAACTCGTTTTCTCAATGGTTCACCGTTATTTACTTCCGACGACAAGTATTACAAATTTGACCACGTGAATCGCCACTCTTATCTCCGAGTCAGATCGTACCGCCTCGCCGGTCAGCCCCGCGACTTTTCAAACAGCTAGTCTTGTCCAAACTCGTCGAAGGCGACGGCAGCGTCGGCGTCCCACCACCGTTCCGCATCGGCTCCCGACGAACCCTCCACCGGCGAGGCGACATTCCTGAGGTCTCCGATCGTCACCTCGCCGCCGGCGCTCGGCTCCCACTCGGCGACTACGGCGGGGATCCGGAACCCGACCCGGCTGTCCCAGACGTTGAGCGCGATCTTCCCCAGGTTGTTCAGCCCCGCCGACACGACGGCCACCGGCGACCTCGGCGACGCCAGGACCTGGCAGAACCTCCCGACGAACTCTCCGTTCGAGTCCTGCAGCCACAGCAACCGGCTGTCCGACCTGTCCCAAAGCTTCACGACGCTCTTGCCCAAGACGAACTGCGAAAGGTTGTCGGCGAAGCTGCGACGCCGCCGGAGCTGCGAGCCCCCGGAGCCCGCGACCCGGAAAATGAAGTCCCCATGCGAGCGGTCGTCCGGCGGGGAGGGAAGCTCGTCTTCGTCCGACCGGCCATCGCCTTCCTCCGACGCTGACGACGAGCACGTGTCGTCGTCGTCGCTATCGTCGAAATCAGGGACAAGAGGCTGCTGACCCGCGAGGGGAGCGCTCTTCAGGAATCCAAGGGGCGAGAACTTGACGACTCGGTGGCACAGCGTGCCGAAGCAAGCGAGCGTCGCCAGAAAGATGGCGCTCCATTTGCAGACTTCGAAGGCTTGCGAAACGAACGCTTCGTGAGAAGACCACGATCCAGACAAGATCTGAGAAAGAAAAGGTGGGTTCTGCAAAAGATTCATCAGCCAAGAATGCGAGGCTTCGAGGAGGAGGAAAGAATGGAGTTTTCTCTTTTTTTCCAAAGCTTTTTGATGCGGGAATTCGCGTTGGATATGCGAAAGAGAACGAAAGCGAGAAGGGGGAATGAAACAGGAGTCGTGCCGGGGTTTATAAAGAAAAGTCAGACAAAGGGAGAACGGATAACGACAGAGTAACAGTAGGTGATGCGGGGACGGAAAGCCTTTCTTCGGGCGCGTGACGTGGAGAAACACGAGTGGTCCGCCGAGGAATATTCCGTCCTCGTCGGAAGGAGAGGGCTCCAGGCTTTCTCGGGAAAAGCCAAGGAAGAGATCGAGATGGAAGCAGCTGAGTCAGCCGTGACGATATGGCTGCTTCTGTGTATCACGTGGTCGAAAAAGCAGAGGGCGAAGTTCTTGGATAAGTGACTTGGAGTTTTCCATGTGGGGTTTCGCCTGGTTTTCGAGACTCTTAGGTTTGTTGGGGAGAAATATGACATCAAATTGGTCAAGTTAACCTAACCGAGAATGAAAGGTAGATGTTAATGCATGCTTAAAACGAAAACGATCTTGTGGACTTTTGGAAGATGGATTACTACAATCTTGACCATAAAAGCGATGTCCACTGGATATGCAATTTCGCCGACCCTTTCGAACGAGACGGTTTACTACAGTGTCATCGATCACCGGGTGTTGGAGTTGTCTCGTGGATCTAGCGCGAGGCTTATTGATCCGAAGGCTGAATATGTTGTATGGACATTTATAGATCTAGACACATTTCATTCTCACACGAGTACTTCTCTCATCACTCCAACGGGGTTGCTGGTAATTTTTTCGAGTCGCGCAATCGTGTAATGATATGGATGATTGCGAATTTACTATGGTAATAAACCACTTAGGCGGCCCCCAGGGAGTTGTCTGCCTGAGGACTCAATTCAATGACCGTGCTTCATTGGACCTCGAGTCCCTTCGAGCATTTAGGTTTCTAGTTTGCCTTACTATTTATCGTCTTATTCCATGCGCAAGATTGTTCCACCGCCTCTCCCTCGCTTGCTCGCATTCAGGTGCTCGAAGAATCTGATTTGTCATCGACTGTGTTCAATGCGCTCGAGTCAAAGTAGTTGACTCATTGAAATGGCCATGGATCCTTAGCATAGAGAGATTCCAGATCTTTTAGAAGGCACAGACATTCGTTAAGAACTTTTGCCATTTGCCATATGCGAATAGAAGAAAGAACAAGAGCGGTCGCCAGTTATCTCGGCCAGCAGCCAAAGAAAAGCGAAGGAAGGGTGCCGTGTTATTGGCCCTGCCTGAAGAGCAATCATCGCTGCATATCAGTATTTGGATAAACTTAGTGGAAAAACTTCCGATGAGGTTCGAGACATAGGTCAGTCATACATTGAACTCTGAGCAAAGAAAGGAAAAGGCCCAAACTGTGATCGGCAATCCTTCTATCCATAAGCGGTCGTCTTCTAATTCTTATCACTCACTATCCTGCCAAAAGAAGTCATTATACCATGTCATGCTTATGCAGTATTAACTTCTTACTTGCATAAGTTACCAGAATAAGAGCAGCAGTTCACAGGACAAGATGAACTCCTTGGTCGAGACTGAAAGCATGAATTCATTTGGCGAACGTTTAGCACATGAAGGCAAGCATACACTGACTAAATACTGATTGATAAAAGGCTTGTATCAAATATATAGTATTCCTTCAAATAAACCTCTGATTAGCTCAAAGTGTAACCTCCTGCTTTCAGTCCTAACAGCTTTGGCCTAATTCACGGTTGTGAAGCAGAGCAAACCTTGAAAGGTCACTGAGTTTGTTTGAGTTTAAAGTCCAATGCTTTGCTCGCATATAGCAAGTACAACCAAATGACCCCTACGCTTCCTCTTATTTGCAGATTTGCTGCGACTCTCTATCCATTCTTTCCTTAATATGTGCAAATAATTCACATTCACAATTAACTGAATTGTTGTTTCCATTCAACATGAACAACCAGAAAATGATCGAAAGGCTATAGTAGAGAGATGGAACTAAGGCATATGTGATAGTCCTCTGCAACAAAATTCAGGCAATATAAAAGTCACTGTGAATTATATCTAGGAACTGGCAAAGACCCCCAGGTGGAAGCGAGATTTGATTTGAGAGCATCCCTTATATTCGTGACAGCATGCTGTCAATAGAAACATTTGTCGCATGAGATAAGTTGAAGCTGTAGGCTGTTACCTCTATTCTGGTTTCCTCACCACAAGCACTGGGCATTTGGCATATTGAACACAGTAGTTGCTCACACTCCCAATTAGAGCCCTGTTATGGCACCATGGTTAGGATACGTTTGTTATCTGAACCTTAAGCATAAAGAGCCACTAATAACAGAGCAAATCTTGCAAATTTGCAGAAGAAGTTAAGAGTTCATTAAATTTAGTTCTCGAAGTGACAAGAAGCAGAAATTGCAAATTCAGGATATTCAGAAAGCCAGAGAAAATTAAGCGCACACTCAATTAGTTAATGTGAATTGCAATTGAAATTATTAAGAATGTATAGCATAACTCTAGAAAATCTCAGCAGCTACTTCACAAATGGAAGTTGTGCAATGCCAAGTACCAGAAGAAAAATAACATCGTGTCTCATCTGAGGAGTGCTTGTGGATATGTATGTAATGATTTATTCATGCGGAACAGTTTTTTAGCATCTACTTAGCACATACATCCCATCGATTCACCACTAAAGTCATCGTCCGAAAGTTCTTTTCCATGTTTTAGTCCTTCTCCATGTTCATTGCAGATGTATGTACTATCATAAGCATAAAATGGGAAACCTCAAAATTGTATCTCTGCACAAACTAATTGACAGCATTTATAGGTTTATCATCAAACTGTCTCATTGAGGAAGAGAAAGTAGGAATCGGAAAGCGCACCTTCTTATTTTTCCAATTCCACGCTCCCCCATAACGAGAAGACTAACATTGTACTTTAGAACAGCATCGCATATGGCCACTTTAGGATCCCCGACATCTGCAATTGTTTCGGCCCTTACCTGTATTTAGAGAGACTATTGGCATAAGACAAAGTGCTCCTACAGTGCTGGAATTTCGAAGCTACGAAAGCAATTCTCTACAACAAGAAAAATCAAATCTAGAGGGATGGTAGAGAAAAAAACCGACGCTTCACTACTATCTTGAGTATTGAAAGAAACTTTTCTTATTTTTAGAGCAAAGTCCCTTTCCCTTTCCTTGACTGACAAAAATTGAAGGAATTATGCATACTGCTATTAGATACCCTCACAGTATCAGTGCTTTAAGGACATTCCCTATTTAGCCTGGACAATTTCTCATAGTTGAAGACGAGTCAATCAGCCATATAAAAAAGAAACATGATAAGTTATAAAATGTTCGCATTATCTAAAACGAGCATAGGAGGCAATAGCATACCCAGAGAAGCAAAGTGACCCGAGAGAATCTGTTCGATAAGTAGTAGCAGGAAACTATAGCAGAAATCAATTCTTTAGACACCCATCGCTACTGCTTCAACACTACAGTACTGTAGACTTCAGCTATTAAGTTAATTAAGATAGTCCACTTTTTAATCACTCAATCATGTCCTTTCGCACAAGATAGCTATAATCCCTTGTTACTGAAGAAACAGAGGAAGTGTAGAAATAGCAATACCCCTCGGTTAGCACAAATCTCCTTGGCTTTGTCCAAGTAGGCCGAAGTGAGCTTCTTGTTGTTTGCTTCGACAGACTTGACAAGGTCCGGAGCTGCAACACAGCAAACACGAGTCAGCTAGCGAGAAGAATTTGTATGAATTGGCGGATTTCTCAAATAACAACGATTATCACGATCTAGAGAGAGAGAGAGAGAGAGAGAGGAGGGGCTTAACTGGGTGAAACAGAGCAATACATGCGAGCGGAGCTGAGGGAGGCTTGGAAAGTGCTGACGGGCCGAGGAGGGGGGTGAGCCATGAAGATGAGGAGCGTGGACCGCTCGACGGACTCCTTGAGGTTGTCGAGCACCCACATGAGAGCGTAGTGGCTGTAGTCGCTCTCGTCGATCGCCAGCATCACGTTCCTGTCGAAGCCATTAGCCAGCAGTACATTCGCCATTCTTGCGGCAGGAGTCTCTTTGAGTCTTCCTTCAGGGTTTAAGCACGGAGCAGGCGCCGACGGAAGATGAATATTGAGTTACTGCGGAATTCGGATAGGTAGAGAGATATTTTATACACGAACACTAATGTATGGCATTTGTCTGTACAAGCGACAGTGTAGGTGGGGTCAAGGTTTGGAGAAATTCCGCCCTTTCCGAAAAGGTAGCTGGGAAATCAGGTGGCGGGAAGTTCAGGTGAGAACCACCAGTCAACCGTATGAATTTCGGAGCTCGAACCGGTCATAATGGGAAGACGTCGCCCTCGCCAACTGCTTTTCCTTGGGAGTTTCAAGGACCAAATCCCAGAAAACAGAGCCCAGCAGTTTCAACACGACCACCCTTGGAAGTTTCAAAAGAGAAAATGACAAAAACAGTTGTTCAACTTTAGCTAAACGTGTAATATAACTTATAAACTTTTAATTTACTCAATTTAGTCCCTGAACTATAACTTACTATGCAATGTAATTCATGTAGTTTCAATTTATTCAATATGGTTATTACTTTATATGATTCATGAACTTTCAATTTATTTAATATGATCCTTGGAATTGATATTTTCATACAATTCAAGGAATAAGTTGAATATGTATTAAAAGCTTACAGACAATATTAAACAAATTAAAAGTTTAGGAATCACATTATATATTGAACCAAAGCTTGTAAACCATTTGCGTCATTACCTCTCTAAAAAGACATAAGGAACAACTTTTTATGTTTGCGAAAATTTCAACAGTCTTCCTAATGTCTTGAGAAAAGCACGACCATTTACTCTCAGCACCCTTTTAACATGATTTTTCGAATATGTCTTAATATTCACCTGCGGACTAATTTTGGCATCGATTAAGTTTTTTGTGCAAAAATGAATTGCCATTAAAAATCTTATATGGCAGCTAATGTGGATGACAATTGTGATATGTCACCACGTCATTGCACATTTTTATATAAATTTATTATCTTCCCAAGTTTAAATTTAAGTAAAATAATGGCGATAAATCTCATTTTCTCAATTTTAGTTTAAATCTAATCTTTTCTTCACCAATCTAAAACACTTATTAAGCATATTCAAAAAAAAAAAATAACCTTCAAAATAATGATTACCTAAATTGCAGCAAAAGACACTGAGTCGAAATTATAGGGAAAGACAATCAAGGGACAATTAACTATCGATTTTTTGTTCATGTTAATCCTTCCGTCAATGTTGGAGAGTTTGCATGGGGAAGAACGGAGATAAGCCGGCAAGATGCACACACTGGAAAGGTCAAATGACCAGTAGTGCTTTTACCTCTTAATTTAAAACTGATTATATTTAAATCAGTGTAAGCAAATCCTATTGCACCTTTTATTTTCGGGATGAGTTGACTACTGCAACTCCATAAGTTTCTACATTACTTTGTGATCTGAGAAACGAAAATAAGGCTCTTCAAGTAGGTTTCTTCACAACAAGAACGGGGCACTAGGAGATGATTGGAGGGACAATCCCAACATGCAGTGATCCTCAAGACAGCGCGCAAGACAAGTTCGAGGAGCTCAGCAACAATAAAACTCAATAGTCCTATAGTCGGAAGCATTGAATCTGTCCTGACAGAACACCTTCAACAAGTTCTGAAGACGATTAGGGGCGAACTTCTATCAAATTACTAGCCAAAAAGGATCCAAAAAGACTGACAGAGAAGGTAAGGTCAAATCCCAGAATCAAGAATTTCGAGTTAGCATTCTCGATAGAAGAAAAACAAAGGAAAATCAGCCAATCCCAATTCAAAGCAGCCCATCAGTGGAAGCATTTGACCGTGCAACCAAACTGCTAGGCGGATTGAGGCATAACTTGTAGGACTAAGAGACAAACAAGAACAGGCATACTAGCAAGGAAGAAATGTGCAGTCCTTTAACTATCCATTTGACAATCTAGTGAGACTTTCAAGAAGGTGATCCTAACCTTTGAATGGCTCCCTGACCATGACTTCCCAAAATTGGTAGCTGAACATCAAGCTTCTCCACTGCCTCACAGATCGCTTCTCTGGGTTCCCCAACTTCTGTGGCCATCTCAGCAAAATAATCTACGTCAAGGACGAAACCTTAAGCTGGACATAGTTTCATGGATGGAGGCCATAATGCTAGAACAATATATTAAATCAATTGTCTTGAGGCAATGGCACGGCGCTAAGTGAATCACACAATACACACCATTTTTTCCGTTTCATGCACATTGGATCGTGACTGCATTTAACTTGCTGTTGCAAGAGGAATTGGAATTATGTCATGACCTCTCATAAGCACTCATTAAGTAAAAGGTTCAACCTTCTGAACCAAAGCAGGTCGACGAAAAACAGTCGACAGGGCAGAGAGTGACTCGATCTTGGTCCTGCTTATCATTAGAAATCAACGAAACAGATACACAGTTGTCACCCCAGAGGGTGCGGCACAACATGCAGTGGGCCATTAAGTTTGACAAAATTGAGATGCCTGAGACTGCAGGGACTTGACCCCAAAGCGACATTAGCATGAGTTCTCTTCAGCTTTCGGAGCACAGTATCACAGTCATCTTCTTAAGCACTATTGCAGAATCATGTAATCCTCTATTTTCTTCATTGTCACGAGACTCAAGACCTTTCCTGATCCATTCACGTGATCAGTAAGAACAATCAACCCTGAACCCGTGATGAGCGATGAAAGAGCACCAATGTGTGAGGCCAGTTCGATTGCTGATACTCACTATAAGTATACTCATTGACTACTTAAAAGGAAATACTATTACCATCTACTTGATGTACAGAAAAATAAATAGATACTTAAAGATTGCTAGCCTATTACTCTGGATTAGCTGCATCTAACTATTGGAAGAGGGGTTATAAAGTGATATCTATATCATCATCTCCAGAATAACAACCAAAGGTCATATTACCAAGAGTTGTTTAGCTCATGTCCTAACATATGCATATTTATTCATGACTACAACACTAGTCCGCTTTGGCTCAAAAGCATTAGAGATGCGACAAAATGTAATAAGTGAATTGAAAAGCTAAAGGAAGTGCCCGTACCCCATGCTTGGCACAGATCTCTTTTGTATTCGCTAGCAAAGTGACCTTCCTCTGATCTTCTTGAAGATCGCTGATCAAATCCACGGCTGTCAAGACATATTATCGAGAGCACAGAAGCACCATTCGTAAATTGCATGAACTGGAGAAAAAAAAGAAGCAACCTTCAATTGTTTAGGAATGTTCAGTCTTGCGAAGCTAGAAACGAATACACAACTGAACTCGAGCAGGGTTTGAGCAGAGAAGAGGAAGAGGTGAGACCCAGAGAGCGTTTGGCCCAGGTTCTGAAGCTCCCAGCGAAGAGCGTGGTAGCTACACTCGCTGTCGTCCATTCCCACCATCACCACCACCACCACCACCTACTTCTTCTTCTTGTCCATCTCCATCTCTCTCTCTCTCTCTCTCTCTCTCTCTCTCTCTCTCTCTCTCTCTCTGTGAGTGAAATCAAAAATGTTAGTATTAGGTTTGCGTAGGACGTGCGAGACATCATCTCGATGAACGACTTCTGTCTTGCTGTTGTCTTCGAGCCGCAGTCTCTGCACACAAGGGTTGTGAAGTGAAGTGCATTGCTTCCATGTAGATTGCCCCTTGGGTTGGGTGGGTTCGTGCACCATGGCTTGGGAAATGGCAGGAGTGATCTCATGTCCCTCGAAATTGAACATTGCCAACTTGTAAGTTCGTCTTCCCGTCAAGTGGTTTCCACAGAATAGTGACTGAAATTTTTCTAAGAGGAAAGCAGCACATATTAAACATTAGTTTCTACAAAATGTCGAGTGTTTAAAAAAGATAGGAGATAGAGAGACGCACTGGGGCGGATTGCTCGGCCCGACCCTTGCAAGAATTTTCATACCCTAATTATGTCGGAAATTTCCATCTTGGTTAAGTCCCACCATCGGCAGCCAAAGATTGTGGCACCTGACTATCCCAACTCCTCATAAATTCTCACCTGAACTCTTCTCGACCTCTGTCCTCGTGTCTTCTCCGTCCATCTTATCCCCTCCTTCTCGGGGGTTGTCTCGAGCTGAGGTCATCCGTGACGGCCTGTGACCTCAGATCAAGAGAGAGAGAGAGAGAGGATCGTAATGAGCAGGGAAGAGGGGGGTCGACAACATTGATGGTGGTGGCACAGACGAGGGTCAAATGTCGAACGGATGCAAGTCGTGACGGACAGTGCAAAAAATACGATATGTAGGTAAATTAGGGATCTATGGGGTAATTTGGTCGTTTCAGTTGTTGGGCTTTGGTAGAGGATGGGAACATGCATTTCTAGAAAGTAGAGATTGTAAAGTGACAGAAGTGCAAGAAATGATGAGGGTTTTATATACTTTCCCTGGTAGGAAGAAACATACGGTAATTTCATATGGTCTGCAGCCATCGGTCGTTGATCATGTGGGCACCTTATCTATATATAGGACATGATCATCATTTATTTGACTTTGGGGTCCGGGTTTGAGCGAGAGTTTCTTCCAACTACATGCCACCCTAACCTAGACCGTGGTAGGCGAACCAGAGTGGAGAACCGGATGCTTCATTGCAATATGGTGGCATTATTCAAGGACATTCTCAAATAGAAACTTCCATAGGCTCCCTAGTAAAAAGGCCTTAACAGATGCAAATTGGACGATGTAATATCCAATCATTGAAATTCGCCGTCAAGAATGGTAAGATTATTGATGATAAGAGTGATAGTGATTTTACAAAATCTTTAATCTCCTAAATTTTTACATAATATCAAAATAAAAAATTCTAAATTTGAGTTCTTCTACACCCTTATTTTTCTATATTTAAATATTAAACCACATATTCATCTAATAGTTTAAATTTTTAGAATAATCGATAATAATTTCACAAAATATGTCTACATGGTATAGAAGCAAGAATACAATGACTGACGAAATAAAATCTTCGAACAATTTTGAACGGTGAATAAGAAGACAAGGAACAACGGAGCCATTTTTTATTGCTAAAACAGCACAAGAATTTCGAATACTACCCATCGAGTTTGCCTACCAACGATCGATTGTGGTATATCTGATAATATAGAAAACTTCCTACTGATGAGTACCCCTTACCACGATAGAGATTCTATTCTCACAGTAAAATAAAATAAAATAAAAGAAAGAACATACGAGAAATAATTCCAAGGAATAATGGTAAATAAGGGGAAAATGGTGGTCCGGGCTTCCATAATTGCTACATCCTTTTCAGATGGAGATGCCAGAATGCGGGTACTGCAGCATTGATCTCACAACAACGTACGATGGAACAACGAAGGAGATGGGGAAACATAAAGGACGGCGTCGAACTGACTTCACCTCGTCCTTTCCTCGTCTCTGGCTTCCCCGCCGGTCCCGCGAGAGATGCCCCTTCATTAAAGCCCCGGACTCCAGGACCAGAGTTCACCTGCGATCTGGTCCACACTTTTTTACCCACTTGGCAGGACCAAAATGCCGACTGCCCCTTTCGTTTTTAGATGATTTATGATGCACTAGTTGCCCGCGATTTTATGGATTGAAGGGATGGGATTCACCTCTGTTTTTTGTTTTTCTTTTCTCATTATGTTACGAAACTTTAAAAAGTATTTTCGAATTTCGGAAGGAGAATCGTCAGAAAAGCTGAAAGAAGCTAAAAAAAAAATCCCTCATGAAACAACCCTTGGTAAGATGGGGCTCGACATTCGAATTTATTATCTTGATATTAAATAAAGACCGTGTCTCTAAACGACGACATATGAATAGTGTGTTTTACTTATCCTTATATTGCCTTTTCTTGTTGAGGTTGTTTTCATCTACGTTTATTACTTTTATTGTGGTCATCTTACTTTCTATCTCTAAAAGCATCAGAAGATGGTGAAAAGCAATCTTTAACCGGGAAAAATGCATGCATATTAAATGTTTCTAGTTAATAGTAGAGACAATTTCACAAATGGCTTGTGAACTTTAATATAGTGTACAATATCATATCTAAATTTTTAATTCGTTCAATGTAATCCATGAACTTTAGTTTAATGTCTAATATGCAATATCGTCCATAAACTTTTAATTTATTCAATATTTAACCCAACATGCAATATCGTCCATAAACTTTTAATTTGTTTAATATGGCTCATGAACTTTTGGTAAATATTCAATTTAATCCCTGAACTATATGAATATGTCCAATTTTTTTTTTTTTCATTTGTTCAAGTTAATGGAATTTCCAAATTTGGCTTCAAATTTGAATAGTAAATCAAATAATAATATTCAACATGAATTATCGATACTGAATAAATTAAAAATTCATGGATGAATTGCATATTAGATCAAAGTTTAAGAATTATTTGTGCGTTTTTTATTTATTTATTAAGACTACTTCCATGCTTGTCTAATGTCGTGCCATATCATTGTCAAACATCAGGCAAATAAGTCATCTCTCTTTCCCCATTATTTTCATGTATATAACCTTGGACTTAGCAATTAAAATTGCCAAATGTCATGTGATGAACAAAAAAAAAAAAATATTAAAAAACCATGAGGCTCAAAAGATCTAATGCTAGATCCAATCCACTCCCTCGTCAAGCCGCACCTCCCCTTAAAACTTGTTAATCATGCTTTTGCTTAGGGACAGCTAACATGGTTTTGGAATAATTCAGTGTGATGTGACCTCATTGACATCTTCCACCCTCCTTCTATTTCATTACCTGGTCCGTACATTGTGATCGGACGGCTGCACCCAATTTCTCATCATCTCCTTTTCACTTTGTCAAGAAATGACTTCTTTCTTAGTAACAAATGAATGGCTTGTGATCTTCCTCCTAAAGCATCTTGGAAATAAGCATCTTCAAACAGTTTCTCATCAACGGGTCTATCATGAATTTGGAATTTTGCCTAAAGCCGTTTCAATAAGCTTAATCAGAAAAACTAGGAAACAAAAATGGGGAGATATCATGAAAATGCTGCATCTTCAATGTCTTAAATATAGAAGTAGATAGACAAATCAAAAACCACAAAGTTAGGACTATAACCACGAAAATTGACTAGGGATGGCAATTCGAGTTGTGTCCATATGCTCACTACCTGTTTCAAATGAGGCATGTAGAAATCCGCAATTGGTGAGTTTTAGGGATGAAAACGGAGCCAAAGATATTTTCATGCATATGGACTGGTGTAACGATGAATCAAGCTATCCTCATTCTGACCTTACCTATATAATAGACCTTTTTTTATTTATTATTCTCCAATCTAGAAATTATAAGTTGTATTCTAGAAATGGTATAGATGGCATTTTTTTCTAAACTAAAACTATTCTTAGTCATTCTTTCATGGAAGGTAACTAATTCCAGAAGATGCTAGCGTTGATCAAGTTTCTTGACGTGATAGGGGAACGCACAACTTCCCCCTCATGCCACCCAGCCTCACCTCCATTATCATTCCTTTAAAAAAGGCTAGAATGTTCCCACTAAAATAAGTGAAATGAACGATTTTCATTTTTTTTATTGTAGCACAAGGAAAGAGCCAAATGTGAGTATTATAAGAATGAGGTTAACAAGCGCCCTAAAACACTCTTTAAACATACTTAATTAAGAATTATGTTAACAAGTGTTCCTGCGGCACTTGTCAACTATACTTAATGTCTTGATTTTCAATGTAATAATTATACACAAAACAATAAAAAGACAGTACTTTGGAAACCAAGCACTTTTTAACTACTTAATAAGTATTTTGGCATTCTGAATGGATTCCTTATATAATACTACAATTTTTCAAAACAATGATCATACATAACTAAAGAACAGCTAATAAATTGAAGGCTGCAACATTTTCATTAATTAACAACATCAGATGAATGGGAAAACGAAATTATGAAAAGGGGGGGGGGGGGATTGAAAAGGAAAAATGAGAGAAAATAGAGGGAGAGAGAGAGAGAGAGAAAGAAAGAAAGAAAGAAAATAAAATGGTTAACATTGGAAACCCACATAGGGGGTGTGGGTAGATCCTTTAATAGCCTTTCGGTGCTTAAATTCAACGGCTTCCTTTCCCTTTTTCCCTCATCACGGGCCAAAGATCTATCATTTGGGCGTTGGTGTCCCCTCCTTTCATCCCTCCCTCCATCGATCCACCTCGTCTCCTTCCTCCCCTTCGATTTCTCCATCAAACCCAACATCCAGATTCTCCCCTCTCTGCCTGCACGCGCCGCTCGCTCGGACGAAATCCCAAAAGCTTCGAAAGCTGCAAGTTTGCTGACTTCTCTGTGTCGCCGCTCCTTTTGACTCCAGAATCCCACCTCGTTTTTTCTTTTCAAACCCTCTTCGCGCTTCCCCACTTACGTACCGTGAAGATGCGGCGGGCTCTGTTCGCCTTTTGAGAGGGAAAAGAGCTCGGGGGATACTCTCTCGACTCTGCTTTGGCAAATGGCGATCGACGTTTGCTCGGAGATATCGAGCCCCGGTCTGCTCAGCCCTCGAATCTCCTTCTCCCACGATCTCAAGGAATGCGGCGACGCCGTGCCCGTCGAAGAAGATGACCGTGGGCGCCGCGAGAGGCTCGACCGGTCGCTGCTGGACTCTGACTTCGACTTCTGCGTTGGAGCTTCGAGTTTCGTGCTCGAGCTCTCCTCAGCTGACGAGCTCTTCTCCGACGGCAAGATCCTCCCGGGCGAGATCAGGAGGGACAGAGGGGTAAGTGCAGATCACAGTAATTGTCGTCGAATACCGCCGTCTCGTCCTCCTCCTCCTCCTCCTCCATCTGGGACTCCGGTTTCTAGTGCTGCGTTCGCGGAGAAGAAGAGTCTGAAGGAGCTCCTGTCGGACAGCTTCGACGACGACGACGACGACGACGACGGCAATGACGAGGGGGATGAGAAGCCGCCACCGAAGCCGTTCTGGCAGTTCAAGCGCAGCAGCAGCCTCAATTGCGACGTTGCCAAGAGCAAAGGACTGATCCGGTCGCTGCAGTTCCTCTCTCGGAGCAACTCGACCGGTTCAGTTCCGAATCCAAAGGACAAATTCCCCGTCAAGGATAACCCAAGGCAGAATTTGCAGAAACAGCCCTCTATATCAAGCCGAAGATCATCGTCGGACTCATATCAATCCTCCTTCGGCATGCCATTTTCGTACGGCCCGTCGCAATCGCAGAAGCCCCCGACGAAGAAACGATACGGGCCTGGCGTGAGGGTCAATCCCGTATTAAATTTTCAGCCCCACATCACGATCGGGACGGTGAGCTTGTTCGGGCTCGGCTCACTGTTCTGTAATGGCAAGGCCAGGAAGAAGAAGAAATGAGCAATCCTGATCAATCCGTTTTGTTAATTTTGCTTGATGAACACAGAGAGAGAGAAAACAAGAAATGAGCTTTTTAATTTTCTTCTGGTTTTGGTGCACATGTTCAGATCGATCTCGTGGGGGTAGATCTGGTGCTTGATGGAATTAGCATGTGATAAGGTTCTCGAAAAATTCCAGGAAAGATATAATGTACGTGTCTGTGCTGCCGATGCATGTTTAAAGATCAAGTTTTGGTTTCTTCTTCTGCCGCTAATGAATGATTTGAGAGAGAAAACTACAGAGGAAAGCAGAGAGGGCAGGGGAACTGGTCCATGATGCATTTTGCACATCGGTATCAACGTGTCCTGGACACGGGAGACACTTGAACAAGGCCTTGCCCTTTTCGTGACACCATCCCTTTGCTTTTCCTCACTCTCTTTCCTTGCTTTTTTTGGGTCAATAATTAATGTGGGTTGTCTCTTTTGTTCTTTTCTGCTTTTGATTGGGAGCTCGCTTAGCAGTTTGCTCTTTTCTTTATTTGGGGAGACTGAACAAGGATGGTGATGGGGTCATGGTGTGTGGGGGCCTTCTTTGTTTTTGTCCTTCTTTTTGTCTAGGATTGGAGGGAATTTTACAAAGGGGTTTTGGGAAAATTGATCAAGTTGACACTTTATCTAACAATGAGTGAATAAGAAATAAGTGGATGAATTTATTTTGGGGTTAGCTTAGCTTAGCTTGCAGAAGGAATCCTTGGAGTGGACATATGACTTCGATGGATATTAGTCGGTAGTTAGGTGGTCGTTAATAGAGAAATAAGGATTTTGTTAGGTTTAGTATGTTTTGTGATTTTTTTTTTCGAGAAAACATTTTTTCTCATTTTTTTTGACCTATAAATCGTCTAGAAAAACGAGTTTATGAAAAATCAATGCTTAAATTCACAAAAAAATGATTTCCTATTCAAAAAATCGAAAAACATTTTCCCACTATATAACTAGATATCAGCATTTGGACAAGGGAACCCCAATGCTTCTTCCTAGACCCTTGGCAATGAGATCGCGTTTGGAGGTCAGGAATATGTCCATCAAGGCTAAACCCAAGTCCATCTAGGTTGTGTTCATCGAAGCAGGGCTTGGGACAATGGACATAGTAGCATCGAGGTTAGGCCTTATATCTTGAAGATCGTGCCCAATTCCTTGACTCCCAAGCTCATGTTCATGCAGGCTAAGCTTGGAAAGTCCCATGCCTAGATCCCTTGCACTTGTGCCCTAATCTATTGATGTCGGGCGCCAGATGTCAAGCTTGAGACACCGATGCCCAAACCTAGTTTCACCAAGGCTATCATTGCGAACCTAGTGCCCGTGCTTGAATCCTTGGCACCTGAGGTTGAATCCATCGAGGCCTTGCCCAAGACCCCAACGCCTATGCTTGGGACCCCACCACCCACGCCTAAGTCCATTAAAGTCAAGCACTAGACCCCAGACACCTAGGACTAGGTTGTCAGTGCTCAAATCTGGGTCCATTGACGCTGGGCTGCAAAGCTTGGCACCCACGCTCAAGTCCATCAAAGCCAATCCTTGGGCCTAGCACCCACATCCAAGTCCCTTGCATCGGAGCAAGGTCCACCAAGGCCATGCTTGGACCTCGACAACCATGCCCAAGTCCATTGAGGCTAAGCCTAGGTTCCCCACACATGCACTTGGGTCAATCGAGGCGAGACTTGAAATGCCGGTACTTGTGTCGAAGACATTGGGACTTGGGTCCATTGATGCTAGGCGTGGGACCTTTGCACTTGAGACTAGGTCCCCACCACTTAGACCTGAGTCCATCAAGGTCAGGTCGTAACCTTGATGCCAGTGCTCAAGTCCATCATGATCGGGTCGTGGATCCCAGCTCCTACATCCAAGTCACTAGAGCCCAAGCCTAAGTCCATGGAGTCCAAGCTTGGGGATCCTAGTGCTCATACCTAGACTAGGTTGCCATGGACCTGGCTCGAGCAACAAGGTGCTGGGTATGGGTGTCGGGTTCTCAAGCTTGGTTTCAATGGACCCAAGACTAGTGCCCATGCTTGTGCCCGAGAGTCGGGAATTCAAGCTTCAGACTTTGATGTTCGTGTCGGATTTCTTGACTATTTATGTGCAATTCATTAGTGCCCGAATGGTTAGGAAAATTAATTTTCCTTACCAAATGACGAAAAAAAAATTTCCGATTCATCTTTAAGTCTCAGCTAAATACTATAAAATAATGTCACCTTCCTAGAAAATGATTTTTCAGAAAATATTTTTCAAAAATATCACATTTTTCACGAAATAAATGGAGATTTAATTGTCTTATATGCTTTATAAATAGAGTCCTTATCTAGTCTTGCATTAAGCTATTGATTAAAGATGTAATTTTTGAATATTTTCTCTCCACTCGAACATTCTTGAATAATTTACACGGTATCAGAGCCTTTAGAAGAGAGGTGGCCTAAGTCAAAATTCTAATTTCATCTCTCTTCTTTTGCCGCCGGTCTTATTAAATGCAATAGGACCCTCGTTCCTTATATCATCGTTGACACTGAGACCATCATCACTCGTAGTTCCAAGTCCTTTGTACGTCATCCTCCAGAAAGGCCACAAACCGGTCGTCCTCAACAGCATCATCGTCCTCCGCTAGTTGCGGTATTCGATGTACTCCGGTTGTTTTTGAGACCAATCTCGTGAGCTGCCATCATTAGGGAGAGCTGCCGTCCTCTGCTGCGGCTTTTTCAGTCTTGTCGCGGACACCTTTGCGTCGGTGTAGTCCATCATTAGCCGAGCCACTCTCTGTTCTCTAACTTCAATCCGCCGTGCATCAGTTCCACCTTCTTCCTCAAAATCAAGCTACTATTCTCAATGATTTTTTTTCCCTTTGTTTTAAGCTTTATTTTTCTTCTTTTGTTTTCTGCCATTTCCAAATCCAAAAGAAGAAAAACAGGAAGGAAAGGCTTTCTAGTCTCCATTCAGCAACGCCTGATCTTCAACTTCCCAATTTTGGTAAACATTCAACATTGCGTACCATGTATGCTATTCATCGCGGGACTCACTTCCAATTGCAATTGTCATCTACGAGCAAAGTCGCCGTCAAGTGTCCAAATAGTTACATGCGGCTAAGCCATGCATGTCTTCATCGAGTAGTTAAGTGTCATGGAATGATGAAGTTTAATTACTACAATTCAAGTTGGCATTCCGTACAATTTTGTCAAGGTTGAGTGAGAAAGAGGTTGCATGTTTAAAAATGGGGAGAGATAGAGAGAGTGATCAGTAAGATAATTTCATCTAAAAGCATCAGATGCGACATCAGTTGTTAGGGGAGAGAGAGTCATGAGCCATATAGAGAAGGCGATGTCCGTGGTTACCGTGGTCAATAAGTTAATGACAGCTAGTGGCGTTGGATGTGACATCAAGCGTTAAGTAGTGTTCACATAAATTAGTTGCTCAAGAAGGAGAAGGGTGTAAATGAAAGAAATGGAATAAATGGAGGAAAACACATCTCAATAATTGAAATTTAGTGTGTTGATGTCTCATTTATTTGTGACATAAATTGAAGATGTAAGTTTAATAAAGGGACCTCTTTTATATTGGATTTAACATTTGAAATTTGTATAGATATCATATGCAATTAACCAGATTTTGACCAAAATAAAAAGAGCCAGATTGGTGCTCATGAGAAGTTGTGTGCATACAAGATAGCACATTGAAAATAGTTATTTCTAATGGATTTGTTTCGCGACAAATAAATAATTTAAAAAATATTTTCCTTAAAGTGATTGTTTATATCACTTATAAATATGAATTAACGAAGATTATTTTTATTGTTCATGAAAATATTTTGATATAAATTATTATCGATAATTGACACATTTTTTATTGACTAATTATTTTATGCGATATAGAAATAATTTTCAAATTATTCTTAAGAGAAATAATTTTTAAATTATTCGTTTTCTACCAAGTAATTAAAGCCTTTGTGTCAAATCATTTTTCCTCTGCTTTTGGGACGCGATTGCGTGGATTCAACTGGGGTCAAGAGAGCTGATGTGGACTCTTCCTAGAGTCTAAAAGGTGATTTTCGTTGCATCATCCTCTGTTTCTTTGAGATTTCGTTCCACAAATTTCTAGATTTTTCTTTGAAGTATCTACATTTTAAGGCCATAGTTAACATTGTACGTGACGCATCTTACCTTACTTTTTATGTGGTCCACGCTTCTCACGCCCACCTCTTTAAGGATGCCCAAGTAGCACCTCATTTTATTTGACCAACCAAGACCCAATTAATTTAGCTTACTTTCGCTTCATACTTTATGATATGCCAAACAAGAATAGTCGTAAGAATTCCTAGAGTCTTAAACCTATTGTATTGGGATATCATTTCAGTTATAAACTTTTCAATTAGATTAATTTAATCTTAAATCTTTTGTATTTATGTCAATTGAGTCCATTTTATCAATTTTGACCAAAATTCATTGACATGAACGTCGGACATTTTACGACAACTAAGTAGTCTAACATGTAGATATTTTTAATAAAATGTTTTTATTTTTTATTATTTCTTTTCTTTCCTTTTTATTTGTTTCCCTTTCATTTTGTCGGTGAAGGTCTCCTCCTTGTTGGTAGTTGACAAGGCCACGACCCTCGCCGACCAAAATGAAAAGAAACAGGGGCCTAGCAAAGGGCCTTTGCACCCTCCCTCACGGTCCACGTAACCTCATTGGCCAAAATGAAAGGAAAAAAAGAAGAAGGAAATAACAAAAAAATTCATTTTTTTAAATTGTAAATATTATTTATGTTAAGATCAATTACGCGTAAAAAAAGCGATAAGCAAATCCGGTTTTTGACCCAAATTTGTCGGATGAACTGAATTGGCACAAATGTAATATGTTTAAGATTAAATTGATCCAATTGAAAAATTTAGAACTAAATTGACACAAATATAATACGTTTAAAATTTTTTGGGTACTTTTTCCTAAGAATTCAATTAGCCCCCTCTCAATTGCAACGTAAGTCTGGCGACACCGTGACCGTGACATGTACGTGGATATGCGAAAAAGTGACCAACAACCGAGACATTACACGATCGGTCTTGTTTTCCATAGGGCCATCCTCTCGGACGCCCCCACAACCTCTCGTTCTCAAGAGCTAATTTCGCCTTTTTGACTCGTACCGAGGAGCCGATCCCACGACCGTGTCAGCTACACGCGATCAAATTGGGTCGAATTTCGTGGCTCCTTTCTCGTCCAAGCTCTTCGCTGGCCGTTCGGCACGAGAAGGTTTCCTTCTCGCGCAGACCATTCCGTTGTCATCCTCCAAACCTTCACGAAAAGGCCATCCAGATTCTACATCCTCGTCATCAAACCTTCGTCGCGTATTTCAGCGCTTATTATGATTATTATTATCATCATCATTATTCTTTCGTCTCTTCGGGGCTGGTTTATGTGCAAGTAAAGGAATCCTTTGCTTCTCGAAAAGATCATGCCTGACGTCAGTCCCCGTCGCTTGCGTGCCCTCGCAAGTTCTTATTCCTCAACAGATCCGACGGCGTCTTTGTATTGTTGCCTTACTCTAATTGATTACTCGGTTATACGTTGCTTAATGGTTCATCTGTGCCGTTCCCCAGCCTGCTTAAACTATAGTAATTAACCGCGAACCCCATTCCAAGAGTCTCAAACCGTGACGATATCTTACACCCTCGTATTCTAATGAGAGCTCATGTACGACATTTTCATCGGAATACGAGTTTCCAATAAGAATGTTTATACACGAGAATCTGTACGTAACCCGAACGCTTTGGACGAGCAGGACACGGAGTTAACCCTGGATTGCCCGTTGATAAACGGGCGTAGTAATTTTGTTCTATTTTTGCCAAGTCAATGAAGAAAACATCTTAAAGTTCTAAGAGAATATGAAGAAAAATATCTGCAGTTGACAAAAAGAAAAAAAAAAGGACAAGGTAAGACTTTTAACTTTCCACTTGCTTGTTCGAAGCCCCCATCGATACAGGTTGACGATACCTTAAAAGTTACAAAAATAAAAAATAAAAAATCTAGGGAGGGGCGATACCTTAAAAGTTCCAAAGATAGGAGAAGATTGCACAAAGGCACAACGCGCTCGTCTATAGGTAACGTAGCAAGGATAAAAAGTCACTTTCCATAAAATTCCCCCTTTTGCACCAGAGCTAGCCAATACATAGATTGACCTGTCGAAACTAAGTACTAACTGCTATGTCTAAGCTTGTGACATCCTGTGATGATGCTCAAGATAACTGGACAAGGTCGGTCGGTCAGTTGCGCCAACTTTCGGCATATGACAAGAATCCTCTCGGAATGTTTTGGCCGACCCTCCAAGAGCAACATAGGACATATCCCAGATCCTGGTTTCTGGAATGGCATGGTAGAATCATCTCCACCACAAGTAATAGAAAACATCATCTCTGGACCCTAATCTTTCTTTTAGGAAAACTCTTCATTTCGAAGATCGTCGCTCTGGAGAAAGAGATTAGAGCCCAGAGAGGACTCCCCCGACATGAAGGATCCACCCGCTCCGTCCAGAACCCGGTTGTCAATGCATCGTTCAGCTATCGGTCCATCATTTGCAGATTCGATGACCGATTAAGTAGAGGCTCATCCAGCATCTCGGTAATCTCTGCTTACTCATTCGATAGCTATGTTTTACGGGAATGATCAGCTTCATGATCTGCCGAAATCTGAATTTAGGCTTCCACATACCTGCGCTTGCAATTGCACGTAGAAGAAGTAATGTACGGCGAAGGAAGCCTATACTATAAAGAAGCAAACTGTTCTGCGCCGAAAACAACACGTGAATACAGGATTAAGGCAAGACATTTTCTCCACCGAAGTGAAAGATGACCTGCAAGATCAATGATAAGCTCTTACTATAAGGAGTCTAAAGTACGATGGAAAACGGGCATAGACAGGCAAGCAGCACCCGCAGTTTAGCAGTCGGACCAAGTAGATGTATCGCACTTCGGTCGTTTCAAGAGTGGTTGACTTGGATAAGTCCTTTTTCCCAATTAACAAAAGAACAGCCACCATCTATGGTGGAAGTCATCATCTCACCAAAATGGTGCAGGTTTGCTGGAATTTCACTGTCAAGACCCCTTGAGGTCGAGGGCCCAGAACTGTAAGAAGCTAAAAGAACCAGCTTAAGTTCTTCAATGAACAGATGCATCCCTTGCACCTTCATTCCTGTTAATTTCTCCTCCCAGAAGGCCACAACTTGTCCAATTATTACCAGATTCGATGAGACAATATCATATAAAATAGCGAGAAAAGAATGGAAGTAAATTGTTTGCTCAACTATGGAGCTCCAAATAATGCTGGAATGCCTTACGGTCATCAGCTAAATCAAAATCCCATCAAATGTTGCTGATAAACATGTGCAATGATCAAAAACCACAATGAAACATCCAATACTCAATTATTCACAGCACCCTCACAGTTGAGGGCAACCGCCCACCTTTATGTAAAAGAGGCTTATTGAGATCGAGAGAGATATTCGATATAAAACTAATCTATCAGCCTAAATCAGCAATTCCAAGCAACTAATCGTCAGTGACAAGCAAGGTGGAAAAGGACTCTTCCACGGTTCCACCATCTACCCAATGTCCAGCAAGCCAAAAGAAAGCCATTTGGAGTTCCATTACAGGTGCCCACTCCCCCTTTGCTATCTCTGCAAGAGAAGAACCCATAAATGAAGTTAGATTTCCCAAAATGACCGGCTTTTCAGATAACCAATCAGTTCTTTTCCAGAATTGCTGAATGGAGCTAATTGTGCAACTCGATAGACAGACGCAAAATCGTCTCTTTCCTAGTTGAGAATTCTGTGAGAAAGAGACAAGGGGAAAAAAATTGAATCTTGAAACTAATATTTAACACGAAGGAAAGAAACAACCCCTGATCACAACTAAAGCCAAAGTCAAACATCGGGAAATCGAAGCAAAGCAGAGAAAGATTCAACATTTAGTTCTCGTTCGGCTCATATGGAAGGAGGACGGGGCAAATTACCTTTGGATATTCGGGAATCTCTTCAACTTTGTAGGCGTCAGCTGTAACTTCCGTCAACCACAATCCAGGAAAGACAGCCTGCAACAACAGAAGAAAAGCAGCTTCACAACGCAATTGGAAGGAAAAGGAGAACAAGAATGCAGTTCAATAATCAAGCGAGCAAGACAATCTTAAACATCCACTCACATCCAAATTCTTCTGCACTGTCCTGTTTCTCTTCTTCGGTCTCCGCGGGGGCCGATGTCCGGTCATCTCCAGGAAATCCTCCTCGATTTCCTTCCTCTTGAGCGGCACCGCGAACTTCTCTCTCGCCTCGTTCTTCCCACCATTGCTGCCGCCGGCGCCGCCACCACCACCGCCAACATCAACGCCCTCGCTCCTCGACGGAGAATCACCGTATTTCGCTCCTATATTCAGGGCGGCCAGAACCTTGAAACCGGGCCTCCTCGTCCTCAGATTCCACGGCACGGCGGCCTGCGCCGCAGCCACAGCACCCGGTTCCTTCTCCGGCCCTTCCTTATTCTCGGCCGGAACTCCGGAATCCTCCTCCCTCTCTCCCCAGAGCTCATCGCCCGCCCTCCTCTTCTCCCTCCGCCCTCCCATCCCATCGTCGCGGTCGCCGTCGACGTTGCCGCCGCTCCCGCTTCCTCCGTTCTGCGGCCCGAAGACGACCGCCGTGGGCCTATCCCCCTCCCGCGCCGCCTCCGTGCCCTCCTCGATCCGCCTGATCGCGAACTTGAGGGATCGAACGCTGAGGCCGCCGCCGCCGCCCCCGCCCCCGCCCCCGTCCCCGCCCCCGCTCCTGCCGCCGTCGTCCGGGACGCTCGGGCTTGGGCTCGGACTGGGGCTGCCCACTTTCACGCAACGCAGGTGCTTCTGGTTGCTCCACCTGAGGCACGGGAGGGAGAAATTGTGGAGCTGCTTCGGCCTGTCGGAGGAGCCCATCGCCGCGGAACCACCCCGCGCGCTCTCCCGCTCCTTCAACCTCGCGCTCACCATCGCCGCCGGCGACTCAAGACTCGCAGAGCCCTCGATCGGGAAGCTCCCCGACAGGAGAAAACCGATCGACCCACTTGATCTCGGGTCTTCCTCAGTGCTTTCTTGGGGGAAAGTTCGTAGTTTTCAGAGCGACAATGGAGTCTCTGTCACGAACAATTTGGCCGGGAAACGTCGGCCTTTTATACGAGGAGCGAGAGAGCGACAACTTGTTCACACGAGAAGAGAGAGAGAGAGCGAGGGAAGCGTTAGGATGTGACTCTCGAGCGTGAGATCGCGAACGTGAGCCGTCCGATCGAGGGAGGGAGGGCCCCACGCCTCCAAAACAAAGCAAAATAGAGGCAACTATTTTGCAAATTGGGTAAAAATGGGTAATCATGCAACACATGAATTTTAGTATTGGAGGGCAGATTATACCCATGATGACATTGCACTTTGCTACATTTTGTCTATACTCCTACCAGATTTCTTTCCAAGGGTGTCCTCTTGATTGCCATTTTCTACGACTCAAATCAATCTTATCTCGAATGCTAATAAGGGGAGGCTGGAATTGCTAAATTGTCTAGAAACCATACAAGATTTTTTTCCCCCAATGATGCACTCAGGTTGCCGTTTTCAACGGCTCAGTCAAGATTATCCTGAGCATTAATAGTGCGAGGCCGAGGTTGCTATATTGTCCATGGACCATGGGAGATTTCTTTCCAACGAAATACATTCAGGTTACTGTTTTCGACGGCTCGGTTGATATTATCCAAAGCATTAATTATGTGAGGTCGAGGTGCGACACTCTAGTCTTTGTATTGTCCACATACCAATTGCTATCTTTGGCAACTCGACAATGTGAGCATCTTATTTAAAAACGAACCAATCAAAGAATACGTTCTTACCAACCACTAGATACTTCATTATTTCAAATTTATCTCACCGCGTTACAACTAGATTTTAATATTTTCACCTAACTATGTACATCTGAGTTTTTTATAATTACTTTTTCGTATTGTATTTTTAAAAAAAAATAGATACAAAAAGTGATGACTTTCAATAAAATATTTCACATTGCTTGATTATAGAGTTTATACGCTCATCATATGTAGGTTGTCTCCCACCATCTATCAGTTTAAGTTTTTGGGTTGGACTTTCTAACATGATATTAGAATCTAATTGTACCCTAGCTTATTTTGCGCAAAAATCATTTCTAATCCGACTTGCACGTGAGGTGGGGTGTTGAAATATCAATTTTTATTCTCATTATATATATGTAATCTCCCTCCATCAATTAATTTAAATTTTTGGCTTGGGCTTTTTAATGATTATGACTTTTAGGGAATGAGACATTGTGCGGTTGATCTTTGACCTTCCTCATTCAACTATTTATAATTTTTCTTTCATCGGCATGCATACATGGATTTTGTTTTCTATCATAAGATGGATCTTAGTTCTTGATGTGATTATTTGCGAAAGTACAATTGCTATTTCAAAAGGTAGATGTTTAAACGATTTTTTGTCAGCTTCAATATAAGAAATAAAGGTAAATACAATCCATATTATCGATATACAATTGATAAATTAAAGACATACGTCTTTTCTATCGTAAATATTGCTCTCACATTCCATACTTAATTGTTAAAAAGAAAAAGGCTAAGATCTTCATTTTTTATCATTTTGAATCCTTCAAGTTGAAGAGACTAAATTTTTTTAATCCATAGGTTTTATGGATCAAATGTTACTTATTTTGGCGCGGATATGTTTGGACGATGGATTTTCTCTCCTTCTGGCTATACTGGAATTAGTTTTTTTTTTTTTTTTAAAGCATATTGGAATTGGGTTAATCTTGTCAAAATCTAATGATTTTTAAACGACCATCTCTCTTTCTTTTCTCATCTAACATTATTTGTCCTTTTCTGGTCAACATATCATCATCTGTCCTCGCCTGCGCAAATTCAGACCAAGAAATCAACATCCGAGACCAGATGGAACTGAGTTAATCCCACGAAGGGAGGGAAAAAAACCAGAGCCATTTTCAGGTGCGTCCCGATGCAGTCGGCCGAGCCCACGAGAGCCCTTAGATCCCGGTGGGACCCGCGCGGGTCCCGCCCCATCGAAGGGCGCACGTGGGGGAGAGATTCCAACGGCTACCTGCGACCCCTATTCCTTTACACGTAATAAAACTCCAAAACTCGGGAAACCGACCAAGACCCCCTCCACCTTCTTTACAGCTCGGCAATGGCTCCTCCTCCACCGGCATATTCCCCATGCCTTTTAAGGCTCGACCCGACTCACTCGGTTCAACACACAGCAGCGAGCTCACGACCTTTCCGCCATGTCAGGGACTCCCGCCGCTGCCGCGACGACGATCCCGAGAAAGAGGCTCCTCGTCCTCAAGAAAGTCTCCAGCTTTCTCAGGAGATGCGCCCGCCTGGCCAGGACGAGCAAGCGCGTCGCCGTCCCTTGCCTGGCCCTGCTCAGGCGGTCCGCCGCGAGGCCGGGCGGGCTGGAACGCGCGGGCGGCTACCGGTTCCTCCGGGAGTACGAGTTCTCCCCTTCCAGGACCCCGCTCATCCACCGCTACTACAGGAAGAAGCTGAAGCTGAAGCTGAACGGGAGGGGTAGGAGCTTGAAGGAAGACGTCCGGTCGCTCTTGGTCCTGTGCAGCTGTCTGGGGAGGGGGGTTCCGTCGTCAGATTGGGAGGAGGAAGACCGTTTCTTTGGCGCGGGGACATTCATCGAGCCGGCGCGCGAGGCGTTGGACGAGGAGGACGGCGGCGATTCGGTCGACCTGAGAGCGGAGATTTTCATCAGGAGATTCTATGAAGAGATGAGGATGCAGAGGCGGCTCTCCATTTAGACGTGGAGCGATCCAAAGTCATCGCGTTTTGCAGGATTGCAACAGCGATATCTCTTGCATCATGCGAATCTGTTTTCTTGTTCTAGGCTCTCCGCGGGAAATTTTTTTTTTCAGAGAGATTGCGGAGGTGGGGTTTATGAATTCGTTCGATTCTTTTTTCTTCTGGGTTTAGATTGTTCGGGGATATCAGAAAATTTTCAGTTTTGGGTGTTCCCTTCTCAAATTTGTGTCAATTTTATGGTGGTCGATCGGCCCCTTTCGTCCGAATTTCTCGATTTTACTTGTTCTCTTAGATCTATGCCAAGGACCACGCGAGCATCCCTATATTTTATGTCACTATTTTTCGTATATTTTCTGACGGTCGCACCAGTTGAATTTGGTTAGATTACGTGTCCGAAAAGGCTTAATTAGAAAGTTTGTGAAAGTAGAAAAACTTGATATTGAGATATTAAAAGTACAAGCATTTGATATAAATAAGTGTGAAACACATGAGAACAAAGTCGTTCACTAACCTAGTAATATAGGTAACAAACATAAATAGATAGTTACTTTCTATAATGTTAAATCACTCCCCGCCCCTAATGAAGGGGCTTTGGACAACAAAATCACATATGGACCCCATCAAGTAAATGGGCCTTCTCAAGTTTATAGGACCCTTGGGCTCTAGCCACCCTCCGGATTGGCAACTACGACCTCTCAATTACTTACTTTCTTATATTGAAGCTTCTTTTTCTTTCTTCTTTTTTTTTTTGGTCGGAAGTGAATTTATTCATTTAAGTAGATACTCTGAAGTGTCCCAAACAAGATGAGTCTAAACATAAGAGAGCTCAGAAGGCTTGCAGGGGAACATAAAACCAATTCTGTCGAAGAGAACCGAGACGCTTGTTTTTTGCAATCCAATCTGCCACTGCATTTGAGGCCGGCGAACAATGAGCTACGCTGATTGAGGGGTGGGCCTAAAGAAATTGAAGACAGTCATTGATAAGTAGACATTTTTCCCATTTGAACTGATCTGCAAACTCACTTATCACGGTCACGGTTTCAACTGAATCCACACGATCAAATTCTACAGTTAGGTTATCAGATTTGTCTTCATGAAACGCTGCTGTTCGAAGAGCTTCAAGTACGGCTAGGGTTTTAGCTTGAGATGCTGAGGAGACCTTCACTGATTTAGCGAAGCCAGTAACAATCGCTCTTGCGTAATCTCGACGTATACCAGCTATGGCGGCATCCACTGAACCATCAACAAAGGAAGCATCGACATTAATTTTCAGAGCTTTCTTCCTAGGCGGTACCCAGGCCTTCAACTCAGTAAAGGTAGGATTTTTCCTCAATTCCGGTTTATGAGAGTTCCATTTTTTGTAGTTTGCTTGCAAGAATAACGGCGATTCAACTATTTCTTGCGAGTTCGGATGTTTACCTCGAAAAATGAAATTGTTTGAGGCTTTCCAAAGGCTCCGTAGAGAGGATGTCACTGAAGACAGAGAAGGAAAATCAACTCCTTCTATAGCAAATTCCATCAGCCATACCTCAATCCTTGTGATCTTCTTGCAGTTGATTTGGATCTTCATATTAGTGTCAGCCCAGACGCCTTGAGTCCATGGGCAAAGTAAAAAGATGTGCTCGATTATCTCATTTTCGCGTTGACATAGGGGGCATAACGGGTCAGGTATGATATTCCTCTTCCATAAGTTCTCTTTTGAGGGGATTGCATTTGTACAAAAAGACCATAGGAAAACTTTTACCTTATGGGAGGTCTGCATGTCCCATGTAGCTTTCCAAAGTGTCCTGGGATTTTGGTATGAAGAGGAAGCTTGTTCAGTGTTGCGCTTCTGTTCAATCTCTTTTCTGATCACATTGTAGCCCTTTTTAACATTATACTTACCTGATTTGGTGCCTAACCACACCAATTTATCCAATGCATTGGATGGTCTAACAGGGATTGTTTGAATCCCCTGTGCCAATTGCTTATCAAAAAGATTCTCTAGCTTTCGAGTATTCCATTTTCCTTCCTCAACCAAGATCAGTTCTGACACTAAAATAGGGTCATTTCTGTTTGGTGGTCCCCCAATTAAACCACTTTTTAACCATTTCTACTCTCTAATTTTACTGATTTACCGTTCCCAATTGACCACATAACCGAGTTAGCAATAGAATCCCTCCTTAATAACAAACTTTGCCATCCCCAATAAGGCTTGGAACCTCTTTTAGCTTGCCAAAAATCTCCCTGATGAAAGTAAATACCTTTGAAGAGCTTGCTCCAGAGAGAATTAGGGTTTTGTGCGAGTCTCCATGCTCGTTTATCAAGCATGGCCTTATTAACTAATATGAGATCTCCAAACCCCATACACCCTTGGTCCTTCCTCAACTTTAGAATGTCCCAATTTTTCCAATGAAGTCCTATTTTGGAATCTGTAGTTTTCCACCAAAAATTGGCAATCCTTCTCTCAATTGCTTTGTAGACTAAAATAGGTATTTTGAAAATCGACATTGCATAGTTTGGAAGGGCTTGTACCACTGTTTTCAAAAGAATTGCCTTTCCAACTTTAGAAAATAATTATTCCTTCCAACCTTCTAATTTAGCATTTACTTTTCCAAGAACCAAGTGAACATATTTCTCTTCGATGTGCCACAGTCTGAAGGACTACCTAAGTATTTGCCTGTGTGGCCAATCTTGGGTATCCTTAACTCCTTCGCCAATAGATGCCTAACTTGTTTAAGTTTATGGCTTGGCCTCATGCATAAGAATATTGATTAAGTATCGCATGCATTCCGTTAAGGTTCCATCTAAGAAAAAAATGGAATCATCAGCAAACAAAAGGTGTGATAGGGTCGGATTGAATCTATTCAGTTTGATACCATTAATAATTCCATTTTCCACTGCTTTATTCATCATCAAAGATAAACAGTTAGCCACAAGAATTAACAGGTACGATGAGAGAGGATCCCCTTGCCTAGTGCCTCTTGAGGGATTAAAAAATGGGAGGGATTCTCATTAAACTTCACACTGAATGAGACGGTTGTCACACACTGCATAACCCAAGTGATCCACTTGTTTTCAAAACCCATTTTGATCATACAAGCTTTCAGAAAATCCCACTCTACTTGATCATTGGCAAAGTCCTTCATCTCCACTTTAACTTCTATAACTTTCCCCATGAACTCAACCACATGAGACACTAGTTCCTCCAAATACCATTCATAAGGGAGTCCATGAACTTGGACCTAAAATGCATATGAAGTAAACTTGTAATATTGAGATGGGGTATTTGGGGTCCATGGTTTTAGAACTATAAGGTTACTAGCAAAAGACCATGAACCATTCTTGATAATTATGTTTCTTTCTTCTTCAAAACTAAAAGTAAAGGCTAACAGACTTGTGTTCAGGCCAACTTGTGATACATTAAGATGTTGTACTTTCCAAGCTTTCTGCACAGTGTTGATTAGTGCCTGGATATTAGCATTAGGGTTTGGGTATAGTTTTCCAAATATAGTAATACGACCTTCCTCATATTGTTCAAGATCAATGGAGCCTTCCAGTTTAGAATCAAAGATTTCTGACCATAGATCACCCAGTTTATTACATAGAAGGGCAAGGAGGCCATCTGAAATGCTATTTTCTCCCATTCCAATGAAGCAGAATTGAACGATGGACACATACAAAATCACTGATATTATTCAAAAGTAGTCATTAAAGAGGAAAATACCTTCACCCAATCGAGTTGATAGGCCAATCTTACTGATGCAACCCTAGTGGAAAGTTTCCTCACAACATAGCCAAATAAAGGGGCAAACCCCTAGCACTCAAAGGATTCACAAGAAGACCAGATGCTCCGAGGAATCCATATAATGTAGATTAAGAGAAAGAAAAAGGATAGAAAGTATGACGGCAGAGTTCCTTCAAGAAATTACTCAAAGATGAGGAAACACTACGATTAGTGGGAAACGGAAAGAGTCAGGAGAACCAGTAGATGAAGATGAGGATGTGGTTGAAGACATGGTTTGGGATTCATTGTGGGAATGGAACAGGGACTTAGGGTTTTGGGTTTTAGGGTAAGATACCATGAGAGGAAGAGAGAAAACTCTCCATAACTAGAGAGAGGTTGACTATTCTATTGAAGTTTCTTAGTTGCATGACAAATTGTGATTGCTATGTTTGATTCAAGCTAGGTCAAGTTAATTGCATCGACCCAACTCAATTCACTGATCATATATTCATAAGAAGTGAGATTGTAAAGCATGCACTCACAAGTAGATTAGGTCTCACATCAACTATCTCGTTTTCAAAAATTGTTGTCGGTACCACGGTACTATTTTTTCCACAAAGGTATTCATTGGGGATTTCTTTCTATTAAGGCACCGGTTGGTCATTAGTAGGAAGTCGTCACTATAAGAGAATAACCTTTGTTTGAAGTTCCAAAGCAAAGGGATAATCAATTGTTTGACATATTTACAAGGCAACCAACTGAATTAATGTCAAAGACTGAATTGTAATGGAAGTTGTTTTGCAAGGTGCTCATAACGTGGGAGTATTTAATGTTAGAGATTTTGCAAGTGCTCAATTACCAACTGCCATTGGTTTTGGGTCAGAGTTAGAGTATGCTATTCGAGAAAAAGCGGCCATTTCATCTTGTTTGAGGAAGGAAGTGACGAAAGGCAATTGGTCTATGGGTTTTCGAGACTCGATGCCTTTAAACAGCCGAACTTTTTCTTCCTCTTTCGGACATTGAATAGTGTCAGTTTATGTCATGTCAGTTCCTTCCTCAAATCCCCTCAGATGAAGCTTCGGCTTAGTTCAAATAGCCCTAGCTAGATTCAATAGTACCGGATTTTATAGCAACGGACTAGGCATACTGACCAAGAAAGGCACCAGGACGAAAGAAATACACCCGCACACGATCGAAAGCCATGAAGGCTAAAAGCGGATTCAACCTCCCCTGACTCGCCCATTAACCCTGGAAGATAGGGGAATCAGTTCCCTCCTTTCCGTACCTTTTTAGGACAGTCAGAATTGAATTGCCTTGCAAACATCAGGCATCTTCTAGCTCATTCCCTTCCTTCTAGCTTTCCCCTCTCTTTGGGAAAACTGGAATACTAAAGATCGTAGCGTGTCTACTATTCGAATCCTTATCTCTATTTTATTAAGATTAATGGGTTAGGAATTCGTAGTGTTATGTTCTTTTCATAGATCCTTCGATCGAACATCCGGGCAGAGGAAGGGACCAAGAAACAATAGACGCTGACTTGCTTCACAATGGAAGGGCTTGGCCGGGCAGTGAGATTGACTTCCTATCAATGGTGCCTAGCTACTTTTGTGATATTTCGAAATTTGGTCTATATTTCGAAATATTTGAAATGGTTATTTCATCGATGCACTTATGGTTATTTTACTCTAAACTGAGCGCTCACGAATTAACTAATTTATTGGATGAGGCCGTAAATGGTTAAAATGCGAAAGACCAAAGAATTCGATTAGGGATCGATCGCTCGACTATAAGGATCGACAATGGTTAATACTACACTGTTATAAGTCAATTAGCGAACAATGATAAATAGATTTGACGGAAGTACGTAGTTGGTTTGCGGGTGATTCTGTACGATTACGACACTTGCGTCGAATGACGATAACCAATTTTCTATTGATATTGTACACAATATACATAATTGAACCATTGTGATTACATGACAACTGAGGGTCGTTCACGATTCAAAGAGACATAAACTGGATTGAAAATTATTGACTACGGGTCAATCACGCGAAAAACTCCTAAAAGCCACCCGATAGTTTAAGTCGTATTAAAGTCGCGTTCGATCAATTTTTAACTATAAAATTTAATTCGATCTGGGGTATCGAAATTTTGAGGGTTTTAAGACTAATTTATTAGATGTCGCCTCATCGTCTGGTGAATTATCAGCAAGTTCAAAATTTTTGGAAAAGAAATTATCAAACGAAAATTGAGAACCAGAAAGGAAAAAAGGGGACCCAATGGCAATGCTGTAATTTATGGGCCAAGATTTTGGTTTTGAAAGAAAAAAAGATATGTGGAGGACAATTTGCAAGGTTTGTACGTTTGGTTCAGCATTCTCAAAGGGCTTTTAGCCTCCAAAGTCCCTTGGGAAAATGCTGAACTGTTTGATAACTATTTTGAGATAGTTTTCAAGTGAAAATCAGTATTAGAAATGCTGAAAGCCCCAATGCTAGTAGGGACTAGCTTTGAGCTTTCAGCATTTGACTAAATGCTGAAACTTATTTTTTTCTTCCAAAACTATCCTCACTCATTTTTCAAATTTCTGATTTTTCCATTGTTATTATTTTTTTAAATGCCAATATAATGCTAAAAAATAAAATATACATAAATGCTAAAAAAATTAAATATATTTTGGTCTTTTTTTAGAAAATTATTTATATATTTGATTTTTTTAGTTTTATTGTCAATTTATATTTAAAAAGTTACATACATAATTTTTTTTTTTCAATTTTAAACAAATAAAAGTAAAAAAATTCCGACGAAGGGTATGGTCTTTTTAGAAAAAAAATTATACATATGTATTTGATTTCTCAGCATTATTTTCAAATTTATATTTAAAAATTCGCATACATTATTTTTTCAAATCTTAAAAAATTAAAATTAAAAAATTTCAACGAAGGATTTTGTCTTTTTTTAAATATATATGTATTTTATTTTTTTAGTATTATTGTCAAAATTTATATTTAAAAAGTTGCATACATTATGTTTTTCAATTCTAAACAATTAAAAATTTAAAAATTCTTATGAAGGGTTTGGTCTTCTTTTAAAAAAAATTATATATATGTATTTGATTTTTTAGCATTATTTTCAAATTTATATTTAAAAAGTTGCATACATTATTTTTTCAATTTTAAACAAATAAAAATTTCAAAAATTTCGATGCAGGATTTGGTCTTTTAAAAAAAAATTATATATATATATGTATTTGATTTTTTTAGTATTATTGTGAATATTTATATTTAAAAAGTTGCATACATCATTTTTTTTCAATTTTAAGAAAATAAAAATTAAAAAATTCCGATGAAAGGTTTGGTCTTTTTAAAAAATATATATATATGTATTCGATTTTTTTTAGTATTATTGTCAAAATTTATATTTAAAAAGTTACATACATTATTTTTTTCAATTTTAAACAAATAAAATTTAAAAAAACTAATATTAATCATTCAAAGAGTTTTTCAAATGCGTTTTTTACCAAACGGAATTTCTCTCAAAGTTGCTTCTTAAGACATAGTTTACCAAACAGTCTTTGCATTTGCCTAAAATCTTTTAGGCTAAACTGCTTTGCATTTTCCCAATGGGCTTTCAAAATGTTGAATCAAACGCACCCCTAGAGGGTTTTAGGGGGGCGGTCGAAGGGAAATCTTGGGAAATCATTTTTCTTTTCTTTTCTTTGTTCTTCTCTCTCTTTTCTCTCTCACCCTACACCATTCTCCCCCCCCCCCCCCCCCCCCCCCCACACTCGAATTATTCTTCTTCTTCTTTGCCTTGCTTGGTTTCTTCTTGGCCGCCCTCACCACCACCATCACACGCCCTCACCACCATCATCTTCATCCCACTACCCGCATCCCCATCTCTTCGCCCTCATCACCATTGTCCACCGCCACTTCCATCACCACCACCTTGCCACCGTTGAGCAGACTGCCCAAGCTGCTCGTTCGTTGAGCCATCCGTGTCACCAACGTCGTCCCCAAGCCATCGTTGCTGCCGCCGTCTGCTCAAGCCGCCGCCACTGAACACCCAAGCTCAAGCCGTGAGCTTGAGTTGTCGTAGCCATCACCGTTGAGTTTCCATTCGAGCCACAAAAATCACGTTCTCGACACCGTCGCACCGCCATCGCCACAAGCTTGCTATTGCTGAAAAACCCGTAAGTTTAACTCCTAATTCTTGATTAGGCAGTTAAATATGTTAATGAGGTATGTTACTTTAAGGTTAATGACGGTTAGTATTAGTTAATTTTAGTTTATCATTAATTGTGATTAAGGACGGTTTAGATTAAGGTTAAGCACGATTAGTTTAAGCAATTACTGTTAGTATTAATTAATCATAATTTGTTTATTTAATCATAATTATTTTAATTAACTAAGGTTAATTTTTAATTAATTATAGTTAGATTAATTGATCGATTTTAGTTTAATTCATTGCAATTAGCCTAATTAATCGCGAGTAACTTAATTAATCACGAATACTGTAATTAATGATGGATTAGTTGTTAAGTAAAATTTTATACTCGTTTTTCTAAATGAGTTTATGTTTAATTTCGATTGTTTGAACTTGTTATGCCATATTATTGATTATGCAATTATAGGCCTTATTTAATATATTTCCAAAGAAGGTTTTATGGACAAAAAAATAGAGAATTGTCAAGTGTCGGGTTTGAACACTAGATTTTACGTGTTAAATGGGGTAATGAGGTTTTAAAATGAAAGCATGCTAATTTTGACCAATTGATTTTAATTACCTGACCACGTGCAAATATTTTATTGCAATTTTAAAAGTTAAAAAAAAAAATTCCTGAAACTTGTTATTTGAGTATGCACTTTTTTATACTGGGCTAATTAATGACAAATAAAATTGACTTCATTATCGGCGTGCTTGTGTGGTCATTTAATCGAACCTTTCACCCAACGGGAGTTTGAGAGCGATGTCTGATTTTTATCGGATGCTCTATGAGGGTCTAGATGCCGAGTCGCGGTTAAGGTCGGACCAATACTCTTTTATGAAATGCTGCCTAGGAGGGGGTTCTAAATGATGCCGTGCCCGATGGGGGCGGAACGATACTTGGCTATGCCGGAAGATCGCCGACTTATGTGTTGATCGTGACCCGAGATGTCGTAATAATTGGAACACGTATATTTGACAGTGCACTT
Organism: Eucalyptus guilfoylei; assembly: GCA_016097605.1. NCBI lineage: Eukaryota > Viridiplantae > Streptophyta > Magnoliopsida > Myrtales > Myrtaceae > Eucalyptus > Eucalyptus guilfoylei. Next base: position 35,601,796 of record CM027866.1, on the reverse strand, counting down.
GGTTATTATAGATTGTGTTCTAATTATTATTTATGCTTGTTGCATTGAGATTGCCATATTTGGTGTATTAATGTAGAGGGGTGTGCTAAGGCGAGGAGAGTTTGTACACTGAACATGTTTAGGCTGCTTCCAAGATGAATTAGCGTCCTAGTTAAGGTTTAGGCTATTAACTCGCTGTGATTTTTATCTCACCCTGTTGTTGTTAATTATTTTTAGGCCCGTAGCATGAAATGTTGTAATGTACGGTTTGGGGTCCCGATGGACCAAGATGCAAGCATGCTCGGTATCGCTTTTGGTTGGCCTCGCGTTAGAGAAGTTAGGCTAACCTTGACCCGAGCAGGTTTTTGAGTTGGTCGGTAGGAAGTCGCTTTTTGGAATGGGCTTGTAATTATTAAACTTCCTAGGATTAATAAATTAATAAATAAATGTTGTGTTTTTGGAAATGTTTGTGGTGTTGTTTATATTATGCTTCCGCTTGCGTTTAGTCGTAAGACAAAAAAAATGGGTCGACGACGCGTACTGAAACATCTTAAATAAATCAATCGTTGAGGGATGTTCGCGTCTCGGGATTCAGGGTATGACAACTTCAATGAGCTAGTATGTTGGCTCCGATAAAGGGTTTAAGAAGGATGCTGAGATTGTAAAGAAGTGTTGTACATAAAAAGGAGGCCAAAGGACACGGACAAGCGGATGTCAGAGGAGGGGAACTCCGAATCCACTGCTAATTGGCTCTACTCTTGAATTAATGGGCTCCCTTTTCAAGGCACTCGATCAAGACTCTAGCAAGACTTCCTTCGTTGTTTTATCCCCAGTTTTCTTTCTTAACATTTTGACAGATGAAGGCTGGAAAATCATTAGTCGTCTCTTTAGGTGGGTTAAGATTCCATGGTTAAGGCATGCACTAAATCATCAAACTCACACAAATTGCATAGAAAGGCGAGACTAGAGATAATGAGAAAGACATGGACTTATTAGCTTGTGTTGGTTAATCCCTAGTACTGCAGAATGGATCCATCGATGAGTAAAGGGAGGCACGGGGGCTGGAAGATCTACTCATTCAAAGGGAAAGCACACCCCTCTATTGATGGACAATGAAACTCTCCAAGCAATCATCTTATATATGTCATTTCTCTTGATCCGATCCAAAGATGACTTTAGAGAGTCACTTAGCTACTTGACCTTTTCTCCATAGAAAAAAACACGTTGCAAGGGCAAGTCGATCAAAGTAAGGGCGGGGAAGGGAATGAGTGGATTTTTACGTGACCCAAACTGAGTTGGTGGCTAACTAGGCTTTTTCCTTGATCAATGCAGATCATCTCGCTTCTTCTTATCTCGCTTCTTCTTATCCAAAAGTCAGTCGAATCAGGCAGCCCTCGCCGGCATCAATTTATATTAAATGGAGTCTCTATCACCTTCCTTAAAGAACCAAATAATGTATCAACATGTGCTTATATTCCTTAGTTAATTAATTGATTATGCAGGTGGCAAGTTTTTTATTCAGTAACTGGATGGATACTTACCTGCAACTAGCGGGATCGGATTTTTGATAATGCGGTGCTTTCTCTCCAGCATTCTGATCAAGAAAGAAGAAAGATTTTCATCGTAGGCCATCGGGCCTGTTGGCAACTTCATTGGCATGAGGTCACCAGTTCAAAGTCTCAGGGGAGAGACATGGGGTTGGGCTTTGGCCCAAGAAAAAGTGTATATGTACCTTGACTAATATATATACACGCGCATGCATTGCGCACTACTTTGTCCATATCACGTCCATGGTCCATGAATCAATCGAACAATGTAAGTACAAATACGGCATGATTTATTTGGATTTATCAATTTCTTCAATCAATAAACGCAATTCATATGGAAATCACATAGAAAAGTTCCTTTAATCCAAAATCAAGCCATGAATGATAAAGTGAAAATGCGTCGGTAGAATTCTTAGTAATACAATAGTTTATCAAACAACCAATGGCACATTCCAGTTATAGTCTAATGACAAATGTGTGATATGCCATCTTTCACAAGTTTACAAGTTTGAGTTGGATTTGAATGAACTTTTTTTTTTTTTTTTGGTAGTTGGTATTCGGGATATCTTTCAAAAGATAACAAGTTTTATGATATGTTAACAACCTCTTCCTCCCTCTTTGTGGTCTGGTCACAAAGGGCATAGAAGCCACACAGATGAACTCAAGCAGCCACAGATCTAAGATTGCAGCCTCATCTTTGAGGTCCACAACCTCACTAAACCTCAGTTAAGGCAATACGAAACTCACAACCTTTCATTATAAATGGCCGTCACCTGTCAGTTCTACATAAAGACAATCAAGAGTAAGGAATAGGATTTAGGCAACGACACAAAATCACATCGATAGCAGTGGCTCGTGTGCTGCAATGGAGGCAGCGATAATACAATTCAGGATTGAAGAGAGCAAGTATGCTTGAAGGGTGTCTAATCGCCCCTGTCTGTCCTTTCCATGAACAATAACTGCTGCAATATATGAGGTATCTTGGCGGAAGCAGGCCATAAAGCACGGATGAGTCCATTCATGACTCGCGGTCTTGCAATATGCTGGTCGTACCGGAATCAAAACGTCTTGTTAAGTTACTTTAATTTCAGTACAGAGCTCAAGTTCTATTGGTTAGAAAAGAGGGGTCAATCAACCTTGTATGTCTTATCTAGGACTGGCAGACATCGTACAGCCATTATCGATGTGTCGGGTCTTGAAAGAAGTCACTCACGAATGTCCTGTAATTTTCGTACAGAGAGAGAGAGAGAGAGGGGGGGGGGGGGGGGGGGGGGGGGGGGGAATTCTTTTTTCCCCAAAGCTGGGTCCTCTTCTCCTCCATTGCTAAAGTACTTGGTCCCTACCATAGCCTGACACTTTCTTTGCATCTCCATAGTTGGAGAAAGAAATAATGAGCGGTGAAAATATTGCCTAGACTTGTTTTAATTAATAAAACTGATAATTTGGGTAGAATATCTAAATTCTTATTGAATTTCATTGAGTATAAAGTTATAATAAAAATTGTTAATATCCTGAAAAACCTCAAATTAATACATATGTGATAAATTTGCCCCAAATTATTTTTTTGACTATGAAAAACTCCAAATTGGTACACTTGTAACAAATTTACCCCGACTGACTATTAAAAATCCTAAATTGGTACATTTATAATAAATTTAACCAAAATTAATTTATTCAACCACCAAAATCTCAAACTGGTATATTTGTAACAAATATACCCCATGTTAAATTAGATTAATACAACAACAAAAATCACAAAAATTATAAATTGTGACAAACGTAAAGTAAAATCCAAAATTGGTATCAGTCAACTATCACATGTCATTTAATTTAATAATTTGACAGTAAAGTTTAACTGAAACTAACGGATGGTAAATTTATCGAAAAAAATATAGGGTAAATTTTGTCACAAATATTTCAGTTTGTGGTAAATTTGTCAAATGTGTACCAATTTTGAGTTTTTAGTGGTCAAAAAATTAGTTTGGGATAAATTTGTCATAAGTATACAAATTTGAGATTTTTTAAGGTATTAACTCTAATAAAAAAGTACCTGATTTCACGTGAAATTATTGATGAGTTATGACTCATAGCATTGTAAGAAGATAAATTTTCCTCTCGAATTATCATTAGAGAGTTAATCAGTTTGACAGAGTTGATGACGCATGATTAAGACTTGATGATAATCAAATGACTTTCCTCAAGTAAAAAAAGAAAAATATTGGTCTTCTCCATCCAACGAGAATCATATCCGACTCCCATTGAGATTCCTCCCGTTCAAACAATGCAATTACCTTTATGCGATGCGTACACATTAGGGCACTAGGCCTTAGCATAGCCTTTCACATCCATCCCTCTTCAAAGCGTTAAAGTGCTGGGCATGATGGAAACTTCAAAGTGAAGCTGCGTGTACTCCTGTGATTCTTTTGGAATCGTGGTGCAGTAGCAGCAGCGCCGCAGTCACAATGCTCAGCTTATAGAATCAAAGGCCGTAGTATGCTGTCATAAGCTTGTGGCTGAGCTCTTTAGGCTAAACATCATCTAGCATGAGTTCCAATGTTCGATTGATTGGGTCAGATCAATCCCAGTCAAGTTCTGTCTCCCTGAACTTCAAAATTCAAATGGCCAAGGAAGTGGCAACAGCTGAGGTGGCCAATGCTTGAAGTTAGAAGTGAAGCAATCGGATATGATTGGATTGGAAGAAATATAAAGAGAGGAGCGTGTCATTGTTTTTATCTCCAGTTGTACGAATCAAGTTGCACCATTTAGGGACATACATATGTTTAATTAAGAATGCTAAGCAGAGCGACGGATAGTATTAGTTGTTTCATTTCAGCTCGCTCAATCATGGTGGACCACTCCAACAACTTTTCCTTCTGGTGGATTTTGTTTATGTTTAACAATGACAGATTATGTAAAGGATTAGCTCAAAGGCCTAGTAACGACAAATTTACCACGGCATTGGAGAATCACATCAATAACGGATGAGAAATTGTTAATGAATAAGCCGTATTTGTAGAGATAAACGAGTACTAATATGGATGGTCATCATCTCCATTTAAATGTTTGTCTAAGTGTTGATGATTCTTTAATGAATATACAGATTCGCACGGATGTCAAATGTCATTTGTTAAGAATACTTTATTTATCGACTATCATTCTAACTCTATAAGATTAATATATCTCACAAGACATGTCAAGATTATATTAGAGGTACTAACACCTCTCCAACCAAATGAGGGGTGTAGTGTTTGAGAGAGAGAGAGAGAGAGAGAGAGAGAGAGAGAGAGAGAGCCAAGCAGGTCAGACAGTGGGTTTCTGTGTAAGGTCAATTCGGCACTAGATTGATGAAGCAAAAAGCTTCGGTGGCCCAACCCCATCTGCGAGACTTGCGTTCAAGGCAAAAGCTGTGCGAACGAGCAAGTCTTGATCATAGGTTTTTTTCGGCCCAAAGTTCTGACTCACCAACCACGGAACGAGCTCTCTCCATTCTCGTGAAATCCCTTTTCCCTGATCATGTCAAAAAAGCTCCCAGAGCAATCATAAACTTTTCCCTCCCCCTCCTCAAAGAGTGCACAACCCCTATTGAAAACACATCGATTATGCTCTCCCCACCCTACTTTGATTCCCTTTTTCTCCTCCCTTCTCTCTCTCTAGGGATCAAACAAAAGAATAAGCGAAAACGATCATCAAACCCTAATTCAAGTCCTTGGGAAAAGAACCAACTGGGAACACAGCCAAAAAGCAGCCAATCCCACATAATCATATGAATCACCACCCACACAACTTCCACAAGCATCTCCAATGACTTCATCTCTAAGTTGGGAGGTGATGCTGATCTAGATCTCCATTGGATGATTGCGGGCCAGTGAGGTTTGTGGGTCGGTCCCCCAATCGATGACCCCTCAACAAGAGAGCCAAGAAGATTCCTCCAAGGGGGATTTGATCATACGAGGTGAACACAAAAGCAAGACCGACTTGATGTATTATGAACGCTTTTGCGCCCCCACTTTCGGACCGAAAACAAATCTTCCATTTTAAGTGTGTGCCAGTACCACACCCCTTCCTCCTTTTCTTTTTCTCTTTTGTCCCACCCCTTTTTTGTGGACGTTTGAGAAATTCTTTGTCAAAAGTTTGTGTGGAATTCCCTCGAAATACCAAGCATGATTTGAGGGTGAGTTCATAATCTTATATTGTTTGTTCTTTTATAACAACTTAGGCCCGATGAGGGTGTCTAAAGGCTCGTATCGAAAGATTGGATCGTAGGTTCCCGAAAATTGCAATGACACCGAATATTGGATATTCAAATGAAATTCATCAATTGTGAACATTGTTTGACATTAGAACTCCAAAATAGTGTGAATATAAAGTGTATGTCATATTGATATTGTACAAACATGAAAATTGAATTTTCCGTTTCCTAAATATTAGGATATGAAAATTGAATTTTCCGTTTCCTAAATATTAGGATATGAAAATCCCTTGGTTGCAAGATCTTGAAACCGAATTCATAAGATTAGTAGGATCTACTTGTTCCTATGGTTTACTTCCTTTTTTAAGATTCTACCAAATTAAGATCCTACTTAAGATTAAGACCGTTTCTTATGCTTGGGGATCCGGATCATGATCCTAACAATCGTGAAGTAGAAGAGGGTTTTCCATTGAGTTTTACTAGCATAACAGTTCTTGGGGTACTGTGAAAACAACAATGTATTATAAGCTATAAATTCTTGAAAAAATGAGTCCAATAACATTTTTTAATTATTTTTTGGGTCCAAAATAGGCTATTATTCTCACAATATATTAAAGACTATTATGCAATCATTTCTCTATTTGTCTACTCGGCTATGTGATTATCCGGAGTAGTTATCATATAAAAAGAATAAGTAAAAGTTAGAACCTTGGATATGCCATGGAAGATACAAATTCACTTTCTTTTTTCTTTTTCTTTTTTTGCCGGAGTACACTGTTTATTCGACATATTTTCTAGGGGTTGGTGCTTGGTCTCATCAAAAACACCGAAGCATAAATGTTGTCCTCAACAGTCTCCCTCTCCCTTACTCGAGTAAACAATACCTTTGAGGCTATTGGACAAGAAACACACAAACTCTCTCTCTCTCTCTCTCTCTCTCTCTCTCTAGAGTAAACAATAACACATGAGCGACCGGACAAGAAACCTAAGCTCTCGATTATAAAACATAGTGAGAGATCATCGGCATTTTGACTAGTTAAGCAGACCTATTTATATCTAAATGTCAAAGGGAGAGGAGAATTGATCTGCATGTGATCGGCCCCACATGGTGTTTTGCCCCGGTCAAGTTGATGGGCGACACTGACAGGAAGGCACTAGCTAATCATCAAAGTGGTAGTTGGCAGTTCCTTGAGACCCCAAATCCTCGCACCTAAACAATGTCTCACCTTCCAGATATATTCAAACCCCATTTAAGCAAAAATATTTTTTTATAATGAATGATAAATAGGTTTTTTCAGACTTTTCTGTTTAGCCTTAGGGTTTAGCACAAGAGGCTCCTGCCGGAAGACCATGAGGACACGGGAGCGCGTGGTTTTATCTTTCATCTTGCATGTTTAGATGAAAGCACATCCTATTTTTTTATTGCGATAATTGCTTAAAGTTGCCTTTGCATCAATTGTAACGCAAAATTTAGGTTTTCATTGGTTTATCTTAGGAACCACCACTGGCTATCTAAAAGCTAGATGAGTAAAGCTTGACCTTTTAGCAGCTTTCGACTTTAATTAGAGAATCATCTTGCAGTCCCATTCAATGTATGTAGGTAGGACAATAGAAGTGACTAACTGAGGAAGCTAGCGAGAGCTGGCTCGCCGGGACCGACTAATTAATTAGATTATTGCAACAGAAAAGAAGAAAACTTGACATCGCTGTCAATTTTAAGTTTCTGCCTTCATCTCTGAGGAAAAAAAGATCACAGATGAAACAATAACTTAAAGATCTACGAGTAGCAGCAAATTTACCTCAATTTACCCCCAAAAACATGTGTGGAAGTGGAAGTACTACTTTAACATAGCGTTGTACTAACTTCCCACTTTTGTCCAGACAGAACTTCAATCTTTCCCAAACTTTTGGTCATTTCAATTCCAATCTGAAAGCTAAGCTAAGGCATCACTTTAGTTCATGACTTTCGAAACTCCCGCCCCGAAGTTTCCCCTTTTTGACGTCATGACAGGCTCGATGAAGACATTTTTTTTCCCTTCATCGATTCTTTCATGGACCCCAAGCCAAGCGGGAACAGAAATATCACCTCCACACCAGGATATGTTGGGCTAATATAGCTCGAGATCGATCGTGCATGGAATGGTTGCGATCCGTAACTTGATCCGTGGAATTTCACTTTAAGCAAAGATCAGAGGGAGGGAGAGAAATACCTCAATCATGGAAGAGTAGAAAAAATTAATTAATCGAATTAATTTCCTTAAAGAGAGATGTACAAAGGACCCCGTCTGCCTATTATCCGAACCGAACCGGAACCTGAACTCGAATCTGCACTTCTAGATTATCCCAACACGATTCAAGCCTAATTTATCTCCGCGAAGCTAGCTGAGTGGACCCGAGTCCTCCGGTCACGGTGCGGCCGGAGCTAGGCTCAGATGCAGGTCAAGCCCCAAAGCGTCGTCAAAACCAGGCCCTCCGACACCGCTTCCTTTCGAAAACTTGCTCAACGAAAGCCCGTCGAGGACCGCTCTCCCATTGACCTGATTCTGGACTTGCGACCCCGTGGAATCGGCCGCGCCTCCGCCGTACGGCACCAGACCCCCCGGCGACCTCCCGCCCGCGCCCTGGCCGGTCGTGAACACGCAGCCGTGCGACACTTGGAAGGGCGGGGCGCCACGCGGAACGTAAACCCAGGACGGGGAGGTGGGCGCCGCCCCCGTCACCACCACCGGCCCTACGGTGGCCAGCAGGTGCGGCGGCGGAGCGAAGGCCGAGATGATGGGGTTCCGGACGAAAGACGAGACGGCGGCGTTCCGGCTGGCGTGCAGCTGGGCGCGCTTGAGCTGCTGCCGCTCCTTCTTATGCGCGTTCTGGTGGCCCCCCAGGGCCTGCGAGTTGGCGAATTCCCTGCAGCAGTACTGGCACTCGTACTTCCGCTCGCCGCCGCCCCCCACCGGGACGCTGCCGTCCGGCGAGCCCGACGGCGTGGCCTTGCCGCCGCCGTCGCCACCGCCGTTCGCGCCAACAGAAATGGGGTCGCTGACGGCTGAGTCTTCCTCATCGGAGACGTTGAAGCCGAAGAGCTTTAAGCGCGTGGCGGCAGCGCCGGGGCTGCTTTTGCTTTGGCAATAATCAAATTCAGCCATGTTTGAGAGAGAGAGAGAGAGAGAGAGAGAGAGAGAGAGAGAGAGAGAGAGAGAGAGAGAGAGAGAGAAAGAGAGAGAGAACCAGTGGGAGTAATAGTTCCAACTAGGAAGTTTGAGTGCAAGAGAGTAGTTGCATGTGTAAGGATATATATATAGGCTGAAAAGGTTTTTGATATTAATATTGCAGAACACAGTACAAGCTCTAGAGAGAGAGAGAGAGAGAGAGAGAGAGAGAGAGAGAGAGAGAGATGATTAGCTGAAGCAGGAAGACATCCCGAGGGAGGAGGAGGAGGAGGAGGGAGGAAGAAGATGAGAAGGGAGAGAGTGGGAGTGATGTGGAGGAACGCGGCCCTAAAAAAAAGGGAGCACTCTCTTGGGGCCACCCACGAAATGTTAAAAGATTAAAATATTTCGCAATTGTCCCGGCAAAGTCTCCTTAATCGCCGAAATGCCCCTGGCTCACTATATTATAAAGTGGACATTTTAGATAAACGAGCCATAATTAGCATTTGGTAAGGAATTCCACACGTTATCTATTATGCCGATTTAAATATACTCAAATCTGGGATTATAGTAATGAGGTTCGCCTCCTCGAGATCGACCGGGGGATTCCATTTCTTTGGCTTGCTTTTACTTATTCAATCCCCTTGAGATCGAGCAGTTTCGTATTACTTAATGCGGTTGGGATTTTGATTATTTTTGGCTCATAGCGGCTTGCTGTAGACTCTAATTAATTGAGAGGCAAGGGAGAGAAATGCGGTGCATGTGAACGTTGATTACGCACTGAAATCAACTGAATGAACCCTGTCATCAAATTAAATCGTCAAAAAACTTGTCGCTGTTTTCACAAACTTCAGGCGTTGACATCGTCGATCCATGTGAAATAGACCGAGTGATGTAAGTGAATAGTGAGTATAATGGCCCGGCTAGTTTTTTTTCTTTTTTTTTCCCCGAAAATTGACAAATGACTTGGTAAGAAAGTTTCCTAAAGATTTTCTGAGACGTGTAGCGCGGGTCGTTTCGAAGTTTTAGGGTTTCATGGGAGCTTAGCGTGTTAGAGGGTCTTTGAACTTGGTGGAGGGGCCCTGTCTGATTGGCTAACGATTGTGGTGCACTATGCTCCCATGAGTCAACACGGGCAATTGCGTCTCGTTTTTCATGGGATTTGAGTCCGCATCCAACTGTATTCCGGCTTACATATTATAATTGGCAGCTTTGCTTCCATGACAAGCACTAGCTTATGTTGTCTTGCAAGAGCAAGGGTCAGGACGCATGGAGTTCACTGATTGCTTCGTTTGGGTTCTTTTTGGCATTGTCCATCTTCTTACTTAAAGATTCTTTTATCCTTTTTTTTTTCCAGCCATTAAGCAAGCCAAACCCAATTTTCTTTCGTTCGATTCCTGATCAATTGCAACCCTTTTGAGCATGCGCCATGCTCATTGACTGAGAGTGCGGTTCTCAAACAATGGTAAATGATTGGAGGCAAATTGAGCAAGTTTTGGTTTATTACAAGGTCATATCAACCGACATTTAGAATGGTTTATTTTATTGATAAATTTGTATGTCTCATTTTCTTTTTATGTCATGAAAATCTGAGTTCCATTTATGCACGTCAAGACCTAAAAAGTTGAGTATGGCACGCTTTGGATCCGTAGACTCTAATTTAGCTCATGTTTTTTTAATGGCGAATCAAGTGTAATGAACACCAAAAGACTTCGTTAGTGAATTAGCCAATGCAAAGGGTTATGTACAAAACTTTCCCAAATTCACCTGCCATCTATCTCTCTCTGACATTTGATGATGGGACACGTGGCGCGAATCGAGGGGCCGACAGCTCCACCCCATGAGTCTTTGTTCTGGGGTTATGGGAAAAGTCAAAGACATCCATGCATGCAAGAGCTTTGATGGTGTCCAGTTCTTGCAACTCGGTACTTGATGGGATCTATCACCGTCGGTCCGAGTAAGGACCCCCGGCCCCACGTGTCTCCATCATGTTCGCCCTCCATATCCCAGCATCAGATGCTCGTGTTTCACATTATCTACCGTCTTCCTTTTCGCTTCTCCCTTCCCTTAAATCCCTAACGTTTTCAAACCTCAAGCTCGATCTGACCGATCGAATTTTCAATTTGAAAAAACGGCAATATTCTGTACTTAATTTTACGTCGTTTTCTTTTTTATTCACAACAAATTTGAGAGCGAAACCCATCGCTTTGCAGATGTAAGTTTATTCAATGCATGGAAATAGAGTGGCTTGTCAATATTTTGCAGTAAAGAATTATAAATTATGTTCCTAAATAATAGAGGAAGAAAAAGAGATATGAGATGGCAATTTTGTGAGTGAAGTCAACATGAGAAGCTTTGAGTTTGATCTCTCTCTCTGCTTGAAAGGGGTGATAAAAATTGAAAGTTTTCAGGTGCTTGTGGCTTAAAAACTATTCTTTTGGCCCGCCATTACGTGCAGATGATGAGGAGTTGTTTAGGATGTTTGCGTGATTGACGTTGGAACAGATTTTAATATAGTCTTCTCTCTCTTTCGGAGAGATCTCCTCGAATCTTTCTAGAGAGAGAAAAGAGGGGTTAGCCTTTGTTGTAATCTTCCACTTAGGGTTTTTCAAAAAGATTAGCAAACCAGAGAGAGAGAGAGAGAGGGCATATGTCTACTCTCATGTACTATCATGCACCGTTCCAAAGTCTTCATCTCAACCCCTCGAGGATGACCCACCACTGTCTCCCTCTTTTTCATGTGTGTTCCTTTCCCTTCGCTCCCCTTCTCCCTACTTTTGGAAATAGTCAAAATTTCCCATAAAAGAAAAATCTTATCACTGCCATGATCGGATCCATCGCCTTTGGTTTTCGAAAGGTCACGCTCTTTTTCGACCGTTTGATTCGATGATTAACCATCATTGCTCGAGGATTAGACGCATAATCCCATTATTGATCAGCTTTCTTGTCAAAATGGCTTCCCCTCCCCTCCACCGGAAATGGAATCATTATTATCTCACTTGGGAAATTGGAAAGTCAATCTCGTTCATCATTCCACCGTTTTGATATGATTTCTAGATGCCCTTTCCGTGCATTATTAAATTTTATTGCGAAAACCCTTGGCCATATTGATGTAAAAGGATATGATTAATCATATATTCGGTGTCCCGATTGTGTTGAACACATTGTTTCACCAAACCATGTACGCACCTCGACATCATTCGTGCTCGGCGGCTAGTTTTGCTCACCACGCCTGTAAAATATGATTATAGGAAGAGAATTTACGCAACTTTTCGACATCAACTTCAGAACCCCCTGGTAAAAACTGGAGATGAAAAAGGCGGCAAATCAATTCTAGGATAATTTAGATGGGACCCATCATTCTTATTGCTCAAATGCAAAGATAGGCATACTAAAATTGTCACGCGAGTTGAGTAGGGGCCTTAAAATATTTCGAGTGAGTGGCTTGATGAAATATTATTAAATGATTTGATCAAGTATCGTTAAGGTTTTCTCTTGTCGGAAAATAACACATAGCGTGGTTAATAATTTGATTGTGTGTCGTTTTTCCAGCAAGAAAAGTCATTTGAAGCAATGGATTTAATATAAATTTAGAAAGTTTGGAAACTCGAATGATAAGTAATTCAAAGAATTTGCTCGCACTTCATAAAGAATTTTGAAGATTTCGGTGCACTTTTCACAACGCGTGAAACATAGAGCAACTTTGGGTTAGGGTTAAACGTGAATTGGAGGTTCTCGATGTACTGAGAAAAAGAAAGGTTTTTTTAGCTTAACCTAACCCCACTTTGTTTCCTTGGCTGTGCGGGTCCAAATGATTTGCGATCATTTTCTTTAGGCCTTTCTCACTCATGCCAAGTTTGGAGATCAAGGCATGGGGCCACTGCGCCCTGACTATATATGGGGACTCAATAGCTGGATTCACTGGAAAAAGAAACCCGCCGAATTGACATTTATTGTCGAGTTGATGTGAACTGCAACGTTGGAGCTTAGGTTTAGTTCACATGTGATTCTTAGGAAGGGGCATCTTGTCGCTTGTTCGGGATCAGTAGAGATCTAGACCTTGTGATGTGTGAAGAGGGCTTTTACTCTACAATCCGAGGAATACTTCTTTCATTCACACGGTGTCCGTCCACTTTTTTTTAGGGTTTTTCTATTTTATGTATAATGACACCTTGTAATGGAAGTACGGTAAAATTTACGCGATTACTATGCGTTTTCGTGGGAAAATCGATCCTTCGATAGTGTTGATCGAAGGAGTCAATGGTGGTGGTGATGATTGCAAACGAGCTTAAGTAGATGGGGGTTGCAATTGAGAGGCTTAGAGTGAGGTTATTATCTTCTAATAGTAGATTTTTCATAACTAGAATAGTTTTATTTGTAATCACTAAAATGGAATAGGGTTTTAGGGAAAAGTTCCCTCTAGCCAAGATAAGACCCTTTTCACAAGATTAAAAGGGCAAAATCTCCAATTGAAGACATCGCAATTGAAAATTGTTACTCAAACTAGCTAGAAAGTACATCCTTTCTCGAACTTTTTACCACAGCATGGTGTGGAGCATGAATTCAAGACTTGTCATCCCTCAACTTCTCTACCTATATAGGTAGAAGCATTAATCATCTTTGCTAAGTTTGAATCTTACGCTAACAAACAATAGTCACGTAAATCACTTTTATTTCAAACCCAAAGTAGGGCCACGACACGGAGATCGATGCCTCTATACCAATGTGGTTAAGGCCATTATGTTTAGACGTTACTTAAAAATTCACAGTACACATACCTTCCTAGATAGGAAAACCTACATATTTAATTCATTTGTACAGTTGATCCACAAGAAATGCTCAATCAAGGTGCAAACTCATATAAAGAGGTTAGATAAAAATTATGAGAACTCCAATCTGGATCTCATGAACTTTTATGAAATGGGGTTAGTTTGGTCTAATAAATTATCATATATCTAGATCATAGGTAGATACCTAAGTAGGAATCAAAATAGACAATACATATGAGACGAGAAAAATGGCAGAGGGAGCTACAGATTTGTCAGAATGCGGAGGGTGGACATAGGCACAAGATTTTATCCACTGATGTGGGAAAACACATGTGAAGGTCCATCCAACATATAATAAATCATATATATATATATATATATATATATTTACATTAACTATAAGATTATAAGTATAAGTCCGGGCCCACGCACATTGGGAACAAAAGGGACCACATGTGGCAAAGTCTTTCCGCATCGACCCCACCCTACTGGAGAAGCCTCTCTTGACATCGAAAGTGAAATTTTTTTCCCTAAGTGTGGGTGATGATGGCACTGTCCAATCAGCATTTTTCCCCCTTCTTTGCTGGTACGGGTACAACTGTCCTCTCAGCAATGGTCCCTTTCATTAGTTTAGCATTTAACCTTCGGTTGTGTAATGGCTGCCACCATCCAGTCTAATACGCAATTTTTATTAAAAAGACGTTGATTATGCTTTTTCTCCTTTCATTGTTGATTGAAGCGATGCCGATATTATCGTTCCGAAGATTGCCCGAATCGTGGGTGGCGGCCCACCAAGTTGTGCTTATCAAGGAATTTTAGCCAATGAGGGCACGTAAGGTCTTGTTGATGAGAAGATTATTTGAGACATAATCCTATCGTGTTGCAACTCCATTAGCTTTCTAATCACAGCTTTTTTGTTTCTTTGGTGCGACCATTTTGCTTTTGGAAGGATCCAAAAAGGGGCTTAAAAAGAGAAAGGGAACCCCCAGTAGACTTAGTTTTCAAGTTGGCGAGAAAATCCCCTTTTGAGGGATATGTTCGGTGAAAGAAAGGAATATTTAATCGATATTCGAAGCAACGTGGGTGTGACAAATAGCCCCTTCCATGTCGTCCAAGTGCCACTACCCACTTCTCTAAGTTTTTCGAGAAATTAATTTATAAATTGGTAGGGCTTTGGGTGGAGTTAGCTTTAAGTCATTTGAAGTGACCCTCTCTCTCTCTCTCTCTCTCTCTCTCTCTCTCTCCCGCCCCCCAAAAGAAGTTGATTAAGTTATGTCTCGTTGTATGATTATCTAAGAGGAAGCTAAGCCTAGATTTCAGTCTAGGATGTCTTTAAAAATATGATGCCATTCCAATGAAACGCATCGAGATGGCTTTTGGACTTTAAATGAAAAAGAGAAGGATAGAAACACCCGTGAAACAAGTACGTGAAGAAAGGGTCCTTGGTCAATCAATGAGACAAGAGAAAGTTGCTTGGGCTTTGCCAAGAAAGCACACACATAGACGGCTCCATAAACATACTCATTTCCGTCCAATCCGGAAGAACAGTCATGCCACTTCCTCCTGTTTTGATTAAAATATGGACACTCCTGTCATGTTGCTACAGTTGCTGGAGAGAGTATTCACGATTGTTGGGGTATTTCGTGTTATTGTTTATGATACTTGAATTATATATTAGACGGTGATCTACCATGCATTAAGAATACTAAACATAGTCATTTAGAAAAATGTTATCAAGTCTAGATTCGCCTTTGTTGAAAAAAGAGAGGATGTTGGGCTTGTTTTGTCATGGTTGTTGATCTACATCCAAGAACAATGGCGCCACCTGAATACAACATGTATTAGTAGTGAGATCTAACTACACATACGCATATATATATAGACGTGAATAGAGAGATCTTGTGCATCAAAGGAGGTAAGCTTAAAATTGCAAACTTGTACTGTGACATCTGGAAAATTCCTACATTTATTAATACGTAGGAATTCGGTTGTGATGGATTAATATGACTGTTACATTTGAGCGATGGATTAGAAATTTACTAGGTTAATTATTTACTTATGTTCGGAAAGTTTTGCTAAATATTTTGACAAGTTCAAATATTTCAGGAATTATCAATATTTAGAATGGGTATTGGCTTTCATATTTATGTATCAATTCTCTTGAGTCTTTGGTATTTTAACCGAAAAAGGTACTTTGGAAAGTTATTCTTATGGCTCATTCTTCCATCAGTAAGTGAGACCTTGAACCTTATATTTCTATCTTTCTTCCATGGGCAAGTTGAGACATTGAACTTAGCCTTTGTTGACGTTATGCCTATTTCATCTATATTAACTTCTAGTTCATTAATGCAAGGGGTGGCTCACTTTTTTTACTTAGTCAAAGGAGATGAATCCCTCCTAAATATCTCCTCTTAGCTTATGAGAACGTGCCACATGTCTAAGCTATTTATCTAGAGGCCACATGAAATTTTATTGGAACACTTACCCTTGCTACTATTTGATTCAATGATTTCACCCTATGAGCAATAAATTCTTTAACCATGGTTTACCGGTCTCCTCATTCATTTTTTGTTATGACCGTATATAAAATTTAAGAGGATATTACTTCATCAATCACTCCCCACTTTTCTTTCGACTTTTGTTTTCAATTCCAAGAATAAAAGCAAAGGGTCCCATGTTCGTATTTCATTAAAGTATCAAGTTTGTTTTGGGTTTGAATGAGGTAAACTCATTAATTTCCTCTATTCTTCATAAGTGGGTTTGTCATTTTCAAAACAAAAATCATTGATCTTAGTTTTGTTTTACTTTGAAGGAAAATTAAAGCTGTGATTTTACACAAACAATTATCAAGGTAAGTGAAATTTCTAGGCACTAAGCTAGGTTGTTCTAATGAGTACTTGAATTGATTGCTTGATGGGTGTTTATTTTATGTGAGTTTTATGAACACGTGTCAGTAAGTTTGGTGATAGCATGTTGGGTTTCTCACTTGTGTGAATTTTGATGATGGTATGTTGAGTTGTGTATGATGATCTTATGAGTTAAAACTTTGATGATTGGTGGTGTTTTGGTAGAAAAAGAGTGTAAAAAGGGCAAGAATGAGAAAGTTACTGATTCCAACGGGTTCTATATATAGCAGTTACTAATTATCAATTATAGCAGCTTATCGAATATGGCAGTTACCAATTATCAATTATAGTAGGTTACTAAAGATGGTAGTTATCGATTACTGATTATATCAGCTTACTGAAGATGGCAGTTACCAATTACCGATTATAGCAGGTTATCGAATATGGCAATTACCAATTACCAATTATAGCGAGTTACTGAAAATAATACTTATCGATTAAAAAAAATTAAAAATTTCTCTCATGCTTTATGGTAGAAGAACAGCCAAAGTGCCAAAACTTGGCACGGAGGGACATTTAAGTGTCAAAACTTCGGAAATGTACACTTAAGTGCCAGTTTTGGAGTAAAGTGGATCATTTAAGTGCCACTTCGGCCAAAATCTGGCCAAATTGCTGATGTGACAATTTTCCGGCGAGTTGGGTGCAAAACGGCGTTGTTTTGCACACTGACATGGTGACAAATTGCAAAAACGACATCGTTTTATATCGATGTGTAAATAATTAATATAAAAATTAATAAAATTAAATTTAAACTTAATTTTATTTAAAATATTCTAAAAATTAAAAAACTAAAAAAAAAGGGGGGAGGGCCAAAGGGGAGGCCGAGGGCGAGCCCTCGCCGCCGCTGCCGAGAAGGGCCGGCAACAGAGGGGGAAGGGTCGGCCGGGGTCGCCAACGCCAGCCGACCGACAGCGAGGGCTCGTGAGCCCTCGCCTAGATCTGGGGCGAGGGTCCCTAGCCAGGGCCTAG
Organism: Eucalyptus guilfoylei; assembly: GCA_016097605.1. NCBI lineage: Eukaryota > Viridiplantae > Streptophyta > Magnoliopsida > Myrtales > Myrtaceae > Eucalyptus > Eucalyptus guilfoylei. The sequence continues at coordinate 35,584,291 of CM027866.1, read as the reverse complement.
CGACCCCAGCCGATGCTCCCCCCACCGTCGCTAACCCTTCCCGGCGACGGCAGGGAGGTGGCGAGGGCCCGCGAGCCCTCACCCAGATTTGGGGTGAGGGCGCCCTCGCCGTCGATCGGCCGACGTCGCTGGCCCCTAGCTGATGCTCCCCCTACCGCCGTCGGCCCTTCCCGGCGATGGTGAGGAGGCGGCGAGGGCCCGCGAACCCTCGCCCAGATTTGGGGCGAGGGTTGCAGCCCTTGCCACCGGTTGGTCGGGGGTCGGCGACCTCGGCTGACCCTCCCCCCTCTATCACCGGCCCTTCCCGGCGGCGGCGAGGGCTCAGCCCTCAACCACCCCTTCGGCCACCCCCTTCTTCTTTTTTTAAAGAATATTTTTAATAAAATTAAGTTTCAATTTAATTTAATTAATTTGTTTATTAATTATTTACACATCAGATATAAAACGATGTCGTTTTTGCAATTTGTCGCCATGTCAGCGTGCAAAACAATGCCGTTTTGCACCCAAGTTGCCGGAAAATTGCCACGTCAACAATTTGGCCGGAGTGGCACTTAAGTGATTCATTTTATTCCGAAACTGGCACTTAAGTGTACCTTTCTGAAGTTTTGGCACTTAAGTGTCCATCCGTGCCAAGTTTTGGCACTCCAGGTGTCCCAAACTCCATGCTTTCTATTATATGGATATCTTTGCCATTCATGTTTTTTTCCTTAGAATCATTATTTAGTAAATACATATCCATTATATTTGAGAAAAGTATGCATAGAATGTTAATATTGAATATATTCATTTGATGATGATTATGTAAAATGATGCAATGCATATAATTATGATATGGAATATGTTCAATTAGTGATGGTTAGGTGAAATGACGTGATGCATTGAATGTTGATGTTGATCATCTTCATGTATATTCATTGAATATTGAAAAAGAAAAGTGTCATCGTCCACGTGAGGGTGGCAATGTTGTCCCGTGTATCGAGATGCCCTGGAAAATATTTCAAGATGCCTTGAGAGTCGAGATACCCTGCGTTTAAGATAAATGAGTATGGTGAGATGCCATGTGGGTATGTTGCGTGATGTTTCGGAGTTGAGATGCCCCGTGTGTCAGGATGCCTTGTGTGAATAAGATGATGAGATGATGCGTGCTCATGAATATACATATATGCATGTTGATAATGCACCAAATGATACTGATGCATTAAAAAAATTATATGTCATACATGTGCATTGAGTAGATAATACCATGCATTCATGTGAGGCACTTGCAAAAAAGGTAAGGTATGTACTCATGCATTGATTATATTGCGCCAAATGTTTGTAATTGTTCTGCCAAGGGAAGTGCAAAGATAAACTCCTACTTTAGACTTTGACATTTCACTTGTGAGGCTTTTATTTTGCAGACATGTAGAATGGCTCTTCCGCCATGAATATGAGGAGGTTGTGTTGCCTAATATGTTTTTTACATATATCAAGTGTACTACTACGGTATGGTTCCACATAGGACTTGCTAAGTGGGTTTCCCATCAGTATATAGCTTGGTAAGCGATCTTTGATGGTGACTGGCTAGGACCACTTAGAGGTTTTGATGGTCCTTCTGGTTACCTGCTGAGAAGCCGACATTGAGGGAGATTGTTGATCCTTAGATATATGATCAATGTTGTACAGGCAAGCTTTTGAAAGCAGGGATATGGTAACAGAGATAGGAGTTATCGAGCCATTCCTAGGTGATTTGTATTGTGATGTTGTTTTATAAGTGATGCATATGTACATTATTAAGTATGTGAGGTAATGATATGACTTGTATAATTATTTTGTTGTGCTTCCGCTTGTGACTAAATTAATAAGAAAGAAAAAAATATGACGTGTAGCGCTTGAAGTATTTAGGGCCTCACATGTACCACTGATAGATTTTTGTGTAAATTTGTTTTAGTGAGATATGTCTAGCATCTTTCTCCCCTCTTCTTTTCTTCTTTCTATTTTCCACTTTTGCCCAAAAGATCATGTCTAAACCACAGTAAGGTAAGCACCCCCTATCATATTGCCATCATCTGTCTCTACTATTGTTGAAAACTTCACTGTCGTAGCCCTCTCCCCCCCCCCCCTTGCATCAATGCTTGTCGACTGAATAATTGTCCAGAAAGTTCTAAACTTAATGTACGATAATCAATTCAGTCCTAAACCCATCAACTGTGCCAATTTAGTCTTAAACTTATTGTATGGCAGCTAATTTAGTCGTAAACCTTTCATTGTGCCATTTTAGTATTAAATCTTATTATATTTTTCCAATATGGTCATAAAATTTTTAATGATTTGCTAATATAGTCCTTCCGAATAATTTTGGCTGGAAATTACCGAAAGACTACTTTGGCAAATCATTATAAGATTTGGGATCAAATTAGCAACCGTTAAAAGGTTTAGGATTAAATTAGCACAATTAAAAGGTTTAGAACTAAATTAGACGTTGTACAATATATTTATAACCAAATTGGCACAATTGAAAAGTTTAAGACTAAATTAACCGTTGTACAATAAGGTTATGACTTTTTGAATAATTTTCTCACTCGTCGACCATCGATGAGCATAGTTGCGAATCGTGGACCTTAGATCCATCCACAACCTCCGATTTTAGCCTAAATCAAGAAGAGAGAGATGTCCGCGAGAACCACACTTGTGGAGGAGAGATAGGTAGCGTCGGAAAGAGTAGGGCTAACCATTCGCACCATGTTGTGTTAAAATTATGGCACAGCCAACATGATTATCAAACATATCACGTTTGTCGAGGGCCAACACAACATGATGCAATACGTTAAGTTGTTTTTAAATATTAATTAGCTTGTATACACGATAAACACATTAATTTAGTTGCCAAAGGCGGCGTGACTTAGACGAGTTGACATCCACTATGTGTGACCGTTAACTCTATCGACTACCGATGTGTTAGTAAGTTAGGATGAGGGTTCTTCTTTGTCACGTAAATTGAGACCCTCAACTATATCGACCACCGACGTGTTTATCTTTTAGAATGATAAATTAGGTTGGCGTGATCGTGATGGCTAGGGCAATGAGAAAAAAGAGAGTATTAGTAAGTTGGGATAAGGGTTCTTCTTCGTGACCTAAATCGAGGCCCTCAACTCTATCGACCACTTATGTGTTTATCTTATGGAATGATAAATTTACCTGTTAAACTTACCCCCACTAAATTGATAAGATTCCTTATCCCACGTGTCATTATCCGTTCCATTATTTCCGTCGTGTTCTGCTCTTTCAAAGTGCAAGACACGTGTAAGCCATAAGCCTATTCGCGGAGTCAGTTTTGACCGCGAATGAATGATCACTTGCCATGTCGGTGACTCACTCCACAAAAGAGGCCTGAGTGGCTAGTCCCTTGTCCTCTTTCGCCTCATGTGCCGAGGAGGAAGGAAGAACAAGGCAATGAAAAAGAAATATAAGCACGACTGCCCATCTCGACCCCTTTCACGTGGAGAGGCAAATAGCTTCGGCCTTCAGATCAGCTGCCACATCCTCCTCAGCTATAATGTCCCCAGTCTCGACCAGGAATCTTTTGGTCCTCATGGAACACAACTGATCTTTTTATTCCTCTGCATGTGGGGGGTTTCGTCCCATGAAAAAATAGAGAGAAAAAAGCGGTCTCGAAGCATTTAATAGTCGCTGCCACACATGATGGGATTAACGCTGTTATCATCATCATCATCATTATTTTATCAGCAAGAGTTTCTGTTTAAATCGGTGTCCTGGAATTCTGCATGGGTTTTGTCCCTTGCAAGAGTCCAAGAAGATCGAACTGGGGTTCTTGAATAAACAAACGATTTGGGGCCGTATCGTTCGACATGGGTCGAGACAAGAGTTGTGTTCTGCGGTCTAAACCAGTTAAGAGTTCTAGTCAGTTGAGAGGGGGTTGGAGAAAAAGTCGTGCCCTTGATTTATTTAATGGGTGAGCGTACGATGAAGTTGGCCTCATTATACGCTAAATTAGGTTTAGTCCTTGCGCTTATAAACTAATTAAGCCCTACATCATTGGAGATTTCTAGGGGTTGTAGTAGTATAGTAACGTTAATTGCAGTCCAGCAAAGAATATAAAACAACTTGCAAGATTGTGTAATGATGAAAAAATAATAATAATAATACTTCGCTTAAAATATATGATCCTTTTTGGAGAGCTACAATAATTTCTGTGTTTAAAAGAGAGATAATGTGATATCTTTATATGGATTAGCCGTTCAATACACAACCATTCTTTTTTATAATTTAAGAGAGACCAATGTCATTAGCTGGTTATTTGAAAAAAAAATCAGTAAAATAACTCACGCTATGATCACTAATTTAAAGTTGAATTCCCAGAAACGGGAATCAAATCTGCAACTCTCGATTTCTAAGGACGAAAGTACGAAAATGCCCTCATCGCCTGGTCGATCTCAAGGGTGGATCGATCCATATTCTCTTAATATTCAGAGTGTAATGAACCTCCCCCCCCCCCCCCCCCCCCCCAAAAAAAAGGCTTTTGGCCTTCTTGTAATTTCACCTCTTCACACGGGCTTGTCCATTATGGATAAAGAACGTGACTTTCGTCGCATGCATGCACCGAATGGAGAAATTACTAAAAATGAAATTTTAAGTGTCACTTTAGGACTAAATTCCATTTAAATAGGAAGGACTGTCGCCTTTAATCTCCTTGCTTTATACTGAAGCCACTTTGCCCTCGTCAGCATGTCGACTCGGTCAAATCCTCCAGATGTCGCTTTGAGTTCTTAGTCAATAGCTCCTTAATTTAATCGACATGGCCAGGAGTAAATTAACTTTATTAGCTTCATGATACAAGTTATTGTATTTACTAATGGGAACCTTATTTTACTTCTTCTTTATGTCCATGATATCTACTATGGAACCTTAATTCACTTCTTTTCTTCATTTCGGTACAATGTACACCTTTCAACTTTTCAGTCTTGGAAGTAACTTAAGCTAAAAGATGATGACTCCTTTCTTTGGATGAGTGTAATAAATAAAGGTTACGTAAATTTTTTTTATGTAAGTATATCACGCTTCTCAATATTGATACGAGTAGTTTTATTTTTAGCGAGTACCTATTACTCGGAGTGATGATGACGAACGCGGGATGAGTAGAAAAAAAAGTTACACTGATGGTGTATCTAGTATTAATCTTCATATTTTCTTCGGAGAAGAATGATGACTCCTTTATTAGTTACACAAAAGGCGGAAGTAAGAAAACATGTAAAAAGCTTGAGAGGAGAATCGGTGCTAGAGAAATAAGGAATTTGTGGACCCGAATGTAGGGAATAAAAAGAATCGAAGAATCATTTCAATTGATTTGCGCTTTTTCATATGCATAAGGTTGGCGAGATATTTCATACGAAACCTAAATTTACCAACTTAAAGGACTTGAGGTTGGCCTCCTTGCTGTAAAGAAATCAACTATAGTTATTTGGACTACCGAAAAGGTATACGCACACAGTCAGGAGGAGTCACAAGATACGCAATTTGGTTTTAGTAAAACTTAAAGAATTTCTTCTTGTCAAACACTTCAAGAAGATCTCAAAGTTAAGACTTTGCACCAACAAATATAAAACTTTATCCTGTGAACCAACCTATAAGCTTATATTATATGCATCTCAAGAATTCTTTATGTGGATGAGTTACATAGGAAAATGTTGCCACTCTAATAGGCAACTGAAATTAAATGGACATCTACTCAGCCGCCTTAATTTTTTATTTTTTCAGAGGAAGAACGCACATTAAGAAAAGGGTATACCTTCAGCACTTGCACTAAAAATAATGCAAGTCCATTGCTACGACATAGGACCTATATATACAAATAAGAGCTAGTTCTCTAAGAAACTCTCAGCCTTAAGTTTATTCCACTTCGACTCAAACTTTTTTATTTTTTATCTGAAAAAAATCTCAACCTTTGATTCTAGTCCCAAATCTGTCCAAGAGTTCAAGAATCACCACTGATTTTTTCGAGATTATCAATATCATGAGATTGTTGTAATTTCATATGGTGATTCTTGATGCATGAGCAGAATTTAGGCTAGAGTGAAAGCTGGTAACTTCTTTCTAGAAAAGAAGTTCGAGATAGAATTGGGTTTAAACCTAAAGTTGAGGCTTTGTAGGAGTTAGGCCATGGAAATAGGAGGATTTTTCTTCTTCCCCCTTTAACACTGTCCCTCCTTTTCATTTATTTATTTTCCTTAAGTCCCCAAATAAACGACAAATACTGGTCGGCCACCTACGACCCACGAGAAAGTATTCTCGAAGTCGCTCATTGGGCCGATTTTTAGCCCAACAGCTAAGCTCGTCTTCTATCTTGACCTGTCGCTATAATTAAATTTCATCACTAACTACTCAAGATCGATGCACTAATAAAGTATTCACCATCAGCTGCAGGGTTCCCGGTCAAATGTCATCTCTAGATTCGGTCCTGGCAACACAACCAAAATACAAGGTTGAAAACCTGTCCTATTCCTCACTTCTCTCTGTTCTTTTCTCTTCTTTCTGACTTCTTTTTAGAATTTTAACAAGATAGACTCTGCGAAGGATGCATTTCTCAGATACATGACCCATTTGTGAGAAGCCATTGCTACTGTTGCTCAAATGGGATTTGAATACAAAGAATCATGAATCCGACGGGCAGAGGCATTATCCAAAACCATAATTGAAATAAATAATATCGGGCATTCAGAATCAATATACTGTACTGCATGTTAGAGTTATTACATGATTGGAAGAACAGCAACACTCGTGGCAAATGCAAGGATTACTACAAAAGGCACCACATTTCCTCTCCATTCTTTCTCTTTGTGCCTTTTTTCCTCAATACAATTACATCGTGTCAGCACTGGGAAGATGAAAACAAGATACAACTAATAGCCACTATAAACAACATTGATTCTGCATAAACAGCAAAAAAAAAAGACCCACAAGACGAGTAATAAGTGAATATGAGATTGAAGCTCTTAAGAGACAGCAAGGTAGTGCCCTGATCGGTTGAATGCTGGATGAATATAAATACACCCTCTATACAATTCTACAAATCAACCAACCCTTTTATCAGATCCTCTGAGATTAAGGTTGAACCATTTCTTTCTGGATGATTTGTCTTTTCCTTCAACAGATCCATCTTCCACCGGACTTCCCATCTTCGAATCTTCACCTGGAACTCTGTTGCTGCTGCTGCTGCTGCTAGTACCATTACCAGCAGTACCGCTGCTACCAAAGTCACCATTTGCTACCCGGGTTACAGTGAACGAAGAATGAATGCCGTCCCTTTGTTTTAGTAACTCATCTACCTAAAATATACCATAGATTAATTCAGCTAAAGAGAAGAGGAGTCATGTCATCCCTCATGTCCAAAAGAGGGGGAAAGGAGAATGCGGCAGTAACCATCTATCAAAGACTTGACTTAATGGGTTAACATCATAGGAGGACATCTGATTTAAGGAAAACTGCTAATTGGAGAAAATGACATTTGGAATAAGGATGACAAATGGCATGAAAGTTGCAGCATCTTTCAAGTGAATAGCACAAAAGTTTCCATATCTGAAATCTTAAACGGACATATGTAGAATGCATGGTTGTATGCGTCAGTGCATAAAAACACATCTACTAAGGCAACATGCTTTGAATAGAAGATCCCTCATAGGAGAGATGGCCTCAGATATTCATATCGAGCATCTAAATGAGGATATCATTATACTACCAAAATGAGATGCTAATAACAAAGGAACGAATCACATTAGCTGATGTAAATGGCTATAGAAGAATCACAGATTCTGAATGAGCAAGACAAGCCAAGAATAGAAAATGACGTACAGACTGCTTTTCCTGGCTGTATCTGTTGGTCGCCTCCTGAAATCGTGCAAGGGCCTACAAGTAACAGAATAAAATCATGAGAATGTGCATGAAGCAATAAGTATGGAAATAACATAGGAAAGAAGAAGACACCTTCCTATACTCTGTCTCAAATTGGCGTAGATCCGTCCTTTTTCTCAATATCTGAGCCTCAATTTCCTTCAGCTTCTGCGTTACCTCTTCATACGATCTTGCACATAGAGCCTCTATCACGTAGCTTGCAGGCTTGAAAAAGTTATCTCCTGAATCAATTTAAGAGTATTAATCCACCTAAATATCAAAGGGGAATCCTACTTCTGTTGCCAGAAGAGACCAAAAGCAATATATAAGCTACCGTACCATAGACAGCAAAGATGTGAGTTCCAGCTTTAAGTTCTGAAACCTCACAAGGTTGTAGACCTTCCAACCTTTTAAAGAATGCAGCTTCAGGATCCTTGGCCATCGCCAACTGCCCACCACTAACAATTAGAAATAGGAAATGGGGTGAAAAAGGTAAGTGAGGGGAGGAATAATAGAAAGAAACGCACTGCATTCACGGTTGAATCCATTCGGTAAACTTGGAAATGTAGAAAGTACATTCCTGCAGATGTCACCTTGCCTGTTTTCTCGCTGTCTTCCTATATAAAGAACAAATAATCTTACGACTAGAAAAAAAAAAAAAAAAAAAAAACGAAAACGAAAACGAAAAAACAAAAGCAAAAACAAATAATCTCATAGAATGCCAAATAAATCAAAAACTCTAGAAGTAGAGCACATTGCATGACACAGATAACAATATTACAGAACTCATAAATAGCTCTTGATAAACAAGTCTTCCATGATTCTTACTTGACTAGAACAAATCACAATTGCAACGAAATGGTAGCAGTAGCACTCGCCCAGAAATTATTCACTCTCCAGGTGCAATATTTTTTATCTAACTCAGCCACAGGCCATGGTCCTTTTACAACATCCCTTGACTGCACTATGTCACAGCAACTCATTATTAAAGAAAACCCCGGCTCATTGTTTCATCCTTAAACACGAATGCTGCTATCATGTCATTCATTCTTACCATATCACAGCTACAATAATAGTAACAGCCTCACTAGCTGAGTCCAAAATTAAAAGCAGGATATGTTCTCAAGATCGCAAACATGATACCAACAAACTGAAGAATGTGAAAGGAAAAAATGCAACTTGGCTTTTTATGTTTTAGCACATGATTGGGACAGTCCCCCAGCTAAAACACCAACAGCTGCCCTTCCCTTTAAAAAAAAAGCCATTTTTCCCCTTTTGACAAAACAGAGAGAAATGGAAAGGTTCAGACTAGTAACGTACCTGTAAGGCCAAATTATAACCACCATTGGCCTCTTGTTCGAAGTAAAGCAACTGCATAAGCAAACAAAGAACAAAATAAATGAGTCCCTGAAACAAAACCATTCAGAAAATTTAAAAAATTAAGACCAACATTTGCTGTGAAAAAGCTTACTTTGAATTTGCTTTGTGCTGTGGAAGTGACTCTTACTACAATACCAGCTTCTGCTTGTTGTTCATTAATCGTTACACCAAAAAAGTGAGCACATTGCTTATCCACCTGCATGATAATTCAAAATCAGAAGAATGTGCTCTCACAGATGCTGATCAATCAGTCTATAAACAAAAACAAGCACCTTTCCACTGACTGATGTTCCAATTGGAAGGGGTCGTACTGTTACAGTTCCATTGATAGCTTCTTCAAGAACATTGGCAGAGATCGTAGTTTTGATTGGCACACCCAGTTTGCTGTTGACAAGTACGATGAGAGATGCAAAAGAGCCTAATGAATCTTTAAAAAAAAAAAAAAATCCAGACTGTTGAAAAAAAGCACCTGAATAATGCTGCAAACATTGTATTGACAGTTCCCAGGTTAGACAAGTCGATTTCCATATCCAAGCCTTCAGCATCGAGAGCCTAATTTATTTCATGAATATGAAATTCAAATCTTATTGTTTGATTGATAAAGTACAAGGACACTACGGAGAAAAACCATGCAAGAACTAAATTTCAAAAGAAAACAGAACAAGCCAAATCTACTAGGGGCACTGCAGCCTACTAATTCAAACTTAAGTTAACCAAAATATTAACCCGTCTTTATAAAACCATGCATCACTGATCCCCATAAGGTGTCTTCTTCACAAAATAAGAGCAGCATCTGTCTCTGCCATTGTGAATGACATATTATATGAATTCCATGCATGAGCTTTACAAAAATGAACTAAAATAGCAGAAAATAAAGCATTAATATATACATTAAGTTCAACTCTTTTCAGAACCCTTATTTGCATCCCTATATCTGTATTTCCACGCTTTAGTCTTACACCAAAGTCCAGCCTATGCATAAGGGGAGCGTCAAAATATTTCGATATTAAATGACACACTTATTCAACAACTTGAGCTTTGAGAACAGTTGGCACCAATCCCGCAAAAAAACTTACAACTTCAATTGCCACTACTGACTTACTTGAGCTGCCCATTCATACGTCATAAGATGAAACAATCTAACTTAGGAGATAGCATGCATGATCAGGACCACTTAGAAGACACTGCTCAATCTTTAGCAAAATTCTTTGAAACTAAATCAACACAACCTCTGCAAGACTAGTATAACCTCATAAATTCACAATTTATCATATCTCACCTTATTAAAAATCAAAAGTCAAGAGATATTATTACTAGAAGCAAGCGCAATCAAATGTTGGCACGCGAGGTGGCACACTTATGTACAGTTCAAACTCCCCTCCACCCTCTCTCACCAAAAAAAAAAAATATATATATATATATATCTCCTTCCACACTTGAAATGCCTGGGTACAATAAATTTGGCATTGCCCACTCAACACAATAGCACTTCACAGGAATTCACGTGCCAAAAGCAACATTCGATCACATCATGCTAAGACATTCGCATGATCGTTCGTACATCTAGCAGACATGCACAAGCACATGTCCAAACAAGTGCGCAGGGAAGAGTAAGCAAAATCAATTGAAGCACCTCAAACCCTGCGCTATCGTATTGTCTCCTTTTCTCTGGGTCAGATAGTATGTTGTATGAATATGCAACCTCCTTAAAAAGTTCAGAAGCTTCAGGATTGTCAACATTCTTGTCAGGGTGATACCTGCAAGTTTAAAGAAATAATCATATTAAATTATATACTTTTAAAGGTTAAGACTGAAGATCTCTCGAGGAGTCATGTTAATATATCAAAAGTATTGCACTAGACTAAACTTAAAGGACCATTCCAAGCACTACACAATGGTTGTTGTCAAATGAAAGGCTCTGCATCTGGCCTAAAATGATCAAGAAGCATATGTTTAACATCATACTGGGGTGGCAATTTAGTTAAAGAATATCTTTTTCTCACAAATGCCATCAACTAACTCACATTACCCTAGAACAAAAATTTTGGCACTTTCCATAAATGATTTACCGGGAGACGAAAGCATCTAGGGCATAATTATTCGAGCCAGATAAAGGACAGGATCCAAGATCATCATTTTTCATCAGTTATATTTGTCCTAACAATCTTATCATGAACATCACTGCTGCACAGACACGATATGCAATTCCAATTAAAAAAAAGAACATTTGATGGAACTAAGAAGTCATTTCTATCGAAAGCGTAGCATCTAGACATCAATCGAACAAATCTCTACGGGTCCTAAATCATCAACAGGCCCTCCAAGCGCATGAGACTCCGCCTACAGTTGCTCCGTTGACTGGAACACTCAGAGGAGCTCCTGTGCCATCCTCTTCATCATAATTGGTCCGCTCGCCTGAAATGCCACGGCACATATTTGGGAAATCCCAATTACTAAGAACGTCCGAATCAATCACCAAGACCCAGTTCGTAACTCGCGCGCTCCCAGATGATTCTCATAAGATTAAGCTACTAAACTGAAACCGGCGACGAAAATCATACTCCAATAAAGCTACTTCCTTTAATTCATCAGAACCAGCAATGCGCATAAGCAAACATCGACCCTTCCCCTAAATTCCATTCATCCGTCGAAGTCAACCTCTAATTCTTCAGTAACAGGCATACAGCACCGAGAGAACGAAAAAACGGATTGAGAAGAACTCCGGGGAGGAAAGAAAAAAAAAAAAAAAACATACTTGAGAGCAAGCTTTCTGTAGGCAGTTTTGATTTCCTGATCGGTCGAATCCCTGGACACATTCAACACCTCGTACGGGTCTCGCCGCAACGCCGGCGCCGACGGCCCTTCCACCTTCGGACCCATATCTCTCCCTCCCTCTATCGAAATCAACCCGATTCACCTGGATTCACTCCATCCCAGATCTCCAGGCGGGAATTCAAAAAACGAACGGACCTCCCTCCCCCCCCAAATTCAACTTAAAGAACGAATTTTTTCCCCCAAAAAGACGAGGCGCGGAATCCGAAGCATCGGATCGCGCTCTTCTTCCGCCCCTCGGAGTTCGCGCCCGGGGAAATGAGGTCCAAAAAAGACGCCGCGAGGGTGGTGGTGGTGGTGGGCCCGGCGAGCTCGACGGACGGGAGGTCCCACCGGATCGCGAAGGCGGAGGAAGGAAGAAGGAGGAGGAGAAGATCGGATCGAATCGGCGGCGAATGGAGCTCTCTAGGGTTTTTTCGAACGTCGGAAGCCCGTCAGCTCGAGCTGCAAAGATGGGACCCCCACCCTCTCCTCTCCCCCCGCGAATGTCTCGATTATTTTTTCCTTCTTGTTTTGTCCGGAAGAACTGGGTTCGCCCCGTCATTTTAAGAAATTTTCACCGAGATCTTCTCGTTGAAGTCAACGTGAGTTATTTTTATCCGACATCATATTTTCAAAAAAGGAAAACTGGGTTGCGGAAAGCAATTAGAGCTAAGATCGTTTGGATCTCGTGGACAAATTCAACTTACTTATGCCCTTTCATTTTCGGAAGAATTAAATGTACGTGTTTGATCAATTCTCCCTTCAAGATTTGTTCCGGATTTTTGTCAGCATTCGAGGATTATATATCACCGTCATATTGTACTCGGGATGAGGGAGTAGAATGGTATTGAATCTCGCATTAAATGAGATTGAAAAATGTTTGGAAATGTCAATATGTCGATTTCATAATAAATATTTACATTGGTTCCAAGTGTCGTTGAGACTATTGCTATTTCATAGAGAAAGTGATTTTTAAGCACTATTTTTTTAAATATTTCAAACTCTGCTAGCATAAGTTATACAGAATATTCTTTTGAACGTCAAAATAGACATGATTTATAACTAGACCTTAGAGATATATTTCCGCATAAAGTAAAATCAAAGCAGCTATAATAGGTTAGACTTACTTTATAAGACTCAACAATCAAGAATGCTGAATAATAATAATAATAATTTCTAAGACTATTTTGAAAATCAAATCGTTTTAAAGAATTTTTGTCCAATAGTCAAAAACGTAACCGAACTTTTACTTTTAGTTTTGAAAGTTATAAAATAAATAACAATAGCAATATTTAGCTATTTTTAAATTTGAGGATGATTCCTAACCCCCCCCTCCCTTTTTGATCCATAAACAGGTAAGTCCATTTTGATAATACATTGTACATATTCCTTCCCAAATTAGCTGTATAAATTCTATTGGCTATTGGTAGGTAGCTTATATGCTTGGTAAGGTATTATTAAATTTATTTACTTTTAATTTTTTTTTTCAAGAGAAAAAGGGGGCCACTTGGCATTGACCTGGTTAGAGGAAGGGACCATGGCAGTGAACGGGAACAATTGAAAAGCCTCCACACATCAAAATTGTAAAGCCAAAAAAGAAGGATATACAATTATAATTACAAATTTAAAATTCATTACACTTGGGGCCTTTTTGATAACACTCGAAAACAACTGATTTTATTTTTTTATTATCGAGAATAAAAAAATAGAAATCCATTTGATAAAATGTTTGTTTTCGTAAATACAAATCAATCTTTTTCTTCCCGAAAATAAAATTGGAATAAAATTAAGAAGTAGAAAAAAATTGATTCTTATTCTCGAAAACAATTCCTAGAATCAATTCTAATTTTTTCTTTTATCCTCTTTTCTTCTCTTTGCTCTTCTTCTCTTTCCTTTTCTTCTTCTTCTTCTTCTTCTTCTTCTTCTTCCTTTTCCTTTTGGCCGATTGTCGACCTCGGCCATGACTGGAGACGAACCAAAAGAGGACCAGCGACCTCACCGAAGCATCGCCGGCCCACGGCAACACCGAGCCACGGCAAGACTCGTCAACCCGAGCATCGCCGTGGCTGGACGAGGCTTGGCCTCCCCTTGGTTGGGCTTGGCCTTGCCCGACCATTGGCAAGGCCGAGGCTCGCCTGGCCAGGCAAGGCTCCGGTGAGCTCATCAGTTTGTGATCAACGACCGACTGTCAAGAAGGAGGAAGAAAAAGAGAAAAAGAGAAAAAGAAAAAATAAAAATAAAAATAAAAATAAAAAAATATAATAAAAGTTTTAAAAAATTAAAAGAAACAAAATAATTTAAGAATCCTACCAAACGTATTTTAATCTCCGGAAATAAAATTTTTTGACAATTATTAAGCGTTTTTTTTTTTCTCAAAAATAGAATAAAAAAATAATTTCGATAAAAAATTATTCGAAATTATTTCCGATAACAGAATTGTTACCAAAGGCGCCTTTGGACTTCCTATTTCCACGTTCGATGAGACTAAAATGAGCTCTTGGTCTTCTCCATTTCATTTTTGGACTGACCGCACGCTAGTCAAACTTTTGGCATTTATTAGCCTTACACAAAAGCAGGGACCACAACATCAGTTTCCCATTTTGATGGCAGACGATGTACATTGCCATGTGTGAGAAGGATGGACGGCAAATACTTGCCAAATTTCGATCTAGTGTGATGTCGAGCAATCCACATGCGGTGTATCGACCTTAATAACCCGGGTGTTGTAGGATCCACAGAAGCCGCACTTATGGTATAGCCAGTGGAACGGTGCCGTCCCCTTTTTATCACAATCGTTGCACAGTATATCCTACATCACCGAAAAGAGCAACTGAAGACTAGTGGACAGGCTGCGCCAGCACGAAAGATCTAAGAAAACAGAAGAGAAATGTTTACCTGGCAGCGATCCCTGTATTCTTCTGGAAGCACTTCCGAGGCTGACAATGCATCGAGCATGCCAAAGTAAACCTAAAACCACAATGAAAAACAGGGCTGAAACGGAATGAGAACCTGATCATGTGTTCTAACCTTGCACAAAAGAGGTACTGCCCTTGACTTACAACGCCCGTCAGCCCAAGTTTATATAAAAGTACAAACGTTTAATAGACAGATCCATTTAAGGTTTAATGTTATTTCTGTTTTCACTGAGACCAACGCCAAAAAAAAGAAAAAAAGAAAAAAAAGAGGCCTCATATAATGAAGAGATTCCAGCAAGCAAAGACTAGCTAACTGTATAAGATTCATGTAATGGAAAATTAAGAGAACTGAACTTCCCAAATTGCTTGTGATTATTATGGTCTGCCCCCAGCCTAATCCTACAGTTGACACTTGTTCAGATTGAAACTTGAGGATTGAGAAATCAAATTCCTCCGATGCTCAGTTAGTGGATAAGTATAGAATAATTGGATTGGACCTGAGCAGGTCGTTAAAAGACTCAAGGAGGAAACAGGTGGGAGATCTGCCCTGGGGTAGGAGACCCCGTGCTGTCTTCCGTATTCCCTCTCTGTCGGGAAGACAAAGATAGACAGGGAATTAGGGGGCCTCACAGTGGAGAAGATAGACTCTACATCAGGGTGTGCATGCATGCCCTGGCTACTGTCCGGTAGGTTGGTATAGTAGCCACCTGCGCTTAGGGTGGGTGAGGATGGGTGAAAGGCCTACTACAGGGTTATCATATGGTGGCTTTTCTATGAACAGAAAGGGTTTTTATGAGTCTATAAAGGATTTTCTTTCCCCAGGTACACATCCAGTTTACATCAACTGAGTGGCTTCCAACAACATCACCGGAAAAAAATCCTGTCAAAGTCCTACAAGAAATAACTGAGAGGAACCATGATGGGACTTTTCTAAAGCACCCTTGAAAAACTTTATCCAAGTCCTAAAGAAATAACTGAGAGGAACCACAATAGGAATTATCTAAAGAAACATTCTTAAACATCTAAAAGAGGATATAACAACTAATGTTCATACCGCCATATCTCCCAAGGATCTACTGCAAATTGGACAGACATAGTGGCTGCATGTGTATGCCTGACATAAGGAAGCACGATGTTCAGTATCTTCAGAACCAACACTCAGACACCCAAATTAGACCTGAGCAGAGCCAAACATGAGAGAAACCTGGAAGCAAGCTGAATGCATGAAATGGCCACAGGGAAGAGCTTTCACAGTTGCACTCGATGTGAATAAAAAATCACAGCAGATTGGGCAATTTGTCTCCAGACCTTTTTCCCGGCACTTATGGTCAACCAACTTCATCCCCAAACAACAGTTGCAAGTCATGCAATGAAAAACATCGACCCCAAGACCCTTCCCAAGACGGCATAAATTACAAAAAGGGCAATGGTAAATATTCCTGGAGGGAAAAAGGAAATAAGATTATTCTGTAGTATGAATGTATTTTGGGCCTTGTGCCAAGGTTGATCCCAGAGACAGAGAATTAACAGAAATGATGCTCCAGTAAAAACTTGGTAACCAAAACTCTTTGCTAGGTAACTGACTTAGCTTGGACACTCTGGACATACATGAAGTATCAGACTAAAACTTTTGATAAGAATAATAACAATAATAGCAATAGACCATTACAACATTACGCAAGCAAGATTCAAGATTGCTACCACATACACCGACATATTTAGAGAATTTGGGCTTTGCAGAAACTCTAACTCCATTTTGCAGTTAGCACCCAACTTTAAGGCTAACGATTGATAAAGAAGATTTCATGGGGGGACAAAAGATAATCGACCAACAAGGGAAAAAGATGCCGTATATCGTCTTTTTCATGCCATGATCCCCTTGCAGACCAACTCTTCACGGTTAATGTAGTTTTGGATAAGCAATTGAAACACAAATGCATGTGTGGAAAGAGAGACAATTTGATTGTACAGAACTTCATGAAGAATGCAACTTCTTTAACACCGTTGACCAAATAATAAAATGTAACTGAGAAGAGAAAAAAAAATACTCAGAAATAATTAATAATAACGTAGAAAGTATCCGTACCTTTCATCATCAAAAAATTTACAAATGCTACAGTAGTGTTTTGCCATTGAGAGACCATTGCATGAAGGTGTTGCACAAATTTGTCCAATTGGCTGAATCTCAAGGCAATGCATGCACATCATTTCAGCAGTGGCTTTCCTGCAGCTCGATATAACACAAGTTTAAGAGCGAGACCATGAGAATTGTGTGAGCACTCTAGTGTGCAATATAGAACTTCCTAGGATGGTGCACGCAAAATTTCATGAAATCACCTGTCCATGGTATGGTCACTGACATTATCATGGCAGAATCTGCATGTATACAACTTGCCACAGCAGGCAGCACGAAGCTTGCAGTTTCTCTTGTAATGCTCACAACCAAACACTTGTTTCTCTGAATCTCGAAATGATGGATAACGTCCCAGAAGTACGTCACTTGTAGAATTTTCAGTAACAGCTTCAGGTGTCTTTTGTTGAGCAGCTATCCAGCGACTGCACTCAGTCATGTCAGAAAAAGGGGGAAGCTAATGAATAGATGAAGCGCAAATGTTGGCATTGAAAATGAACCTGGTCATCAGATGTTGAATAAGATATGCCTTTCTTCTTGGGTCAAGAGTTGAATCCCTAGAAACTTTTCTTATCTCTGATTCAAGTTCACTTTGATTCATTCGGAAGATATCCTTCCATCCAGGCTTGAATGTTTCACTACGATCCAAGCTTCCACAAATATCACCACCTAAGAAGTGTGGATACAATAAAATTTGGAATTATGAATATCTAAGTTCCAATTTGGTGATATAGCAGAAGAATGTCAACTGCAGGAACTCAATGCTGGTGCATAAGCAAGAAGCACATTCACAAGAGAATAGTAAAAGCTCACAATATACCAAAAGACGAGCCACTCTCTGATGAAGCTGTATGCAAAGTTGTAGTAGCAGCTCCCTCCCACCACTCATTAAGCCATTCACTGAACATGGTGTTTTTAGTTGCCTGCTTCCACGTGTCCATCACATAGTTTTGCTCCTCCTGGGTGAGAGCAGAAGTCACCCATGGCAACATAGACTGGAGAACCTCTGCGCCCATAGTACCAATTATCCTACCAACTAGTTTTTCTTGTTCTTCAACTGAAAAATATTTAACAAATAATGGCCATAGCTCAAGTTCCTCTCGGAAAAGATGTTGATCCAAAGTAACCTTGATGGATCTGCACATGCCTTGAAGTTTGGTGGCCAGCTCAGCGTACTTACTCGTGGTCTCATGGTGATAAATAGACACAAAGTTTCTTCCATCTGAATTAACTGACAAAAGTTCACTGTTCAAGCATTCATGACATTGTGTGAGCTCTGAAAGTGTAGCCAAAATATCTTCGAAAAGTTTCTCTTCCTGCTTATGGTCTAAAGTGTAGGAGTGACTCACATTGTGAAGAGTCTCTTTGGATTCTATAGCTGGAAATACTATATCATCTTCTGCATTACTATGGGCTTTATATAAGCCCCGCAAAAGTTGGAATCTACCAGTGAACTCCCTTAGGAAAGTGCCATCACAATTCTTTAGTTTTCCAGATTCAACATCCAGATACTCTAAGTCCTTGCGGATGGCTTTATGAAATTTAAATATGCTGTCTATGGGACGATTAGCATTTCCAACTTCGGCAGAGCATATATCCATTTCCCAGTTAAAAAGACTGGACTTGAGGAATGGGGCACATTTGTCAAAAGATGAGGACCACAAAGCTTTTGTTGATTTTGCAGCAGCAAGAAAACCTACTCCGAGCTTATTAGAATTCACTCGTAACTTAGTTACACAAGTTCGATCATCACCAGACAACGTATTGCCATATTGAAGTCCTCTAATTTGATGAGGGTCATGGTCTCTGTGACTAAATCTGTTGCCTTGCTTGATTAGCCTTTCAAAAATAGGTGCCTCATCTTCACAACCAAGAGAAGTTAAGTCATCAGCATAAGACAATGAAACGAACCTACAAAATAGACCGTCTCTCTCCATGCTGTTCCCTGTCAATCTTTTGGCAGGACATCCAGTTGCACTAGAAGACAAAAACTTTTTGGAGTGGCCTTTACATGCCCAACCAGAAAAAAGTGTAACCAGTGCAGAATCTGACGATGGAGCTGCAGCCATAAACTCTGCAAGTTACAAATAGGCTAGACACAACAAACAGAAAGCTTGAAGAGCAATTTTGCTTTTACTTTCCCCAACAATTAAGGTCAAGGGTCTACCTGCCATATGCATATTCTGAAGAAATGACTGTGCTTCTTCTTCACTCAGGGATCCAATCAGCCATGGTAAGACTGACTCAATTAATCTCAATGGCATCAAGCATAGGCTCTGGTACAGAAGTTCTTGCTGCTGTTTGGGGCTGAAATGCTTTCTGGCTAAAGGTAGTACCTGGGAAAGTGATATTTAGATCCCTATTTGGGAAAACAAGTGACCATCGACATATACAAGCTATACTGTCTTCGATTAATTGATCTGAGAGAAAATGTCCTGTCTATGGGAAATTTTAGGTTATCTAAAAATAGTATGCACACCTTAAGTTCCTCATTCTGGAAGTGCTTCTTGATGGAATCTATCATTTGATCAGCATGCGAGCACAACTCTGTATTAAATTCAGCAGAAGATGTGTTGGCTCCATCAGTCTGAATACTTTTGATCAAATGCCTAAGCCGATCAAATTGTATCTCTTCTGCAGCATGCTCCTCAGCAAAAGAGAGTTCCAAATCTACAGCAGGGAAGATAACTTTGTCCTCAGCCATGCTGCATTTAAAAAGAAAAGCTTAGAGTCTGCAAGTGACAGTACAGCCAAAAGAATATTCAAGTCGAAAGGAAATTCTAATAGCTGAATTTTAAGAACGTTGATCTGTAAGAAAACCAGTAAAGTTAGTCAGCAAGAGAAAGGAAGCTAGGCACAGCAAGAGACTGATGCGCAAAAACAAAAACAAAATATACAATTTTCTCTCAGAAACTAACATCGACTGATGCTATAACTACTCCTAGGGACCCTTAATGTTACGAGCAAAATTAACAATAGAGTAGGTCACTCGTGAAAGAAAAATTATCTCTGACTCCACAAAGCAGCTGCTCAAGCATCCATATTTTCTATGGGAGAAAACCTCCACCACAACAACAGAGCACCAGTTACAAAGAGATACCGCCATGAGATATTTTAATTGCTTAAGGCTTTGACCAAGTACAAAAAAACCCTCACAACCCAATCCAGTCACCTAAAATATGTTTTCTGAGAGGAGATTCAACAATTACTGAGACCCCATTCCACCCCATCAAGAACGATAAGCATACTAATATAAAATAAAAACCACCATACCTGTGAAATATACAAACTTCAGCAATAAAACGCAGCTTCTTGTTAAATGCAGATAAATCAGAGAAACCTCCAGAAAATTGGAGTCTTTTGGCTGCCTCAACTATATCATTCAACTCTCTTCTTATTGCATTATGCCAGAACAAGATTTCATCTATAGGATGAATCATAACAGAATCAGCAGGGTCAAGTTTCACCTCTTCAAATTTCCTTTTACTGCTCTTTGAAGATTTAACCGCACTGTCATCATCCTCAGAAGAATTGCTAAACGATGATGGGACATTGTTACAATTGTTCCCATGACTCTTACCAGAATCATGCATTTTCACCCCTTCAATCCAGGAAAAGATAACCTTCATTGAGAAAATTTAATGTCAGCCAGTACTCTTTTTCTAGAAATTATGAAGAATATGGCACCACCCTCAGGTTATTTTCACCTGTTGAAGAAGCTTTTCTTCAGGGATTATCTTATGCAAGCATTCAAGCATATCCTCATATTCCTCAGGTGATATGGAAGAGGAGAACCATGGAAGAAACTCAGCTATCATGTTAACAGGGATGCTGCACAGAAACTGCCATACTAATGATGCCTGTTCGTCAAAGGAAAACTTCTCAATAAGCAAAGGGAAGACCTGCAACAACCAAAGCAAGTCAGAGATACTAGTATCGTAGTTCCAAATACAAAGTAAGTTTTAGAATAAACTGAAGAAGAACCTAAAAAAGTTAGTCATGCCAAGAGAAAGTAGTTCCAAAACCCTTAGGATCGACGCCATCAAAATTAGTCTTCCTAAAAACTGCATGGGAATCCATCAACGAAAAGCTTGCAGTACACATTGATAAATAAGACTAACAAATAAAAGGAAAAATGAAAACAGAAAGATGTCAAATAGATAATGAGCATAAGTGAATAATCGGAGAAACAATACATTAAATGGCCGCTCTAAAAAGGTGATGCATCAGGGACAGAAAGACCTGTTCCTCCTCCTTGGACAAGTGCTGGCTAATTGATGTTTGAAGAGCTCCCAAGCATGAGGCCAATTCCCTCCTGTAGTGTTCTTCATTTTGCATCTGTGAGTTCAACAACTCGAACAACTGATCAAATAAAAAACCCTCTCCTTCGTGTTCTAAGGTGTAAGTCCTGGCCACATTCTTCACATGTATATCCAGAGCTGGAAATATGACCTACACTTAAAACTGGAAACATCACCAATCTGTAACTTCAGAATCTCAAGCCATATCTCATATAGAGCCGCGAAAAAAAAAGAAAAGAAAAAAAAGGCAAATGGAAAGAGGAAAGACCACAAACCGAGATCATTGATAATAGAAAATCAATATTAAACGCAGGAGAATATGAATGCAGTCTCTATGCTTCCACAGAGACCCAAGTCTCAATTAAAGGTACTCTTCACATATTAAAAGAACCTTCATGGCACTATTAAAGTTGCATGAGAAGCCTTGCCATTTCAGAATACAGTGTTCTGTCAAGTCTAACATGGCCTAACTACTTTTACGCTTGCCGCCCTTCCTTCTAAATCTTTTTGCACCATCCACTTGGAATAAGGTAATGCATAAGCAAATTAAGGACAGTTAACCACATGTATGGCACAGAAGTCCTGTACTAAGTAAGTAGATTATAACGGCAGTACTTTTATACACCAGGTCCATAAGGACAGGGTCAGAGGATCTTACCAAGTTGACAACAGTCACGACCATAGGACTTGAAGGGTACAGGCTCAGAGAGACTATTCCACTCTGGACTTACCCCCTTGTCTGAGAGAGAGAGAAGGGTTTTGTTTTTTTTTGTTTTTTTGTTTTTTTTTTTTTTGGGGGGGGGGGGGGGGGGGGGGAGGGAGAGCGAGAGAGCTTCAGATTCGCATACTTCCATTATAAGGTGATGCAAATACCAACACAGTACTTCTAAGAAGCTGCTATCTTCTCTCTAGTTTCTTTCTATATTCATTATTGTATGGACTGAGTAAATATGTTTGTATTGTTAGGTGAAACTATGAAATTTTCTCTAGACATGACTTGATTCCTTTCTCCTTTGACAAGATATTTTTCAATCACCTTGGTATTTCTACGCATTTTAGCTTTTCCATATTGTATATTCCAGCTGGCCTGCACTTTAACTAATCTGAAAATAACCTGGGACTTTATTTTGATTATCATTTCAGATCATGCTCTTTTCAAATCTCAGCCCTGCGAAAGGGTACAACTACAACTATGGGCTAAGAAAGAAGTTAAACTTCATGGAGTAAAAACATGTAAAATGTATGTCACCCATGCAAGAGGTGGTCAACTCAATTGCAAAATGTTTCTCACTTTAAGAAAATTGTCAAAAGCGAAATATACATTGCCCAGGAGAAAACCTGAATCTAAATAAGAGAAACAAGTACCAAGTACTCAATGTCCAACCAAATGAGCATTTGCAGATGAGGTGGTGTGGAATAGAGTATATATCACTTGGCCTTGTACGTGTATCCTACTTTTAAAAATTCAATCATATATACACCTTGGGATTGATGTTCTAGCATAGTTGTGGAACTTGATGCAGTTCAACAGGGATTGTCTTAGTTGAAGATAGGGGCCATAAAAAGTGATTTGTGCATTGGATGCTTCCACTTGCTAATCTAAGACATTGCATCCCCTCGATCCTCTACCAAGGGATTGCAAAGAACTCCACAAGAGTTCAATTCTAGACTTGTTCACAAGAGCAAAAGAAGTGCATAGAAATGGGCAGTTCTCAACATTTCTGAGAGATATTTCTACGGTATCCCTGCCGCTGGAATTGTGAATCTGTTGTAAGCTGACTCTTCAGGACATTCCTTTCCTCGATTTCTAAACCTGAGCGAGTGCTTTTCTTTTTCACTTATTGCCTTCGTAACCATAAGGCGAAAGGAAAAAGCTTAAAGCTTCCTCAGGGTAGGCAACTTTGTGAACGAAATAAACAGTAGGAGAAGGCAAACCCGATTCGAACACCACAGCATACGAATGGAGGAAAGATTTACACTGTACATAGTCTAAGCATAGCAAGACGTCACGGTCTAAATCGTCCGTAATTCAGTCGCAAGCCCTGCGCCACGACAAGCGGAACAGTTCATTTGCTGAGCAACGAAGCCGTAGAACCACAAGTGCGGAAATCGCTAGTGAGCAAAAACGGAAAATTCGTAGAACTCGGAACTACTTCGATTCGACAGCTACCATCTAAACCAAATCCAATCAACACTAACGCCATCAAAACGACGAGAGAAAGACGAAAACCGAACCCCGCCGAATATTAAACAGCCAAAAAGGAGCGAAAACGGCGGCAATGCAGCTAACCTCGTCCTCGGCATGGCAATGGTGCTTGTACATTGCGCGAAGGAAGCGGCACCTCTCCGACAGAGGCCCGATGCCGCCGGCGCCGGCGCCTGCGGCGATGGCGGTGGCGGCCCGGTGGAGGCGATCGAGCTCGGACCGGATGGCCCGGTGGAAGAAGAGGAAGATCAAGATCGGGGACTCGAGCACCGACTTCATCGAACGGGCGGGGCCGGCGGGCCCGGACGTCGCGGCCGCGTCGCCTCCGCCGCCGCCGCCGCCGGCGGGCTGAGGCCCGGCCACAGGAGTCGCCATGCCTCACATGCGCGAGCTCGAGGAGGTGCTGAGGAGCAGTTCGCAACGTCTGTGTGCGCGCGTCTCCTGGATTCGGCCTGCCGTTTTCACACTCTCTCTCTCTCTCTACGTTCTTTCTCTCTCTAGGCTCAGCTCTGTTTTTAACTGTGGATTGTCTCCCATGGCAAGGCAGGGAACGAGCGACGGGTACAAATAAGAGAAGGCACGTTTCCTAGTTCGCGCGGCACGTGGCGCCTGACGCGAACAGGCCGTTTAGGAGGAAAATTCCAAGTAAAAGACTTATTACATTTGCGCCCATTCAATTTGATCATGTTAATTTAACCTAATTTACTCTTGGAGTCTTTCCGGCCAATTATGAACCGGAAATCGTCGACCTGGATGTCGACCGCCTTATGATATATATAATTAATGCGTGCATTTAATAATTTTTATAATTTCAAAAAGTACTTTTTTTAAAATATAATAAAAATTATCCAATCACATAGAACGATCGCGTCCACGTCCATGATTTCCTAATAGAATTGATTGAAATAAATCAATTAATAAATTGTTAAAAAATTTGGAATTGAATTGGCTAAAATGAAATATTTGAATTAAATTGATATAGATGTAATAAATTTATAATTTTTGTTAGTAACTCCGGCGATGAAGCCACGTTTTGTGGCGCTTCTCTGCAAAAGATTAATGGAGTCAACCATTTCAATATCAGTAGCACGGAAGCTCATCGATTCCATGGACAAGGACACATAAATTTTGTATACAGTGAGTCGTTTATCGGAGCAAGAACCAGACCTCAGACCTACCCTCTGACGAAACGGGCATTAAACAATTTGCGCGAGCGTGTCATGCGCGAGTTCGGCACGCACTCGCGAATAAGAAAATCATAATTTAGAATTTGTCCTAACGATCGTGGTTGCTCCACCATCGATGCAAGTGGCCACTAATCGTGTAGATTAGCCTGCAAAAGTGGATCCACCTTCCCTTTTTCTCCCTTACTTTCTGTTGGCATCTTCCTCCCCTAATGGATCTCTCCCTTGGCACCCTTTTTGCAATAGACTAAAACGGGAATATCATCATTGGACCCACTTTATAGCGAGAGTAATGTTAGTGAGTTATGTGATGGAATCTAGAGTTAAACTGCTGAAAGTCAACCCTGTTATCATTAAGGGATACATGTATTGGAAGCCTTAAGATTTATTATCTAGATATAATTGAGTCTTAAAATTTCAAAAAAATGCAATTAAATCCTCAAACTAATCACGATGTGCAATTGAGTCTTAAATTTTTCATAAAGTCCAATTAAGTTTTATAACTTGTCAAATCGGTAAAATCTTTGTCATTTTCTTTTGTTTTACTTTTGTTTTAGAATTTAATTGTATTTTCTTGACAATTTTTTGGACTTGATTGAACTTTTGATAATTTTAGAACGCGATTATACTTTCTTGACAAGTTTTAGAATTTAATTACATTTTTTTAAAAATTCTAGGACTCAATTGCACGTTGAAGACAAGTTTTAAAATTCTTAGTACACTTATCCCCATCATTAGATAAGAAAATAAGATACAAAAGTAATAGAGCTATGGCATGAAATCAATTAAGTAGAGACTTTAGGCCTATTATTGAAATGGACCCAATGAAGTTTTGTACTGTGAAGATAATGCACTTACTTGAAAAAAAAAATTATACAATAATCTTCCCATTTAAGGCAGGGGTATCTCGTTCAAGTTTATTTATTTATTGGCGGTGGCGGTGCCTATTCCATTTCAGTTGCTTTGACTAATGGTAAGGTGGGAAAATTGGGAAAAGGAATTGATGTTATACTTAGAAAAAGTTCGAGACCACTTAACCACCATCCAACTTAGCTCATTGAATATATATTGGAGGCCGCCAGTGGTATGCGCGTCTTCGTCTTCAAACAATAGAAAAATGCCCACGAGCCATGGTTTCATGGAATCATGATGACCATGAAGCAAAGTGGAGAAGCTTCTAGCAATCCCTCGTTTAATTAGACGATACAAAACCAGCAGCCGCCGTCGTTAAAGACTATTTTTTCCCCTTTTTTAAAAGACTCCTCGTTTCCCCCTTCCCCAATGTGTACTTGATCGGGCATTAGAACTAGGTCTCGCACCCGGAATCTAAAATTCCAGTGTTTAGGCATAAAGAAAGGAAGTAAGAAAGAAGAAAATCCAGCTGAGAATCAGATGCGAAAATAAGTACCCAACAATTCTAATAAACAAAGAGAATAGGTGGGCTTGAAGCCCACGAAGGATTTGCCAAAAGAGGGAGTAGGCGATGGTGGGATGAGTGTGAATGCAATACTGAGAAGAAAGTGGGAGCAAAGGAGAGAGGTCCATGATTTTGTCCATGACTGACGACAGATGCTTGCTTATAGTTACTGATGCTGCGCATAGAGGTGACAGGATAACGTTGGAGTCGAGTCATGCCCCTCTTCCTGGGTTATCTCGGGGCGATTGACATGGACTGTTGCCAAGGACTCGTTTTCTGGATTTTGATACCTGAGAATTTAAAGAATAATCTCCTATGGCCAAGAAATTACTTCTAAATGTTGAGAAGATTTGATCAACGCTTTGGCAAGTCAAACCAAACATGAGAATGGGGTTGCTTGCTCAAGATCATTACTCTAAACAGAGTTCTATTGGGCCTGGCCTGACGGGCACGAAAACCGTCTCCAGCTGCCTCGTCGATGGGCGGGCCTATAACCTTATCAGGCTTCTAGGGTCCATCCATGGCGAGGTCTGTCGTTAAATGTTAGAAGCATGCACGGATCGATGCAAGAAAAGGAAGGGGAGAAGTCCTAAAGAGTAAAAAAAAACTTGTTTAATTTGTTGGTTATGGAGTGGTGTTATGACCAGGGATGAGTTTTAACTAAGCGTGCCACATTCAAGCAATTAACAAGAGTCAATCGCATTAATACATAAAACTAATTTCACAAACCAATCTTTTTCAAGAGATTATTAGATCAAACAAGATGGAATGCCTAGCACCTTCTTGTTGTTTCAATGAATATTGATAATCTAAAATGATATGTCGAGAAAATCAATCAAAACACAAATAAAACAGAAGACTTGGCATTTTGTCGCGACGTCAAGGTAGATTCAATAGTTGTTGATGTGATAGGTTTGCTTATCTTGGTATAATAGAATGAGAATAGTTGTTGATATGATAGGTTTCCTTATCTTGGTATAATAGAATGAGGGTAGGTGACATGCGAATTTTATTTTGACTATTCAGTCCAACTTTTACTTTCTTTTCTTTCTTTTTAAAGTCATCAATTGCTTCTAAGCCATCCCTAGTTGGAATCTGGAACGGAAGGCAAGTCATCCATGCATGAATTAGGGGATTTGCAATGTCACGCTAATAAACATTTCGGCGCGATCCGAAAGTTACGCAGCAATTAGACCGACCTTGCCCTCCCTAATGAACAAAAGTCTAATTGCCATCCTCATCTGGTAATTTCCAATCATTCTACGTCGGCCAACTTCTGTTGACTTGAGGAAGCGAGATCAAGTTCCTTTCCCATATTGCCAACGTGGAAGGAGCAGATTAGATGCAATGACGGCATAAATCGTTTGCTTACGTCAGAGCTGTCGGCTCGGACCTTAGTTTTGTCCTTTTGCTTGTGCGGAGGTTATTTCCCTTCGGTCAAAAAGCATGCATGCATGCAAACGGTATTCGCACTCGCGTTGGACATCTTTCATGCCATTTCTGACCCTTGGACTGAATTAAAGTATGACTATTTATTTGACATATATATATATATATATATATATATATATATATATATATATATAATATATAATATATATACTAAGAATTGGCTAGGGTTCGACTTATTATAAAATCGCACTAGTATGTTTCTAAGTTTATGCACTTCGACGTACGTACTAGACTTGCTAAAATTTATCATGAAAAATTTCACGATTAAAAAAATGGAACTTTGGAAATTTTGATTGACAATAGGTAGGTGCTAGTTCAGAATCTATGTGTTTGAGTAGCGTACCCCGCTTCAGCGATTTTCGGTCAAAATTAGCTTGAATGACTAAATTGACAAATCGTTAAGATGTTTAGAACTAAATTGATAAATCATAAAAAAAATTTAGGATTATCGAAATGTTTAGGACTAAATTATAAAGTTGTTAAAATATTTATGACTAAATTGACGTAATTAAAATATTTAGAGTTGAATTGGTCAATGTATAATAATTTTACTTCCTTTTTCAAACAATTTTCCAAAAGAAATCTAATTAGATATGCTGTACTCCTTGGAGAAGTAAATGAGGACTTCGACATGTGGCCCTCTCGATTGGTGGTGCTTGTCTCACTTCTGAGACAAAAAGGATATGCCACAAAGTTCTGCAACATTAGGATCATAATAAACTACATATGACTAACAAAATTAAAAGCTTTCAGCATAATATGGACACGCAAGGTTAAGAAACTGAACTTAACTCATTAATTCACAAGCTTTGCATATCAGCTGCCAGAGAAGGATGGCTGATGCTGTTCTGCGCCACACAAGCATCGATTATAACATCTGCTATTGCAACGCCAGCAGTTCCTGCTGTCAACAGCACTAGCGCAAGAACAAGGTGCACCTTGTAGAATGATAACACGAGCATGGAGAATACTCCTAGAAAACCTATAACAATTAAAAAAAATAAAATTCGGTCACACAATCACATCCGAAATTCTTCCAGATGTTTCTGCTTTTCATCCTCACACATTAGATCGTATGAGGGCATTTTCTTACATTCCCTCTGTATTTACTTTCTCCAAAGATGCCTCAAACTGGAGGACTTGTGGGATTCGTCATCAGTGGTATCTTTGTCCACAGAATGGGTCCAATGGTTTGTGTCCTCTCGATACCATTTCAAGCCCAAACTTTTATATTTTTTCTCTGAAATTCCACAGTTCATAATCCTTCTCTCCTTTTTGTTGGCTAGGGAGTGTTTGCTCTGCTGACAATACCAGCTGGGCTTGTGCTATTACTAGGAAGTATTCTCGATGAGCCTCATACACCAAATTTTGATTACAGACAGGTGCCACTTCTCAGCATCTCTGTGTTTATGTTCCTGGAGACTATTGAACTAACATTGTGAAGTCGTGCCCAGGTCAGTCAGAAGTTTCTTGATGCTGGAAAGTCCATGTGGACCACTTTGAAAATCCCAGCTGTGTGGAGACCGTGTATATACATGTATTCATCCATCGCACTAAGTTGGAATATTCGCGATGGAATGTTCTATTGGTATACAGATGCCGACGGAGGTCCATCTTTCTCTGAGGTATGGACGAGTTAAGTTTGCTTCTTATGCCAGACTACTTATTTTGAAGGGCAAGAACTAGGAAATGCAATATTGAACCTAGAAGTTTCTGTAAAAATTTTCTGATGATTATCAAGATTTTAGTCATTCTGGTCTCCGAGAGTAGAAATTACCGAGCTAGTAGTTTGCTTCAGCTCAGAGTGTAAACGCTGAATGCCTGTGGGCTGAGCTCTGGGAACCCCAAAGCAATGGCAGCACGCCCAAAGATTGGAACGTGGTAGAAAATGCTAGAATTTCTTTTTTATTGATGTGCTCAAGTGGAAGAATCTTATACAAATTAACACGTATACATTCTCTATGTGGTTGAGATCAACGGACATCTCCATGATCAGAGTGT
Organism: Eucalyptus guilfoylei; assembly: GCA_016097605.1. Taxonomy (NCBI): domain Eukaryota; kingdom Viridiplantae; phylum Streptophyta; class Magnoliopsida; order Myrtales; family Myrtaceae; genus Eucalyptus; species Eucalyptus guilfoylei. Next base: position 35,554,606 of record CM027866.1, on the reverse strand, counting down.
TACGTCTCCAAGCCACATAGTTAGACAAGACAAATCGAGTATCTGTTGGCTTTAAGACAGATGATCATTATAAAAGTTTTGAAATATGAACTCATGCGGCTAAAGTCATTTGAGAGGCTGTTTTTGTTTCCTTATTGTCCCAATTGCTTCCTTGATGACGAAATCCTTGAAGATTGAGATGCATTGTTATGGTAAAAGCTTTGCCTCTGTACGTGTTAAGCTCGAAGCTTTGTCCCTCTGGTATAGAGGGCACTTTCTTTGCGCTGCTCATGTCCATTGACAATATGGGGGTCCTTTTGGCGTCATGGGGAGGCGGCTTACTACTTCACACACTTGGGGTCACTAGAACTCAATTCGGTAATTTATGGTTGGCTATCTTGATCCGTAACATTCTGAGGATTTCTCCGCTTTGTTTGCTGTTCTTGGTTCCCGGCGGGGATCCAAATGCTTCCCTTCTTCCAGAAGAACTGTTAGCTTCAAAAGAGGGAACTGAGACGGTGGAGCCACAGCTCATTGAGTTGGTTTCACTCGTTAATAGCGCTGAAAGTAGATAACATTGGGGGCAAACCAGTAGTTACACCTCACTCTGCATAACCTAGAGCAAAATGCTCCAAAGAAGATTTAGAGGCCGGACAGAGGGGACTTCTTCATCTTAACTGATTTTTGAGTACACCATCCCTTCCTCTGAGGTACATTTTGATCTTGCTCGTCTACATTCGTATTTGCTGAAACTGAGAAACAACCCGGTTCATCAAAATAACGTGTTGGTTCGGAAGAGACAATAGTCGTGTCTCTTGAATTTCTGTCGTTCGGACTCCTGTTCCATCGTAGCTTGTGCATGAAGAAGGCAGGATTTGTCCCCTTGGACTGGACATGGCTTCTGGTATTTCAATGGCCACGGCTCATTTTTCAGGTCAAGCGGGTCCTGACCGGTGATGTGCAAGAATGAAGATTCTATCGATCGTTCGGATCAGGTGGATGAGGAATGGTTCGATTACGGTGCGAGTAGTTGACCATGTCATCGGACAGACAGCTGAGAACAACCCCTCAATTCAGTTGATTTCCTACCATACGACGAAACTGGTGTTTGTATTGTTCATCAATCCTTCTCAATTGTCCTATTAACTCAATACTTTAAATGTTGGGTGTGCCTTGTCTTATTTTATTGCTCATTGATTTGAGACGGGAGGGAAAACATTATTTGATGCACAATTGTAGGATGGGCCATATTTTCTTCCACCAGTTTCTCTAACGATGCTTCTAATTAATGAGTTATAAATTATTGACATCACTCCTAGGCAAACTTTGCTTAATTTAAATCCGGGTAATGCCTATGTTTGTAGCCTACAAATCAGAATAATGATCGGAGAAATACCAATAACCCCAAGATGGAGGAAAATTTGGCCCTTTCACTAATCTAACTTAAAAACTCAACGAGCATCGCCAAGGTCAACAAAACACAAATTTTCCAAATGCTAGATGTATATTTTAAGGGTTCGAGGTTAAACGAAAATCGCCCCTAAATTTTTATTTTTTTTTTGGTAGAAAGGGTAATTAATATAAAGAGGACAGTCAAATATACAAAAGATATAGGCACCAAAAACTTACCCTCAAGAAGAGAAATCAACCTGAGTGGAAGAGTGCCTGAATGTAAAAAACGCAGACTTGGCTAAACCAAAGCCGTCCTAAACAAAAGGAGGCACGGCACCAAAACAGCCGGCAAGACAACAACAAAGGCAGAAAACACACCAAAAGCAACCAAAACCACCCAACAAGGCACGAAAGCGATGGGACCTAGCATCCATCCGGGACAAGGCAGCATCCACAGCATCCCGATAATCAACCAGCCAAATGGGGGTCCCCCGATGAGAAGATAACGGGATCAATATCCCAAGAGCGTTGTAGCCTCCTATTTTTAAGTGAATCCTCCACATTCCTGAAGGACAATGCCTTCTCTTTCACAACTCTTAGAAGATGCTTCTTCATGGCCAAAACAGAAATCGGCTCTCCCCTGAAGAGTATGTTGTTCTTGTTCTTCCAAATGATGTGGCAGATCGCACCGAAGGAAAATCGGGCCATGCACTTGTAAAACTCCTTCCCCAAGAGTAAAGAGATGGCCCAACTCAAGTTGTCCTCCCAAGATCCGTTGCGCCAAGGCAAGTTACACCTAGTCGCCCAAAAGAAGGTAAGAGTAGATGTGATACGACAACTGAAAAAGAGATGGTCAACGGAGTCCGGCAAATCACCCCTAAATTCTTAGGTAGATAAATGGAATTTTTCCTAATTTTTGTTTATTGAAAAATGCATGAATTTGAGTTAAAGATTAAATTTAGCTCCTGTGAAATATGACCTATTGACCCTTAAGGGCAAGAGGTCTCTCTACTTGCGCATGCAAGTGTGAGAGTGAAGTGCTCTATAAAATAATCACGTAAATAAGTAAAGTCAATCATTTTATAATAACGTATTGAATAATTTTATATATTATTTAAACCATTAAATTATGATTGGTGATCCCTTAATTATCAATGACATAATGCTCTCTCTGTAGAAGATATTTAATACGCAAAGGAAAACAAACGTCAACCCACCAACAATACGAAGACGCCAAGGTGAGAGTCATGGCTGTTTGGTGACGCCAACAATAATTCCAACCTGAAAGCACGTGACAGCTTGAATTTGGTTCTCATCTCCTCATCGGCAATGGATATCTCATCTCCTCATCGGCAATGGACCAAACAAGACCTTACAGTCAAATAAGAATCACATATTGTAGGTTGTCCACCTTTGAGGATATTTTTCAAGAAGTCCTACAAATTTAATCTTTAATTTTTCAATTATGTCAATTTACTCATAAATCTTTTAACGATTTGCTAATGTAATCATTCCAGTCAATTTTGATTGGAAATGACTGGAAATTGCTAACGTAAACGTTGATCGTCTTAGAGCAACCAACTTTGATGTCAACAATTTTTAGCACTTTTTTTCAAATTTTTTGAATTTCCTTTCCTTTCCTTTATTTATTTTTCCCCTTTCTTTTCCTTTTTCTCTATGGCCAATAGCTGGCCACAGGTGAGGGTCAAGGAGGGCTGCCCTCACCTGAGTGACTGTCGCCCTTGCTAAATATGGGTGAGGAGTGGCCCCTCGCCCACACTTGCCTGTGGCCAGCGATCACGAACCTCTCCTATGGCCGGCCACTAGCCACAAGGAAAAAGAAAAAGAATAGATGAAAAAAAGGAAGGGAAAAAAAAAAACTTCAAAAATCATTCATGTCAACATCTGCCATACCACATTAGGACAGTCGACGTCTATATTAATGATTTTCAGCCAAAAATGGTCGAAAAGACTATGTGGACAAAACATCAAAATGTTTAAGAATAAATAAACATAATTGAAATATTTAAAACTGAATTGACCACCATATGATAGGTCTAGGATTTTTAGGACAATTTTTCTCGTACTTTATGTTATCAATAAAATATTCCATACAATCCATAATTCCTAAAAATTGAAGTATTATAGTTTTCAAGTTTTTATTATTTGGTGTAATACTGACCATTAACCCTGATTTTTTCATCCATCTGAATTAAAACTCTTATGCATAATCAATTATGATCGCAAAAAATGCATAATAAAAAATGTTGCAGAAAATTCATATGTTTTATGATGATAAATAACATAAGTGAACTAAGTGAGAACTTGAATGTGCAGAATACATTCTCTACATAAATAGATTCATATGTAGATGGTATTAGTAATAGGATGTCTATTAGTGTGAAAGGGCCTTTGCTCTACATAAGGCGAACAAGCTATTAAATTTGAAATATGCCGATGACCGGATGTACCTTGCAAATAGTGGACAAGTTATTGGATGAGGTATAGGGCTTGGCTTTGCGCAAGTCCATGTCTTCTGCCTCTTATAGACTCAAATGAACTGGCTATTAAACTAGTCTTCCTCTTTTTGCTTTCTTGTATGGTGAATAAATTTAGTACGTGTGATCATCAAAGAGGTCAAATGGACCAGTAGAAGGTGAACGAGCTATGAGGATATGAAGGCATCAACAAAGCTTGGATGGACCTTGCCAATGGGAACAAGCTAGAGAACATGTGATCATCGAAGAGTTCAAATGGACATAGTAAGTTGTGAACAATCTACAAAATATAAGGGTGCCATGCTCGGAAGTTCGTATGTATAGAAGAAGAACAAGCTTGGTTATGTGTAAGTTTGGAGGGACCTCCGGGAGAGGGTGTTCTCGCAACTGACGAAGAAGTGGTTTTACGGCGGACCTCTACAGTCTTGGAGACAAGACGTAGGCTCTTTATCAATTTGATTTGAAATAAAATTGGTATTTTACAACCAGTTTCAGGTGATGGAATACACAAAAAGCATACCGGAGAAGACGAGATTAATTACCATATTTGAGTGTGCAATAAAGGATGACATACCGTCTCAAAAGCAGAAGTGTGAGTATCTGAAGTTTAATAAGAGAATGTGATGTGTGATAAGAATCGTTTGAATATATAGAAGTATAGCCAAAATAAAAACAAGAATCACCTTATGGCACTATCATCTCAAGGATGACATACAAATCCAACCTCAACTTGGATCATGTCAACTGTGAGATTAGGGTAGGCTAAGTGGATAGGCGGAACCACTATATATATAATTGTATTTTCTTCCATCTCGTAAACTCATTTGTATTCTGTCAATAGAATATAACTGTTTGTGTATACTCACGATTGTTCTACAGCTTGAGTAAATATTTTTTACACACTGTCTACCACTTAAACTCAAAAGGATTAATAATGTTGTTTGGGTCTAATCTATTTATCAGAGAAAATAGTCCAAAAATGACCCAAGAATATCTCAAAATTCAGGTTCCAGCATAAGAGCTAATGTCGAAGTCATAAGCAAACGACGGAGCTATCTACGAATGGTAGCTTCCCTCAACTGTCTAAGATGCAACAGTCAAGATTAAATTTGAGTGTATTTGGTAGCCATTCTATTCCCAAAAATAATTTTTGTTCATAAATGATATTTTTTTTATTCAGTTTCCTAAACAAGTTTCTAAGCATTTGAAGGCGTTTGATAACCGATCAAAATTTTTATTCCCAAAATAGAAATGTGTTTGGTAAGATTCTTAATTTTTTTTATTTCTTTTAATTTTTAATACTTTAATTATATTTTTCTTTTCTTTTTTCTCTTTTCTCTTTTTTCTTTTTATTTTATCTTCCTCTCCTTCCTTCCTCCTTCTTCACCCTCCTTCCTTGTGACTAGCGACCAACAAGGCGAGGTCCAATGTGCTCGCTAGAGGTTTACTTGGCCACGGCGAGGCTGAGTCTCTCCTCGCAAGAGCCTCGCCGGTGGCCAAGGAAGGCTTGCTTGCCAAATCTAGTGAGGAGAGCCTCATGGTGGCTAGGCGAGCTTGCCGGACCTCACCTAGCCAGAGTCGATAGCGGTAGCAATAGCCAGCAAGCAACAGTGGTTGGTGACCGATTGGGAGGAAGAAGAAGAGAGAAGAAAAAAAAGAAAAGAAAAGGAGAAAAAAAGAAAAACAGATAGGTTTGATTCTAGAGTATTTCTAGGAACGAAGAAGTAATTGTTTTTTACTTTTTGATTATGTTCCATATCTATTATTGGGAAAAAAATTACCAAATGAATTTTTTTTTTGGTTCCCGTGAACAAAATAATAGAGTTCGACACTATTTGGCTAGTTAAAAATAGACCCTTTATGGACCAAAGCAGCATAACTATGAAATTTTCAAAGATTGAATCAGATCAATTTTTATGAGTGCACCAAAGAATTTTCAATTTTAGCTATTGATTGCATATTCCAATGTCGAAGCCATTATTATTTTAGAATCTTATTAATGAGCACTTCCGAAATATATAACATTTATTAAATTTGGAATATTACCGTTTTTAAAGTATTAGTCAGTAGGTATGCATTTAAAACTGTAATTTTTTTTAATCTTTTTGTCAAAAGAAATTTCTATTGATTACCAAAATAATACACTAAAGGATCAATAGGAAATTTCAAAAGTTACCATAACAAGGCAAGCCAGTAAAGTTACAAAACAAATAAAAAACCAGAAATTAAGATGTATCATTAGAGTATGATTGATTGAGATAATCATATCCTTGTCCTTCATAAACAGATCTATGATTGTATTTAAGCAAAATGATCAGCGTGGCTGACTATCGATTCACATGTCGCACACGCCAAGATCTATAATTGTAGTTGCAACTTTGTCTTTTGCTGGAGTGTCCCCAACACCATCACCGTAGGGGACAACGTAAATATGTTGAACAAATTCAAATCTAACACCTATGAAAGCGAGTCCTTTAGATTTAATATTAAAACTGTTGTAAATACCATTGAAACTAGAGGAAAAATACTTATTCATTAAAACTCCTAAATTTAGAAGTATATCGGAGAGAAAAGCTTCCAAAAATAAGAATGGGAGAGCAAAGTTTTCAGATTTAAAATTAGATTAGGAGAGCGAAGAAAAAAATAAGAGGAAATAAATGGAAAAGCAAGTGGTGCCCTGGAAACAATTGTTGGATACCCTGTAATAGATATTCTAACCAATACAAAATTGACTGATGTTTCCTATTCTCCAATAAGATTTCCAAACTCTGATATTATAATTTAATGGCCCCCAGTTAATGCGGATTATCTCAGCACTCAGAAGGTTCCACGTCCATCTCCTGAATTAAATTATTTGAACTTGCTTGAAATTAGGGTTTCCATGATCAAGTCACATCATTATCTGCGTAACGACAGGTCCCGCCTCCGGCACGATTTGTCAAATTTTCAGATTCCTCAATCAGTGTTGTCCCACAACGAGGGGGAGAGAATGAAAAGACGGAAAAGGAATCATCACAGGCTTTGAAATAATTGGTTAAAAAAGAACAATTTCTCATCACTCTATAGATGTTTTCTTTTGAGAGCTTTAAGAGCACGAATGCAGAGGCCTTACAATTTAGAAACCGCAGAACACTCCACGAGCTTCATGAACTGATTAAGTTCAAGTATTTGATTTATGTAAGTAGCCTAATTTGGAGCAGTGTGTATATAATTGACGGAATTTGAGTTTATGACTTTTAGTTCCTTAGTCGAAAATCCTTGATAATCCAATCAACTGCATTAACTAAGAACATTGTTATATTATTTCTAACAAGCATATATTGAGAAAAACAGGTTTCTACGTAAAAACACAAGTAAAGGAAACTAGAAATTATAATTTTTCTCATGAATATTGTCGACCGCTTTGCAGCTAGATGGTAAATATCGACATTTTCCATGTTATATGTGATCAAGTAATTCGAAAATCAAACTATTTCATCCTAAATATGACCCAAAAACTCAAACCCACTCAGTGACATCATTTTTCATATGCTTTATAGTTGGAATTATCCACACAAAAAGAGCATCAACAATATAAATGAGTATACTATACTCTTGAAGCGCCCCATTTGATGGGTTTCGATTCGTATCCCAAAGCTAATCTTTTTCCATTTAAAACGTTTTCCTTCCCCAAAAGCTCCAATTGGACCCACGAATTTTCTTTGCATCTGCTGATCGTGTGTGACTACCATAGCGGCGAACTAGGCCATTCAACTAATGAATGTTTCACTCTCAAGCATAAGATCCAAAACCTCTTGGACACGAAGGCCTTCTCATTTCAAACTGCTCGACCGAACGTCCAGAAGAATCCGCTACCGAAGCATGAGGGTACGGTCAATGCTATCCTGAAACCAGACGTTGAAGTCGAATCGAGTTACCACTCATTTGAGTTGGTGTCCACCATACATGCATCTCGAGACTCACCACCCGCCCCTGAAGTTTCGAATGTTGCCTTTATGATGGGAAGGGTGATAGTTGGGAGTGGTTTTGTTCCTGGTAGTGGCCTTGAAAGAAATGGTCAAGGCATCCGAAACCCCATTGAAGCCCCTCAGAGGTCCCGTGTTGTTGGATTAGGGTACCATGGAAGAGGTGGAGAAAGTTCTGGAGGACGAAGACAGGAAAGGCGGAACCCACCACCTAACCAAGGGCGAGGAAGGCAAAGCCCATTACCCCCGAACATTCGCGAGACATTCCCTGGTCCTCCGATAATGATGCAGGATGAAGCAGAAATAATGGACACCCTGGGGCAGCCAAGCGGAAAATTCGACTATCTGGTGAAGTATACGGCTCCTCCAAGTTTCTACATTAATCCACGCAGCATTGTCCCAGATGGATGGGGGGGCATGGTTGATCCAACACCCCCGGAAACAAAGAACCCCGATGATGCATTAGAAGGAATCACTGGTCTTTTCGATGACGTCTTCATAAGGACCATTAATGAAAGACCTCCGGAGGAGATGGGCTCTAGCCCACAAGAGTAACTCATTTACTGCTTTCTCACATTCCCCCGCGCGGGAATTTTTATCGCTTTCTAGGGCTTGTTTTCAATTTCTTCTTTTTCGCTCTCTTTTTAGGGCTTGAAAATCGCATTTCCATTCAATAAATGTAATTGATTGATGAATATCAATAAAATTACAAGTTTTATTTTGAGGGCATGATGAAGTACACCAAACCAGCCCGGTGATGATATCCAGCCGATAAAAAAAGAAGAAAAATCCAAGGAGAATTCTGAGGCCTGGGCTTCATCATGCTTTCTCGTGTCAAAATGCTTCAAAAATACTTTTCCAATTGCTTTTCAAAAATTTCTTCAAAAAAAAAAACTTTCAAAAAATATGATTTACCCCGTTTGTTTGTTTTTTTTTTTTTTTTGATCCATCAACATTCTGTTTCAGATACGGTCTCATAGCATGCAAAGGTGTGAAGATGATCCAATCCAATTCCAAATTCTGGGGGCAAGTTTGCTCCAAACTACGGCGGCCCGTATGTGGTGACAAAGATACTTCCTGGAGGTGCCCTGATCTTGGCAGAGATGGATGGTCGTGAGTTTTCTACTCCGGTCAATGTTGATACTGTCAAGAAGTATTATCCATGATAGAATTTGCCATGTATTGTCTTGAACTGCAAGTATTTTATGATGAATAAGATGCATCAATCAGTTGAATTGTTCAAATTTGTCATAAGTCTTGCATTTTTCTTCCTTGATGAATTGTGTAAGATAGATTGAATATGTCAAATGGGATACCTTGGAATGATGAAAGGCAAGCCCTATCCCATACACTAATCCTCGGTGAGTTGTGTGGAAAAATTCCATGCCTGCAAGGAAAAGGGTGATCTCGCAAAGGGTATGCTAACCAAGGTGATGAGAGGCAGTTCTTTCCTTTACCCGAAACACTACAGCTATACCCATTGTTTAGCCCTTTGAGCCCATACACGTGAAGAGTTTTTAAATCATCCCCGTCAAGGACCATCCTACATTGAGATGAATGATAGGAATTTTCTTATTCACACTTACTCTTGCATCAATCTTTGAGTATTGCTTTTGCATTGTAACTCGTACGATAATTCGAAGTGCCCTAAGATGATGAAGAGTAGTCATTTCTCTATCCTATACACTTTTATCCATTGCATAGCCCACTTGAGCTTATGGATTCATTTCTTATTAAACCTAGTTGATGATCATCCCCCACACTGGGGCAGGACAAAAACATTCAATTGACGTGAACTAGAATGTCAACAAGAATGGAGACTTTGTACAAGAAAAATAAGTGCAAAAAAATGGGGCATGAAAAAGCAGTGTGCCTGGTAAAAGCAAGGCCAATGCCCAGAAAAGAAAAAAAAAATCAAACTCTTGATATAATGAGCTGTATCCCCAACAAGGTGGTACTGAAAAATTCAAATGTTGTTGCAATCAATGGAGATTTAATGAAAAAATCTTCGATTGTGAAGAAGGAAAATGGTGGAAATGTCAAGATGATCACCAACTTTGACCCCCATAAACACTTTTTGAGCCTGATGATCCTTTCATTTCACAACCCATGAACCAAGCTTACGTTACATCCCTTGCAAAGTCTTTTCAGATTAGGGCACTTGAATTAATGTAAGAGTTCATATGTTTTAAGCATCGCTTGAAGAAGTGCGAGTAAGATAATTTCTGCCTCATTTCGTATGTTTCTTGACTTGTAAACCCCAAGACAATTGCGAAATGTCATTTTTCAAAAGCTTTGACTCAAAGAGTCACATTTGTTAAGCCATTGACCAAGTCGACAGTACGGTCCTTGTTAAAGACCTCTCAGATTGGTAAGATCGTACCACTTGCGAGATTGCTCGAACCCTTGTCTGGCATGACGATGGTGAGATTGAATGATTGTCAAAATCCTGCATCAAAGGTCAGGATGAAACAGTCCTTTTAAAGAGGACGAGTGAAAAGTCCTTTCAGACTGAAGGATCCCCCATTTGACACATCCATGACACTCATGTGTTCAGATTGCAATCTTCCTTTGAAATCCTTTCCATTAGGTAATGCATGATTGATAGAAATCATTACGCATGAACCTTACTTGAATTAGTGCATGTGTTATACATATTGCTTCTCCTACAATCATGTTTTACAGGAAACATATCCCCAATGAACAGAGATGTCACCAGGTAAGTATATCTCTATCCATACTTTAAATACTTGTCGTTGTACAGGTATTTTCCCTTTTGAATACACTAACACTCGATGGAGTTAACCCCAAAGATTTTTTCCCAGATTGCAACGCTGGGCGACCGAAGAATGGTTCGAGTCCTAGCCAAGCAAAATCTCCGTTTAGGCGACCGTAGAATGGTACGGGTCCTAAACAACATTTATTGCTCTAACAGGCGACCGTAGAATGGTACGGGTCCTGAAAAAGCAATTTCCCCATTCAGGCGACCGTAGAATGGTGCGGGTCCTGAAAAATCAATTTTCCGTCAAGGCGACCGTAGAATGGTACGGGTCCTGGAAATGTAACACCAACCACCTCGAACTACTCTATCTTCCTTAAAGGTAAGTTATTCTAGGTTAGTTCATTTATTTGCATTAGCATTTCCATGCATCATACAAATTGCATTAAAAATGGAGTTCATGTTCCAACAAAAAATCATTCATTGCATGTGCATGATCAAAATTTAGGTCTCAATTTATCTTTGAAAGCAACCTCTGCGAGCTCACCTTCAAAGAAAAAAAAATTGCCGACACCTAAATTTTTACATAATTTTTGGGGTTAATTTTTACTAAAAATTAATATTAAAAAAAACACATGGCATATAGTTTAGAAGCATTTTATTTTGTTTTATTTTAGACCGCCGGTGAGGGAAGGATTTTTCACAGATTTCATTAAGATTTTTCACATATACACTGAGGGATGTATTTTTGCGCAAAAAGGAAATTTTTAGGATGGAATATGCGGAAAATGCGAAAAAGAATATTGCATGAGCAAAATTGGAAACGAAATATGCAATAAGGATTCAATATTTCACCCTATAAAAGGTGTGATGAGGTAAGAAAAAGGGGTCGGCAAATTTTGAGAGCAAAATAGGTGAAAGGTTGATTTTTTAGAGGAAAATTTCGAAAAAGAGAGAGTGTACGGCGTCGAGCCGAAAAGAAAAGAAAAAATAAAAATCGGCACTGTTCATCTTCTTCGCGGGTGAACCACTGCCAGCACAGGCGCCGCGCTCGGTCGGCCTCCGCCTGCGACGACCTGACCCCCGAGTCTCCGACTGCCGAAGCTCCGTCTCTCGCCGAGATCCCCTGCTGCTGGGTCTTCCCCGTCGCCGATTCGTCCCGCCGCGCTCCGCCCTGCTCCAGCTGAGACCCGACGCCAACGGATCTGGATCGAGCTCGCCTCTGCTCGTGACCTAGCACCGACTCCCGATCTAGCCGCGGCCGGCGTGAGCTGGTTCCCCGCTCGTGCCGACCCGACGCCCTGCTCCGCTCCGATCCGCCACATCTGAGTTTCCCCCGACGTCGTCGCTCCAGATTCGCTCACCTCTACCCAGATCTGCCTCGCCGGAACGCGACGCCGCCCCGACGCCGCCTTCGCCTCTGCCGTGCTCGAGATCTCCCTACCCGCGACCCCGTACTTCGCCCGCGTCGCCTCGCCTCCGCGGGTCCCTGCCGCCCGGAGTCCAGACGCCACCAGATCCGGCGTCCCGCAGGAACCCCCTCGTCGAAACCCTCGCCGGAGATCCCTCCTCCTCGCCGGACCGGCCACCAGTTTTATTTTTCTTTCTCTTTTTAGAAAAAAAAAGAAAAGAAAAAAAAAAAAAAAAGAGGAAAAAAAGCAAAATTAGGTAATTTTTATTTTTTTTCTTTCTTTTGTTTATTTATCTTCTGTTTTTTTATTATTATTGCTATTTCATATTAATTGTACTTTTAGTGTAGTTATCCCTTTAATGTGAAATTGAAATTGCATGATATGAAATTGCGCTTGAAATTAGTGATTGTCGGATTCGATTTTCGCGAAATCCGATCATAATCACTTAAAAAAAAATCATTAATCCAATCTCGTAGATATTCGATTCGTGATTTATGTGAAAAATGGCCAACCCGATCTTACGCGAAATATGGTTAATCGATTTGGGTATCAATATTGCTTGATTTCTTTGTGGTGTTATTTAAATTAATTTAAAAAAAAAAATCAATCAAGAGATGTAGGTTAGAATTAGGGTTTGCATGTTTAGAATTGAAATTTTATTTTAAATAAAAAATAAAAATCCATTGACTTAGGTTGTTAGTTTTTTTTTAACTTTAGATTGCATGTTTAATTATTAGGCAATTGTTAATTTCGAAAATTAAAAAAAGGAGAAGAAAAGGAAAATTAGGGTTAGGTTTGCTTTTCTTATTTTGCATGTTTATGATAGAGATTTTATTTTGAATCATGAAAAAGAAAACAAAAAGAAGCATATTCTAAATGAATATTAGTTTCATTATTATTCGATTTGCATGTTAAATTTTAATTTCGAAATTAGTAAAAAAACAAAAAAAAACCATCATGCATATATCATATAGGATTATAGCATTTTTTGCACGTCGTTGCATCTTAGGATAAAATTGCATTTAGTTTAATTCTAGATAATATTTTTTGCAAATTTAATATAAGTTTAGGTATTTTCTTAGATAGTTTGCATCTTAGGATTATTTGGGTTAAGACAATATTTTAGTTTAAATTAGGATTTAGTTTAACCTAATTCCTAAAGTAAATTGAATAGGATCTTAATCTAGCTAGGTAATTTCCACATTTTATTTAATTCCGAATTTCATAAAAAAAAATACAAAAATGCCTTAGGTTAAATTAGTTTCATTTATTTAGGATAGAACGCATTCTTTTAGGGAAAAGAAGAATATCATATGCACGTCATTAAGATTAGATTCATTGAGATGCATGCCATCTAATATCTTTGCTAGGCCCATTTAATTAGAAATTACATGTCATTAGAATTAGGTCATTTAGTTAATATCGCATTGCATATTGCATGATTTTCATTAATTAAGTTTAAAAAAATGAAATTGCGTGTTAATTAGAAACCATATCTAGGGTTGTTGATGTGGATTTTAATTTAACATTGCAGATGCTTTCGTTGCTTTGAGGTAAGTTTTTTTTTGCAATTTATTTATTGTTTATCGGGGTGTTAAATTGGTGGATTGCGCACCCGCATGATCACCTCACATGTTAGGAAAATAGATTTAAAATCAATTCAAGCTGCTTGCCAAACATTTTTTTAAAAAAAAAATGGTATCGAAAGGGCATTAGAGAAATCTAGTGTAACCAAGTCCCCGTACCCATAGTCTCTGGTTCGTAGGAGTAAAGTGAACCTCCCATTGCTTTACTTGGGTTTCTAATCGACCCACCAAAAATAGATTAGTGGCGGCTCCTAAATAAAATCCATTTGCATGTTAAGAAATTTGAACTTAAGTTGCGAATTGGTATGGGCTTGGGAGAACCCGAGTTAAGTCTAAGCTTAACAATCCATTAGCCAAACCCTAGGTGGTTCGCACCCGAAAAATTGGTCGCGACAAAGATTGGCAATGAAATAGGAAATTTTCTAGCAGTAGCCAAAGATTTCTTAATGTGGAGGAGGTAGCATTCAAACAAATTTGGCTGAAAAACCAAGAAGATTTTATGTGTACAAAAAACAATTTAAGTCGATTAAGAAAGGAATCTGAGAATAAATCGAGGAGGACACGCCTTAAATACCTCATTCACATGTTATTCTTGAGAAGATTTTACGTGTACGAATAAAAAATTTAAGTTGATAAAGAAAGGAATGCGAGATTAAATTGGGGAGGACACATCTTGAATGCCTCATATCATTGAGAAATGACATATATCACATCGGTACGTTGGGAAGAGGGTCACGAAAGATGCTCAAAATGACCAACGAAATTTCAATAAGAAGAAAAAATTGTAGATGAAGTTTTGAAACATCAGGGGGGAAGAAATAGATGCAACTACTTGAACAATAGTGAGAAATAATTAGTAAAGTAAATACATGGTTTATTCCTGCTATAATTGAGTTCGATCAAGGTGGGACCAAAATAATAAATTCATGTAATAAAAAAATTAAATAAACAAGCAATTCATCGATGGTCATTACAACAAATTAAGAAAATCCATCAAAACGTATAATATTCTCGAAACGATTTAACTTATATATTTCAATTATAATACTCCCTTATCACAGTTGTGCTAAGAAAATTCCAAAAATTTGAGATGATAATTTATATTGTTTCTATATAATACATGGTCGATTGTCCTATAATTGGTGTATCATGTATGTTACTAATCATTTGGAATAACGTAGTTGTCCTATTGCTAGAGGACAATTCCCATGTTTTTCGCAATACTCGTGTATATGAAAAAGTAAACAAAATTCAGTTCCAAACGATACTACATAGAAACATTACTCAATCTTACTCATGCACAGCACGTGTCGCATGCTAGTTAAGAAGGACGTCGAAGGGATTCCATAGAGCACCACTAAATCAAGTATAGTATTAGAGTATGTGATGTACTTTCCTACATATATATTTTCGATGAGTGGGACATTAGTCGTTCGAATGCTAATTTAAGTAAATATAAAGGTAGGCGATACCCATTCCTGTGATCTACCAACCGCTTGGATCTAACTAGAGACAAAAGGAAAAAGCCGCCGCCGACGATGTTACATTCTAAAGTGCACTTTTGACCATCGGATAAGCCTCCTTTTTATTTACAGTGTCAAGGAGAGTTGGACCCTTAGATATACGTCCATCGGGTTCGCGGTTTATCTCCAATCCTTTCCAACATACACTCAACTCATTTAATTCCATTTTCATATGTTTAAATTTCATAGAAAATAATTTAGATTGTTGAGCTGTCGCTTCGGTGACGTCTTCTTCCAGAGGTCTATTCACGATGAGGAATTTTAAAATAGCTCGTCTTTATCTCGGACGCCTAGAATTTTCTAATCGCAACAATCTCCTAACTTAACGTGCGGTAGGGAGCGCAGCTGGGGAGGTCCAAGACTTTCCATACCAAGTACCCAATTTCTTAGGGAACATCCCCATGAAGAAATCTGTGTATTTTGCGCGGAATGCGTAACGTGCTGGAGTTAATGGATTGAAACGTGTCGCTCATTTTCTAGATGGGGCCATCGCGCTCTGTTCGCGGGCCGACGCTTCCATCGGAGTCAATTCCATTTGAACGCGATTTGATCCCCAGGTACGACTGGTGAGATATAATCCAGCTTTGCCTTGACCTTTTCTTGCCCCCAATGGCAGCTTCTGGTTCGCTTCCCCTTCCTTTCCAGAGGTGCTTTTTGAAAAGTAAAACACCGTTGAACAGTAGTTTTGTTCACGATCCTCGTGCCCTAAAACTCACTTTATTATTGTCTTGATCGGACATTTAATGGCGGCCAAAGCATTTTTAAGACCTGACTAGAAAAAATCCCCATATGATATCGAGGGTTATTCGATTAATAAGATTAATAGGGTGTTTCTTGAATTCAAGATTTGTCAACTAAAATTGGGTTTGGCTCCGCCAGAAACTAGAGATTAGTACATAGTCTGAAAAGTTCAAAGTCCAAGTCGATGGTCTAGAAAGCCGTCGCTATACGACGATGACTTAGAGCGATGGCTTATAGGCTTTGCAGCCGTCTCTCGCACGCACATATAATAGAGCCTCACAGGGATGAGAGTCCCTATTCTCTCTCTCTCTCTCTCTCTCTCTCTCTCTGCAAGATAGGAATCAATCGTCCCGCCATTTTCGCCTCTAACTTTATCAGACTTTTGTTTGGATCTTTGCAGATCTTGCACAGTTCTTCCATCAGTTCTTGGTCAATTCTTGCACAAATTCTTCTCTTTCCTTTTTGTTTTTTGGTGGTGGGGGGGCGCCGGGCGCCGAGCATTCAGTTATGGTTCGCATTTCCGATTTCTTCGATCTGATTATATGTCTCTTGATGGTAACCGTAGCTGTGGTGTCCGTCTATACCGATCTGTCATAAAGCTTATTAGTTACAAGATTTAATTTGTTCCCCGCACGTTACACCAACATTCATTCATTCATTCTTCGAACCGTACCGAACCCTCCTTTTTCTCCAATTGGTCCGTTTGTCGGGCAAGGACCATACACAGATCTCATATTCTTTCTTATTTATATCTTTGCATATGATTTTCAATTTCATCCACCAACATCAAGGCTGTAAATAATACTCTCCGTTCTTAAATTCTGCAATTCTGGTTACAATCGGAGCAGTTCTTTTCCCTCGAGGGCAGCATTTCTTGCGTCGAAAGGAAAGCTCCTCTTTGAATCTACACTAAAGAAACCTCCTTTTCCCCATCAGAATAAACAAAACTTGATGGGACCCAACTCCTTTCTTTGTGTCTTCCACACGGTTTCTTCGAGATAGCTCAGAAGCCACTTAAACGACAACATTAAAGCCCACATTCGCAAAAAAGGGCGAGAAAGAACAGTTCAAGAAAACCCGCAGGGCTTCTCTCTCTCTCTCTCTCTCCGGATCTGCAAAGATAATGAAGAGTCAACAGAACCAAAATCTGCCGACTTCGATGTTCAAGCCCTTCTATTCACACCTCCTGTTCACCAACGCTCTCTCCTGCATCATCATCTTCGGGTGCGGCTTAACCCTAGGAATAGTCCTCACTTTCCATCTCCAGAACCTGTCCTTCAACCTCGACTTCACCCGGCTCGACTTCTCGCCGACGCAGTCGCTACAGCCGCCGCCGCCGGCCCCTCAGCCAGCCCCACCGGCCAGCCGTGTGGGGCTGGCGGAGTATCTGAAACCGGCGCCAGTCACGCACGACATGGAGGACGATGAGCTGCTGTGGAGGGCGTCGATGAGCCCGCGGATTCCCGAGTACCCGTTCGAGAGGACGCCGAAGGTCGCGTTCCTGTTCTTGGCCAAGGGTCCTGTTCCATTGGCTCCTCTGTGGGAGAAATTCTTCAAGGGGCATGAAGGGCTGTACTCGGTGTACGTGCACTCGAACCCGCCGTGGAACGAGACGGAGCCGGAAGACTCGGTGTTTCACGGCAGAAGAATTCCCAGTAAGGTCAGTACCGTTAGTCAACTTCGCATATAATAATTTTTCTGGCAATAATTCTAGCCGTATATCTTTTTCGTCATTTGTCAAGTTACAGACACCTCTCTTTTGGAGCTTTTAGGCCGCAATTATTTTGAGAGAAACAGTAATTTTGTTTCGTCTGCTTTTGCTTTCGGTGGATATGATTTAGATTGACAAAGAAAATGCATGTCTTCATATCCATTCCTTTTTTTTTTTTTTGTGTGTGTGTGTCTAATGTAGATATATTACAAACGACAGTAGTCTGTTCGAGTTGCATAAGGTTGCAGCATATCTTTTTCCTAGTGTCCGGTCATATGCTTTGGCATTACATGCATGTTTGCTTGGCAGAAAACTAAAGATGAAGTAAAAAATAACAAGTGCATAGAGATGCCGAGTTACGAAATTGTTTAGCGTCTTTACACTAGAGTTAATTGAAGCCGACCTGACTTATTGTGAGGTCAAAATTCCATAAAGTTGTTTGTTATTGTTGTCATCGTCAACGTCATATATAGCAAGTGTGACGAGGTTTCTTCAACTGAGGCCATATTCATTAGCCATCGTCAACGTCATATATAGCAAGTGTGACGAGGTTTCTTCAACTGAGGCCATATTCATTAGCCGCGCCGTGGCCGCCCTAACCCTCGAGCCGGGAGCAAAGATAATTCAATTAGGTCCTCATGCGCGTCCTCTTCGCCGGAAGACAAGAGATTGACGGCAACATGATGATTTTCTTACGAACAGTTTTGAATGTTGGATGCGTTTGGAAGGCGAAGGGTTTCTACATGGAAAGAAACCGCCACCCCCTTTGCCTAACGCAATCAATGCATGGGCACTCTTCCCTATAGGAATGGAGCCTTCGTCACATTAACTAGTCAATAAGAACGGAATTCCAAGAAAAATTGGGTTCATCTGGAGCTTCTTCATTTAGATTGCGTTTGGTACAAGCGCATTGAAGAAGACGATAGGTGATCTCGAATTCGGTTAGATGTCGGGCTTTTCATCACATGGATATTGGTTTTGCGAAATTCAATACATTGGGCCCAATTCCAGCTAAATCCAAGAGGGTCCATCTATTGCTCCCGGTGGTTCCACCATTCCCATCTTGATCTTATTGCGTGTGATCTCATGACATGACCTGTTTGAGTTTTCTGTCGGTCCATTCTTGAATTTGCTTTACAGAAATGATTAGAAAGAGCTACATAACAATACAAGTTGTTCACCGACACCGATGATAAACTCAGCTGCCTGTCGGTCCACAGGCAAGAACTTACTCTGTAGGATTAATTCAGAAATTTTATTGAGTGAAGCCCTTTATAAGTTCATATGTACTTTATAAAATATGATTGGTTTTGTCATCACATTTTTTATAGATTGAGCCTGCCCATTTTTTTAAAGTCTTTGTATAATGTGTCAATTGTCCTCACAAAATGCAGGAAGTTTCGTGGGGAAACGTCAACATGATCGAGGCTGAGCGGCGCCTCCTCGCGAACGCCCTCCTCGACGTTGCGAATGAGCGCTTCGTCCTGGTCTCCGAGACTTGCATCCCGCTCTTCAACTTCTCCACCGTCTACTCCTACCTCGTCAACTCCACCCAAACCTTCGTCCAGGCCTACGACCTGCCAGGCCCCGTCGGCCGCGGCCGCTACAGCTCCGGGATGTCCTCGCACATCAAGATCCACCACTGGCGGAAGGGGGCGCAGTGGTTCGAGATGGACCGGAGGCTCGCCATCGAGGTGGTGTCCGACCGGACCTACTTCCCTCTGTTCCAGAGGCACTGCCGGCACAACTGCTACGCCGACGAGCACTACCTGCCAACCCTCGTGAACATGAAGTTCGGGGCGAGCAACTCGAACCGGACGCTGACCTGGGTGGACTGGTCGAAGGGCGGTCCCCACCCGAACCGGTTCGTGAGGAACGAGATCACCGTCGAGTTCCTGGAGCGGCTGAGGGACGGGTACGGGACGCGGTGCGAGTACAACGGGAAGGCGACGAGCGTGTGCTACTTGTTCGCGAGGAAGTTCTTGCCCAGCTCCTTGGATCGGCTGTTGAGGTTTGCGCCCAAGGTGATGCACTTCAATTAGGTGGATCATCTCCCAAGAAAATAAGAAGGAAAAAAAAAAGGAGCGAAAGAATCAATTCATCTTTCGTTCATATTCTTTTCTCTGGCAATGATACATAGGGTAAAGGATCTAGTTCTAGTTGACCTTGCCAAAGTTTTACCATTTTTTTCCTCACTATAATTACATTTTGAAACATTGTACAACATTGTACACCATCGACCATGTATAGAACGAAGAGGTTCGCACGTGACAATCAAGTTTTCTGCCAAATTGATGCGCCGCGTATGCTTCAAATTCTCTTTTATGTACGTATAGTTAGGAAATATTTCAATTTTCAAAGGACAGTACTATTTCCACCTTACATGATTAAATCCACCCAATATTCACCAAGAAGACAAAATTACCCTCTATATTTACTTGTGACTTAAATTGATGGTCCCAAATTTAGTTACTTTCCTTATATATGTGGGATCTACCCACCATTAGCTAAGAATTTCATTTGTTTAGTTTTGCTTATTCTAGATTTTCCATATACAGTAAAGGCATGATGTCTTTTTTTATTGTAAGATATTACTTCCATAAAAATTGTTTTGTTGAAAAATGAATTTTCCTAAAAATACTACTTCTTTCCTACACCGTCAATTAAATTTATGGATAAATTTTTAAGTAGATAAAATTTAATTAAAACAAAAAAAAAACATTGCATAAAGTAAGAATTTTTTAAAATAAATGCAAATGAAATTTCATTATTTTGGATTGATGAAAATTAATGTCATGCATGAACCATTTACAAAAAAATATCAAGATACCTCGTTGTTCATAATGTTTTTAGTATATTCCTATATATTCCTCTAATTTATTACATCCTCTATATAAAAATATCTCACCAATATATTAAGGAAAAAATATAAATAATTTGATTTAGTAAATAAAGAGACTTGATATATATTTTAGACTAATGACATTTATAATAAGTTTTTCAAGAAAGTGAGTTTTTGATATAAAAGGGACAAAAAATAGGGAGGTTGTTATAAGATCAATGATGAAGGAGAGACTTTCAGTTTTATACTATATAAAAAATGTTTTTTTCATTACTATTAGCAAGATAATTTTACAAGGAGCTTGTAAAACGTTATAGGAATATTTGAGATATCACTTCTCTTTAATATACATGGTAATTATTTTAAAATAAAAATAGAAAAAAAGTAGTGTGGCCATTTCCTAAAAATGCAATTGAAGATGAATGGTAGTTTTCTCTTTTCAGTACAAATGGGAGTGGATTTAGTCATTTAGAGGTGGAAAATATCGTTGCCCTCTTCAAAATACTGATTATATGTAACACAACTATCTTTTTGGTGCGCAGCGGTTCCCATCGTGCAAGACCACACCATCCGAAGGTGGGTTTTTTGTCCCAGATCGATTCTTTTTTATTTTTTAATGTCTGATGTTAATGCGATCGTTTGTAGGCCCACGTAATTGAGCCCATATCCTAAGCTTGCTAAAGGCCAGCCCAACAGCAGCTGACTTGGTAATGGACTTCGTGCTATGGTTACATGGACGAAAGAATAAGCTTTTATTAGACTGGACATGTCAGAGTCCAAATCGTGGACGGAATTAAAATTGGACCTAAAGTTGATACTTTTTTTTTTTTAAAAGGAAAGTTCCAAATAAGTACTTTAAGTGTAATAATTTTCTCAAATAAATGCTCGTATTGGTAGAGCCTAAAGTATTATTATATTTTTAAATAAGGATCTGAAGTAAAATCTATTTTAAATAAGAGTTTGAAATGACTATATTAGTTTCAAATAAAGGGTTGGCTTTCTAGTTAGTCAATGGTATTTTCATCATTTACCTTTTTTGAATTTTTCTTTTTCCTCCTTTTTTTTGGTTATCTTCTTTTTCCCTGGCCACTAACAATGCTTGGAGAGGGCTGGGCAAGGCAACCCTCGCCCTAGGTGAGGCTGCCTTGTTGGCCATAGGCGAGGTCGGCCCTTGTCTAGTGGCTAGCAAGGTTGTTGAGGCCTCACTAGCCCTCATTGGAAGGAAAAGAAGAGAAAAGAAAAAAAAAGAAAAAAGAAAAAAAATTTAAAATAAAATGGTCTTTTAACAAAAATACCCTTTACTTGATCGGAATATATAGCCGGTTAGCAATTAGCGAGGTTAATCCCTTATTTGAAATTGCCATAGTTACTTTAGATCATAATTTGAAATTGATATAATTACTTTAAGTCCTTACATAAAATTTATTTTAGATTCTTATTTGAGAATATAATGATACTTTAAGCCTTTATTTGAAATTTTCTCTAAAAGAAATTAGACTGTTTTTTCATGAGGGGATGAAAACAAGTGAATACTAAAATAATTGATCATCCCTCGAAATTGAAATTTGAAAGGAAAAACTTGCTTTTCCAACAGGAAAACTACTCAAGGAAAAATGAAAACATGCTAAATAGCTGATTGCAACCATGAGTAAAAGAGCTGTTCACGATCATCCTCAAACTACTTGTCATGATAAAACAGTGCAGCAAAATTGTCAGAAACGATCGCGATGAAGACCACTTCATTAAGCACAAATGATTCTCAATCCCTCCTCATCATGAACAAATGAAAAGATGGAAAAAAGAAAGAGAAAAAAGAGGAAAAAAGAAAAAGCAGATGATGCCTTGGTAATTACAGGACTACAGTGGAGTTCCACGAAATCGAATGAAAGTATTTCTGGTAAAGATCGGATCACTGGCTTGTCCCGCACGTGCCTTCCGACATTGACGGCGAGTCGGAGACGGACTCGAGGTTGTCGTGGCACGGGGAGGAAGACTCCTCGTCGGCCCCGCGGATCTCCTCAATCATCCGGACCACATAGCCCATCCTCGGCCGCTGGTCGGGGGAGGCGCAGGTGCAGGCCATCGCAATCTGGAGCAGCCCCACCATCTCCTCCTCGATGTCCTTGTACCTCATCAGCTCCAGATCGAACACTTCTGCCGTCCACTCCTCCCTCACTACCGACTGGACCCACCGTGGGAGGTCCAGGACACCGCCCCCGGCCCCACTGCCATACTCAGCCCCGCTCCCGTGGTCTGGCACGGACGGGCACTTCCCAGTCAGCAGCTCCAGGAGGACGACCCCGAACGAGTACACATCCGACTTCTGTGTGATCTTCGCGACACTGCCGCTGCCACGGTTGCCATCTGCCACCTCAGGCGCGCGGTAGCCATTGGGCCGGGGAGAAGCGGCAGGAGAGGCGAAGATGGAGAGGCCGTAGTCCGAGACGCGGGCGTTCCCGGCGTGGTCAATGAGGATGTTGGTGGACTTGACGTTGCCATGGACAAGCTTAAGGGACTTGCACGAGCTGTGGATGAAGGCCAGGCCACGGGCCGCCCCCACCGCGAGCTTGAGGCGGGTGGTCCAGTCCAGCGGCGTCCTGCCTACACCCCGGTTGCCTGCATAACCAGAAAAAATCAATCACCTGTTCTGCAACCAACCCACGTTACTTCGGTACTTTCTCGCATCAAATCAATCCATTTGCAAGAACATTCTACAGTAAAAAGACAAGATTCCCATCATATTTAATTTGCAAACGATAAAGGGTTCGATCGATTTCATCGGGAATTCGCGTCGAAACAGTGCCGACATGCTAATCCAGGTTTTAGCTTTAATCCAAGCGGATGTCCTCAAAAGCGAAGGGAAGGAAGATTCGGTCTGATCATTACGCAAGGGTGCTTCACGGAAGATTTTAACATCAAGAACGGGGGATCTTTAAAGAGGCCGCACGATGCTGCCACGCGATTTGAATAATAAAGAACAAAGTGGAACATAGAGTCGGGTCAGAGGTAATGATGGCGATGACAAGAAAGTGCCCGGGCGAGGGCCCACAGGAGCACGCACTTTCGGAAATACTTCAGCTGGAAAGAAGAGGCGAGACGAATAAATTATTCGCAAGGAAAAGGAAAAGAGAGAGAGAGGGAGAGAGCAGGAAAAAAATGAGAACAACGTTCGGAGAAAAAGAACACGAAACATTCAAAATACGATTTGATAAAGAAAAAAGAGGAAAAATGACATGATACTATAACTCTAAACTTTTAATACGTTTAATATGATTTTTGAATTATAACTCAATTGTAATATAATCCTTCAATTTACATGTTCAACTTTGTCTCTAGACTATATGAAAATATTCAGTATTTATCTCTGGAAATATTGAATATTGTTATATAGTTCAAGAATTAGAATCAACAGGTATAAAAAATTACACATATGATCAAATTGTCGAGACTGAGGATCATATTCCGTGTTAAGCCACAATTCCGACATCATTTGTCGTTATCTCGAGATAAAAAAAGGGTAATTATGCAGCTAAATAAAGCCATCCTCTTTCCTAGGAAAATAAAACCACGTCGCAGAGGGGCGGGCCCCCACCTGGTTGTACTGAAAAATCGACAAACAAAGACAAGTGTTTCGGCTCCCTGTTCACCGATGGTAATTAAAGTCGCAGGTTTTCCCTGTCATCTTCCATGACTGTCCCCCCCTTCCCTCCCCTCCCCTCGTCCGTAGTAATGCCCCACCTCGGCCTCTGGTACTATCGGCGGACCCACACCACCAGACCGGACCGTCCCCCGGAAAACAAAGATCGACAATAATCAAAATCCCTTTGTCCCCCCCTCTGTCCTTTTTCCCTACACGCTACTACAAACGCTCGAGCTTTAAGTTCGAAAAAGGAAGATGCGAGGCGCACGAAACTCCAGTCGATCTCGGCATTGAAGGCCGACTCACGTAATGTGCCGTTTGGCAATTTATGGAGCGTGTGTGCTACTGTTCACCAAAAATGGTCGCGAGCTATCTCGAGTTGACAACAGGAAATAGGATCGAGTCGGATCGACTTGAACATCGATGCAGGTTTTCTAGGACTAAAACATAGCAAGAAAATAAAAGGGTTTTGAGAAAGCGAACGGGCGTACCGTGGAGGAGCCAGAACAAGCTCCCGTTCGCCATGTAGTCGTAGACCAGCAGCTTCTCCTCCCGCGCGAAGTAGTAAGCCCGCAGGCTGACCACGTTGGGGTGGCTCAGCCGCCCCAGCACCTCCATGTGCTGCTCGAACTCCCGCCTCCCCCCGACGCTCGCGTCCTTCAGCCGCTTCACCGCCACCACGTTCCCGTCGTCCAGCACCGCCTTGTACGCCGTCCCGAACCCGCCCTTCCCCAGCATCTCCGCCGACGCCCGCAGCAGGTCCTCCAGCTCGAACCGCTTCACCCCCTCGAAGAACACCATCCTCCCTCTCTCGTACCCGCCGGGGTTGTTGGCTGCCGCGGCGGCGGCGGCGGCCGCGGCCGGGTACGGGCTTGACGAGTACACGATCTTCTCGCTCTCCAGGAGCTTCGAGTTCTTCTTCTCGCCGACGTAGCTCCTCCAGAAGTAGCAGTAGAGCAGGAGAGAGATTGCCGCGAGCACTAGGGCGTCGCCGACTATGATGGCGATCAGGGCCGCGGGCTTGATGTGGGACGCGCCGCCGGAGTGGCGAGCGCTCGACGAGGCCGCGGCCGGCGTCGTGGTCACGGGCATGGAGCTCGGGGATGAGGCCACGGTGTTGGGCTTCGCGCTCGGGCTCAACGGGGAAGCGATGGCCCCGCCGGATCCGGGTCGAGTCGGGTCGCCGGCGGCGGCATCGCATTTCTTCAGTGCGTACCCACACAGAGCCGTGTTCTCTGCAAATGCGGACTCGGGGAACCTCGACAGCGACTTGGGCACTTCGCCGGCGAGCCTGTTGCGGGAGATGTTGAACTCCTGGAGGTTCGGGAGGTCCAGCCCCGAAATGGGGCCCGAGAAGCCGTTCCCCTCGAGCCTCAGGGTCAGCAGGTGGGTCAACCCGTTGAGCGCCGCCGGGACCTGGCCCGAGAAGTTGTTGAACGACAGATCGAGCCGGTAGAGCCTCGAGAGGGACGGCACGGAGGCCGGGAACTCGCCGGAGAAGCCGTTGTGGGAGAGGAAGAGGAGCTTCAGGGTCGTGAGGTTGGACAGATCCGGGACCCGGCCGGAGAAGCCGTTGCGCTTGAGGCTGAGGACGCGGAGCTGGGAGAGGGAGGCGAGGGGCTGGACGGAGCCGCGGAGGCCGAGGCCCTCGAGGACGAGGCGGGAGACGCGGCCGTGGAGGCAGGAGACGCCGACCCAGGAGCAGACGTCGGCGGAGGAGTTCCAGTTGGGGAGCTTGTCGCCGCCGGCGTCGGAGGCGGCTCTGAAGGCCAGGAGGGGCTCGGCGT
Source organism: Eucalyptus guilfoylei (assembly GCA_016097605.1). NCBI lineage: Eukaryota > Viridiplantae > Streptophyta > Magnoliopsida > Myrtales > Myrtaceae > Eucalyptus > Eucalyptus guilfoylei. The sequence goes on along the minus strand of CM027866.1, from coordinate 35,528,811 downwards.
CCGGGTTGGCGGTGGAAGGTTGGAGGGAAGAGAAGTGGAGGAGGAGGAGGAGGAGGAGGAGGGAGACGAGCTTCTTCAGGCGAAGAGGCGGCGACATTGTGGTACTGCGGCGGAAGAGGTGTCAGATAGAGAGAGAGAGAGAGAGAGAGTGGTGTGAAGTGAGGGAAGTGAGTGAGGACTGACTGAGAAGGGAGTAGTAGGTTTTGCTTCTCTGCTCTCCGCAATGCAAACTTCGAGGAGGAGAGAGAAAAGGGGTTGGGGCACGAGTGTAAATTGAGGCCCAAGGTGGAGGGTGGAATGGGAAACCCGCGCTGGGCGACATTGTGACCATGTGATTGAAAAGAAGACATTACGTTAATAATATTAATAAAATAGTTAATGCCACGAAAAAATTCTAAATCGGCACATTTGTGATAATTTTACTCTAAATTCAGTATACTTACAACATAATTATTCTCTATTAGTTTCTGTTAAATTTTACTATCAAATTACTAAGTTGAATGACCTACAATAATTGACGGATGTACTAGTTTGGAGTTTTACTTTAGTTTGTAATTATTTTTTTGTATTAATTTAATTTAACAAATACTAACGAATGTAGCAATTTGGGTTTTTAGTAGTAAAAATATTAATTTGTAATGCATCGGGTTTGAGGTTTTTTGTGATTAAAAAAAATTAGTTTAAGGTAATTTTTTCATAATTGTATCATTTTGGGGTTTTTCATAATATTAATTTTTGGTGGTAGTTTTTAATTTATTGTGAAAATAAAAATCAAATAATAAATAATTATAAATTATTATGGGATATATTTCTTTGAGAATTTGTGACTTATAATAAGTTATAATTCTCACATTAATTCAAAGACCGTTATGCTAGCAAAACTCTATTTTTTATGTGCGGCCTTAACTGTCATTGATTTAAAGATTATAAATACTTGTCTCAAATCAATAGTTTCCAAGTCCGTAAATTGAATGTGGCTTTTGGCCTAAAATGCTCTCGTTTAGGGACCCAACTCAGATTTAACCCAATAAAAAACGGAGACGATTGTTGACTTAGAGTCTGAACGGGAGTGTTCGGTATGTAAAAACAAAGCCTAAATCTTTAGCTGATAGGGTTTGTCTTATTATATTTGGAAGGAAGCATTAAGCACTAAATTAATTGGTTCTTGCACAATTACAGAGATGGACTTTTGTTTTTGCCGCATCGCGCAATGCCAGGAAATTCGCGAATTACTATGAGATTCCTTGAGCGCACTTCAAAACTCGAATTGAGAGTGGGAGCATAAAAAATGGCTTTGACTTGAAAGAGAGCTCTTGTTTATTCCCATTCGTCGTTTTTCTTTTTTTAAAAAGAAAATGGCAATCAGCGCTCAAGTTTGGCGCGGGAGAACTCTTCGTGGTAACATGTGAGGAGTACATACAGGAGCACGTATCTTTGACGAGTACTTTAGGATCACTGATTAAGCATAGATAAATAAGGAATTTTTAAGACATTGAGCTCAATCTTGATTAAATGAAATCTTTAGATGAAACAACATATCTCGCAAATATGCTTGATAAATGGATTAGGCCTATTCAACTTGATAGTTCATATAACACTCTGTTATAAACTATATCGGTCTCATATAATTGACGTTGAATTAACTCCAACCGAAGTCATAACTCTTTTGGAGAAACACTTTCACCCCAAAATATGAAAGGCCTTCACAGAAACAACAAGGTAGTTTATATATATATTCAAAAAGGGGAGGGGAGTTGGGGGGGGGGAGGGCTTGCAAGGCCTCAACAATTCCCTTTAGCATTTCCACAACTTGTGGCATAGAGGGTTGAGCTCTCGGATCGATCTGAATGAACCATAAGCTTATTACAATGATTTTCTTCGTAGTTCCTTCGTCCTCATTATTGGTCGTCCCATCTAGCTCAAGCTCTTCTCAAAGCTTTAGGTATTGCTGGACCCAATGAGGGAAGTATGTTCGCTGGTTCGATCTACTGTGCCTTTATCTTTTTCCTCTTGCCAACCATCTCCAAAACTATCATGCTACAACTATAGACATCCAATTTCTAAGAAACTCTCCAATGTTCCTTATGATCAACACATGTCTGCCTGTGCACCGCACACCCAACATCCACACAATGCTCTCTTCTTTTGGGCATATTTTGGCAAGATCACAAGTTGGAAACCTTGGGACAATAGTTTCCATTTCAGAGAATGGTGTGACACTATATGCCGAATTGCAAGATCCTCATGTTGCAGCCTTAATGCAAGTACCCTAGCCTGTGAGTATGTTTGAAAGAAATTTTGTATACTGTATGCAAACTAAAACTATGGTTCTACCTCCGAAGTGTTACTCCCACCGAATATAAACTTTTTGAGGGATCCATTGGGCATGAACACATAAACCAAAGCTCTTCCGATTCCTTCAAAACAAAATCCCAAGAGGTTGACAACATTGCCATGAGTAGTCTTGCTCATGCTCGCAACTTCATCAAACTTCCACATCCCCTTTCTGCCCCTTTAGAAGCTTCATCGCCACAAGTTGACCAAGAGCTTGCCTTTGTACATGCAGCCATGGCCTCCGGCCTCCCTGGCTAGCTTTTCTTTGAAAGATTCCGTTATCCTCTTGATGTCTTGTAGGTGTATCTTCTCAAAGAGACAGCATCCCTCGATTTTCATTTTGCCATCGAAACATTCACTCCTCTGCTTCATCAAAGCCCTAAATTTTTTTAATCATCAGTGTCTTCCTAAAGGAATGCATAACAATGAGGGCGATCCCAATGCCAGCTCCTGATGCAGCTATTGCTGCAAAAAAAAAACAATATTTTCGAACAGCAAGCTCCAAGTTTTGCCGCTAGGATACAAAGCCTTATCAAATGAACGTTCCAAATGAAGTTGTGATGAAACCAGTAAAAGAGTGCTTCCTACAGTGCAGTAGATCGGGCAAGATGGATAAAAAAGTTTAGTTGAATGGAGCTTTGGGGTTGAGCCGCATCTCCGAAGGCTCCATCCCTCCTTCCCTTAACGTTAATCAGACATATTACTTCACATTAATCAGAAAAATAACTAGCCATCTCATTTAATTTGTTTTAATTTGGCCGTAAACTGATATAAACTCACCTTTTAAGAATTTTAGTTTGGTTTTTGCTTTATTTCTTATAACAAAAATCTAGTTTAATCTAAGGTTTTGTACTTCAGAAGAGGAAGGGGTCGCTAATATACGATAGATTTGCTTCAGCAGTGAGTCATGAGTCCTAAAAGACAAGGGGAATCTTAAAAGCCGTTGTCCTAAAAACAAACTAGGTGATCTCCAAGCCTTTGTTCCCGACATCACTAATACCAGCATCATAGTCACGGACCTCCAAAGGAGGTAGTAGAACTAGAGTTTCGAAATCGGGACAGGACGCTGAAACTGCAGTTCTAGCATACTGGGTATGCAAAGTCGCCATCTCGAGAGGCGGGACAAGAGAACAAATAAAGTCGAGGGATCGATGAGTCGCATTCCTGGAATAACGTGGAATTGAGGTCACTGGGAGTGTAGTTCGAGGGACTGAAGTCAAATGTGGTCGCAGAATATGTTGGAAGAGGTATCTTTTCTGATCATCCATCCGTCCATGCGACCTCAAGGATCGACGTGCTCCCTATTCATGCGGATCACCTGATATTCCTTGGACACCGGGGACAGGGTCAGGTTATATCCATCACAGTTGAGCTCATAGCCTGGATACGCATGGTAACTCGGACTAAGACTATCATCATCACATAGATTGTACATGTAACACCCGCCAGTTCGACGAGTCTCTTGAGTTCATTACAAATATATCTGGTTACTCGGTTCCATCAGAATTTAAAACACGGGCAATTGACCCAGGAAGACTCATAATAGACCAGCAAAGTGAAGAATGATGGCTGAATCCATGGCCTCCTGTACGTTCTGATTTCTTAAACTTGTTAGTCGTCCTAGAATTGGCTGTTCAATACATTGACAACTGACCTAAGTGTTCTTGCCAATCACGACAATGATAATCTTGATTGAATTGCAAGGCTATCAGAGAATGATGTATAGGAATTACGATCGAAATCGAACAATGACCAGTTCTTACCATTCTCTTTTGATCGCCAAGTGGATTACAAAACCGATTCAGATTAATGTATTGTGAATGGAAGCATCCTATTGTGTCACTCCATTCATTCTCAATGAAATTACCAGCGGTGTAAACAAAGGAAGGAAATTCTCTAGGAAAGTATCTCAGACAAATTCATACAGTTGTTGAAGTAGCACCAAATTGCAGAAGCGAACTGTTGTCTGTAGTTGCTACGGGGAATCTTGACGAGGGGGATGACAAGGTTGGCTTGGGGGGGATTGGCAAGGCCTCGACACTTCCTTTTAGCATCTCCACGACTTGAGTCATTGCTGGTCGATCTCTCGGATCAATCTGTATGCACCACAAACTGATTATGATCATCTTCTTCGCAATTCCTTCGTCTTCCCCATTCGTGATACCACGCAACCCAAGTTCTTCCTGAAGTCCAAGGCGTTGATGAATCCAATGAGGAAAATATATTTCGCTAGTATGGTCCACCTCAACTTCAATGTTTTTTCTCCCACTGACCATTTCCATAACCATCATGCCATAACTATAGACATCTGATTTGTGAGAAACCCCTCCAATGTTCCTTATGACCAATTCAGGGGCAATGTAGCCTGCAGTGCCACGTGCACCCAACATCGACACGATACTCCCTTCTCTAGGACATATTTTGGCAAGACCAAAGTCGGATATCTTCGGACAATAATTCCGATCGAGAAGAATGTTGTGAGGCTTTATATCAAAATGCAAGATCCTAGCGTTACAACCTCGATGCAGGTATGCTAGCCCTTGTGCTATGCCTAAGGAGATGTTGTACAATGTCTCCCAACTCAATTGTCGATTTGACTTTGAAGCGCCGCTTTTGAATATGAACTTTTCCAATGATCCGTTGGGCATGAACTCATAAACTAAAGCTCTTTTGCTCCCCTCAAAGCAAAAGCCTAGAAGGCTGACTATATTGACATGAGATGTCCTGCTTATGCTTGCAACTTCATTGATAAACTCTTCCCCGTCACCTTTCAAATTCTTTAGAAGCTTCACGGCCACAAGTTGACCATCTCGAAGCTTGCCTTTGTACACATAACCATAACCTCCTTGACCCAACTTTTCCTGGAAAGAATTGGTCATCCTCTTGATATCTCTGTAGGTATATCTCCTCGAAGAGATTAGTCCCTCAATTTGCTGTGCAGCCACAGAATGTTCTCTCTTTCCCATCATCATAGCCATATGTTTCCTTATCAGCGGTTTCTCCCTCAGGGAATAGACTACAAGAATGACAATTGCAATCCCAACTCCTGATGCAGCTGATTAGAGAAAAGCAAAAGATTCGTGTGCAACAATTTCAGTCCATCATTCTACTAGTCTAAGGTCCTAATGATAGAAAAGCAAAACTTTATCAGGGTTTCCAAGCGGTGAACTTCTATATGAGACAAAATGTAGGTTTAATGGAGTACCTATTGCGACTTTCATCACCAAATCGCCATGTTGCGCTGTTACATAGGACACAAATCCTTGTCAGAGAACTCTCCCAGTCAAAACTACGACGAAACCAGTAGGAATGCATTTTACAACAGCAGGAATGCTTTTCAACACCGTCGGAGAGGATGTTATGCATGTAAGATCGAAAGCTACAGGGATCATAATTTGATCCACACTCATCACAGTCACTCTTATTTCATGTCTTTAAAATGACTAGTTTGATACTCGTGCTAAAGAATTAAGTTAAGAGGGAAAATAAAATAAATTTAGGGATTGAATTAGAACAGTGACTTTGACGAATAAATTGACAAAATACAAAGAGGACAAGGATTAAGATGATAGTATACAGTTAAACAAGAAAGAAGACATAAGCCAAGGAAATGATTAAATGAATAAATCCAACCTTGGTGCCGTATGGCTCAAGGTACCTTGGTTCCTACATGAGTTAAGGTTCAACAGACCAGGGATCCTCAAGAGATTTTTCCCTAATCAACAAAGGAAAGATACCCTCAGAGCAACAATAAAAAATTTCAACAAATGGACAGACACTGTGTTGTTCCGACCCTCGAGAAAACTCTGCTGCGCGGTGAGATTGTCGAGCCCCCGAATATTTGTGGATTCAGAGGTAACTCGTAGCACATTCTAGGCAGAAAGGTAAGTGCACTCGACTCGACCCGGACAATCCAATGATTTTAATCAACGTTTCATAAAGAGGAGAGTATTATGCTCAGACACAGAGTGAAGAAGAAATAAGCCCACCAGGGACACAAAGCCAAACAAAAGCCCTGACAGGACCGCAACACCTGAAGCGCTCGTGATTGATTCCGCATTCGCCACCACTCTCCTCGCACGCGCTGCAATTGGTTGCTGTCCAATTCAGCATGACGCCTCAATGCCTCCTCTATCTTTCCCCTCTGCCCTCTCCACTCCGCCGCCACTGGCGCCTTTGCCAGCGACTTGCACTTTGTTGACGCCTCCACCACTTCCCCATTTTCATCATCTCCATATATTGTCAAAACAACACTGTCCTGGCCTTCTTTTCAAGTACAAGTAATTATTGACCCAAGAAGGTAGTCCGCACGGAGAGAGATGTTGCTGTTGTAGAGGAGAGAGAGTAGCGGTTATGTGCGGACCAATTTGGAAATGGGTCGATAGAAGGGTCAAGTTTTTTAGAACAGGCGTGCAAGAGAAGGTCGAATTATTCGAGAAAGCGGTGTTGGAGATGCGGAGCGACTGCTTCTAGTAAAAGATATTGCGGATGACAAGTCATCGCCTGAGAGGTTAAGGATCAGACTGTTATCGATGCAAGCCAATTCGAAGCCAGGGAAGCCGCAGTAAGAGGGTTGTTGGTCTACTACAGAGAATGGGAAGGTGATGTTCTGGCCACCACAGGTTCTGCGGATGCTGCAGTTTTGGAAGTGCTTGTTCATCACACAGACCGAAAGCTTTGCCGATAAGGCTGCAAGCAGGAGTATTAATATGAGGTTCTGAGTGGAGGGAGAGGCGGCATGATCAGTAAGCGACCTCTTGAATTTGTGCGTGTTGGTAACTCAGAGATTGCTGGAGGATGGAATTATCGTCGAGACAGAGTGGTGAAGATTTATATCCACAATAATACATATTCTCTCATATTGGATCAATAATGACTTCTTTTGATTCGGGTACGCTATATTTATTGATTGATCTCATGTTTATGTGATTGAAAGATCCTATTACTCTAACACATCATATTTAAGTGGGGAGTCCACAAAATTCAATTGGTCAGCCAATACTTCATTTTTTTAGAATTGAAGGCTGGCAATTGACTTTAAAAGTGAAGTCTTCTCTTCTGGTTCTGTATAGCCAGAAGACAAATTCTACTATTCTCTCATGATGTTGGAACCCCTTCTTTTAGTTGTTTCTAAGAAATTACAGGACAGTCGAAGAATGTGAAGGAAAGAGAGAGAGGTGAATTCACCTAAGAGGTCGAGACATATATGCCCTCTAAAAGGTCTGTCAGTACAATATTCTCACTAGTGAATTCCCTCTTAAATATTATAATTTGACCATGTGATGTATAAAAGGTTTGTAAAGTCACCAGACAAAACCATAAGGTTCAAAATATGCATGAAAGTCCAGCCATTCCACAGGCATGTATATCAGCGACATTTTCATATAGTTCAGCATGGAATGTGATTTGATCCACAAGCAAACTAACAATCAATAGAGACATATTACTCTGGCCAAAGGAGAAAGGACATAACTATTGATCATAACAATTTAGTTCATTTTAGCAAGGGGTCTAGGTTGGAATTTCAAAAGTGAAAATAAACAAACAAAAGGAAAGAAAAAAAGATTAGGGAAGATCATTTCATGATGATGTTTATATGTATCTAGCTTAGAAGTTGTTGATGGAGGTTTTGGTTAAAGTCTTCCCTCTAGAAGTCTAAGGAAACCCGACTTATTATGAATGTCATATCATGATATGATGAGATGCTTATACGATATATAAATCTCTTTGGCTTTCTTGATCTGACATAAATTCTTACCGATCAATTGAATATCACTCAATACAATACATCTTAGGAACAAAAGGATATTCCCTAACATCACATAACTTATGGAGATTGCAGAACTAAGCTCAATGGAGAGTATTATGCAAAACATGCATGAGCAAACACCTATGTTGCACGAACACGTTGCCTGTGCTTCCGTGTCGTGTCCGACACATGTCGGAGCGTGTCGGACACGTCGACATGCTTGGACACGGTCAGACATGCGTCAACGCGTGTCCGACACGTGGTCAACTTTTGCTCGACATGTTTCGACACACGTGTTCGGAAGACGATGGAGGGTGGAGGCGAGGGCGAGGGCGAGGGCGAGGGAGTAGAGACGAGGCCGTGAGCGACGGCGAGAGATGGCTAGAGAAAGAACATAGACTGAGGCGAGGGCCGCCACTATGATGCTACGATGGATTGGCGATGAGACTGCAACTGTGAGGGAGAAAGGGCCGAAGGCAAGGCGGTAAACGATTGTGATGAGGGTTGAGAGCAAGCAGAGATTGAGAGGAAGAGGAGAGGAAGGCGGTCGTGCGGTGAGGAGGAGAGGAGAAGGATCAAGAGGAAGAGGAGAGGAAGGGGGTTGTGCGGAGAGGAAGGGGTTCGTGCGGCGAGCGGTAAGGAAGGGGGTTGTGCGGCGAGGAGGAGGAGGAGAAGGATTGAGAGGAAGGGTCGTGCGGCGAGGGGTGAGGAGGAGGAGGTAAAGGAGCTAGGGTTTTTTATAAGAAACTCAAAAATAATAATAAAAAGGGGGACTCTGATAGGCCATCAGTGATGGCGTGACTTTTGGGGAAGGAGAAGTGACAGGCTAAGTAGCACTGATACTAACACGCGACACGACACGATACGCCAACATGCCATTTCTAAAAAAACAGAGAATTCCGACACGTTAGGACACGTTTATTTTTATATATACATAATAAATTATTATTTTTATGATTATTTCAATCATATTAATTTGAATCAAATTCATAAATAAATAATAAATAAAAAAGCCTAGAATGAATATACACTAAAAACATTAATTCGTCATTTATTAATATCATTCATTGTTTTAATTTGACAAATTCAACTTTATTTCAATAATTCATAAAACTTGGAGAAAAAACAAGTTATTCATATTCTGGACTCGCATGTTAGATATGTCAGAAGAGGAGAAAAAAACTTAAGGGGTGAATTGTGTATTACGGGAAATGGGAGTCGGAAGAGAAAAGAAGATTATGTTTTTCTTCTTTTTCCATTTATTATTTTTATTATAGTGTTTTATTTTTTTTCACATATATATTTTGATATCTCGTTTATTTAATTTTTAAAATTGATATTGATATCGGAATCACGTGTCAGAAACTCGTATGTCAAAATTCCGACTCGAGTGTCGAGAGAGTGTCAAAAAAATTGACCTGGTATCGGATTTTCCGACACGTGTTGACTGAGTGTCGAAGCGTGTCGGAGAGTGTCGAACACGTGTCGAAGTGTCCGACACGACATGAAGTCTTTTGAAGAGTGTTGGTGCTTCATAGGTGACAGGGACAGCCTATCTGTTAGGTGGTGGGGAGGGAAAGAAAAATAAATTTGGGGGTGGGGGAAATGGATGAAGGAAAGAAGACAGTGGGGGTGGACCTCAGTGGGGATTTCTTTTAATCGGAAAAATAAATAAATGAGATTAAAAAATAATTTTGAAAAATAAAAGTACTGAATTTGAATTAAATTAATTTAACATAAAAATATTCATTTAATATACAACGTGTTTCAACGTCTCGGAATTCTCTATTTTTGAGAAATGATGTGTCGACGTGTCGTGTCGTGTCGTGTGTCCGTGTCGCGTGTCAGTGCAACTTAGGCAAACACACGTGCAAAAAGCTCTTCACTTAAATTTTCCTCTTTGTCCAACTGATCGTAAATTCACTAATCATCTATGATCCTCAACGCATCACTGTATCTCACATTGGAACTGGCTAAGCAAATAGTATTTTCTTTTGGACATTGCTACGAATCCATCTACATGCTAAAACTACAAAAGCGACTGCACAAACTATGTATAATTTGCTGAAAATGATTAGCCAAATCATTTACGTTGAAAAGGACATGCATACTTTTTTTTTTTTTTGAGCAAAAGGACATGCATACTTTAAAAAATGACTTCTCTATTCTGAAAAGGGTAAAATACACTTTTCCGTGAAAATGATTTCATCTTTCTTTATCATAAACCCCAAAACAAAAGATCTACAAAAGAATGTCCAAACGAAATATAAATAAAAAAAGAAAAAATTAATGGCTTGTTGAATAAAGCCGAGGTGGGAAAAAGGAACTGAGAATAGAAAACCAAGGGAAGCCGAAAAAGCTCTTCCTCTTCCTTTGAAGTCCTTACTAAGTTTGGAGAGCATGGCGAGGACATTCACTGAAAAAGACATGCGAGAATTTGAACGGTTGCTATTACGGGGAATTAACCGAGAAGTATTACCTCTTTCGTGAGGAGGGGATGAGCACCAGAAGTGCCCATCCCATCCGCTGCAATTGCGTTCACCATGTTGGCATTCAACGCAACTCTCCAAGGAGGTTAAATCCCATTGCAGTCTAAACCCCTGCTTCAACTCCTCCTTGGCTGATTCATCATTTTCTATTTTCTCCCAATCCTCTCCGGCTAATTCAACAGGTACAATAACACGACTCTCGCACGCTAACTGACTAAGATGAAGGTCGTCTGGTCTACCTCCAAGAGCGACATAAAAGGGGTTGTCACCGGCAGAGAGGCAAGTCAAGTCATGATGTGAATAATCACCATTTGGGGAGCCGGTGCAATTACGGAGAAATACTAGGTGGAAAGACCAGTGATTGGATTTAAGAAAGGAGAGCACTTTACTGCCGGGAACATCAGCATCAGATGCGCCGGGCGGTTGAGGAGACTTTTCAGGTGGAACAAAACAAGCATTGCCCGTTCTCCCAAACTCTGAGATCAACCCAAGAGATTGATAATCATAAGAAATATGGCCCTTCCAGAAAGAATTTAGTTTCAACAGTCGGTCTTGAGGACAACATGGTTGAGAGTCGTTCCCGAAAGGATAACCGATCATGACCTTACCGCACTCGTCAGACTCGCAGGATCCATATGTCAAGCTCACTACTGGAACCCAGCCTTCCAAAGAAATAATCGTCAAAATGCTGATGACATGGCGAAGCAAAACCTTGGAACCTATGGAGCTCTCCACACCCATTTCAGAAATTTTAGAGGGAACAATAGAAGCACAAGAACAGTCGGAAAGAGGAAAGCTATGGGGCGCGTACAGCAGAGACAGAAGGGGCTCGAGTGAGACACGGTTGCTCAAACTGAAGACCGCAGTTATATGAATGTCTCGTTGAATCCTTTTTCACGTTAACGCGCCAATTGACTGGGTCAACTGAGCGTAGAGGACCCGAAAGAGCAAACGTAGGGGACCACGTACTTGCTCAGTGAGAGGAAAAATCGATTGCGACTGTCGATACTTCGCCTAGAGAACGTCCATTTCGGGACTCGCGATCGATTTCACCCCATCGGCCACGGGCCCATGGCCCCCTTTGTTTCCGTGGGCACCTTTATTTCCTTACAAAGCTTCCAACTTTGACGGGGTTTCGAAGCTTTCCATTTCAAACCCCGAGAACCACGACGATTTTTACCGAGACTCGTCCTCCACCCTTGATCTCTTTGAAGGTCGAGTACTATGAGAACTTGAGTTCGTGACAGTCAAAGGCGGAGAGACACGACAGGTGACATCTGGTGGTGAAGGAGGTCAATGTTAAGGAGGTCGAAGCAGAAAAGTCCCACAAACACTAAGGGTCCGTTGTTTCGCAGAAAATTGATCATTTCCGGAAAATATTTTCTCAAAAGTCATTTTCCAAGAAAATGACAATATTTTCTGATGTTCGGCTAAAACCTGAGAATGTTTCGGAAAATATTTTTTGGTGTTCAGTAAGAAAAATATTTTCCACTCATCAAATTGGCGAGCGCGAGCGCCAAGCTCGAGGCTCGCCAGATCGACGAGCGCGAGTTTGAGATCGACGAGCTTGAGGTTCACCTAGTCCGATGACTAGCCAAGAAAGAAGAAGATAAGAAACAAAGAAAAGAAAAAGAAAATTAAAAATAATTCAAATAAAAAAAAGAAAATAAGAAGAAGAAAGGGGAGGAGGAAGTGAGGATTTGTAGAAGTGTGAGGTAAGAGAGATCAAGTGAGGAAAATGTTTTCCGTTTTTCAAAAGTGGAAAACATTTTCCCCTACTTTAGAAGACTTTTTTCCTTTGATGGAAAACATTTTTCTCAATGAATTCATTTTCCGTGAAACGAACGCCGGAAAATCCGGAAAATGTTTTCCCGGAAATTATTTTCAGCGAAACAAAGGGAGCCTAATTCCTGACTGATTTTATGATGATGTGATCTTGATCATTAACAGGTTGCACTACCCATTTTGGCCTCAGTAAGCGACCAGGACCTGGGCTTTCTTCTCTAGTTCTTTCACGTGAAGATGAACGTGATAGGGTGGTAGCAAAATGAGGAGGAAGAAGAGAAAAGTGATGAACTTCCAGTGAAGTATGTATCCATTTGAAGAACAGACATAATAATTGAGGGTATCATTTTCTGATAATTTCTCCTATCGGCTTCTAGCATAATCCCCTTCTACATGTTCAAAATTGCATATCTTGAAACCATCATATCTGACAACCAAATGTCGAGAGACGGAAGAGCTGGTGGAAAAAGAACAAAGTTTTTAGACAGTTCTCTCGAGATGATGATAAATACTTTAGAAGGTATCTGTTCTTCCTTGAGTATTTTTGGAGGACCTATAAATATTTATTTAGAATTCAACTCAGCTTGAGACATTCAAGCTAATATGTGCTTGGCAACTTCAGCTAGATAGATCTCTTATGTTCTCTCTATAGCTTATTTATCCATGCGACGTATTAAACTTATACTAGAAATGAGGAGTGGAAGTAAGCATATGGAGTTAATCAAGCAGTAAAAAAGAACACCTAAGAAAGCCAAAGAAATCAAGCTGAAATTTTTGGACTAAAGGATCAGAAGAACTAATTCTCAAAGATAAAAGCAGACTGAGAGATCATTTGAAATTTTATATATCTCAAATGCAGGCAAATTGATATAAAACCCTAAGTAATCTGATTTTCTCACAGATTGGTCCTATTTGTTCCAAAGGACGAGAACCAGATGGTGAAGAAAAACATTTTAGAAGAACATAATGTGAAAGCCTAAGAATAGTTTGTGGCACCTTACCATGGCCAGAGTGTTCGAGATGTGTTCGATCGGGGCAGTAGCACACATTCCTGCTATTTTCACAGCTGCACCACCCCACTTCTTCGACACCTCATGCAGTTGTACCCCGTCCAATTCAATGTGAAACTGTTTTCCAATAACTTCAGGTACTCGACACTTTGATTCACCTTCCAGCTTCGGATTTGAATCGAGACGGTCACCAAGTACTAGCATGACACTCTATTCCAATTCAAGTAATCGCACTTGCTATCACGGCAAAAGAATTGCTCCCTTTATTGGGACCACACTCGGCCCAGATATTGTAGAATTGATAGAAAATTACTCATTGCAGTTGTGGAAGATGTAGAAATCAGCCTAGCTCGGACCAAAAGTAACAAGTAAGCGGTCAAAAGAGTAATTGAGCATTCGGCATTGAGTAATGCTTCATCCATCACTTTGAATGAGTTCTTGTCATACGAAATATCTTTAATGACATAACTAGATCGAGATGCATGATAAATATGCACATTTAAAGTTAGGAAGATGAATTTCCTACTTCAAAAAGAGAAAAATATATTTTTCTTAAAAATAATTTCCACGGAATTTATTTTCCTTATTATAAAATTTTCCCCAAAACAAGCCGATCTACAAAAGAACGTTCGAAAGAAATATAAATAATAAAGTAATGGCTTGTTGAATAAAGCCGAGGTGGGAAAAAGGAACTGAGAATAGAAAACCAAGGGAAGCCGAAAAAGCTCTTCCTCTTCCTTTGAAGTCCTTACTAAGTTTGGAGAGCATGGCGAGGACATTCACTGAAAAAGACATGCGAGAATTTGAACGGTTGCTATTACGGGGAATTAACCGAGAAGTATTACCTCTTTCGTGAGGAGGGGATGAGCACCAGAAGTGCCCATCCCATCCGCTGCAATTGCGTTCACCATGTTGGCATTCAACGCAACTCTCCAAGGAGGTTAAATCCCATTGCAGTCTAAACCCCTGCTTCAACTCCTCCTTGGCTGATTCATCATTTTCTATTTTCTCCCAATCCTCTCCGGCTAATTCAACAGGTACAATAACACGACTCTCGCACGCTAACTGACTAAGATGAAGGTCGTCTGGTCTACCTCCAAGAGCGACATAAAAGGGGTTGTCACCGGCAGAGAGGCAAGTCAAGTCATGATGTGAATAATCACCATTTGGGGAGCCGGTGCAATTACGGAGAAATACTAGGTGGAAAGACCAGTGATTGGATTTAAGAAAGGAGAGCACTTTACTGCCGGGAACATCAGCATCAGATGCGCCGGGCGGTTGAGGAGACTTTTCAGGTGGAACAAAACAAGCATTGCCCGTTCTCCCAAACTCTGAGATCAACCCAAGAGATTGATAATCATAAGAAATATGGCCCTTCCAGAAAGAATTTAGTTTCAACAGTCGGTCTTGAGGACAACATGGTTGAGAGTCGTTCCCGAAAGGATAACCGATCATGACCTTACCGCACTCGTCAGACTCGCAGGATCCATATGTCAAGCTCACTACTGGAACCCAGCCTTCCAAAGAAATAATCGTCAAAATGCTGATGACATGGCGAAGCAAAACCTTGGAACCTATGGAGCTCTCCACACCCATTTCAGAAATTTTAGAGGGAACAATAGAAGCACAAGAACAGTCGGAAAGAGGAAAGCTATGGGGCGCGTACAGCAGAGACAGAAGGGGCTCGAGTGAGACACGGTTGCTCAAACTGAAGACCGCAGTTATATGAATGTCTCGTTGAATCCTTTTTCACGTAAACGCGCCAATTGACTGGGTCAACTGAGCGTAGAGGACCCGAAAGAGCAAACGTAGGGAACCACATACTTGCTCAGTGAGAGGAAAAATCGATTACGACTGTCGATACTTCGCCTAAAAAACGTCCATTTCGGGACTCGCGATCGATTTCACCCCATCGGCCACGGGCCCATGACCCCCTTTGTTTCCGTGGGCACCTTTATTTCCTTACAAAGTTTCCAACTTTGACGGGGTTTCGAAGCTTTCCATTTCAAACCCCCAGAACCACGACGATTTTTACCGAGACTCGTCTTCGATCCTTGATCTCTTTGAAGGTCGAGTGCTATGACTTGAGTTCATGGACTTAAAAAGTGAAGCCTTCTCTTGTCATTTTTGGTTCCGATTGTGAAGAAGAAGAATACAGAGATAAAGAAGATAACAGAGATGATGAAAATAAAAGAAAGAACAGAGAGAGAGTGCAAAGCTTCTGTATTCTTCAATGATTTGAGAGAATTTTCATCAAAGAGCATCACAAAGCGTTTTCCTTTACAACTCTGTATATATTCTTCAAGCTGGCGACAAACAACAAATTGCCAAACAAACTAACAGAAATACTAACAGAAAGAATTCAGTTACAACTTAAAACTGAATATCTATTCTTTAATGAACACGTGTTGTTGCTGTAAATCATGTCATCTTCATTCCACTTGTCTCTGTCCATAAGTGTAGAGCTAAGCTCGTTATCTTCAAGTTTGATTGACTCATTAGTAGTAGTGTTTGTCACTTCATTTCCCGACTCAGCATACTGCCTCACTTCACTTCCCCTGTTTCCATCATAACCAAATTCTTGAATAGCAGCAGTATGTATATTCAACTTATATCCTTTAACATCCCCCCGCAAATTGGGAATGGGTAAAGAACCCATACCCAATTTGATGCGTATATCAAAATGTGCCATCCGTGAGAGAGCTTTTGTAAAATTATCAGCAAGCTGACAATTGCTTGGAACATATCGCACATTGAGAGATCCTGAGGAAACTTTCTCACGTACAAAATGGAAATCAATTTCAATGTGTTTAGTGCGAGCATGTAAAATGGGATTGGCAGTAAGGGAAATGGCAGACTGATTATCACAAAATAGAAGAGTAGGAGAGGAAAGAGATAGACCAATGTCACGAAGAACAAAACTAATCCATGTAAGTTCAGTAGTAGTAGATGCAAGAGCACGGTATTCTGCTTCTGTAGAAGAGCGACTAACGGTAGGTTGCTTCTTTGCTACCCAAGAAATGAGGTTAGAACCAAGATATGTGCAAAAACCAGTCGTGGATCTTCTGGTTTCAGTACAACCAGCCCAGTCTGCATCTGAGAATCCATAAAGATTCATAGAACTTCGAGAATGAAGGAACACCCCAAGATGAACAATTCCTTTAACATAGCGCAGAACCCTCTTTAGCTTATGAAAATCTGCAACAGTGGGCTTCTGCATTTTCTGACATAACATGTTTGTGGCATATGCAATATCAGGACGAGTTAATGTCAGATATTGAAGACCACCAACTAGACTCCTATATTCAAGAGGATTGGATAGTGGAATAGTATCAGTTTTCAGAATAGCTGGTCTCTGTGACAGAGGAGTAGAAATCGGTTTACAATCAACCATGTGAGCTCGAGTAAGAAGATCAAGAGCATATTTGGTTTGACATAGAAACAAATCAGTAGAAGTACGCTTAGCTTCAATGCCAAGAAAATAGTGAAGATAACCAAGATCTTTCATGTGAAACTGAAGACTAAGAGAATGGATTAGTTTCGAAAGTAATTGGTCTGAACTACCAGTTAAGACAATATCATCAACATAGAGTAATAGAAGTATTGTGTCTGGTCCATCATAAAGGATAAACAGAGATGGATTAGTCGTACTACTGAAAAATCCCTTTTCAAGCAAGAAATTACTGAATTTATCAAACCAGGCACGGGGAGCTTGTCGAAGGCCATAGAGAGATTTCTTGAGAAGACACACACGGTGGGGTGTCTATGACTGTATGAATCCAGGAGGCTGTTCCATGTAGATTGTTTCATTCAACGTGCCATGTAAAAATGTATTTTTAACATCAAGTTGATGGATTGGCCATTGGTTCATCATTGCTAGAGAAAGTACTATTCGAATTGTGGCATGTTTGACAACAGGGCTGAAAGTTTCTGTAAAATCGATACCTTCCTCTTGATGAAACCCTTTAGCCACTAACCGAGCCTTTAACCTATCAAAACTTCCATCTGGTGCAAGTTTTGTTTTAAACACTCATTTGCATCCTATCACATTCATTTGATTAGTTCGAGGAACTAATATCCAAGTTTGATTTTGATATAAAGCATCCATTTCTTCCTTCATAGTTGTGTACCATCCTTTATCTGCTAAAGCTAATTTAACTAATCTTGGTTCAGCAGGTACTTTATATTTAGCAAGACAAGCATATCTAGGATTTATTTTTATAATACCAGACTTTGATCGAGTGTGCATGGGATGAGTTGAAGCTGTACCTTGTGAGACAGAGTGAGGATTTAGAGGAGCTTGGTCGACACTTTGTTCATTAGATGTTACAGCTTCAGAACTAGATACTTCCTGATCTTGTGAAGATGGATGACCTTGATTAATAGAGGTTTCATCTTGTGTTGTTGCTATGGAAGCAGGATTGTCTTGTGCCACAGGTTGCAGATATGATGGAAAAGAAGTACATGGGATTGTGGTTGACTGAAGAGAATGACTGATTCCATTATTGTGCAACTGCCCTGCATATATCTGTGAAGACGAAAACATTGAACCTCCACTTACTAAGTCCAGAAGTTTAACCTCTTCTGTCCATAGTCGATACAGTATTGTAAATGGTGTATACTTTGTTACACAAGTCTTAGTAAAAGGAAAGAAATTTTCGTCGAACATGACATGTCGACTAATGTATATGCGACCAGTGGTAGGGACAAGACATATGTATCCCTTATGACGTTCACTGTATCCAATAAACACACATGTAAGTGATCGTGGATCAAGTTTGTGCTGTGCATATGGTCTGAGACAAGGAAAACATGCACAGCCAAAGACCCTGAGATGATCATAGCTTGGTTCTTTCTGATACAGTTTACTATAGGGTGACTGCATCTGTAGCTTTGGTGTGGGAAGTATATTGATAATATAGTTAGCTGTCATGAATGCATCAACCCGATATTTCAAAGGGATTCTAGCATAATAGAGCATGGCAAGACCTAATTCAACAATATGGCGATGTTTTCTTTCAGAGACCCCATTCTGCTCTGGTGTATAAGGGCATGATACATATTGTTTAATGCCACAACTTTGTAAATGAGTCTGAAACTTGTGGCTGATGAATTCACCTCCACCATCACATTGAAAAATCTTGATTTTGCAATCAAGTTGATGTTCAACTTGTCTCTTGAACATAACAAAGACGTCATAGAAATCTGATTTCACTTTCATTGGATAGATCCAACTAAATCGAGAGAAATTGTCTACAAAGATAACATAATACTTGAAGTTTTGAAAGGAAGTAACTGGTGAAGGACCCCAGATATCACAGTGAACCTTTTCTAAAGGTATAGATGCTACAGATTCTGATAATGGAAAGGGTAGAGCAGTATTTTTAGCAACTTGACAGCTTCTACACATATTCTGTACTCTGGTATTGTAGTGAATCAGTTGTTGATTCTGCAGGTACTTCAGCGTTTTCAGATTGGTGTGTGCGAAACGCTGATGCCATGTATCCTCTCCTATTGCCCTGTGTCTCTGAGTTAAGAATGCCTCTGTGGTGTGAGGATCTACTCGATGCAATCCTTTAACTTTCCTCCCGAGCAACAGAGTTGTGTTGCTGTAATTGTCCTTAACATATACACCAGTTTTATCAAAAACAAATGAACATGGACAGTCATCAGTTAGTCTTGATACTGATAAAATATTCTTCTTTATATCAGGAACAATTAAGACATCATTCAGAGGTAATGAATCCACTTTAGTATGTAACAATGCATTACCAGTATAGGTAATAGGTATGCATGATCCATTTCCAATCATAACTGTATCAGTGCCATTATATCTAGAAGGATTATGAAGAATACCAGAGTTTGCAGTGATGTGAGCAGTCACACCAGTGTCTGGATACCATTCATTTCCTTTTGAGTCTTCAAGGTGCATTGTTGCTAATGCTGTTGGAATTTCCTTAGCTTGGTACAAATTGTCAAAGCGATACCAGCAGTGAAGTGCATCATGACCTGGGCGTTTACAAATTTGACACTCCAATCTAATATTGTCAGTTGATTTCTTAGCCTGCAGATCTTTGGAAAAGATT
Organism: Eucalyptus guilfoylei; assembly: GCA_016097605.1. Taxonomy (NCBI): domain Eukaryota; kingdom Viridiplantae; phylum Streptophyta; class Magnoliopsida; order Myrtales; family Myrtaceae; genus Eucalyptus; species Eucalyptus guilfoylei. The sequence goes on along the minus strand of CM027866.1, from coordinate 35,509,358 downwards.
GGGTTTGAAGAGGGATATGATCTGGTTTCTTGATATCTTTGTGAAGAACCAGCATAAGGACGAAATCCTTGATTAGAACCAGAGCCAGAGATATTACTGAACTACTTAAATTTCTGACCCTCCTGTACATAGTTGAAGTTACTTGACTTGTAACTCAAATCTCTTCTAGGATATCTATAACCACGACCTCTATTACTGACAAATCGTCCTCTTCCATAACTACGTCCTCCACGACTATTAACCCTTGAACCTCCAAAGCCAGAGTTTTGCTGAATAGTTTCTCTGTCAAATTCTTCCTTTTGCTGAACTTCAGTTTTTCTTTGACCATAATAAGCTAGATTAGGGCTGTATTGGCTTGATGAGTAATTTTGTACTCTTGCTTCAAACCTCTCTAGCTGTGAAATTACTTCGTCATACTCTGGTTGAGGTTTCAAGCAGTATATAGTGGTTTTAAAATTCTCATATTCAGGTCCTAATCCCTCAAGAACCCCAAACAGCTTTGTTATCTCATCTATAGGCTTTCCTATTGCATTGAGTTGATCACATATTGATTTATACTCCTTCAGATAAACTGACAGTGCTCGATCTCGCTTTTGACATGCTTGCAACTTTCCTCTCAACTCAAACTCTCTAGCTACAGACTTTTGCGTAAATCGATTGAGTAAAGTTTGCCATACCTCATATGTAGTGTCCAAGTCAATTATCAGACTCAGTATATTTTCTGAAATGGCTCCACTGATCCAAGACGATACAAGTTGATCTGTTTTGATCCAATCATTGTAATCAGGATTCACAACTTCTGTAACATTTCCTTCAACTTCAACTTGTAACAACTTTGCAGGTGATGTGATTTCTCCATTGATGAATCCAAAGAGCTCCTGGCTGCGCAGGAATCTATGGAATTGCGCTTGCCAAAGAAGAAAATTATCTTCAGCTAGCTTGATAGTAACGAAGTTAGAGATGTTGACATGAACTGGAAAATGATACTTTTGAGTTCTTGCAGCCATCTTGCACTTTCAATTCTTGTTCTTACTATCAGCTTGAGTAAATCTTCAATCTGTTGTGACTTTCGATATTTAAGACTCTCTCAGGAAAATAACTTCCTTCTCCATCTCTCCGTATATGCAACCTGCCATTTTCGAAAGTCGATGAAGAAGAAACAGCAACAGCAGCACACAAATCCAGCAAGAGATGAATTCCGATTACGACATTGTTCGCGATGCTCTTAGGATGGCTTTGATATCATGTGAAGAAGAAGAATACAGAGATAAAGAAGATAACAGAGATGATGAAAAGAAAAGAAAGAACAGAGAGAGAGAGTGCAAAGCTTATGTATTCTTCAATGATTTGAGAGAATTTTCATCAAAGAGCATCACAAAGCGTTTTCCTTTACAACTCTGTATATATTCTTCAAGCTGGCGACAAACAACAAACTGACAAACAAACTAACAGAAATACTAACAGAAAGAATTCTGGTACAACTTAAAACTGAATATCTATTCTTTAATGAACACGTGTTGTTGCTGTAAATCATGTCATCTTCATTCCACTTGTCTCTGTCCATAAGCGTAGTGCTAAGCTCGTTATCTTCAAGTTTGATTGACTCATTAGTAGTAGTGTTTGTCACTTCATTTCCCGACTCAGCATACTGCCTCACTTCACTTCCCCTGTTTCCATCATAACCAAATTCTTGAACAACAGCAGCATGTATATTCAGCTTATATCCTTTAACACCGATTAGGTAGAAGATAAACGATTGAAGAGGTTTACTATTCCATCACATTATCGGTACATATTCCAAGAATTACAGGATGATATAGAGAAGGATATTGACACAGAGACCCTGATAGCAATTACGTAGCCATCACAACAGTCACAGGCCAAGGACTCCTCGAAATGGGGCCCAAGAAGCCGTTCCCCTCGAGCCTTAGGGTCAGCAGGTGGGTCAACTCGTTGAGCGCCGTTTGGACCTGGCCCGAGAAGTTGTTGAACGACAGATCGAGCCGGTAGAGCCTCGAGAGCGACGGCACGGAGGCCGGGAACTCGCCGGAGAAGCCGTTGTGGGAGAGGAAGAGGAGCTTCAGGGTCGTGAGGTTGGACAGATCCGGGACCCGGCCGGAGAAGCCGTTGCGCTTGAGGTTGAGGACGCGGAGCTGGGAGAGGGAAGCGAGGGGCTGGACGGAGCCGCGGAGGCCGAGGCCCTTGAGGACGAGGCGAGAGACGGGGTCATGGAGGCAGGAGATGCCGACCCAGGAGCAGACGTCGGCGGAGGAGTTCCAGTTGGGGAGCTTGTCGCCACTGGCGTTAGAGGCGGCTCTGAAGGCCAGGAGGGGCTCGGCGTTCGGGTTGGCGGTGGAAGGTTGGAGGGAAGAGAAGTGGAGGAGGAGGAGGAGGAGGAGGAGGAGGGAGACGAGCTTCTTCAGGCGAAGAGGCGGCGACATTGTGGTACTGTGGCGGAAGAGGTGTCAGATAGAGAGAGAGAGAGAGAGAGAGAGAGAGAGAGAGAGAGAGAGTGGTGTGAAGTGAGGGAAGTGAGTGAGGACTGATTGAGAAGTGAGTAGTAGGTTTTGTGAAGATGAAGAAACAGAACTGAAGAACTAGAGAATGTGAAGATGAAGAGATATGTCGAAGAACTGAAGATCAATCAAGAAGCTTTGAATTCTTCTGTTTCAATGAGATTGTAATACAAAGTTTGTATATCTCGGATCATCAATGAACATAGAAGATTTACACTTCTAAATTTCACACACACTCTCTCTCTCTCTACTGTAAAATATAGAGCATTCATTTATAGAAATTCTCTATCTGTTTTCCTCAACAACAGAAAAACTGATTTTAACAAGACTGTTTCTTAATCTGTTTCAGTCCTTAACTGAATAACTGCTCACGTGTCTTCATGAGTTGGCAATCCGTGTCAGTCTTCATCACAAACTCTTCACCATTGATGATGATCCATATCAACCTTCATCGCGATCGTTTATTTGAGTTGTCGTGTCTTCTCCAGTCTGTGTTACTCACTTTGTTGCTTTGCAGCTCTTCCTTCTCTCTAATATCAGCCTCTATTCTTTCTCTTTTAATATCAGTCTTCACCCTCTTTTCTCTATTATCAATATCAGCAGCATAGATAGTTGGTACAGTTGGTGTTTTTGATTTATACTCCTTAATAGGTTTTGCTTCTCTGCTCTCCGCAATGCAAACTTCGAGGAGGAGAGAGAAAAGGGATTGGGGCACAAGTGTAAATTGAGGCCCAAGGTGGAGGGTGGAATGGGAAACCCGCGCTAGGCAACATTGTGACCATGTGATTGAAAACAGGACATTACGTTAATAATATTAATAAAATAGTTAATACCACGAAAAAATTCTAAATCGGTGCATTTATAATTTTACTCTAAATTCAGTATACTTACGACATAATTATTCTCTATTAGTTTCTGTTAAATTTTACTATCAAATTACTCAGTTGAATGACCCACGACAATTGACGGGTGTACTAATTTGGAGTTTTACCTTGGTATGTAATTATTTTTGGTATTAATTTAATTTAACGGATACTAACGAATGTATCAATTTGGGTTTTTAGTAGTAAAAAAATTAATTTGTAATGTATCGGGTTTGACGTTTTTTGTGATTAATTTTTTTTTAGTTTGAGGCAAATTTTTCATAGATGTATCATTTTGGGGTTTTTCATAATATTAATTTTTTGTGATAGTTTTTAATCTATTGTGAGAATAAAAATCAAATAATAAATAATTATAAGTTATTATGGGATTTATTTCTTTGAGAATTTGTGACTTATAACAAGTTATAATTCTCACATTAGTCCAAAGACCGTTATGCTAGCAAAACTCTTTTTTTTATGTGCGGCCTTAACTGTCATTGATTTAAGGATTATAAATACTTCTCTCAAATCATTAGTTTCCAAGTCCGTAAATTGAATGTGGCTTTTGGCCTAAAATGCTCTCGTTTAGGGACCCAACTCAGATTTAACCCAATAAAAACGGAGACGATTGTTGACTTAGAGTCTGAACGGGAGTGTTCGGTATGTAAAAACAAAGCCTAAATCTTTAGCTGATAGGGTTTGTCTTATTATATTTGGAAGGGAGCATTGAGCACTAAATTAATTGGATCTTGCACAATTACAGAGATGGACTTTTGTTTTTGCCGCATCGCGCGAGTGCCAGGAAATTCGCGAATTACGATGAGATTCCTTGAGCGCACTTCAAAACTCGAATTGAGAGTGGGAGCATAAAAAATGGCTTTGACTTGAAAGAGAGCTCTTGTTTATTCCCATTCGTCGTTTTTCCTTTTTATAAAAGAAAATGGCAATCAGCGCTCAAGTTTGGCGCGGGAGAACTCTTCGTGGTAACATGTGAGGAGTACATACAGGAGCATGTATCTTTGACGAGAACTTTAGGATCACTGATTAAGCATAGACAAATAAGGAATTTTTAAGACATTGAGCTCAATCTTGATTAAATGAAATCTTTAGATGAAACAACATATCTCGCAAATATGCTTGATAAATGGATTAGGCCTATTCAACTCGATAGTTCATGTAACACTCTGTTATAAACTATATCGGTCTCGTATGATTGATGTTGAATTAACTCCAACTGAAGTCATAACTCTTTTAGAGAAACACTTTCACCCCAAAATATGAAAGGCCTTCATGGAAACAACAAGGTAGTTTATATATATATATATTTGAAAGGGGGTTGGGGGGGGCGGCTTGCAAGGCCTCAACAATTCCTTTTAGCATTTGCACAACTTGTGGCATAGAGGGTTGAGCTCTCGGATCAATCTAAATGAACCATAAGCTTATTACAATGATTTTCTTCGTAGTTCCTTCGTCCTCATTATTGGTCGTCCCATGTAGCTCAAGCTCTTCTCAAAACTTTAGGTATCGCTGGACCCGATGAGGGAAGTATGTTCACTGGTTCGATCTACTGTGCCTTTATCTTTTTCCTTTTGCCAACCATCTCCAAAACTATCATGCTACAGCTATAGACATCCAATTTCTAAGAAACTCTCTCCAATGTTCCTTATGATCAACTCTGAAGCAACATGTCTGCCTGTGCACCGCACACCCAACATCTACACAATGCTCTCTTTTTTTGGGTAAATTTTGGCAAGATCACAAGTCGGAAACCTTGGGACAATAGTTTCCATTTCAGAGAATGGTGTGACACTATATGCCGAAGTGCAAGATCCTCACGTTGCAGCCTTAATGCAAGTACCCTAGCCTGTGAGTATGTTTGAAAGAAATTTTGTATACTGTATGCAAACTAAAACTACAGTTCTACCTCCGAAGTGTTACTCCCACCGAATATAAACTTTTTGAGGGATTCATTGGGCATGAACACATAAGCCAAAGCTCTTCCGATTCCTTCAAAACGAAATCCCAAGAAGCTAACAACATTGCCATGAGTAGTCTTGCTCATGCTTGCAACTTCATCAAAAAATGCTTCCGCATCCCCTTTCTGCCCCTTTAGAAGCTTCATCGCCACAAGTTGACCAGGAGCTTGCCTTTGTACATGCAGCCATGGCCTCCGGCCTCCCTGGCTAGCTTTTCTTTGAAAGATTCCGTTATCCTCTTGATGTCTTGTAGGTGTGTCTTCTCAAAGAGAGCATCCCTCGATTTTCATTTTGCCATCGAAACATTCACTCCTCTGCTTCATCAAAGCCCTAAATTTTTTTAAAGTGTCTTCCTAAAGGAATGCATAACAATGGGGGCGATCCCAATGCCAGCTCCTGATGCAGCTATTGCTGCAAAAACAAAACAATATTTTCGAACAGCAAGCTCCAAGTTTTACCGCTAGGATACAAAGCCTTATCAAATGAACGTTCCAAATGAAGTTGTGATGAAACCAGTAAAAGAGTGCTTCCTACAGTGCAGTAGATCGGGCACGATGGATAAGAAAGTTTAGTTGAATGGAGCTTTGGGGTTGAGCCGCATCTCCGAAGGCTCCATCCCCTCCTTCCCTTAACATTAATCAGACATATTACTTCACATTAATTAGAAAAATAACTAGCCATCTCATTTAATTTGTTTTAATTTGGCCGTAAACTGATATAAACTCACCTTTTAAGAATTTTAGTTTGGTTTTTGCTTTATTTCTTATAACAAAAATCTAGTTTAATCTAAGGTTTTGTACTTCAGAAGAGGAAGGGGTCGCTAATATACGATAGATTTGCTTCAGCAGTAAGTCATGAGTCCTAAAAGACTAGGGGAATCTTAAAAGCCGTTGTCCTAAAAACAAACTAGGTGATCTCCAAGCCTTTGTTCCCGACATCACTAATACCAGCATCATAGTCGCGGCCTGAGGTAGTAGAACTAGAGTTTCGAAATCGGGACAGGACGCTGAAACTGCAGTTCTAGCATACTGGGTATGCAAAGTCGCCATCTCGAGAGGCGGGACAAGAGAACAAATAAAGTCGAGGGATCGATGAGTCGCATTCCTGGAATAACGTGGAATTGAGGTCACTGGGAGTGTAGTTCGAGGGACTGAAGTCAAATGTGGTCGCAGAATATGTTGGAAGAGGTATATTTTCTGATCATCCATCCGTCCATGCGACCTCAAGGATCGACGTGCTCCCTATTCATGTGGATCACCTGATATTCCTTGGACACCGGGGACAGGGTCAGGTTATATCCATCACTCACAGTTGAGCTCATAGCCTGGATACGCATGGTAACTCGGACTAAGACTATCATCATCACATAGATTGTACATGTAACACCCGCCAATTCGACGAGTCTCTTGAGTTCATTACAAATATATCTGGGTACTCGGTTCCATCAGAATTTAAAACATGGGCAATTGACCCAGGAACTCATAATAGACCAGCAAAGTGAAGAATGATGGCTGAATCCATGGCCTCCTGTACGTTCTGATTTCTTAAACTTGTTAGTGGTCCTAGAATTGGCTGTTCAATACATTGACAACTGACCTAAGTGTTCTTGCCAATCATGACAATGATAATCTTGATTGAATTGCAAGGCTGATCAGGGAATGATGTATAGGAATTACGATCGAAATCGAACAATGACCACTTCTTACCATTCTCTTTTGATCGCCAAGTGGATTACAAAACCGATTCAGATTAACGTATTGTGAATGGAAGCATCCTATTGTGTCACTCCATTCATTCTCAATGAAATTACCAGGGGTGTAAACAAAGGAAGGAAATTCTCTAGGAAAGTATCTCAGACAAATTCATACAGTTGTTGAAGTAGCACCAAATTGCAGCAGAGAACTGTTGTCTGTAGTTGCTACGGGGAATCTTGACGAGGGGGATGACAAGGTTGGCTTGGGGGGGATTGGCAAGGCCTCGACACTTCCTTTTAGCATCTCCACGACTCGAGTCATTGCTGGTCGATCTCTCGGATCAATCTGTATGCACCACAAACTGATTATGATCATCTTCTTCGCAATTCCTTCGTCTTCCCCATTCGTGATACCACGCAACCCAAGTTCTTCCTGAAGTCCAAGGCGTCGATGAATCCAATGAGGAAAATATATTTAGCTAGTATGGTCCACCTTGACTTCAATGTTTTTTCTCCCACTGACCATTTCCATAACCATCATGCCATAACTATAGACATCCGATTTATGAGAAACCCCTCCGATGCCTCTTATGACCAATTCCGGAGCAATGTAGCCTGCGGTGCCACGTGCACCCAACATTGACACGGTACTCTCTTCTCTAGGACATATTTTGGCAAGACCAAAGTCAGAAATCTTCGGACAATAATTCCGGTCAAGAAGAATGTTGTGAGGCTTTATATCGAAATGCAAGATTCTGGCGTTACACCCTCGATGCAGATACTCTAGCCCTTGCGCTATGCCTAGGGAGATGTTGTATAATGTTTCCCAACTTAATTGCTGATTTGCCTCTGAAATGTTGCTTTTTTTTTTTTTTTTGGTCAAAATAGAACTGACTATTACTTGATTAAGGAGGAATATGAACTTTTCCAGTGACCCATTGGTCATGAACTCATGAACTAAAGCTCTTTTGCTTCCTTCAAAGCAAAAGCCTAGAAGGCTGACAACATTGACATGAGAAGTCCTGCTTATGCTTGCAACTTCATTGATAAACTCTTCCCCGTCGCCTTTCAAATTCTTTAGAAGCTTCACGGCCACAAGTTGACCGTCTCGAAGCTTGCCTTTGTACACGTAACTATAACCTCCTTGACCCAACTTTTCTTGGAAAGAATTGGTCATCCTCTTGATATCTTTGTAGGTATATCTCCTCGAAGAGATTAGTTCCTCAATTTTCTGTTCGGCCACAGAATGTTCTCTTTTTCCCATCATCATAGCCATATGTTTCCTTATCAGCGGTTTCTCCCTCAAGGAATAGACTACAAGAATGACAATTGCAATCCCGAATCCTGATGCAGCTGATCAGAGAAAGCCAAAAGATTCGCGGGCAACAATTTCAGTCCATCATATTACTAATCTAAGGTCCTAATGATGGAAAAGCAAAACTTTATCAAGGTTTCCGAGCAGTGAATTTCCATATGAGACAAAATGTAGGTTTAATGGAGTACCTGCGACTTTCATCACCAAATCACCATGTTGCGCTGTTACAAAGAACGCAAATCCTTGTCAGAGAACTCTCCCAGTCCAAACTATGATGAAACCAGTAGGAATGCATTTTACAACAGCAGGAATGCTTTCAACACAGTCGGAAAGGATGTTATGCATGTAAGATCGAAAGCTACAGGGATCATAATTTGATTCACAGTCATCACAATCATTCTTATCTCTGTCTTTAAAATGACTAGTTTGATACTTGTGCTAAAGAATTAAGTTAGGAGGGAAAATAAAATAAATTTAGGGATTGAATTAGAACAGTGACTTTGACGAATACATTGACAAAATACAAAGAGGACAAGGATTAAGATGATAGTACACAGTTAAACAAGAAAGAAGACATAAGCCAAGGAAATGATTAAACGAATAAATCCAACCTTGGTGCCGTAGTGCCGTATGGCTCAAGGTACCTTGGTTCCTACATGAGTTAAGGTTCAACAGACCAGGGATCCTCAAGAGATTTTTCCCTAATCAACAAAGGAAAGATACCCTCGGAGCAGCAATAAAAAATTTCGACAAATGGACAGACACTGTGTTGTTCCGACCCTCGAGAAAACTCTGCTGCGCGGTGAGATTGTCGAGCCCCTGAATATTTGTGATTCAGAGGTAACTCGTAGCACATTCTAGGCAGAAAGGTAAGTGCACTCGACTCGACCCGGACAATCCAATGATTTTAATCAACGTTTCATAAAGAGGAGAGTATTATGCTCAGACACAGAGTGAAGAAGAAATAAGCCCACCAGGGACACAAAGCCAAACAAAAGCCCTGACAGGACCGCAACACCTGAAGCGCTCGTGATTGATTCCGCATTCGCCACCACTCTCCTCGCACGCGCTGCAATTGGTTGCTGTCCAATTCAGCATGACGCCTCAATGCCTCCTCTATCTTTCCCCTCTGCCCTCTCCACTCCGCCGCCACTGGCGCCTTTGCCAGCGACTTGCACTTTGTTGACGCCTCCACCACTTCCCCATTTTCATCATCTCCATATATTGTCAAAACAACACTGTCCTGGCCTTCTTTTCAAGTACAAGTAATTATTGACCCAAGAAGGTAATCCGCACGGAGAGAGATGTTGCTGTTGTAGAGGAGAGAGAGTAGCGGTTATGTGCGGACCAATTTGGAAATGAGTCGATAGAAGGGTCAAGTTTTTGAGAACAGGCGTGCAAGAGAAGGTCGAATTATTCGAGAAAGCGGTGTTGGAGATGCGGAGCGACTGCTTCTGGTAAAAGATATTGCGGATGACAAGTCATCGCCTGAGAGGTTAAGGATCAGACTGTTATTCATGCAAGCCAATTCGAAGCCAGGGAAGCCGCAGTAAGAGGGTTGTTGGTCTAGGATAGAGAATGAGAAGGTGATGTTGTGGCCACCACAGGTTCTGCGGATGCTGCAGTTTTTGAAGTGCTTGTTCATCACACAGACCGAAAGCTTTGCCGATAAGGCTGCACACAGGAGTATTAATTGAGGTTCTGAGTGGAGGGAGAGGCGGCATGATCAGTAAGCTACCTCTTGAATTTGTGCGTGTTGGTAACTCAGAGATTGCTGGAGGATGGAATTATCGTCGAGAAGTGGTGAAGATTTATATCCACAAGAATACATATTCTTTCATATTGGATCAATAATGACTTCTTTTGAGTCGGGTACACTATATTTATCGATTGATCTCATTTTTATGTGATTGAAAGATCCTATTACTATAACACACCATATTTAAGTGGGGAGTTCACAAAATTCAATTGGTCAGCTGGCAATTGATTTGAAAAGTGAAGTCTTCTCTTCTGGTTCTGTATAGCCAGAAGACAAATTCTACTATTCTCTCATGATGTTGGAACGCCTTCTTTTAGTTGTTTCTAAGAAATTACAGGACAGTCGAAGAATGTGAAGGAAAGACAGAGGTGAATTCACCTAAGAGGTCAAGACATATATGCCCTCTAAAAGGTCTGTCAGTACAATATTCTCACTAGTGAATTCCCTCTTAAATATTATAATTTGACCATGTGATATATAAAAGGTTTGTAAAGTCATCAGACAAAACCATAAGGTTCAAAATATGCATGAAAGTCCAGCCATTCCACAGGCATGTATATCAGCGACGTTTTCATATAGTTCAGCATGGAATGTGATTTGATCCACAATAAAACAAACAATCAATAGAGACATATTACTCTGGCCAAAGGAGAAAGGACATGACTATTGATCATAACAATTTAGTTCATTTCAGCAAGTGGTCTAGGTTGGAATTTCAAAAGCGAAAATAAACAAACAAAAGGAAAGAAAAAAAGATCAGGGAAGATCATTTCATGATGATGTTTATATGTATCTAGCTTAGAAGTTGTCGATGGAGGTTTTGGTTAAAGTCTTCCCTCTAGAAGTCTAAGGAAACTTGACTTATTATGAATGTCATATCATGATATGATGAGATGCATATATGATGTATAAATCTCTTTGGCTTTCTTGATATGACATAAATTCTGACCGATCAATTGAATATCACTTAATACAATACATCTTAGGAACAAATGGATATTCCCTAACGTCACATACCTTATGGAGATTGCAAAACTAAGCTCAATGGAGAGTATTACGCAAAACATGCCCGAGCAAACACACGTGCAGAAAGCTCTGCACTTTATATTTTCCTCTTTGTCCAATTTATCATAAATTCACTAATCATCTATGATCCTCAACGCATCGCTGTATCTACATACTAAAACTACAAAAGCGACTGCACAAACTATGTATAATTTGTTGAAAATAATTAGTCAAATCATTTACATTGAAAAGGATATGCATACTTTAAAAAATGAATTCTCTATTCTGAAAAGGGTAAAATACACTTTTCCGTGACAATGATTTCATCTTTCTTTACCATAAACCCCAAAACAAACTAACGCTAGATCTACAAAAGAATGTCCAAAAGAAATATAAATAAAAAAAGAAAAAAGTAATGGCTTGGTGAATGAAGCCGAGGTGGGAAAAAGGAACTGAGAATAGAAAACGGAGGGAAGCCAAAAAGCTCTTCCTCTTCCTTTGAAGTCCTTATCAAATTTGGAGAGCATGGCGAGGACATTCGCCGAAAAACACATGCGAAAATTTGAACGGTTGCTATTACGGGGAATTAACCGAAAAGTATTACCTCTTTCGTGAGGAGGCGGATAATCTTTACTAGAAGATAGGCACCGGAATTGCCCATCCGATCCGCCGCAATTGCCTCCACTTTTTTGGCATTTAACGCAATTCTCCCAGGAGGCTAAATTCCATTTCAGTCTAAACCCGCGCTTCCACTTTCCCTCGAGGTCATCATTTCCTATATCCTCGCTATTTAACAGGTACAATAACACGACTCTTGCACACCGACTGATCAAGATTTAGGTCTTCTTCTCTACCTATTATAAGAGCGACATAAGAACGGTTGGCACCATCGGAGGGGCAAGTCGAGTGAGGATTTGAATAATTTGGGAAGCTGCTGCAATTATGGAGAAATGCTAGGTGTGAAGGCTTCTGAATGAATTTAAAAAACGAGGGCGGTTCCATGCCGGGAGCAGGAGCATGAAATTCGCTGGGCAGTATAATTCGAGCAAAACAAGCATTGCCTGATCTCTCTAACTCTGGAATCAACATTAAATAATTCTTCTCATAATTGACAACGTCCTCTCCAGAAGGTCGTAGATTGAGCAGTGGCTTATCACGACACTCTTTTTCAAAACTTTTATTGGTACACGGTTCAGTGTCGCTCCAGATGGAATAACCCTTCATGACGTCACCGCACTCACCGGCCTTGCAGAATTCATCATTCAAGCTCACTGATGCAACCCAGTCTTCCAAAGAAAGAATCGTCAAAATGCCAATGACAAGGCGAAGCAAAACCTTGGAACTTATGGAGCTATCGACACCCATTTCAGGAATTTTAGAGGGGAAATAGAAGCACAAGAACAGTCGGAAAGAGGAAAGCTTTGATGGCGTATAGAAGAGATAGAAGGGGCTCGAGTGAGATACAGTTGCTCAAACTGAAGATCGCATTATATGAATGTCTCGTTCAATCCTTTTTTCACGTAAACGCGCCAATTGACTGGGTCAACTGAGCGTAGAGGATCCGAAAGAGCAAACGTGGCCTCAGAGCCACGACGATTTCACTGATAAGGTCGAGGACTTTGATTTGAGTTCATGGCTGACGATTGACTTAAAAAGTGAAGTCTTATCTTGTCACTGTTGGTTCCGATCAGGCAGAAGACAAATGAGTGAAGAGGTTTCCTATTCTATCACATTATCAGTAAAGATTCCAAGTGTAAAATATGGGTTTTGACCCAGTCAAAAAAGAGAGAGAGAGAGAAGGTTGAACGGTCAAAAGAAGAAAAAAGAAGAGAAGGAGAATGAGGGGGAGAGGCCGTGTCTTCGGGAGAGATGAAGAAAATGAAGAAGAGAGAGAAGAAAAGAAAAGAAAAGAAAGAAAGAAAGAAAAAGAAAAAGGAGGAAATAAAAAGGGAAAGAGAAAGGGAAAAGAAGGAGAGAGAGAAAGGGAGACTAGAGAGCTCGTGCAAGGGAAAGAGGAGGAGAAAGAAAGGAGAAGGAGAAGAAGGAAAGGAAGAAAAAGAGGGTTTTCTTTTTTTTTTTGCGTTTTCACCATGAAAACTTCGCCAATCCACCTTAATTACGTAATGCAATGCCCGGTAAGCACTCGTGCCTCCCGTTCATTCAATCGGAGTAAGTTTGGACTTAAGGTTTGGAATTCGGAATTTTGGAAAAATCGAGCGGTGAAATATGATTTTTGAGTCATTGAGCCTCGTATTTTTATATAAATTATAGTTTGGGATGTTGTAGAGCTGTAGGATTTTATTGATCTTGATTTGAGCTTTTGCTCGAAACAAAATTTTGAAATTTATCGCATGTGATGAACAGTGCGTGACCATTGTTGATTTTCGGCTTGATTTCGGGTTGGCTAAATTGGGGTTCTTATAATATGTTGGAAGGGTTTTCCATTGATGAACACTTGAAACGAGGTTTGGTGAAGAAAGTTATAACATGACCAAGTTTCCCGCTCAAGTTTCTCGTTGCGGACGGCTTAAATCATCGCTTTGGATATGCGGTTTATTAGCATGTATGTGTTGTTTTATCAATGACTAAGCATAATTTAGTCGAGTCGTTAGTTGAAGAGTAGCATATTACTTGATTTTGATATCATTTTCGATTAATTGATAGGAATATGAGTGCATTGGTTCGAGTAACCACATAGGTTGATTTTCGGTCTTTCCAAGTGAGTGGTGCTATCTTTTATAAGAATCTATAAGCTCATGTCTTTAAAATGATAAATAGTTGATATTTTATGAGTTATGAATAAGCATGTTTGTTGCATAAAATTTGGATCAGGCATTTATTACATTTTGGTATTTGAAAGTAGTTTGAGAACTTTTTGGTGAAAATATATATTCTATTTGATGAATGAAGTTGAGAAATATTACATGTTTTGGGTTTAAGAAATTTTTTTACGAAAAGTTCGACTTTGAGATGGTATATGGAATGTTATATAGATATCGATTTGTGATAAGCTTTTTGACATGCATTTGATTTGATTTGGTTTGTAAAACTGGTCTATGAGATGAATTCTAAAATGATTTGAGAAAAGCTGGGCGATTTCTCTACTGTTTGTGGTGCTCGACGCGCCGAAGCGATCCGCGAGCTCGGCGCCTACAGTCGCACCGCTGCTCGGAGCCCGACGCCGCCGCGCCCTCTCCCGTCGCGCCGCTGTCCTCCCTTGAGCCCTATCTTAGGTAGTTCAGCTGGGCGATTTCTCTATTGTTCATGCGAGCTGTTCGTGACTGTCTCCCCGGAGAGCTGACCGGTGGTTTGAGGCCTTCCTTTGGTGGTTAGAGGCGCCTCTTAGCCCTCTTCTAAACCCCCTTAAAGCTTGCCTTGGTACGTCTCTTCTTTGGGCTGAGATGGAAGATTTCGATTAGGGTTTTTTCGCAACTGTTGCTGCTGTTTCGCGATCTCTGCATTGCGATGGCTTCTAAGCTGTCATCGGCCCATAATGCCGGGGAAGGGACAAGTAACCGAAGCCCATCCCCCCCTGCTTGTGGCCATCCAGCTCAGGTTGCTTCGAAGGAAGCTATGGGATGTCCCGATGCATCTGTTACTGTGACGAGAGAAGAAGCCCATGTCGCACAGCCTCCTCGGGTTCCTTTGAACAACAGAGGAAGGAGTCGTAATAGATCTAAATCCAAACACCCTCAGCCAAGGAGGGATTCTAAAGACCCTAATGCTCGGACCTGGGCTAGTGTCACAAAGGTAGCTTCCAAGGGCTACGATTTGGAGTATACTCCTCCTGCTTATATCAATGATAGACCGGTTGTTGAATTGACTAGCGATATCATTGAGGCTGCTGACCCTAAACTATATGAATGTTTGGTTGGTTATTTCATTGGTAGAAGATTACCTTTTAAGGTAACTGAGACCGCCTTTAAGAATGCTTGGGGGCCGAACCTTCTTAAGGTAATGTCGAATGGGAAGGGCTTTTATTTCTTTCATGTGCCGGATGCTGATTTTCGGAGGAGAGTCCTTGAAGGAGGACCCATTACAGTTTCGCGAGTGCCTCTAGTTCTTCAACAGTGGAATCCAGCTTTAGAGCTTAAGAAGGACTCGCACCTGACCATGCCAAGGTATTGGTAAAGTGGCAAGTGCAGTTGGGAAACCATTATATGTGGATTCGAGGACTGAGCAGATGAAAATGTTTGCCTTTGCTAGAGTATGTGTTGAGATTACAGCTGATACGCCTACCTGTGATGTTGTTGAAGTCATCCTCAATGGTGAATCGTGTCTGGTCGAAGTGGAGTACGAATGGACTGCCCGGGCTGTGGTATTTTTGGCCACAAGTGCTCTCCTGGCACTGCTCGACCTCCTGCAATAGCTGCCCCGATCTTGGTGGCCCCTACTCCGCAAGGTACAACCTCTTCCCTTGTTCCGGTGGCTCCTACTTTTGGTGTTGAGAACCAACGAAGGCAGGTCTTGGGTGGTTCAAGAGACTCTTCCCCTGTGGTCGATAGACCTGCTACGGGACTTCCTGTAGCTGCTGCAATTTCTCCTGGTCTGCAGTTGGATGCTGATCCTAATGTTAGCTCATCTCATGCTCCTATGCATGCTCTTGCTAGCTCAGAAAAGGATTGTATTAAGCCTGGAGATGACCATGAAGTGGCCCTAGCTCTGGCCTCTACTCTTGCTGTGACAAAGCCTTCTCCAGTTGATATGGGTTGGCAACAGGTAAAAGGTAAGAAGAAGAAGCAACCTGCTGCCAAAGAGGCTGCTTCCTTCGGCTTAGCTCAGCCTAGTGAAGGTCGGCAACAGTTGAATTTGAAGGCGTCTGCTCAAGCGAAACCTCCGGCTGTTCTGCCAGTTAGGATTTCTAAAGGCCTCTTGAAGCCCTCTTCTAAGATGCAGGATGGGTGTGCAAAAAAGGCTAGTCGGCATGCTCCCTCGGAACCTCCTGAATATTTGGATGAAATCTGTAGCTCCAGTGTGCATGCTGTTTCGGATAGTGAAGATCTACTGTCCATTATCTCTAGTGTTCATGCAAGGCCCGAAAGTATCCAGGAACAACTATTGCTTTTGCGATCTGATCCACCTCCCTCGGTGGTGACTGATTCGACCACTACTGGTCGTAAGTTCTCAAAACCAAGGGAAGTCAAAAAGAAGAGTCAGCAAAAAAAACTATTAATCTCTTTGATGCGTAATAAACGAATTACCCAAGAACTTACGTTGAATCACGAGTGAACGACGGACGATACGAATTCGTTCAAATAAAATCACGAGAAAAGTATTCACGTTCTACAGCATTAATGCCGATTGTCTTCTCAAAGTAATAATGTAATTGCCTTTTTTCCTTTGATGGAGAGAGGAGAATAAGAGAGAACAGTTTTTTGGAACGTTATTTTTGCCACTCGTCGTAACAATTAATTTCCCTCAAAAGATAACTTTTCTTACTTACACCCTTTCCATAGGCGTCTCTCCATTATTTCACATCAAGACAAGGCAATGCATCTTAATTGCATCCCATCATAGACGTACCATAGAAATATAACAGCTCTCTCTTCCTGTTCACTCTCTCGGTCTAGCAAAAGGAGGTCTGGTTTTTGTGGAAAAAACTCTCCAGCCCCTGCGAAAAATCCGAGCGCCTTCTACCTTCTCCCCCAAACACGGCCAGCTCCTCTCACGCCTTGCTCACGCCTTCTCACGCCCGCGCATCTTTTCCGTTATTCCTCTCGCCCATTCGCCCACTCTCCTCTGACGATGGCTGGATTATACCTTTTGCTTGCGTCGTCACGGCGGTGGCGTCACTCACGCGTTCCCCTTCCCTCTGCTGGCCCCGCGCGCGTGTGCAGAGGAGAGAAGATGGGTAATGAGCTGGGCCTTCTTTTGTTAGGTTCTGATGTGGGCTCAAATCGAAGACTTAAAGGAATAAGGAAAGATGGGCCAGAAGAAAGAAGTGGCTGACCGAAAATTTATTAAAAGAGTGGGCCGGACATGCCGGCCCCCTCCACCTCATTTTTTGCTCATTTTTTTAATTAAACTTTTGCTCTCTCTCTCTCTCTCTCTTGTATTTTTATATTTTTGCAAAAAATGGACACTTGAACGGTCGGCAAAATTAGGATGTCAACAATGTTGTGTAAGAATTACAATCTAACAATCAGAAAAACAATTAAGATTTGATCTTTCTTGAACAGAAGCACCCAAGAAAAAAATATTCTTAAAATAAGCATATCGTAATAATTTATACAGATGTTGTCATGACATCAAATTGCAGCAATAAACTGTCATCTGTAGTTGCTATAGGGGATCTCGATGAGGGGGATGACAGGATTGGTTTGGGGGGAATTTGTAAGGTCTCAACACTTCCTTTTAACATCTCCAGCACTTGAGTCATCGGTGGTCGATCTCTCGGATCAATCTGAATGCACCATAAGCTGATTATGATCATCTTCTTCGCTATTCCTTCTTCTTCCTCATTTGCGATATCGTGCAACCCGAGTTCTTCTTGAAGTTTAAGGCGTCGGTGAATCCAATGAGGAAAATATATTTCGCTTGTATGGTCCACCCCAACTTCAACGTTTTTTCTCCCTCCAACCATTTCCAGAACCATCATGCCATAACTGTAGACATCTGATTTGTGAGAAACCCCTCCAATGTTCCTTATGACCAATTCAGGGGCAATGTAGCCTGCAGTGCCACGTGCACCCAACATCGACATGATACTCCCTTCTCTAGGACATATTTTGGCAAGACCAAAGTCGGATATCTTCGGACAATAATTCCGATCGAGAAGAATGTTGTGAGGCTTTATATCAAAATGCAAGATCCTAGCGTTACAACCTCGATGCAGGTATGCTAGCCCTTGTGCTATGCCTAAGGAGATGTTGTACAATGTCTCCCAACTCAATTGTCGATTTGACTTTGAAGCGCCGCTTTTGAATATGAACTTTTCCAATGATCCATTGGGCATGAACTCATAAACTAAAGCTCTTTTGCTCCCCTCAAAGCAAAAGCCTAGAAGGCTGACTATATTGACATGAGATGTCCTGCTTATGCTTGCAACTTCATTGATAAACTCTTCCCCGTCACCTTTCAAATTCTTTAGAAGCTTCACGGCCACAAGTTGACCATCTCGAAGCTTGCCTTTGTACACATAACCATAACCTCCTTGACCCAACTTTTCCTGGAAAGAATTGGTCATCCTCTTGATATCTCTGTAGGTATATCTCCTCGAAGAGATTAGTCCCTCAATTTGCTGTGCAGCCACAGAATGTTCTCTCTTTCCCATCATCATAGCCATATGTTTCCTTATCAGCGGTTTCTCCCTCAGGGAATAGACTACAAGAATGACAATTGCAATCCCAACTCCTGATGCAGCTGATTAGAGAAAAGCAAAAGATTCGTGTGCAACAATTTCAGTCCATCATTCTACTAGTCTAAGGTCCTAATGATAGAAAAGCAAAACTTTATCAGGGTTTCCAAGCGGTGAACTTCTATATGAGACAAAATGTAGGTTTAATGGAGTACCTATTGCGACTTTCATCACCAAATCGCCATGTTGCGCTGTTACATAGGACACAAATCCTTGTCAGAGAACTCTCCCAGTCAAAACTACGACGAAACCAGTAGGAATGCATTTTACAACAGCAGGAATGCTTTTCAACACAGTCGGAGAGGATGTTATGCATGTAAGATCGAAAGCTACAGGGATCATAATTTGATCCACACTCATCACAGTCACTCTTATTTCATGTCTTTAAAATGACTAGTTTGATACTCGTGCTAAAGAATTAAGTTAAGAGGGAAAATAAAATAAATTTAGGGATTGAATTAGAACATTGACTTTGACGAATACATTGACAAAATACAAAGAGGACAAGGATCAAGATGATAGTATACGGTTAAACAAGGAAGAGGAAATAAGGCAAGGAAATGATAGAATGAGTAAATCCAATATCGGTGCCGTATTGCTCAAGGTACCTTTGTTCGCACAAGAGTTAAGGTTCAAAAGACCATGGATCCTCAAGAGATTTTTCCCTAATCAACCAACGGGAGATACTCTCATGCAACGATAGAATATTTCGCCAAACGGACAGATGCTGTGCTGTTCCAACACTCAAGAAAACTCTGCTGTGCGGTGAAATCGTAAAGCCCCTGAATATTTATGATTCAGAGGTAACTCGTAGCACATTCTAGGCAGAAAGGTAAGTGCACTCAACTGGACCCGCACAATCCGATGATGTTAATCAACGTTTCAAAAAGAGGAGAGTATTATGCTCAGACACGGTGAAGAATTAATAAGCCCACCAGGAGCACAAACCCAAACAAAAGCCTGGACAGGACAGCAACACCTGAAGCGCTCGTGATTGATTTCGCATTCGTCACCACTCTCCTCGCTCGCGCTGCAATTGGGTGCTGTCCAATTCAGCATGACGCCTCAACGCCTCCTCTATCTCTCCCCTCCACCCTCTCCACTCCGCCACCACTGGCGCCTTTACCACCGACTCGCACTTCGTTGACGCTTCCACCACTTCCCCATCTTCGTCATCTCCATGTATTGCCAGAACAACACTGTCCTGGCCTTCTTTTCAAGTACAAGTAATTATTGTCCCAAGAAGGCAATCCGCATGGTGAGAGAGTGGTGGCTATGTTCGGACCAATTTGGTAATGAGTCGATAGAAGGGTCAAGTTCTTAAGAACAGGCGTGCAAGAGAAGGTCGAATTATTCGAGAAAGCGGTGTTAGAGTTGCGGAGTGACTGCTTCTGGTAAAAGATATCGCGGACGACAAGTCATCGCCTGAGAGGTTAAGGATCAGACTGCTGTCGATGCAAGCTAATTTGAAGCCAGGGAAGCCGCAGTAAGAGGGCTGTTGGTCTAGGACAGAGAATGGGAAGGTGATGTTGTGGCCACCAAAGGTTCTGGTGATGCTGCTGTAACGACCCGGTACTTTAAAATGCGTTGTCTGGGGTAGCATTCACGGCTTTGTTTTCAGCGCAGCGGAACCATACGTGAAACGTGTTACACATATTAGAATGACTCAAGCCTTTATAAACTAGCCCAGAACTCCCCCCCTAAATGATGTGGGACTAGAGAGGGACCCCTTCCCCTTCCCTATGCACGTCCGGGGACCAAGGCGCGGACGCACTGCCATCCCTCATCCCTGCGCACCGTCACTTGGGCTTTGTTTTCAGCGCAGCGGAAGCGTACGTAAAACGCGTTACACAGATTAGAGGAACTCAAGCCTTTATAAAATAGCTCAGGACTCCCCCCCTAAACGATGTGGAACTAGAGAGGGACCCTTCCCCTTCCCTACGCACGTCTGGGGACCGAGGTGCGGACACACCGCCATCCCTTCTCCCCACGCACTGTCGTTTGGGCTGTCACAGCTGCAGTTTTGGAAGTGCTTGTTCATCACACAGATCGAAAGCTTTGCCGATAAGGCTGCAAACAGGAGTATTAATATGAGGTTCTGAGTGGAGGGAGAGGCAGCATGATCGGTAAGATGATGCTACCTCTTGATTTTGTGCGTGTTGATAACTTAGAGATTGCCGGAGGATGGAATTATTGTCAAGACTAGGGCTGTCAAATAGGTGAGTCGGGTTAGGTTTGGGTTGGGTCGAAAATGGTCAAGCCCATATTAACCTATTTAACCTGTTCTGACCCATTTTCATGCAATGTAAATTTGATGACCCATACCTGACCCGACCCATATTATCGAAACACATTAATATTTAACTCAATTACTTGAATAAAAGCTTCGCATCAAATTTAAAAAGTAAATAAACAATATAAAATTAGTAAATAAAAAAAGTGAAAAACCTTTAAATTGAAATACTTTTGAAGAACTCTTGATAAGAAAAAGTTTGATAAGCTAATAATTGACATGAAAATAATATTTGCTTATAATAAATCTTCTTGAATGCGAGAATGCATAGCTTCTTAATTGTAGTTCTTTTTTATTTTGGTCGATTTCTTAATTGTAGTTCACCAAGTTAAAAATTACATTATGATTTCTTTTCAATATTGATTGAATTTCAATATAGACAACATCGAGCTTCCTCTAAAAGTACATTTTCGGTATGTATATGGATATCTATCTACCAAATATCATTTAAAATATAATTTTCTTTTTTTTTTCTTTTTTCTTTTCTTTCTTTTTCCTCTTCCTTCTTCTCCCTTGTTCCTCGATCGATAGTGATATGCCAAGCTGCGGTTCGACGAGGTCAAGGCTCGACTTGTCCAGGTGAGCCCGAGCTCCCAAGCTCCATCGTAGCCGGCGAGCTCCGGGTTCGGCCGATCCAGGCAAGCCCAAGCTTGCTAGCCCGAGCACCGTTGCAGCCAATGAGCTCGCGACTCACTAGATCTAGGTGAGCTTGAGCTTGGCCAAGGCCAGCGAGCTCGTGGCTCAGCTGATCCATACAAGCTTGAGCTTCGTTGAGGCCGGGTAGCTCACGGCTTGCTAGATCCAAGCGAGCCCGAGCTTGGCCAAGGCTAGTGAGCTCGTGGCTCACCCGATCCAAGCAAGCTCGAGCTCCATCAAGGCCAATGAGCTCGTCGCTCGCCTGAGGCTGGCAAGCTTGGGATCAGCGACGGAGCTGGCGGCATGACGACAGGGTAGGCGGTGGCTACAATCGGTTGGGATCGGAAAGGAAAGGGGATGCTCTCTGCTCACCCAAGATTTGCGATCGATGGAAGGAGAAAGAATTGAGGATGTAGAGGAGGAAGGTCATGGGTTCAAAGCGGGTTTCCTAACTCGTTAAGACCCATTTCTTTTCTTGCTTTACTTTCTAAGACCTATTTGTAACCCATATTTAATTTTCACTTGACCCATATATAACCAATTTAACTAAAAGTGAGTTATAATATGGGTTTATGACCCATTTTGACAGCTCTAGTCAAGATAGGTGAAGATTCATACTCACAAGAATACATATTCTCTCATATTGGATCAATAATGACTTCCTTTGATTCGAGTATGCTATATTTATCGATTGATCTCATGTTTATGTGATTGAAAGGTCCTATTACTTTAACACACCATATTTAAGTGGGGAGTCCACAAAATTCAATTGGTCAGCCAACACTTCATTTTTTTGGTATTGAAGGCTGGCAATTGACTTGAAAAGTGAAGTCTTATCTTCTGGTTCTTTATAGCCAGAAGACGAATTCTATTATTCTCTCATGATGTTGGTATGCGTTCTTTTAGTTGTTTCTAAAAAATTACAGGACAGTCGAAGAATGTGAAGGAAGAGAGAGAGAGGCGAATTCACCTGAGAGGTCAGGGCACATATGCCCTCTAAAAGGTCTGTCAATACAATATTCTCACTAGTGATTCCCTCTTAGATATTATAATTTGACCATGTGATATATAAAAGGTTTGTAAAGTCACCGGACAAAACCATAAGGTTCAAATTATGCACGAAAGTCCAAACATTCCACAGGCGTGTACATTAGTGACGTTTTCATATAGTTTAACATTGAATGTGATTTGATCCATAATCAAACAAACAATCAATAGAGACATATCACTCTGGCCAAAGGAAAAAGGACATAACTGTCGACCATAACAATTCAGTTCAGTTCAGCAAGAGGTGTAGATTGGAATTTCAAAAGCGAAAATAAACAAACAAAAGGAAAGAAAAAAGATTAGGTTAGAACCTTACATGATGATGTTTACATATATCTAGCTTAGAAGTTGTTGATGGATGTTTTGGCTAAAGTATTCCCTCCGGAAGTCTAAGGAAACTTGGCTTATCATGAATGTCATATCATGATATGATGACATGCATATACGTTGTATAAATTTCTTATGGCTTCCTTGATTTGACATAAATTTTTACCGATCAACTAAATATCACTTAACACAATACATCTTAGGAACAAAGGGATATTCCCTAACATCACATACCTTATGGAGATTGTAGAACTAAGCTCAATGGAGAGTATTATGCAAAACATGCATGAGCAAACATACGTGGAAAAAGCTCTTCACTTTACATTTTCCTTTTTGTCCAGTGTATCGTAAATTCACTAATCATCTATGATCCTCAATGCATCGCTGCATCTCACATTGGAATTGGCTAAGCAAACGGTATTTTCTTTTGGACATTGCTATGAATCCATCTAACTACTAAAACTACAAAGGCGACTATGCAAATTATGTTTGATTTGTTGAAAATGACTTTTTTTTGGTTGAAGGTTTGTTGAAAATGATTAGTCAAACCATTTTTGGTCAAAAGAAATATGCATATTTAAAGTTAGGAAGATGAATTCCCTAATTCGAAAAGAGAAAAAAATATTTTTCTTAAAAATGATTTCCACAGAATTTATTTTTTTTGTCATAAAATTTTCCCCAAAACAAGCCGATCTACAAAAGAACGTTCGAAAGAAATATAAATAAAAAAGTAATGGTTTGTTGAATAAAGCCGAGGTGGGAAAAAGGAACTGAGAATAGAAAGCCAAGGGAAGCCAAAAAGCTCTTCCTCTTCCTTTGAAGTCCTTACTAAGTTCGGAGAGCATGGCGAGGACAACCGCCGAAAAACACATGGGAGATTTTAAGCGGTTGCTATTACGGGGAATTAATCAAAAAGTTTTACCTCCTTTGCAAGTACGCAGATGAGCTTTATCAGAACAGAGGCACTGAAAATTTCCATCCGCTTTCCCGCACTTGCCTCCACTAATGTTGCATTTAACACAACTCTCCCAGGAGGTTAAATTCCATTGCAGTCTAAACCCGTGCTTCAACTCCTCCTTGGCTGATTCATCATTTTCTATTTTCTCCCAATCCTCTCCGGCTAATTCAACAGGTACAATAACATGACTCTCGCACGCTAACCGACTAAGATGAAGGTCGTCTGGTCTACCTCCAAGAGCGACATAAGAGTGGTTGGCCCCGGCAGAGGGGCAAGTCAAGTCAGGATGTGAATAATCACCATTTGGGGAGCCGGTGCAATTACGGAGAAATGCTAGGTGGAAAGTCCCGTGATTGGATTTAAGAAAGGAGAGCACTTTACTGCCGGGAACATCAGCATCAGATGCGCTGGGCGGTTGAGGAGACTTTTCAGGTGGAACAAAACAAGCATTGCCCGTTCTCCCAAACTGTGAGATCAACCCAAGAGATTGATAATCATAAGAAATATGGCCCTTCCAGAAAGAATTTAGTTTCAACAGTCGGTCTTGAGGACAACATGGTTGAGAGTCGTTCCCGAAAGGATAACCTATCATGACCTTACCGCACTCGTCAGAGTCGCAGGATCCATATGTCAAGCTCACTAATGGAACCCAGTCTTCCAAAGAAATAATCGTCAAAATGGTAATGACAAGGCGAAGCAAAACATTGGAACTTATGGAGCTCTCGACACCCATTTCAGGAATTTTAGAGGGGAACAATAGAAGTAAAAGAACAGTCGGAAAGAGGAAAACTTTGGTGTGCTTATGGCAAAGACAGAAGGGGCACGAGTGAGATACAGTCGCTCAAACTGAAGACCGCATTGTATGAATGTCTCGTTGAATCCTTTTTCACGTAAACGCGCCAATTGACTGGGTCAACTGAGCGTAGAGGACCCGAAAGAGCAAACGTAGGGGACCACATATTTGCTCAGTGAGAGGAAAATCGATTGCGACTGTCGATAGAAGCCGATACTTCACCTAGAAAACGTTCATTTCGGGACTCGCGATCGATTTCACCCCCATCGGCCACGGGCCCATGGCCCCCCTTTGTTTCCGGGGGCACCTTTATTTCCTTACAAAGTCTCGAACTTTGACGGGGCTTCGAAGCTTTCCATTTCAAACCCCCAGAACCACGACGATTTTTACCGAGACTCGTCCTGCACCCTTGATCTCTTTGAAGGTCGAGTACTATGAGAACTTGAGTTCGTGACAGTCAAAGGCGGAGAGACACGGCAGGTGACAACTGTTAGTGAAGGAGGTCAATGTTAAGGAGAGCTTTCGTGGCATATAGCAGAGACAGAAGGGGCTCGAGTGACATACAATGGCTCAAGCTGAAGGTCGCATTATATGAATGTCTCGCTGAATCGTGTTTCACGTAAAGACGCCAATTGACTGGGTCAACTGAGCGTAGAGGACCCGAAGGAGCAAACGTGAGCCACAACGATTTCACCGAGATTCGCCTTCGACCCTGGATCTCTTCGAAGGTCGAGTACTATGATTTGAGTTTATGGCTGGCGATTGACTTAAAAAGGAAGTCTTCTCCTGTCACTTTTTTTTTTTGGTAAAGTCTTCTCCTGTCACTTTTGGTTCCGATTAGGTAGAGAAGACAAACGAGAGAAGAGGTCTACTATTTATCATATTCTCGGTACAGATTCCAAGAATAACAAAACGATGCAGAGAAGGATATTGGGACAGACGAACAAATCACAGCCGCACAGCGTAGCCACCGCAATAGTCACAGCTCATAAGGACTACGAACAAATAAAATTTTGATTTTCATCTCTCAGTTCATTTTAGAATTTTATCATATGATGTTTCCTTTCTCCATCGGAACGAAGGCAGCCATCGTCCGTGTATTTTCAGAAAATAAACAATCGTGATCCTTGACTTTTTTTCTGGCCATTTGGACTTCTAACAACGTGTTTATTTGATCATATTAGTGCCTATGTTAATATGCTTACGAAATGCTATGAAGATTGCCACATTAGCGCTACTTGAACAAATTACCAATAGTAGAGGTGAACATGGTCCAGATGGGCGATTCTCACCTTGAAAGTAGGAAAAGCCCACTTAGGACTGATTCCAAAAAATTAGAATTGGGAATCACCTGTTAGTTCCATGAACCCACTCGGGAATCGGACCACGGTCCGGTTTCCGGGTGAGTCCATGAAACCAATCCCAATCCCAACAAAATTGGATTCATCAATTAATATCAAGATGAACCTAGTTTCTATTTTAGAGCACCAAAGCTTGTTCGGCCTTAAGTTAGGATTGAATTGCAAACCATTGAATTTGACTAAGGATTGAAAATTATAGGGCGGAACAAATAGACAATACATGTTAGTTAGAAACTTAATTTCTTCGAAGATTATGGCATGGTTGTTAACACCTAAATTTTGGCGGTCCGTTTAGTCATTTATCGCATTGAAAATTATGGGATAATTTTATCCCTGAAAAAAATATTAATTGCATAGCATATAAATTTATGTGCATTTATTTTCAATTTGCATTTTTTGCATTTATTTATTGGACCGGTGACGGATGGGTTCGGATTAGTGGTTCGAGAAACTTTAATTTGTATACGATGTTTCACGGTAAACGGAAAATTGGCGCTGCTTTTTTTTATGATCGGAAATTATCTTGTGAAAAATAGGAATTGGAAGTTTTTCGAGATATGATGGAATTCTTTTTTGGATAGGGCGAATGGAAAAGCAAATATTGCATTCGTTTTGCATTTGGAAAAAGAATTTTCGTGGATATTGATTTGAAAAAATTAAAATCCTAATCGGTGGCTTATAAATAAATTATTTGCGTAGGGTTTTGGGGGCCACACATGGAATATACGGCCACAAAAAGAGAGAAACACACGGCCACGCATATTGACAAACACTGCCAAGGAGAGAACGTGAGGTCAAAAAGTGTTTTTTTTCTCCCTTGTGAGTCTGACACACGCAAAGAAAGAAATCACATGAAAGAGAGAGTGAAAGAGAGTGGTAGGTCAAATTCTTCAGTCATCTTTGACTGAGTACCCCCAATCCCGACGCTGCTACTTCCCATCGTCTCGACAAGCCGCCGCACCGCGCCTGCTGCCCCTCAACGACGATCGGCCGCTGTTTCCCACCGTCGTGAAGTCCTCACTCCCATGACGTGCTGTTGTTTCGTCTCCGTTTGTTGCCTGTGACGAGTTGTTGACCATAAATCTCACGGTCCCGTCGATTCACCACCGACCACCCACCATCATATTCAACACCAGGCTTCAAAGGGGTCCACTTAGCATCCCCACGTCCCATTCCTCCGTGACACCTCCGTCCATTCAAGCCAGCTCTGACGTTGAAGTTCCACGGCTAAAACAGCCAAATTCGGTCACCGCAAGCCCCTTGCACCGGGCGACCACGCTGTTGTTATGGCCTTGCCACACGACGGCGCTGTTTTTCTGGTCTCGCCGTGCGGACAACGAAGCTGCTGTTTCCCCATCTCGACGCGCTTCCCCTGCTGATTCCATACCATTGCTGCACCGTCGTTTGCTGCACCGCGCTGCGACCTTTCGGTGACGACTCGCTACTGGTGATCACCGTCGAGGAGCTGTTGCCCGTGTCCCACAACGGCAACATCGCCTGCCCGCACTGCTCCGACGTCAAGTTCCACTCCCACGAGTGTTTTCAGAGTCCTGACGATTTCTCCGAGTTTGGGCTACCACCCCCGACGCAAGCCGCATCCGTGTGGCCCATTAGGTCGTCCGCGGAATTCCCAACGACGCATACTGGTCTTTCTTTGCGGGTGGAGAATCTGTGGTCAAAGGTTGGAAATTTAGTGGGATCATCAAAGGATTAAAGGATCCCACGGAGCCAACAGTGAATAACAAACCAATTGAAAAGGAAAAAAAATTGTTTGTGCCTGCGCCCAATCACCGACGAGTCCCTTGTCGAGCTTACAAATTTTTGTTTCGCAGGTCTCGTGGAGCCCATCGGGTGACTTTCGAGCAACCGAACACCGCCACGTTGCATCGCAAGTAGTCATTCGAGGATCGGAATTCGGAAACCAATATTCGAATTATGTGAAAATCTTATCTATTTTGATTTTCGAAAATTCCATTACCTTATTTGAGATATTTGTCAATGCATATAATGGAAATTCCAACATATCATGTGATTTGCAGCCATGCTTGGACTTTTTATTCCATCTATAAGGCTTTAGATGAAATAAATAATCTAGTGGGAATAAAATTGATATTTTGATCTTTAAAGCTTAAGATTAATTTATTGATTTTACTAGTGAAATATTATCCCTTGATCTAAACGATGTGTGATATTTTTGATGATTTTGAATGGTCTATATTGTCTTGATTGCTTTATTTATGTTGAAATATGTTTGAGTTAGAATATTGCATGCTTTAGGGTTATTTGCTTATTTAAGCCAAACATTTTATTTATCATGAATTTTTGAAATAAAAAAATAAATAAATTTAGGATGTTAGATTTTTGTTTCATTAGCTTAAATTGCATGTTTAATTATTTGACATTTCTTTTAATTTCGAAATTAATTAAAAAAAAAACAAAACAAAACAAAAATCATCATGCATATGTCATGTAGAATTATGGCATCCTTTGTACGTCATTAGGATAAATTGCATATTTCATTTTAAATTTAGATTGATCTAGATAGATTGCATCTTAGGTTAGAGATTGCTATATTAAGATAGTATCCTGGTTTAAATTAGGGTTTCGCCTGACCTAATCCTTAATATAAGTTAGATAAAATCTTAATTTAGCTAGATAATTTTCATATTTTTCTAACTTCAAATTTCTCATAAAAAATGCAAGAAAAATGACTTTGAATAAATTAGTTTCAATTCCTAGGATAGATTGCATACCTATTAAGAAAACACAAAAAATGTTATGTGCATGTCATATAGAATTAGATTCATGAAATGCATGTCATTTAGTGGTTATTGCTAGGTCCATTTAGTTAGAAATTGTCCGTCATTAGAATTAGGTCATTTAGTTATATTGCATTGCATAAAGCATGGTACTCATTAAATAAATGAAAACAGAAAAGAAATTGCGGGGCGATGAAGACAGAGCGAAGAGTAACAGTAGTGAGAGGCTTGTGTTGATTGGGAGAGGAGGAGGAGGTGCGGCGGTTCTGGTTCCGGTTATTGTGGATTGAGGGGGGCGGTGGAGATGTGTCGAAGAGGTTTCCGGCTACGTTACGACACTTGGGATATCATCGGATGATCCGATGTGTTGTGTCCGGATATAAGTACTCATGGACTGGGACCATGTAGACGCGAGGGCTTTCAGTTTCACCATATTCCTGGTCCACACGATTCAATGGGTCAACCGCTTCACCGTACTGAAGGCCGGCGAATGACGCGGAAAGTGTAGGTCTTCTCTCTACCGGTTCTGGATTAACCAGGACCCAAATTCTAAGTAGAATTCTCTCATGATGTCGGTACGCGTTCTTATAGCCGTATCTAAGATTATTACAGGACAATTGAAGAATGTGAAAGAAAGAGCGAGAGAGATGGATTCATCGGAGAGGTTGAGGCATAGATGCCCCTCTAGATTTGACCAGGGCTGCCCTTCCTACTTGGAGCCAGGTTAGGACAACAGCATAAAGAGAGCAATTGAGACTCGAAATTCGTCTGAATCATTCTATGACCATACCAGTTCAGCTCGGTCCAGTTCAGCAACGGGTGTAGGTTCAAATTTCAAAAGTGAAAATAAAGAAACAGAGAGAGAAAGATGGGTTAGGGAACAGACTTCAATAATGATGTTTATATATAGGGTTAATTCACGAAAAACCTCAAACTGATACATTTGTCACAAATTTACTTCAAATTAATTTTTAGATTACCAAAAAAACCTCCCAACTGACATTGATACATGTGACACATTTACCTTTTGTTAGTTTCCATCAAATTTTATTGTAAAATTACTTAGCCAGCATATTAATAACTCAATTGATATGCTAAGTTCACATAAAAATTCATAACTCTAAAATTCAACTTCGTTTGACAGGATTTCCAAGCTTTCCCACAGGCTTTCATGGGTCGATTCCAAAACCTCAGAACCACGAGAATTTCACTGAGATTTGTCTTTGACCTCTTTGAAGATGGAATAATATGATTTGAGTTCAGGGTTGTCAGTTGACTTAAAAAGTGAAGTCTTCACATCGCTTTTGGTTCCGATCAGGTAGAAGACAAGTCGGAGAAGAGGTCTACTATTCTGTCATAATATTGGTGGCCTAATTCCCTTAAAAATTGTCAAGTTCAAATCTGCCCTAAACTGACAAAAGAAAAATTCTGCCCTGAAATTTTCCTTTATCTAAAAATAACTCCTAACTTTAGGTCCAATCCCAAATATGTTATAACATCCGAAATTTTGCTTGAGAAATGATGTGCCCTGAATACTGGACGAACCATGCTATGTGATCAAGTTCGTCATTGGATCGTACCAATAGCACCACCACGAAGACTTACAACCCCGTTCATTCCCGTCATTACCGAGTCACATAAGTCCCAATGACAGTGCCATTGTTTCACAATCGATGCCACCTCGACGACAAGTCCTCACCATCGCCACCACCTGATTTCGCCCACTCAGCACTGCTGCCCCATCTTCGCACCACGGTGTCACCCAAGTGATGCCACATCCCTCCCCCACCTGGCAAATGGCACGCCACCTTGATTAGACAACTAACGCTGGATCCAAATGCAAAGGGAATCTTTACCTACAAGTATAGCTAGAAAAACTAAGCATCCTTATTTGAGATTCAGGAGCTAAATTCTTTCACCAGACCATCGCTTACCTTGGATCTGAGGTTGGCGATCGTGGCCTCCGTTAATTGTTGGCTGATAATGTCTCAGGCCGAGGTCGTGGACCTCCATCGGCATTCGGGTGGAGGTTGACGACCTTGAATTCGATGTTGCGTCATTGGGACACAGGGCTATTACACCGGAGGGACAGAGGGAATAGAGAATATTAGCTGACGAGCATTATGGAAACTAGTGATGGCGGCTCCAGATAGAGTGGCAATGTTGGCATGGTGCGGTGGATGAAGGTGGGTGGCCACTCCAGCGAGGTGGGCGGCCGCTCTAGGGTGGCCGGCACTGTGAACAGAAAGGGAGAGATGTGGGTGAATGGACTGTGCTTTTCTGCATTTCTGATGACAGGACAGTAGAACTCTCATTGCTAGAGCTTTTCAGAAGTGTTACACTTGGATTATTGCTACACTCACGAACAAGATGATATTAAAACAAACACACTCTCTCTCTCTGGATCTCTCAACCAAAGATAGATGGTCGGTGATGGCGGCCTTCATAGCAAGGTCCATTGTCTTTGAGGCGAAGGTAGGCGATCTCGACTTTGATGTTGTGTGAGAGAATGAATGAGTGTTCAGGTCGCATGTATGGAGAGAATATGGACTATATCAGAGTTAGAAAGAGCATTTTCGTAGCCGGTGGTGATGACTGAAGATAGGGGCATTGCATCGGCATGGTGATTTAGTCTTCAATGTACTGTTTATATGTAGGTGAAATGCACATGTATCCCATTAACGAGATAGGTCTAGTTAGAAGAAGGGATAGTGGAAAACAAAACCGTGAGACTTATGCTGCGTTTGGTTATCCAGATTAGGATTCAGACACGACAAAATAAGGTGAAATTAGAAATCTTCCGAATATCTTTTGGGTTGTAGAAAATCTCATAATATATTTGGTACAATCTAAAATAGGATTCTTGACTTCTTCTATTGTATGAATAAGGCAAATCGAGAAATTGTTGAAAGGCCAATTTGGAGAATCGAACAATAAACCTTACGGCTCAAAATACAAGAGCAAGTTTGTCTACCTTTACTTCTCGCAAGTTGGCAAAACCTAAGTTGTGACAGGTTTTAGTCATTAATTAAAACTGCTCATATTCTTATAAGAGGGTGACCAAATTCAAAAGTAAAACGACAATGTTGTCTTCTTTCGTTGTTGGGAATGTTTCATTTAGGGGGAGGTGTGTCCTTGTAGGCTTTTGATGAGGGACTTGGACGATGAAATTGTCCCAAACACCCCAAGTACGCAGCCGAATCCAATGAGCAAAGCATTCAGAAGAAAGAGCGGCTTCGACAGGCTTGGCCAGCATATCTTGGTGTAGAATCCGCACTGCATGATCACGCAGATGCAGATGCTGACGAGCGAGCTGGTGAGGCTAAGCACGTACTCGAAGTACGGGACCGAGAGCGCGAGCGCCAGGATCACCACTAGTAGCATGGAGCCTACCGTGCCCCTCACGGCTGTCCGCGCACACGAGCTCATTGTGACAGCCTCCTCTCTTGTCCCACATCGCCTAGGGAGGGAGGTTGGGTCACCCGCCTTGGCGCGGACGAACCGCCATCCCAGCCACGGTCTTTTCCCTCACGGCTTTAAAACGCGTTACACAGATTAGAGGGACCCAAGCCTTATAAGCTGACCAAGACCTCCCTCCCTAGGCGATGTGGGACAAGAGAGGAGGCTGTCACACTATCCACCTCTTAACAGAACAGTGTCCTCGCTGTGACCCCACGGGCGTCAGAACAGCATTTTTGTTGTGACCCCACACGCGGTCGGGAGTTGGCTCTGATATCACTTGTAACATCCCGGGCCCCACTGTGTAATATTGTCCGCTTTGGGTCACCCGTCCTGGCGCGGACGAACCGCCATCCCAGCCACGGTCTTTTCCCTCACGGCTTTAAAACGCGTTACACAGATTAAGAGGGACCTAAAACTCTTATAAACTAGTCCAGGACTCCCTCCCTAGGCGATGTGGGACAAGAGAGGGACTCCTTCCTTGCGCACGTCCGAGGATCGTCGCTCGGGCCGTCACACTCTCCACCTCTTAACAGAATAGCGTCCTCGCTGTGGCCCCACGGGCGTCAGAACAGTATTCTTGCTGTGGCCCCACACGCGGTCGGGAGTCGGCTCTGATACCACTTGTAACATCCCGAGCCCCACTGTGTAATATTGTCCGCTTTGGGTCACCCGCCCTGGCGCGGACGAACCGCCATCCCAGCCACAGTCTTTTCCCTCACGGCTTTAAAACGCGTTACACAGATTAGAGGGACCCAAGCCTTATAAGCTAACCAAGACCTCCCTCCCTAGGCGATGTGGGACAAGAGAGGAGGCTGTCACACTTTTCGTGGCTGGGATGGCGGTTCGTCCGGGCCAGGGCGGGTGACCCAAAACGGACAATATTACACAGTGGGGCCCGGGATGTTACAAGTGGTATCAGAGCCGACTCCCGACCGCGTGTGGGGCCACAGCAAGAATGCTGTTCTGACGCCCGTGGGGCCACAGCGAGGACGTTGTTCTGTTAAAAGGTGGAGAGTGTGACAGCCTCCTCTCTTGTCCCACATCGCCTAGGGAGGGAGGTCTTGGTCAGCTTATAAGGCTTGGGTCCCTCTAATCTGTGTAACGCGTTTTAAAGCCGTGAGGGAAAAGACCGTGGCTGGGATAGCGGTTCGTCCGCGCCAGGGCGGGTGACCCAAAGCGGACAATATTACACAGTGGGATCCGGGATGTTACACTCATCGACCCGAGGAGGTTGCGGTCTAGCTGTATGGTGAAGGGCGTGAACTCGAGGGTGTACTTGGTTATTGGCATCAGGATCATGGCCCACTAGGCGACCTTGGTCACGACAAGGTAGCGCGGCAGGCTGAGGGTGATCTGCGAGCTGACGCCGGGGCCAAACATCTTCGCGCCCATGAAGGTGAGGGCCGTGTACAGGGCCGTGACTAGGGTGAAGCTCACGATTGATACCTACAAACAATCAATCAATAGATTTCAAAACTTTTTAGCACCTTACTGAAAAACACGAAAGTGATATCTCATTTAATTTTTGATATATTTGTAAACATTTAAAAAGCATGCAATCAAGCCCTTAATACATTAGACATCTGTCGACATTAGGATAAGCCACATCGGACCGGCTACGAGTTAAAGATTTGGTTGCTCATTTTTTTATTAGCATTTAGAACTCAGTTGACCCATATGAAAAATGTTGGAGGAATTCGGTTGCATTTATCCCTCAAAGAATGAGAGAGCATACCTTGGTGAACTTGGAAGGGTCTTTCATGGACTTATTGTTAGAAGATATGCGACATTCTTTGGAAGATCTGGATTTGATTTGATTATGTGTATATCAATTAAGGATTAGATTTAGATCTAGATTGATATAGATTGATACATAGAATTCTTTATTTCCATTAATTGTACAAACCTAGTTCTATATCTTTAGGAATCTATACATTTACAAACATAATGATAAAATACATAAAAGCTTCATTATCCTTTCCTTCCTCTTTGCTTTCTTTCATGGTATTAGAGCCTCCAGGCTTCTGATTTGCTTCCGCCTCGTCCTTCTGCCGAAAAATCTTCAACCTACAGAAAAGAGGTTGCATTCAGCATTAGGGTCAATTCTCGAAGGAAAGTTTTTTTTTTACTTACCATGGTCTCCCCGCAAGCCAGTGTCTCTGCCACCGGCAACCCATTGACTGGAGAAACAACGCCTCATCATTCCCTTAGTCAGCGAAAGTTCTTAGAAATCATATCAGAAGCAGGCTTATCAGGATGCAGACCAGCCGTGATTCCCATTGAGCAAAACACTAAGTTGACTACTTCAGAATACGATAAGGGCACATCTCAAAATGATGATCCCATACTCAGAGATCCATCAGGGTATAAAGACTTGTCGGGAAGCTCATATATCTGACTATGACTAGACCTGATATCTCCTATGCAATACAGACACTTAGCCAGTTCGTGCACAGTCCAAAGCGATCTCATTTGGACGCTGCATTGAAGGTTGTGAAGTATTTGAAGAAGTGTTCAGGACTGGGAATACTTCTATCTAGACAATGTGACATGAAGATGAAGGCATACTGTGATGCAGATTATGCTACATGTCCCACTAGTCGAAGATCGGTCACTGGATATTGCATCAAATTGGGAGAATCACTCCTCTCATGGAAGACCAAGAAGCAGCCTACTGTATCTTTGTCTTCGGCCAAAGCAGAGTATCAAGCCATGGCCAAAACCACTTGTCAGGTGGTGTGGATACGAGGGTTGCTTAAAGACCTCAGAGTACAAGTGCAGGGACCAACGAAATTATATTGTGACAATGATGCGGCTCTCAAACTAGCAACAAATCCTATAGTGCACAAGAGAACTAAGCACATAGAAGTGGATTGTCACTTTACACGAGACAAGATCCAAGAAGGGGTAATCGAAACAGAAGGAATTGGGACAGCAGAGCAGCCAGCAGACATCTTCACCAAACCCTTGTGTCATCGACAACACGCATATCTATTGAGCAAGCTAGGTGTCTTGGACATCTACAAGTCACCAGCTTGAGGGGGAGTGTTAGAAGATATGCGACATTCCTTTGGAAGATCTGGATTTGATTTGATTATGTGTATATCAATTAAGGATTAGATTTAGATCTAGATTGATATAGATTGATACATAGAACTCTTTATTTCCATTAATTGTACAAACCTAGTTTTATATCTTTAGGAATCTGTACATTTACAAACAGAATGAGAAAATACAGAAAAGCTTCGTTCTCCTTTCCTTCCTCTTTGCTTTCTTTCACTTATACAAGTCAGGGAAGACAATATGCCCAGCATAACTGGCCACATAGAGCCTCGAAATCATAGGGATGTTACGGATCCAAAGCGCCGGGATCTCATTATCCGACCTGACCCATCCAAAAATGGCGGTCAGAGCCACGAAGGCAAAGATGATGATCGACATGAGGATGCCCCCGGAAGAGAGGAAAGAGATGGAGGACAAGTCCCTGAGCCAGAGGCTCGGGAGGGCAATGAGCATGGCAATCACGGTCAGGAGCTGAGGGCTGGACATGTGCGTCCACCGGGTGCTGATCCGAGTCCCTGGGAAGACAATGTTGAGGTTGTCATGGAGCGAGATGGTGTAGGAGACGAGGGCCAAGAAGATCTCTGGGTATATGAAGGTTGCTGCTACTATCCTGCCTTTGGATCTATAGGCTTCTTGCCCGATGTCTGTGTAGCTTCTGGACTTGGGCCTCTTGTCGAGGCATTTTCCAAGCAAGTGGGAGGTGTAGGCGCATACCATGCCAAGCCCTATCAGCAGGAATGCAGAGGACCACCCTCCATTCTCCAAGGCATATGGTGTTTGATAGCTGTCCTAGGCCTGCCAAGTTTTGTCAAATTTTTGTTCATGAGAACATGATTGTATAGCTTGAGAAGAAGTGCTAATCTACACCAAGCATATCAAAAAAAGGAAAAAGGAAAAAAAAAAGAAAAAAAAAGGACTGAGCTTGCTCGAAAGTGTAAGTTTAAACAAAGTTTCTCAACTGCGATTAGCTTTGCCCACCATATCATTTACCGGAATGAATATGCCCTTCTAGCTTGCGAGGAAAAAACAAAGATCGTATATAGGCAACTAAAATCTATTCATTTTATGAGTAGATTTCAACTCAACACAAATGATTAGATCTTAATTTTGTATCGAAACAGTCTTTCAATAGATAGACCGGTAGATATTACGAAAGTGGATTTGCACTATTTTTTCTTTTCTTTTTTTTGGTGGAAAGCAGGCTTGAAGTACAAACGGTATTTATTACGCAAGTTGACAACAGTGAAGAACATAACACTAGCTAGTGTTTTTTTTTTTGGAATAGAAAAACATTAACTAGTATTCGATTAGCAACACGTGTTAGAATTGACCTATACGAGAACAACTTTACACACTACTTTTGGAAGACACCTTCCCTGTTTTCCCATCCGCAGTAGTTCTAATAATGCTCTAGCAAAAATGGTTTAGGAGACATGGTACATATCTCAGTGAAAACAGTGACTTCATTCATACTTTTAGAAGTTCAAGCTGTAGTGAATTTAAGTGATGGAGGACCCTCTCGGCTCTCACCTCCGAGCATGCCAACCATGTTGATGACAGCATGAGCAAAAGAGCCGTTGGCCCCAGCATTCTCCTCCTCCACCGCCTGCAGCTTCAGCTCCGCCATGCCCCCGTCACACTCGCACCAGCATACATTATTCTCCCCTTCCACGCACGACTCGCAGCCGATCCAGGGAGGAGCAGCAGCCAGTTCCGCGCCCTGCACGGACTCGCTAGCGATCTGGCTTCCATGTGGGAGGCGGCTCACGACAGACGTCCACAGTTTCGAGCACGTCCCTCGCACCATCCTCTTCCGACACTTAGATATACGAACGGAAGCCTAAAGAATTACAAACAAGAGACCTCAGGGCAAGTAATGTTCTATGTTTTTGCCTCGCTGATGAGTACGGGAAAGGGTGCGGTTTATTTATAAGAGGAGGGAGTGTGCAGACGTAGGAACGTGCCATTTGTGCAAGAATCAATGTGGCGTGCCATTTGCGCCGCCTGCCCCCAAGTGATGCCACATCACCTCCCCCACCTGGCACTCAACCTCTCGCCGAATCAGCCGGAATTCCCTCAAGCTGGCGACAACACAACAGCTGAGATTGCTGAGCCAACAAATTATCTTCCTAGGTGAAGACAGCGTTGGCGGTAGAAAAAGGAAAAAAAGAAAAGAAAAGAAAAAGTAAAAAGTAAAAAAAAATATTTAAAAGTTAAAAGAAATTAATTTGGAACATAATCAATGAGCATGGTACCAAACACAATTCTATTCCAAAAACAGAAATTTCGGACAGTTACCAAACGGCTTAAAATGTTGCGAAATTATTCCCGGGAATAAAAAATAATCATTTCTAATCAGAATCTGTTCTAGGGAGCGTAATCGTTACCAAACGCGCCCTAATAATATCATTATTCATTAATAAAAATTAACATTTATATATATTATCAATGAATCACACTTTTATAACATTTATGTGATAACATATCTATAACTCAACACTTGTATTTCCAAAATCACAGAAAAATACAAGAAAAATATGAGAAAATATACTAAAAATACACATATTTAGGGTTTCGTATGTATTTTCACATTCATAAAATCATCAAACATGTAAAATAAATACACCACAAGATAGAGAACAATCATACGAACCCAACGACGCTAGACACGCGCCAATCGGAGGCTCCACGCGCCCGCACGCGCCCCCTAAGTGTGCGGCGCGTGGAGCTCAAGCGCAGATGTATCTTAACTGGTCAAAACCGGTCCAACCAGTAGCAGTCCGATCGGCCCCGGTTCGACCGCCCAATCCGACCGGCTGACCAGTCCGGTCCACCGTTGATCGGGTCGGGTCGGGTCATCGGTCAACGGGTCGGGTCGAGGTCAACAGTCAATGGGTCGGGTCCGATCCGGTCGTTAATGTCACGATGATGTCAGCCTCCGCACATGCGTGGCACGCGCAAGCTGCGCCCCGCGCGTGGGGGCGCATGAAGGCGTGTGACCGCGCATGAGGCGCGTCTCCAACACCCTGGTGGCACGTGGCCACGCGTGGGGGCACAAGCGGCATCCCCTGGTGACGTGCCGCCCACAGATCTGCTCGTCTCGACGAGCCCAGTCCGAATTTATGATTTAATTTGATTTTTATTGAACAAAAAATCACGAAAATCTCAAAATTATGGCAAAAATTCTATGCATTCGAGTTCTAAGGTTATGGTTGCTCTGATACCATATGTTGAATGCAAATTGCGCAATCCTAAGATCTCAATAACCAAAACAAGAACATGTAGAAAGATTAACGCATCTGTTTTGGGATCCATTGTTCTTGAAACGGAAGCGGAAAACCGATGTTCTACGCGCAAGTCATTCTTTTCTATTGCCTTTTGTATCATTGGCTCAATGAGACAGTTCCCTCACCCTTTAGCGCTAGGTTAACGCTCCTTATGTGAGGATACATGTGAAAATTATGGTTAAATAAGAGACTTGAGCACTATTTATAGAGTTTCCAACCAGCCCCCCTCATTACGGGCCAGGATCAACTCAGCTCACATTAGCCAGCCCCATATTAGACTAATTAACAAACCTTCTATCTCACCTTAGACCAACTCCGTTTTACGGTAACCATAAAACGATAAATTACAATATCAATTAATGTAGTCTACATTAGGAAAACTCTTACAAAGAAGGCCAATAAGCCATTAACTACCTGACCAGCAGCACGCGTTGCCCTCTCAGTCACACCATTGCCCCACCAACTTGCGATCACCATCAACGAGAACCTAAGGCAAATAGATATCATCTTTTCTATCCTAGATCGATCGATTACTATTTGACGAGGATGGTTTCCTAGAAATCCTGTAGGCATTGTTTGGATCCTCATTTGATCGAAAGTTCCGATTGCGCTATCTCATTAAATTGTCAAGTTCAATGTAGTTGAGTTTGTGGTTGGACCATAAAAGCATGGCCGCTCAATATCTAGCTCATATGAGGTCTGAGATTGCAGAAATTCTGAACTAAACCAGTGCTGAACTTAGGTAAGATTCGGTTTAGCTTGACCCTAAGCCTTTGTTAATTTTGTACCGACTTATGAGATGCAAATTTTATGGGCCGTTCTTCACAAAAGTCGTCCCTCATTGGATGTTCTAGACATAATTAATTTCATAATTTTTGGATTTCATACAACAAAGGAACATTTGAAAAACTACTGAGTGTGAAATCCGTTTTTAGGGGTACAATACCGACTTCTTCCTACTTTCCATTTCCCACAAATTTTTCGATCAAGAATTCTAACACAATTCCTTCACGAAAGTTGTAGAGTATATCCTATGCTATCACATATAAAATTTCCATGATTTTTCAGTCTCATTTAGCTTGTAAAATCTCTATCTTTCTACTCTATCAAGTTTTGGAAATTTTTACTATTTTCGGCCCAATTTACAAATATTATTTAGAACTATGTGAGCTGAATCAGACTTCAAATCCTTCACGAAAAATGTCCCTTTAGATCCTGTCTACCTTATATTTAAGTTTCATAATTTTTAAAACCCGTTTATCTAGACAACAGCAGCTGCTTCTCAAGGCACGCGAAACGCCTTATAAGGTTAGTTTAGGGCCTATGATATGGGATTCTCTTAGAATTCATCTAATATTAGAACGGGTGAGTTTATATTAGTCTAGAGGATTAAAAATGACTAAGGATACATTAGATTCATGCTTCAATCCCTAGATATTAGTGACATCCATGTGCTTTTTAAATTGAATTATGGAATTACTGTATCATGATGTGGATGTGTCACTAAGAAAGCCATCGATCCTTAGGACGATGATGCCCTAGGTAGTAGTAGGGATGCCTGAAGAGATAACCGGGTTCCTCTGGATGCTTGGGAGTCTAACACCATACCCAAGATGACCTCGCGATGCCAGATGGGTGCAAGATACTTGGGGGCTAACGGGGTTCCCCAAATGATGATGGCAACAGAAGATTCCTATTGAATATAACCTTGGTACACTTAAATTGAGTTAATACTTTTATTAATCTGTTATGTTATTTTGAAAAAGTTCTCAAGTAAGTTGATGATTACTATATTTTATACTAAGGCTTTCTTTGTTAATACGATGATCGATTGATATAGCATAAACTGGTGGACCTTCTGCTTGCTGGGCTTAAACTCACTGGTTGTTGACTTCATCTTTTTAGATCAATAGAATGTCGATCCCACCTGTCTCTCCTATGGTCGGTTATGGAGTACTGGTTGATTTCACTTGGCAAGAAGACAAGTTCATAAACCCTAGTTTCCTAGATACAAATTTTATCTAGATCATGTCTAGTTTTGTTGTGGATATTGGGCCTCCAATAGGGCTTGTAATGTTTGGATTTGTTGGAATGTATACCCGTGTCAACGAGGGCACGATGGGTCCCCTCCCACTATTCGGCGTCAAGCCAGGGAACAAAGGCATGCCCACCAAGTAGAAGGGAGGTAAGAGGGCAAACGGGGGAGCTTGGAAGATTTTTTGGATGGAGCTAGGGCCCAAGGTTAAGCGACAACGTGTACAACTAGGTTGAGGATGGGATGACCGACTTATGACTGGATGTAGTCAGTTGTACTGACCTTTTGAATTCCTTAGTGTACCACCCAACTTGTCACCTAAAGTTGCCCCATTTACAGAAGTTCACGTGCACCCCAGGATTACTTTAGTCCCTTACGCTTCCGCATGCTTAAGAAAAAGGTAAACGAATTAGATAATTATGCTAATAGTTCTACATTAACCGTGACGTGCTGGGGGCGTCACGTATACTCCAAACTTTTTTTATATAAGAGAAAAATCATTAAGCTTTTTTTTGGGTAAGAAATGAGGGCAAAACCCTAAATATACATCATTACTCTCCTAATAAAACTTGATTCTATCAGATCTCTTATCAACAAAGGAAATGAACCTCTCGATGGATTATCAATATTCAATTTGCTAGCCAAGTTTTGCATGAGTTTCCTAACCTAAAAGTATATACAATTTTGACCTGTTGGGAAATACTCTCAACATTTTCCCAATCCAAGAAAGGAGAATGTCAGCAAAATTGAGAGAGGGAGTTGATTTCTGGAGAAGAAAGATAGTTGCTTGTGAGTCCACCTTCACAATAATTTTGTGAATGTTCAATGAGATGGTCTCAAATATATGCTCCAATGTTCTGCCTTGAGCGAAGAACACACTCCCACAGAACAAGCCAATTGCCCGATTCATCATGAAGAAGACCGCCTACTAAAGTTGGTCCCAGGTTATCTTTAGAGGCTCTGTTGTATTGAGATTGATCCAACCAAAAGGAGAGACAGTCAAACCTACAAACATATCCCGTTTCTTCCTTTAAGAAGACATTCTGTCCTTAATCATATGTCCTTAACATATCCCAAAATCAAGTCCATTGGTGCGCCAGGAAGAGAAGTTCGTTTGAAACAATCTCGTTTCTCCAATTTCAAAAATGCCACAAGTTACACCCAAAACTAGTGGCCAATTAACTTCCTTTACCAGAGTTGTTAAAGCCAATAGGTTTGCCAATAACCACTTGTGCAGATCATGAGCAAAGAATTCGCCCCCTAAGCTTGGCAAAATCTTTTGCCAAATAGCCTTTGCATGCTTACAATCCCTAAGTATGTCTAAAATTGTTTTAGAAGATTGCGGACAAGAAGCGCAAAAGGAATCCACACTAATTTTACGTTGAACCTTTCATAATTAGGCATTGGTGAGAAACTAACCACAAGAAGCTTCTAATCCTTTGTGGCCCATCCATTTCCACAGTAAACTCCAGAGCCTATCAATGGGCAAATGATGTCTAGATGAAATCGATTCATAAGCTTCTTTAACAATGCATGAACCATTGTTATTGCTGGCCCAAACCAGCAAATCATCACCACCACAGCTTGAAGGTGGGAGCATGGACTAAATTCACATCAAAACTAAGGCAAGACACCTGCTAGACTTGAGAGACTTTATT
Source organism: Eucalyptus guilfoylei (assembly GCA_016097605.1). Classification (NCBI taxonomy): domain Eukaryota; kingdom Viridiplantae; phylum Streptophyta; class Magnoliopsida; order Myrtales; family Myrtaceae; genus Eucalyptus; species Eucalyptus guilfoylei. Next base: position 35,467,195 of record CM027866.1, on the reverse strand, counting down.
GGTTATTACAAACAAAATCAAGAATTAGGCAGTCGAGATTCGGAATTGTAGCAAATGGAAAAATCATCAAATTCGGAGTAGATTTGGGACTAAATATAAAGTTTTTTGTGTTGATTGCGTTAAAATAGCATAAAATAAAATAAAATAAAATAAAAACTCAAGCCCTAATGGGAAGAAAGACAAAAACAGAGACATCCCGTTACAAACCGGGAAAAGGCGATCACCGGAGTTGTGCAATCCTTGGTGAGATGGACCCTGCCAAGGTTGCACAACTCTGACGACACATCGCCTAGCCCTTGCCACACAGCAGACTTCGCCACACTAAGCGCAACAGGTGGCGGCTCGAGATCCTCTGTGTATACCTGCTTTTTATTTGTCAAAAGATTTTAAGAGCCTTGTCGATTGAGAAAATCTACATTTAATGGCAAAATAATAATCACATCAACATTTTCATTTACATTTATAAGGATCAATTCAAACTATATATATCTTAGAGACCTGTATTTTTTTCTCCTAAAAAAAAAAGAACAAACCGATTCCTCTGAAGATTGTCTACAACAGGGAAAAAAAAAACAAATATGAATGGCTGAGAAGATAACCATTAAATTTTAAGTATATGTCATGATGATCCCTCTTCCTTCCCCCAAAATCGAAATAATCATACCTGCATTAAACGCCTCACAACAAAAGAAAGCGACTTGATACATGTCGGTAACTTTGATTGACTTTGTCTAGATTTGCCCCTTCTTCTATAAGTTCACTGCTCAAACACAGTTAGCTCAGATGAATGCCCAGATGACCTTGATAGTTTTATCAAACCGTCCAAAGCTTCATATATTTCATCACTATCAGGATGCCTCTCATCCAGGGAATAGAACTCAACAATATCATCATTGACCTCAATCAAGCTACATCCAGGAAGTTTTCTACGCCCAGTATCTTTCATTGCAGCTTTCAATCTTGCCACATCCTTCCACTTTCCAATGTCCCCGTATATATTTGAAAGCATAACATAATTGGCAGGATTTCCAGGTTCAAGTTCACTTAACCGATGGAGGGCTAATTCGGCCAAGTCAACATTTTTATGTAGCCGACAGGCTCCAAGCAAAGTAGCCCAGATTACAGCATCGGCTTTTATGGGCATCGAATCCACAAACTCAACAGCCTGGACCAAAAGACCAGCTCGAGCAAGCAAATCAACCATACAGCCGTAATGTTCCATTTGAGGCACTAACGAGTAATCATCAATCATGGACTGAAAGTATGAGAAACCATCCGCCACCATTCCCATATGTGTGCAGGCACACAAGACGCCTATGAATGTGATTCCATCTGGTTTAACTCCAGCACGTTTCATCTGCTGGAACAAACTCAAAGCATCAGCTCCACAGCCATGGATTGCCAAACCATTTATTATGGTATTCCATGAAATCAAGTCCTTTGCGCACATATTGATGAACACATTAAGGGCATTCTTAACAGTCCCACATTTTGCATACATGTCAATCAGAGCATTTACAACATATGTATTCCCACCATATCCATGGCCCTCAGCATAAACATGTACCCACTTACCCAAATCAAGAGCTCCTAATCTAGCACACGCAGACAAAACAGTCACAAGAGTGGCATCATTAGGGCTCACAGTGCCTTCAATCAACATTCTCTTGAAAGTGGCTAAGACTTGCAAGAAATTACCACTACGGGCATATCCTCCAATCAAGCCATTCCATGAGAAAATATTCCGTTCAGGCATCTCGTCAAACATCACTTCACAAGCATCGAGATCCCCATTATTAGCATAACCATTTAACATAGTGTTCCACGACATAACATCCCGACTGGGCATGGCATCAAAAAGCCTCCACGCAGCCACCATGTCCCCATTTTCAATATAACCGGAGATCATGGTGTTCCATAACACTATGTCACGTTCAGGAGCCAAGTCAAACAGACGCCTTGCTGAAACTACATCTCCACACAAGAGGTATCCATTCACCATCAAAGTCCATGCAACTACATTCCTCTCAATCATCTCACCAAAGGCCTTGTAAGCAGGACCAGCTTCTCCCCCACTTGAGTACATTTCAATCAAGGTGGTGCCCACAAAAGGATTTTCTTTAAAACCAGACTTGATCACAAAACAATGCACTTCCCGGCCTTCCGTCAAAGCATTAATCTTGCCGCAAGATTTGAGCACGACAGGGAAAGTGAAGCAATTGGGCATCACGCCCACGCTCCTCATTCGACGGAACAAAAGAACTACCTCCCTGTTCAATTCATTCTGGGAACACCCCCTGAGCATGGCGTTCCAGAGAGCAACATTCGGGTCGAGAATTCGGTCGAACACGTGATGGGCATACCCCATTTCCTTGACCTGAGCACAAGCCGTGACGATTTTTGGCGCGACGTAATGGTTCCGTTCGAGGCCATGACAGACAACCTGGGCGTGGATTTGATGGAGCCGCTTCTTGGTCCTACATGACTGCAGCAGGGCGATGAAGTGTTCTTCCAACAGACGCTGAGGGAGCTTGTGAGCAAAATCCGAAAGTAATTTCGCTATCTTTGGGCTATGCGAAACGAGTCTCGTTCGAGCTTTCCTTACGCGACTAGATTCAGAACTCCAGGAGCAGCAGCTTTTGATGAATGCGGCAGGATTCAATTCGTCGCCGCGAAAATCGTTGTCCTTCTCCTTCTTCTTCTAGCTGCCCTCCTCCAATATTCCCTCCCTCTCGATGCGACAATTCAAATCGCTTCCTCCGCTCCGGAGCAGGGAAAATCGTTCGTCCGGCCGGCGTTCTGGCAACCCGGAAGAGAACTGATTCCGAATCGAAGCTCAAGGCTGGAGGAAGAGGACGACTGTCTTCTACAGCATCGTGGGCGGGATCCCAAGTAAATTGATTGCTCTCGTAATTCGAAATAAAAAGGTTTTTCTAAGAAATGGGAGATTTTTTTTTTAGAAAAGATCACCAAAAATCCCAAATTTTACCCGAAATAACAAATTTACCCCAAACTTTTTTTTAGTGATGTGAAAAATCCCAAACTTTTCAAATTGTGACACATCTACTTTTGTCTTATTTTTTTTCTATTTTTCCTTTTCCTTTTTCTTTTTTTCTCCTTCTTCCCTCTGCCGGCCATGGCAAAGGGAAGCCGGCATTCGGCGAGGGTTGCCCTTGCCAGCGTCGAGCGAGGGTCGCCCTCACCCGGGCTGGCTAGGACGCCGGTGAGGGCGGCCCTCGGCTAGGTCGGGCGAGGGCCTCCCTTGCCAGATCTGGCGAGGGCACCCGTCGCCCAACGCCGACGAGGGCCACCCTCGCTTGCGTCGAGTGAGGACAGCCCTCACCCGATGCCGGCAAGAGCCGCCCTCGCCAACATCAAGCAAGGGGTGCCCTCGCCGGTGTCAGGTGAGGGTGCGAGGGAGGCCCTCGCTCGACGCCGACTTCCCTTCGCCGACTCCGCCATGGCCGGCGGAGGGAAGAGAGAAGAAAATAAAAAAGTAAAAGGTAAAAAAACCAAAATGCCCTATAGTTTAGGGTAAATGTGCCACACAAAAAAAAGTTTGGGGTAAATCTATTACTTTGGGCAAAATTTGGGGTTTTTTGTGATTTTTTCCCTTTCTTTTTTATTTCTATTTTGACTACAAATTCAAGAATTGTCTCCATATGAAATAGGGAAAAGACCACCAAAAACCCCAAGCTTTGTCCAAAATGACAAATTTACCCCAAACATTTTTTTTTGTGACATGAAAAAAACCCCTAACTTTCGTAAACCGCGTGACACATTTACCCAATTAAGAACATTTTCGTCTTATTCTTTCTATTTTTCCTTTTTCCTTTTTTTTTCTTTTCTTTTCCCTCCATCGGCCATGGCGGAGGGAAGCCAACATCCGGTGAGGGTGGCCCTCGCCTGGGCTGGCTAGGGCGGCCCTTACCGGCGTCAAGCGAGGACGGCCCTCGCCAGCCCAGGCGAGGGCGACCCTCGCCTAACGCCGGCGAGGGCAGCCCTCACTAGACGCCGGCTTCCCTCAACCGGCTCCGCCATGGCCGGCGGAGGGAAGAAAGAAGAAGAAGAAAAAAATAAAAATAAAAAGTAAAAAGACCAAAATACCCTATAATTTAGGGTAAATGTGTCACGTAAATGAAAGTTTAGAGTTTTTTGTGTCAAAAAAAATTGGGGTAAATGTGTCACGGTTAGCAAATTTCGGGAATTTTTATATCACAAAAAAGTTTTTGGTAAATTTGTCACTTTGGACAAAGTTTAGGATTTTTGGTAGTTTTTTCCCAATGAAATACTATCCATGAAAATGATTGTTAGATTCTTCTTTGTTTGATGATTCACAGGAAGTGATTTCGTTTTTATTAGAAAAGAGAATTATTTTCTCCAATCTAAATTTATTTTTTCTTCATAAAAAGTATTTTGCATTAATCAATTAGTTTTTCATTATTCAGTTATCGGAAAGTGAGAGAATAATTTCTCGAAAATAACTTTCCTTTGAATAAATGGAAGCTTAATTAAACTTTCAATAAATACTAATCATAGACCTCGACTCCCACCCATTCGGGAATTTTTTGTTCATATTTCAATTACTAATATAGCGTACATAAGTTAGGGGGAAATTCATTTTTAGTGTCTGTAGCTACTGCCGACCCAAACTTCTTGTTTCAAGCCTCTCGGCCCCACAACCACTCCCTTACCTCATCGGAATGAGGCCCGCCGGCTTCTATTTGGTCATTCTCGAGTCACTCGTTCATGGGGCTTTGACCGTAGCTACCGCTCATTTCGATGGAATCCAGCATCATTACATCACTGAATACGAGTTCGGGTAAAGCTGAAGCAGTCCCTAAACCCGGTATACAAAGCTGTACTCATTTTACAGACCAGGATATCCTAAGATCGAGAAGCAACTGGGGGCTTAAGGACCCGCGACGGCTTCAAACCATTATGGAGCAAGTCTTAACCAATTCGGCCGACCACATCAATGGTTCAATTTTCGAGAGCTTAAAATCTCTTTCTTGTGTTCTGCTTTCCTTTTTCAGGCTAGGAGTTCAAAAATCCGGCGAGGTTTGACCGTCTATGCATTATTACGTATCTTCACAATGACGTCACTGTACGCTGCTGGTGCAGTTGATCGCGTGCAAGGCACTTTGCCGCGTGGATCTAATCATGTGCAGAGGCACGTTTCGCGGCTGATCGAGATGCAATCACCGGAATGTGACTCGTTGAAGGACAAGGTAGCATTTAATTTCCAGAAGAAGTAGCAAAAAGTGCTGAAATCTCGAAATTTTCTCATCAGGAGAAAATACTCAAAGGCGTCGGGTTCGATGGATCCTGTAATATCAAGCCATATCTCTTTGACCAGGTCAAAGAGGTGGTGAAGGGACACATTTTCATAGAAAGAAGAAAAGAAAAAGGAAACAAAAGAAGTTCAAAAGTCAACAAATAAAGGAAAGAGGACTGAAGCGATTTAAAGGAAAAATGAGCGTTCGAGACAGAGGGCTCGCCGAGAGAGAAAGAAAAGAAAAAGAGAGCGAGAGGGAAGAAGGAAGAAAGAAGAAGGAAGAAAAGAGAGTTTTTACCGTGGAGACCTCACCAAATCAGATCAACTATCTATCGCAACACCCGATAAATATTCGCGCCTCACGTTCATCCAATGGAGATAGTTTTTAGAAATAGAGCTAAAATTCGAAGTTATGTAGAAATTGAGCCGCAAAGTCTAAGTTTTAAATTATGAAACTTCAGGTTTTTTTGGGAACGATGGATTATGGTGTTATAAAGTAATGGGTTTTGACGGAAATTGTTTTGACACAACGGTTTTGTCAGAGCAAGATTTTAGGGTTTCGCAAGCGAGCTTCATGTTGTGTTTAAGTTTGACTAATCACTTTAGATGAACGATTTCTTATCTTATTAGCATTTAAGCTTAGTTTAATCAAATTGTGGTTGAGATAGCATCTCACTTAGTTTTGATGCTATTTATTGCCTATATGTTATGAATGCGAGTTCGTTAGATCAAGTGAGCTCTATTATTTGGTTTAGGGCATATTCAAGTGAGTGTTGTTATATCTCTTCTATGGATTTGTAAACTCATGTCTTGAAAGAGATAAAAATTTGAGTATTGCAAGTAATTAAAGCATGTTTGTTGGATAATAGTATAGATCGGGCAATTACTACATTTTAATATTTGAGAATGATTTGAGAATAATTTTATGAAAGGTATTGTGAAATGATACATATATATATATATATATATATATATATATATATATATATATATATATATATATCTGTGTGTGTGTATGTGTGTGTATGTATGTATGTATAGCTTTGCGAACTAGTTTTTAGAACGAGTCTATAATGATTTTAGAAACTTTTTATGAAAAGTGTTTCAAAACATCAAGGGCTTATGAAGTGGAATTCAAAACATTATGAAAAATGTCTTACGAAGTATATTTTATTTGATTGACTAAATTATGAAAAGTTATACAATTAGTTTATGAAATGAAATGCAGATTATGAATTAGATTTGTGGATATTGGAGGATGCGGATTTGACACTCAATATCATTGTGAGCCCATTGAAGGGCTGGTGGGTTGCATACCGAATTTAGGATATCCTTCTATGTCGAGCTATCGGCTTTACAAGTAAAGACCTTGTCAAGTAATGAATCTTGATCACCTTGTCATAAGGCGTCATGTTGTAACTATGGTTTGCTATTAAACAAAAGATTGGTCGATTATAAGATGGATCAATGGATGGACCGTAATTTTTTATAGAGATTAATTAATGAACTTGACCATTAATATTTGAATCATGATGATGGATTTAAATGTGTATTTCTGGCTTGTACAAAACTTTGTTGAAATGAACAATTTATATTTGATTTGATATATATATTAATGAGTTGGATTAATAGCTGCTCAATCTACTTAAAAGAGATATATGTTACTCGTTGAGCTTGTTGTTGCTCATCCCTCTCTTTCTCAATATTTTCAGGTTCCTTAGTTAGCGACCCATAAAACAAGAGCTTTATTGACAGAGACTTTTGGGAGTTGGATTCAAATGGTTAGAGGATACGTCATTCAGGTGGAAAAACAGCCGTGTCACCCCCTATCCTTGTAGTTTTCGAGGTGTGATAGATCCGAGATGGGGCGGTGCGTGATGTCGTGTGAGGCAGCATTCGGCGGCCATTTGTGATGAAACTTCACGGCATGGCTTATTTGAGGACAGCAATTCTTGTGTTGGGGGAAAAGTGTTAAAAAGTTCTAAACCTTTTGTATTTGTGCCAATTTAGTCCTAAACCTTTTTTTTTGTGCCAATTTAGTCCTAAATATTTTTACTTAGTGCCGATTCAGTCCTTTCCGGCTAATTTTGGTCGGATTTTGCTGACTAGACGTCAACCGGCTGACATGGCCTAATCGGTGCTAACGTAGATAACTTTTAATAATATTTTAATATTTTTGAATTTTTTATTTTTCTTTTATTTTTATTTTTCTTTTATTTTTCTATTTTCTTTTTCCCTTCCCCTCCTCCAGCCGGTCGTCGGACCTCGGCGACCGGCCAGAGGTGATAGCCAACGAGGTCGACCTCACCGGACCTCGCCGGCCACCTCGCTAGTGGCCGCGAGGGCGGCCTCGCGTTGGGTGGCGAGGCTCGCCCTCGCCGGCCACCTCGCCAAATTTGGCGAGGGTCGAGCCTCACCGGCCATAGGCGAGGCTCCGGTGAGGCTCGCCCTCGCCAGCCCAGTGCTAGGTCGCCCTCACGCCCTCGGTGGGGTTGGCGAGATCGAGCCTTGCCGCCCAACGCGAGGCCGCCCTCGCAGCCACTAGTGAGGTGCACATGAATCAGTTTGTGAGGACACAGATTCTATAGGCTTTCTCAGATCAGGCTTCGCTAAAGAGAGAAATGCAATAATCCATTTATTATCAAATGAGGTGCACATGAATCAGTTTGTGAGGACAACTATCTAAAGTGACGGAGTATTACAATGTTAATTACAATCGATCATGAGAAATACACAGAATCTCCCAAATATATTTCTAATATTCCAGAGGTAACTCTTCTTCTGTAAGTTCACTGCTCAAACGAAGTTTAAGTCAGATTCATACCCAGATGACCTTGATAGTTTTATTAAACCGTCCAAGGCTTCGTATATTTCATCACTATCAGGATGCCTCTCATCCAGGGAATAGAACTCAACAATAACATCATTGACCTCAATCAAGCTACATCCAGGAAGTTTTCTACGCCCGGTATCTTTCATTACAGCTTTCGATCTTGCCACATCCTTCCACTTTCCGACATCCCTGTATATATTCGAAAGCGTAACGTAATTGGTGGGATTTCCTGGTTCAAGTTCACTTAACTGATGGAGGGCTACTTCAGCCAAGTCAACATTTTTACGTAGCCGGCAGGCTCCGAGCAAGGTAGCCCAGATTACAGCATCGGCTTTTACGGGCATCTTGTTCACAAATTCAACAGCCTGGACCAAAAGTCCAGCTCGAGCAAGCAAATCGACCATGCAGCCATAATGCTCCATTCGAGGCACAAGCGAGTAATCATCGATCATGGACTGGAAGTGCGAGAAACCATCTGCAACCATTCCCATATGCGTGCAGGCACACAAGACGCCTATGAATGTGATTCCATCTGGTTTTACTCCAGCACGTTTCATCTGGTCGAACAAACTCAAGGCGTCAGCCCCACGGCCATGGATTGCCAAACCATTTATTACGGTATTCCAAGAAATCAAGTCCTTCGTGCTCATATTGACGAACACATAAAGGGCATTCTCTACCGTCCCGCATTTTGCATACATGTCGATCAAAGCATTGACAACATATGTATTCCCGCCATATCCCTGGCTCTCGGCATATACATGTACCCACTTACCCAAATCAAGAGCTCCTAGTCTACCGCACGCAGACAAAACAGTCATTAGAGTGGCATCGTTTGGGCTCACAGTGCCTTCAATTAACATTCTCTTGAAAGTAGCCAAGACTTGCAAGAAATTGCCATTGAGGGCATATCCTCCAATCAAGCCGTTCCATGAGAAAATGTTCCGTTCAGGCATCTCTTCAAACATCATTTCACAAGCATCTAGATCACCATTATTAGCGTAACCATTCAACATAGTGTTCCACGACATCACATCCCGATTGGGCATGGCATCGAAGAGCTCCCGTGCGGCCACCATGTCCCCAGCTTCAATATAACCGGAGATCATGGTGTTCCACAACACTATGTCACGTTCAGGAGCCAAGTCGAACAGATGCCTCGCTGAACCTACATTTCCACACGAGATGTACCCATGGATCATCGAGGTCCATGCAACGACATTCCTCTCGAGCATCTCGTTAAAGGCCTTGTAAGCAGTACCAGCTTTTCCCCCGGTTGAGTACATTTCAATCAAGGTGGTACCTACAAAAGGGTCGTCTTTAAAACCGGACTTTATCACAAAACAATGCACCTCCTGGCCTTCCGTCAAAGCATTGATCTTGCCACAGGATTTGAGCACAACAGGGAAAGTGAAGCAATTAGGCATCACGCCCATGCTTCTCATTTGACTGAACAAACGAACGACCTCCCTGTTCAATTCATTTTGAGAGTACCCCCTGAACATGGCGTTCCAGAGTGAAACATTCGGGTCGAGAATGTGGTCGAAGGCTTTATGGGCGTGTCCCATTTCCTTGAGCTGAGCACAAGTTGTGATGATTTTGGGAGCGACATAATGATTTCGTTCAAGGCCATGACAGACAACCTGGGCATGGACTTGATGAAGTTGTTTCTTGGTCCTACATGACTGTAACAGGGCTATTAATTGTTCTTTCAACAGACGATGAGGGAGCTTCTGAAGGAAATCGGAAAATAGCTTCCCTATTTTGGGCGCAAAGGCCAGTCTTTTGGTCGATGCTGAACAGGTCTTGTTTGAGCTTCCTATACAAATAGATTCAGAACTCAAGAAGTAGCAGCTTTTGATCGATGTGGTCATATCCAATTCATCGCCGAGGCAGAGAGACAGAGACAGAGAGAGACAGAGATTACCTCGACATCTGATCTGCGTACTTCTTCCGGCTGTACTCCTGAATTCTCTCCCTTCTGATGCAACAAGTCAAAACGCTTCCTCGACTGGATACTCCAAAGCAGGAAAATTGCTCGTATGGCTGCGTTCTGCAATCTGGAAGAGAACTGATTTGAAACGGAAACTAATACTAGATATTTCTAAACGCACAGTGGATGAAACTATAGGATAATGTTTCCTCCGTCGGGATTCAATAATTTGCGGGAATATTCAAACCCAACTTTTGACCGAATGACTTTGATTGTCCACAGGCCAATAAGGCAAGGACCAAATTTCCAAGGGATTAAAAATGTAATTTCCGCTAAAGGTCCTTTTATCCAGTAAAGCAGCAGACATTTGTTGCTCTTTTAAGAGGAAAAATTATCAAAAAAATCCTAAACTTATTGTAATTATACTAATTTCATTCTAAATCTTTTTTTTTTGGTCAATTGAATCTTAATTCTTTTATATTTGTATCAATTCGATTCATCTAACCAATTTTTGCGGATTAACGTTGACGTGGACACCATTTGTCAACCGACATTGATATAGACAATTTTTACTAATACTTTGATATTTTTTTTAAAATTATTTAGTTATTTTTTATTATTAAATTTGGTGGTTGAGGACTTAATTAACAAAAAAAAATGATTGAATTGGCACAATTGTCATTAGTTTTGGATATTTTCAGTAATTTTCTCTTTTAAGGGAGAAAGTGTACTAGAAGTTTCAAGAACTTATTGCGGAGGCACATTTGAATTGTAAAATTTTAAAAACTTAAAATAAAGTCTAAAATAACTTAAAATAAAGTCTAAAATTAGTCAAATGGGTGCAATCAAATCCGTTTGTTAATTTTGTCAAATTTTATTAATGAGAAATGCCAATGTGGCCATGTTCCTTATTGAGAAAGGTGGCGAAGTGGGTTTTTTTCTTCCTTCTTTTTTTTCTTTTTTCCTTTCTTCATTTGCACGCTTGTAGTATTTCATCTACTTTTTAGTTATATACTCTTGCGCAATACTTGGCGGCCTGAATTTTAGGTCAAATAGGATAGGATAAGATAAAGATGAGACATAATGAGATTTTATATATTGGATCCTTTTGTTTGATAACCACCGGTTTCAACATTGGAGATTAATATATACTATGCGAAATAATTGTTTAGCGCAGACAGATATAATTGTGTTTATGAAAATCAGGGTGGCCACTACGAGGAAAAAGTGTCGACAAAGTCTTAGACTTATTATGTTTGTGCCATATTAATCATAAACCTTTTAATGATATCAATTTAATCCTACACCTTTTAACCCATTGCCATTTTAGCCCTTCCAGTAAATTTTGGCCAAATATTGCTAAGATAAATGCAAGTCAACCTACATGGTACTGCTGGCATTGACATAGACAGTTTTTATTAATAATTTAATATTTTTTTTCCATTTTTTACTTTTTTTTTCTTCTTCTTCCTTTTGCCGATGACTGGCCATTGGCCACTGACCACTAGCCATGGCCAGGCTGGGCTAGCCGTCTAAGTAGTACCGATACTAACACACGACACGACGTGACACGACATGTTGACACGTCGTTTCTCAATAAATAGAGAATTTCGACAAATTAAAACATGTTGTATATTAAATGTCTATTTTTATATATTTCAATCAAATTAATTTGATTCAAATTCACAAATAAATAAATAATAATAATAAAGCCTAGAATGAATTTACACTAAAAATACTATTCCACTATTTATTAAAATTATTCATTGTTTCAATTTGACAAATTTAACTTCATTCCAATAATCCATAAACTTGGAGAAAAAACAAGCAATTTACATTCTGGACTCGTGTGTCAGATGTATCAGAAGAAAAGAGAAAAAAACTTGAAGAATAAATTATATATTATGAGAAGTAAGAGTCAAAAAGGAAAAGAAGACTGGGTTTTTCTTCTTTGCCAATTTATTATTTTTACTATTGTTTTTTTTCACATACATACATTTTGATCCATCATATTGAAAATTTTTAAAATTGACCTTACGTGTTTGAATCATATATCGTAAACTCACATGTCGGAATTCCGACTCGAATGTCGAAGAGTGTCGAGAAAATTGATCAGATGTCGAATTTTCTAACACATGTTAACCGAGTGTTCGAGAATGTCCGAGAGTATCGGATAAATGTCGAAGTGTCCAACACAACACAAAAACTCTCGAAAAGTGTCGATACTTCCTAGCTCGCCGTCGCCTGCCATAGGCGAGGTCCCCTTCCTATGGGTGATGGTTAGCCTCGCCATTTTTGGCCTAGGCAAGGCCAACCCTCGCGAGGCATCACTCGGGTGAAGGTGACCGTCGATGAGTTTGCCCTAGCTTGAGCAAAGATCGCCCTCGCCAAATCTGGCCTAGACTTGTTAAGCCTCACCAAGGTAAGGGCAAGGCCGATAAGGTTGCCCTAGCCTAGGCTAGAGTCTGCCTCACCTCACCAAGCCAAGGTGACCTCACCAAATCTATCATGGGCAAGGCTAACCCGGCTATCGCTTGTGGCCGATGGCCAACAAAAGAAAGAAGAAGGGAAAAAAAGAAAAAAAAAATTAGAAAAAAAAATGAAAAATAGAAAAAAAATTTATTAAAATACTATTAAAAATTATCTATGTCAAAGCCGGTGGTGTTACATAAGTTGGCTGGCATTTATGTTAGCAATATTGAGCTAAAATTAGGCAAAAGGATTGAATAGACATTAAATTGAAAGATTTAAGACTAAATTTGTATCGATGCAATAGGTCTTGGGACCCTTCACACATTTTCCGTCATTATGACATCCTAACTTAACTCATACTAAATCTTGTGATTTTATCGTGCAATGAAGCATATTTTTAGAAGTTCACCCATCACAATAGCCTTATCACCTAAGTACGCTTAGAATGGAGTTTCAATGCTAAGCAATACTATTCGACTAAAAGAGGCCTCTAATAAGTTAAGGACCTACAGAAATCATATTGCATATGAACATACACCGTACAAATAATTGTCGGTGCACACACATAGAATCTTATTAAAATAAAAAAGAATCAACTAAAAATTGGATTTAAAAGTGGAAAAACCAACCCCCATGGCAACCACTATAGTGATTAATATTGACAAGTCCACCCTAAAAAGCACTAACACTCTTCGAGAGTCTTCGTGCTGTGTCAGACACTTCGACACGTGTCCGACGCTTGATCAACATGTATCAGATTTTTTCTGACACATGATCATCTCCCAACATACTCCGACATGTGAGTGTGGAATTCCAACATGTGATTTCGATACATACAGAGTCAATTTTAAAAATTTCCAATAAATGAATGGTCAAAATGTAACTATGTAAAAAATAAAAAATAATAAAAATAATAAATGGGGAAAGACTTCTTATTATATTTGGTGGTGAAATGTTGATTTTTTTTTTTAACTTATCGTTTAATGTTAAATTTAATAGTGGAATGTAGATTGCTTCTTCTTCTTCTTTTTCCCTTATCAAGTTTCATGGATTATTTGAATGGAATATAGTTGACTTTGTCAAATTGAAATAATAAATTATATTAACAAATGGTTGATTAAATATTTTTAGTGCAAATTCATTCTAAGTTCTTTTTTATTGTTTATTTATTTGTGAATTTGAATCAAATTAATTTGATTGAAATAATCATAAAAATGATAATTTATCATGTATATATAAAAATATACATTTAATATATAATGTGTTCCAACGTGTCGGAATTCTCTATTTTTTTTTAGGAATGACATGTTGGTGTGTCGCATGTTCGTGTCGGTGTCAGTGTCGGTACTACTTATAGTCCACCATCGAAAAAATCATCTATAAAATTTTAAACTTATTACACTTTTATCAATTTAGTTCTCAACATTTTAATTGTATCACTTAAGTTGTAAATATTTTTACATTTTATCAATTAAGTCCATCCAACTTATCTTAGCCTAAATTCGCTCACATGGATGTTGGCAGTCCCACATAGCACGATCAGGCACGGCCAGCATTGACATGGACAATGTATAGTAATATTTTAATACTTTTTATTTTTATTTTTATTCTTCTTTTTTTCTTTTCTTTTATTTTCCTCCTTTACTTGTTTTCTATCATTTTTCCCTTCACCAGCCTCAAGCAAGGCCACCCTTCCGATTTCCCCCTCGTAAAAAATTCTTCTTTTTGGTTTTTTGCCCGATCAAGAGGGGTGGCCCTTGCTTGAGAGGCCCGGCAAAGAGAAAGGGAAAAAAAAGATAAAAAAGAAGAGAAAAGGGGAAAATAAAAGAAAATAAAAAAGAAAACTTAATAAAAATATTATTAAAAATTATCAATGTCTGGTCATATAACATATGACAACTAGTATACACATCGATTTCTGGCCAAAATTGATAGGATGGACTTGATCGATAAAACATAAAAAAGTTGAAGGCTCAATTGGTACAATTAAAAAATAAAGAACAGAATTGGTAAAAGTGTAATAGATTTAAGATTTTTTTTTTTTTTAAGGTTGCTTGACGAGGGCAACCGTAATTAGATTGTGGTCCTTATAATATCCTAACCTGACTAATTGTATTGTCCACTTAATAAGGAGCCTCGTGATTATTAATTACGCAAGTGAGTGCTGTTTCTTTCTCAAGTCGTCACCCTTTCTAATGACATTCTCACTCAAACACAACCAAAATTTAGTTAACAGGTTTTAAGATGCCATAATATCAGCGGACTCTCATTGTGAATTCCAATTTTACATGCATAACTAGAGGGTGAAACTATTTATGTACGTACCCTTTTACTATCCTAAAGTTCGTTACAACGCCCTGAAAATTACTCCCTTACCTCATTGAATTGGGTTAGTATAAATCCACCAGCTTCTATTTGGTCATTTCTCAAAGCACACACCCACAATATCTAAGCTCAGTTTATTTCTAGAAAATGCTTTCCAAAAAGTTATTTTTTAGGAAATGACAATATTTTCCTATCAATGGCTAAAACTTGAAAATGAGCTAAAAAATATTTTCCATTGTTTAATAAAGGAAACTTGTTTTATTTTCCCAAAGAGATATGCACTATTCATGCGATAGAAGGAATCCATAAATTATTTCTGAGTGCTGAGGATCCCAACTCGAGCATCAAGGACGGGGTCTCAGCCTCAGGGGACTTGGGCCTGGCCACTGAGATTCCGAAGCCCATGCGCTGGGGTCTTAGTAGCAAAAGCCAGGATTTCTTAGTCCCAACCACTAGGAACCTGGGCCCAGCCTCGGTGGACCCGAACTCTGGCGCTAATAGCTAATGCACATGAACCGAGTGCTTGATAAATTATCTGCCTTCAATAGAAAACTTGTTGGGATATCCAGTGTTGTTATTTGATAAATTTGATAGACTGAAGCAGAAGGAAACCTGCACCTCGTGCTGAGCTCAAAAGGAGAAATATGGTTTCAAACCTGGTTTCATCTCGAAAGTTCCTAGCTCATCTCAATGCATGTTACAGGTACCCCCAAACCCAGTTGGAAAAATGATCACAATGTGCACAGTACGGCACTTGCATTTTTTGAGGGATCCTTCCATGGAACATCACGAAAAGAATGAACTAATTGAACTCCTGTTTGGAAAAGCGGTATGCGAAGGGGGTGCATTGTCATCATAGTAATTCTAATCACATCAAAATAAGCAACATCTCAAAAGCAAACTATCAATCGATACCACAGAAATTGGGGGGAAACAATACTTTGAGGAACCAATATCACATTTAACAGAAGTTAGGAAATCATAACGTCGAATCCCATGACCAGTAGAAAGTCACGACGGTTACAATATGGCATATCAGACGCAAGAAGACCGAGACTCCCAGCTCAGACACACAAACCCCTACAGAACACAGCATATACGTAGAGACACTCTATGTATAGACACAAGTTGCAACGAGGACTAGAAATTCACCAACTCTCAACCGGAAATTGCAATGGCCTTGACCTCAGGCTTCTTCTCCTCCACCTTTGGAACAATGACAAGGAGAACTTCATTCTCCACCGAGGCCTAACCTGATCCATCTTCGCACTCTAGGGCAACCTGAAACTCCCTGTGAACTTCTTGCTACTTTTTTATTTATATCAACAAATATCAGCTCCCCATCAGCTCCCCATCTCTGTTTCAGCCACTTCAAAGCAATTCCCACCAATGCCTTGCAATTCCCTCATGTAGTGCTTGCCCTCTCCATGGAGTAGAAAGTAACATCGCAATCACAACAAAAATATAAAGCCCAGACACTTCAGCCTTCAAACCCTCTTCACCTCTCACTTAACTCAAACACACCCCACAGACATATTTCGACCTTTAATTGTATGAAGACCTATAATAAGTACGATGAACAAACGCTTTCAGTAGCTTCCCCGGATAAAAAGTTTCACTCTTACCAGAAACCACCCTGGACCATAAATAAATGAGCAAACGAAGTGGACATGAACCTAACCAACCAAAACGATACCTGACTGTCCCTAAAAGCAACAGAAACTAAATCATCAATCCACTGAACTTAATCCCCGCCAAAGCAAGTGAAGTACCACAATAATCAACAAGCACATCTGATTTGACGTGAATGAAGACACAGTTGAGCTAGAAATAAGAAAATTACTCAGAGATGAGGGAGTAGAAAGCGACCTGAATCTGGAATTCAGACTTTAGAGAACCGATGGACGTGAAACTTCAGCAAGTCAAGCGACGATCGAATTGGGCCTGTGAAGGATGACTCAAAGCCAGAGTGATGATGGGGCATCCTCTTTTCAGTGCTCTGTTTTTCTTCCTGAGGATGCTCTGTTTTTCGGGGAACTCCTTATATATGCCTCGCTGTGGATACTTGGGTTTCAGTGCTTTTGAAATTTGAATGAAATATTACTACAGTGTCCTGGAGGATGATTTTGATTGCTTGAGAGCATGATAAAGGGATCGTCATGTGCTGGAGAACCCGAGCGATTTTGCAATCTTTTGCTTCGTGTTCTTGGTGGATGATCTCCCTTTTTCTTTTCAGAAATCGTCTTTCACAATTCTCAAAGAAAGAATGACTTTTGAACGCAAAAGAAACGCACTGCGAGAGAGAGAGAGAGAGAGAGAGAGTATTGAGTGAGAATGCAGTCTTTAAGTTAAAGGGTAGTTTTACCATTCTCGCGATGAAACTGATGAGCTGATGGTGGAAAAGCCTCCTGGTCCTCCCGACTTTTTGACGGCAGAATGCTGAGGCTTGTGCCTTTGGACCGTAGGGGAGAAAACAGTGAAAAGGGTGAGAAAAGTGGGGCCTCCGCAAAAAAACCTGTCTCATACTTTATTTGTGCAGATGGCATGTCCGATACGAGCGATGATGGTTTGGATTTCCATTTCCATATATGATGTCTGTGAAACCACCTCAACACAGAATATGACAAGTTCCTTCCCCGATGCATCTACTGCCGCACGAAACTCTCGCTTCGCAAGTTCGAAGGTGAAGGAACTTCATACTAGACTCCCACAAAGATCGAGTTATCATGTATTATCCGAGGCCTGTTTCTAGGATGAGACTTGACATGACTTCCGGCGTGACTTTGTGTTCTTTTAAGGAGCAAATCTGATAATGATGTAAGCTGTCGTGAGAAAATCATCCCAAGTCTCAATGTTACAACCCTGATCGGGGAAAACTCTTCATGCACCCGAAATGTCGTGATAAAGAGGGACACTGGCAAGTATGTGTACAATCCTTTATTCATGATCTAGGAAAGTGCTCTTTACTACGTAGTATTGACATCGAATCCCCTTGCAGCCTCAACAGAAGTGCTGACATGTTGAAGCAGAAAAATGAAGACCAAAATGGAAAACTTGATCGACTGCTGTATATCATCTACATTGTATATAATATTAGCTAGAAACCATTACCCAGATGCAAGCAAACCCCGATGGACAAGGGAAATTTGCAGGAGAGAACAGATAAGACTACATATTAACCACTACGTACAGAAGAACTACCACTGCTTCCCCATTTTTGAGTCACGGAAACAGGTGAAGTCAGCGACTTCACATTCTTCAACAGCCCCACATTGTCACATTCAGGCGAAGGAGGCGGGTTCTCGCTTTGACCGGTGCTGTTATCATAGCTCACATCCTTCGACTTGCCAGGCTCATGTGTCCCACTCGAAATTGCCTTCAACTCCTCCAGGACAGTCTCCATGGAGGGCCTTTCGTCCTTGTCCTGTTGCAGGCACCCGAAAGCCAGCTCGGCCACAGCCCTGATCATCCTATTGATTTCGGGATCCGACTCAAACTCCAAATTTGGATCAATCAGTTTGCGGAACTCGTGGTTCCGTATCTTGCTTGTTGCTAAGTCAGCCAAATTAATCTCATGCCTGTCTCGGCTTATATCAACCGCTGGCATGGACGATATGAGTTCCACTAGTACTACCCCAAAACTGTAGACATCACTCTTCTCCGTAAGCTGGTAACACTGGTGATAGTCAGGGTCCACGTAACCCGGAGTCCCTTGAGGAGCGGTTGACACATGGCTCACATTGTTGGGGAACAGCCGAGAAATGCCGAAATCTGCCACTTTGACGCAAAAGTTATTGTCGAGGAGGATGTTGTTAGTCTTCACGTCACGGTGGACTATGTCACATGCATGAAGGTAAGCCAATGCGGTGGCCGTTTCTATGGCGATGCTAATACGAGTAGGCCACAGGAGAGAGACCTGCTTCTCTCGCTCCCCATGCAGATGATCAGCTACTGTGCCGTTCGGGATGTACTCATAGACCAGTAGGAGTTCACGGCTGTGCCGCGAAGTGCAACCATATAAAGAGACGAGGTTTTTGTGGCGCAAGCGAGTTAGGATTTGGACTTCAGTCACGAACTGCTTCATCCGCCGATAGTTGTGCTTGTATAGACGCTTAACAGCTACTTCCCGGCCATCTCGAAGTTTGCCTGTTCAAGAAAATAGAGAATGACCCTCTTAGATTCCTAGTTGTTTCTAGAATTTCTCGCCATTTATATGCAGGCTGCCTAATTAGCCTCTTTCGTTAAGGTCTTACCATAGTACACAATTCCAAAACCTCCATCTCCGAGCTCCCGGGCAGAATCGAAATGGTTAGTAGCTTCTTCAAGCTCGGCTTCGGTGAAAATGGAGACCCAGAAGTATACATTGCCCACTTCAAGATCTGCTTTCAAGGAAGATTCGGAAGAAGCGTGTGTTGAGCAGAATATTGAGAAGCCATGCTGTTCTTTGTGGCGGATCTTATAGATGCATGAACAGAGAAAAATACTGGCCAAGGCACCAAATCCACAACCTGAAGAACAAAACTGTCATTAGAATTGCATAAGTGGCAGGTAGAGGAAATGAAAAATTTCAGGAAAACTTTTGACTGTGAGGCGTTCCCAAATGTACAAAGCGTGTCATTGTGCTCTTGCATCGTAATTGTACTCAAATTACGTGTTGACCACATTTTTTTGCTATCACAAGACATGCTTAATGCGCCAACATATACTCAAAGGATTGTATAATGTCCCCCATGATAAAGTTTGGACTGACCTAATCCAATCCTCAAAGGTGCGTCGTTTCCTGCAGCAAAGATGTGCCAAAAGATGGCATTTGCGTCAGATATGGAATTCCACAAATGCAGATCCTATCCACATCATGAAAATTATAGAACAGGAACACAGACACCAGCTTCCTTGATCTAACATAAACTCCTATCGATCAATTGAATATCACTTGACATAATACATCTTAGGAACAAATACTCATGTTACATATCACAAGGAAATTGCAGAACTAAGCTTAATGGAGCATTGTTGGCGACAATGTTAACTGAAACTTTAAGCTGATGTGAAACAAGCATAAGCAAACACACGCACAGAAAACTTTCCCCTTCACGTTTTCCTTTCCGTGCATGTGTCTTCTCTTATTGAATCATGCCCCGGCCTCTGCATCATAAATTCAGTAATCATCTATAATCCTCGACGCATATTTGCACTCACATTGGAACTGGCTAATGCAAACAGTGACACTCTTAAAAATTTCACTAGTTACTGGACTGCGCATATGATTAATGCAGGGTTGAGATCCACAGAAGCGACTGCAGCAAGACTATGTATCTGTGATCTGCAGATGCTGTACCACAGTTCTTCAGCTTTGATGCAAGGAAGAACATGACATTGCTATGAATTCGTCCAACTACTGAAGGTTTATATGTTTGAGTGAAAGAATTCTCCGTAAATTAGTTTTCTGAACTTCAATGCGTCTAGTTTGCTGAAAATGATTAGTCAAACCATTTACAGTTGAAGAAAATATGCATGATTAAAATTTAGGAAAATGAATTCTCTAATCTGAAAAAGGTAAAATACAATGTTCTGAAAAATACTTTCCACGGAATTTATTTTCCTTCATATTAAATTTTTTTCCAAAACAAACACACACTAGATCTACAAAAGAATGTCCGGAAGAAGTATAAATAAAAAAGTAAAGGCTTGGTGAATGAAGCCGAGGTGGGGAAAAAGGAAATGAGAATAGAAAACCAAGAAAGCCCAAATTTCCTCCTCTTCCTTTGAAGTCCTTATCAAGTTTGGAGAGCACGGCCCGGAAATACACCGAAGAGCGCATGGGAGAATTTAAACTGTTGCTATTACAGAGAATCGATCGAAAAGTATTACCTTTTTTGCAAGTGTGCGCGTCTTTTTTTCCATCAGAACAGAAGCATCGAAAACGTCCATCACGTCCTCCGCATTTGCCGCCACTTGTTTTGCATTTAACACAACTCTCCCAGAAGGTTAAATTCCATTTCAGTCTAAACCCGCGCTTCCACTTACGCTCGAGGTCATCATTTTCTTTTTCCTCGCCATCGTTTCTGGCTCTTTTAACAGGTACAATAACATGACTCTCGCACGCTGACAGATTAAGACGTGGGTGTTCTGGTCTATCCATAAGAGCGACATAAGAGCGGTTGGCGCCAGGAGAGGGGCAAGTTGAGTGAGGATATGGAAAATCTACATTTGGGATGTTGCTGCAATCACGGAGAAATGCTAGGTATGAATGCTTATCACGATCAGATGCACTGGAAAATCTAGGAAAATGTTTATGTGGAGTAAGACAAGCATCGCCCGTTTTCTCGAACTCTGAGATCAACGCATGAGATTGATTATTATAATCTACATGGTCGCCCCACAAAGGTTCTAGTAACAGCGGCTCATCAGGACAACATGGTTTAGTGTCGTTCTGGAAGGGAAAATCTTTCACGGCACCGCACTTTGCAGGCTCGCAGTCATATTTCAAGCTCACTGATGCAACCCAGTCTTCCAAACAAATAATCGTCAAAATGCTAATGACAAGGCGAAGCAAAAATTTGGAACTCGTGGAGCTCTCGACACCCATTTCAGGAATTTTAGAGGGGAACAATAGAAGCACAAGAACAGTCAGAAAGAGGAAAGCTTTGGGAGGCGGATAGCAGAGACAGAAGGGGCTCGAGTGAGATTCGGTTGCTCGAACTGAAGACCGCATTATATGAATGTCGAGTTGACTCCTTATTCACGTGAACGCGCCAATTCACTGGGTCAACTGAGCGTAGAGGACCCGAAAGAGCAAACGTAGTGGACCACATATTTGCTCAGTGAGAGGAATAGTCGATTGCGCCTGTTGATGCTTCGACTAAAAAAAGGTCCACTTTCAGGACTCACGATCGATTTCACTCCATCGGCCGCGGGCCCATGGCCACCTTTATTTCCTTCCAAAGCTTCCAACTTTGTTTGACGGGGTTTCGAAGATTTCCCACAGGCTTTTCTGGGTCGATTTCAAACCCCCGGAACCGTGACGATTTTTACCGAGACTCGTCCTCCACCCTTGATCTCTTTGAAGGTCGAGTACTATGACAACTTGAGTTCGTGACAGTCAAAGGCGGAGAGACACGAAAGGTGACAACTTGGGGTGAGGGAAGAAACTGGTGAAGCGATCATCTGATCCGCCCATTGGGATTTATGTCAAGATAAAGACTCATCGATGTAAAGGAGGTTGAAACAGAAAAGTCCCATAAACACTAATTCCTGACTGATTTTATGATGATGGATCTTGATCGTTCACAGGTTGCACTACCCATTTTGGCCTCAGTAAGGGAACAGGACCTGTGTTTTCTTCTCTAGTTCTTTCACGGGAAGATGAGCGTGACAGAATGGTAGCAAAATGAGGAGGAAGAAGAGAAAAGTGATGAACTTCCAGTGAAGTATGCATCCATTTGAGAAATAGACATAATAATTGAGGGTATCATTTTTCTGACAATTTCTCCTATTGGCTTCTGGCATAATTCTCTTCTACACGTTCAAATTTGCATATCTTGAAACCATTATATCTGACAAACCAATGTCGAGACAGAGATGGTGGAAAAAGAATAAAGCTTTTAGACAATTTCTTCGAGATGATTATAAATAATTGAGAAGGTATCTGTTCCTCCTTGAGTATTTTTTAAGGACCTATAAATATTTCCCAAATAATGCAGAATTTAACTCAATTTGAGACATTCAAGCTAATACGTGATCGCCAACTTCAACTGGATTGCGCTCTTATGTTCTCTCTATAGCTTATTTTTCCATGCGATGTATTAAACTTATACTAGAAATGAGGAGTGAAAGTAAGCAGATGGAGTTAATCAAGCGGTAGAAAGGAACACCTAAGAAAGCCAAAGAAATCAAGCTGAAGTTTTTGGGCTAAGGGATCAGAAGAACCAATTCTACAAAGATAAAGCAGACAGAGAGATCATTTGAAATTTTATACATCTCAAATACAGGCGAATTGATATAAAACCCTCAGTAATATGATTTTCTCACAGATTGGTCATGTTTGTTCTAGATGACCTAAATCAAATGGGGAAAAAAACTTTCTAGAAGAGCAGAATGTGAAAGCCTAAGAATAGTTTGCAGCACCTTACTCTCGTCACAGTGTTTGAGATGTGTTCAATCGGGGCAATAGCACACACTCCTGCTATTTTCACAACCGCACTGTCCCCACTTCTTCGGCACCTCATGCCGTCGTACCCTGTCCAATTCAGTACGAAACTATCCTCCAATAACTTCAAGTACTCGACACTTTGATTCACCTTCCAATTTCGTATCTGAACCAGGGCGGCCACCAAGTACTGGCTCAATGCTCTATTCCAGTTCAAGTAATCGCACTTACTAACTATCGCGGCAAAAGAATTGTTCCCTTTACCAGGACCACACTTAGCCCCAGATATTGTAGAATTGACAGAAAATGACTCATTGCGGTTGCGGAAGATGCAAAGATCAAGCTGGCCCGAACCAAAAGTAACAAGTAGGCAGTCAAAAGAGTAATTGAGATTGGGCGGGGGGCCTCAAGCATCAAGTAAGGCTTCATCCACCACTCTGAATGAGTTCTTACCATACGAAATATCTTTAATGACATAACTAGATCGAGATATCTGACAAATTGGCCTACTATTGTAGCACTTTATCTCAAAGCCAGGAAAGCCACAATAAGGTTGTTGAACGGTTGGAATCCAAAAAGGATAGCTTATGTTTGGACCACTACTGCAGTTCTTTGGCCGACAGTCATCAAATTTTGGGTTTACCTCTAGAGACAGTACAAAGTCGAATAAGAACATTCTAAGACTGATGATGATATTGATCTGCCTAAACAAGGAGGCTCTAAAGCTCAGCCCATTTTGTGGATTAATTCCAGGAGACAATGCTGAAGAATGTGAAGGCAGTAGAGAAAGACGAATTGCACCCCAGAGGATATAACTATATATACCGTCGAAATGGTCGAAGTCGTTACTATTTAGCACTTGTAAATGCCCGCTTGGATATTAAAATATGGCCTTGCCATATACTGGCTCTTGTATAGTTAAACGAAAACATAAGGTTCAAATCATGCACGAATCCAACCTTTCCATGTACTTATATCAGCGACGTTTTCGTAAAATTCAGCATCAAACGCGAAGCAGTCCAAATGCAAACAAGCAAACGATGCAGGGACACATCGCTCTGGACAAGCAAAAAAGGACATAAAACATCATCGTCCATAGCACATCGGTGCAGTTCAGGAACTGCTTTTGGTTGGAATTTCAGAAGCGAAGAAAGAAGGGAAAGAAAGGTCAGGGACAGGTCAGGGAACCAGCTTTGATTTTGATGTTTCCTTGTTTTTCTCCATAGCTTGGAGGCTTGTCCACGGGGTTTTTGGGTCAAAGTCTTCCCTCCGAAAGTCTAAGGAAGACTGGCTTACTCGGAGTCATCATGACATTAAGATATTCATGTCCACGTCAAATCTATTCTTTTTTTCCGGCATTCAAACGTCAGCAATCGGTCACAGCTTAGAAAAATAGCAACCCTTCCCCATCTCCGTTTTGAAAATGTCAAACTCAGCACTTTCGTTGATTCTTAATCTATCAGCCATGACATCGACCTTTTTACATACTGTCCGAATTCATTTATTTTACAAAAAATAAATAACTTAAAATAATTTTCTCAAAATAATCACTTATATCGCTTAATAAAATAAATAAATAAATATTACTTTCATCATTAATAAAAATGTTATACATAAATTGTTATGATAATGAAAATATTTTTCGTTAATTAATTATTTCAGATTATATAAGTGATTATTTTTAGAAAAATTCAAATCATTTATTTTTCATAAAACAAACGGAGTCTAATATTAAGTTCTAGCTGTAAATCTGAAGTGCAAACATTGAAATTTCTTAAAGCAAAATTGCCAAAATACGAAAGTAATAACACTAATGAAAAACACAAATATTAAGAAAAAAATGATGGCATAGTTGACATTAGAAAACTAAAGTACAATTAAGCAATTGACCAATTAAGATCAAAAGTAGAAAAAATCATCTTCTAACAAGAAGTACAATAAATATAAAGAATTACTTAGACCTATTGATAATGTAATTAGCTAGTTAATAATTAGCACCTAAGTTAGAAATCGCAATTCAAAACATATCCACAAAAATTTTTATACTTGAAATACAAAAATTAATTAAAAAAATAACTTGAAATTAACTATCTATTTTTATATGCAAAATAAATTATCATTTTTGTGATTATTTCAATCAAATTAATTTGATTCAAGTTCACAAATAAATAAATAATAAAAAAGCCTAGAATGGATTTACACTAAAAACATTAATCTACTATTTACTAAAATTATTCATTGTTTCAATTTGATAAATTCAACTTCATTCCAATAATCCATAAACTTGGAGAAAAAACAAGTAATTCACATTCACGAACTCGCATGTCAGATGTGTCAGAATAGAAGAGAAAAATACTTAAGGAATAAATTGTATATCACAGGAAGTAAGAGTCAGAAAATAAAATAAGACTGGGTTTTTCTTCTTTCTCCATTTATTATTTTTACTAATGTTTTTTTTTTCACATATGTACATTTTGATCCATCATTTATTAAAAAAAACTAAACTTGACCTCACACGTTGGAATTGCATAACGGAAACTTGTATGTTGGAATTTCGACTCGAATGTCGGGAAGTGTTGAGAAAATTGATAAGATGTCGGATTTTCAAACACGTATTAACCAAGCGTCTGAAAAGTGTCTGAGAGTGTCCAAGAGTGTCGGACATGTGCCGAAGTGTCCAACACGACACGAAGGCTCTCAAAGAGTGTCGGTACTTCCTAACTCGCCATCGTTTGTCATAAGCGAGGTCCCCCTCCTATGGGTGATGGTAAGCCTCGCCATTTTTGGCCTAGGCAAGGCGAACTCTCGTGCGGCATCACTTGGGTGAAGGTGACGCTTGACAAGTTTTCCCTAGCTTAAGCAAAGATCGCCCTCGCCAGATTCGGCCTAGACTTGTTGAGCCTCACCAAGGTAAGGCTGAGCCCCGACAAGGTCACCCTGGCGTAGGCTAGGGTCGGCCTCACCTCACCAAGCCAAGGTGACTTCACCAAATCTATCGTGGGCGAGTCCAACCCAGCTATCGCTTGTGGCCAGTGGCCAACAAAAGAAAGAAGAAGGGAAAAGAAGAAAAAAAAAATCAGAAAATAATAAATATTAAAATAAATATTAAAATACTATTAAAAATTATTCATGCTAGAGTCGGTGATGTCACATAAGCCAGCTAGTATCTACATTAGCAATATCAGGCTAAAATTAGGCGAAATGATTGAATATGTATTAGGTTAAAATATTTATGACTATTTTGATACCGATACAATAAGTTTAGGACTCTTCACATATTTCTCGTCATTATGACGACCTAGCTTAACTCATTTAGGGTTAATCCATCCAATACTAAATCTTGTGATTTTACCGTGCAATGAAGCATTTTTTTAAAAGTTCACCCATCACAATAGCCTTATCCCCTAAGTACGCTAAGCAATACTATTAGACTAAAAGAGACCTCTAATGAGTTAAGCACCTACGGAAATCATATTGCAAATGAACATACACCGTACAAATAATTGTTGGTGCACATGAATAGAATCTTATTAAGATAAAAAAGAATCAACTAAAATTTGGATTTAAAAGTGGAAAACTAAACTGAAAGACTGCCCTACTTGCACAAGCACCAACCCACCATGGCAACCACTACAATGATTGATATCATCAAGTCCACCCTAAAAAGCACCGACATTCTTCGGGAGTTTTCGTGTCGTGTCGGACACTCCGACATGAGTCTAACGTGTGGTCAACATGTGTCGGATTTTTTCTAATATATGATCAACTCTCCCAACATGCCCTGATACATGAGTCTGGAATTTCGACATGTGATTCCAACACATACATAGTCAATTTTAAAATTTTTCAATAAATGAGGGGTCAAAATGTAAATATATAAAAAAAAATAAAAAAAAATAGATGGGGAAAGACTTCTTAGTATATTTGATGGTGAAATATGGATCATTTTTTCGACTTATCATTAAATGTTAAATTTAATAGTGGAATGTTGATTGTATTTTTTTTTCCTTACCAAGTTTCATAGATTTTTTAATGGAATATAGTTGAATTTTCAAATTGAAACAATAAATGATATTAACAAATGTAGATTAATGTTTTTAGTGCAAATTCATTCTAAGTTCTTTTCTATTAGTTATTTATTTGTGAATTTAAATCAAATTAATTTGATTGAAATAATCATAAAAATAATAATTTTATCATGTATATATAAAAATATGCATTTAATATACAATGTATCTCAATGTGTTGAAATTCTCTATTTTTTGAAGAATGATATGTCAACATATCGCGTGTCCGTGTTAGTTAGAGTCCACCATCGAAAAAAATCATTTATAAAGTTTTAAATTTATTACACTTTTGTCAATTCACCTCTCAACATTTTAATTGTATCACTTGAGTTATAAATATTTTTACATCCATCTAGCTTATCTTAGCCTAAATTCACTCACATTAATGTTGGCAGTTCCACATAGCATGATCGGGCACGGCCAACGTTGACATGAACAATGTTTAGTAATATTTTAATATTTTAATATTTTTCGATTTTTCTTTTTCTTTTTTTCTTCTATTTTCCTTCTTTACTTTTTTTCTACCATTTTTCCCTCCACCAGCCTCAAGCAAGGCTACCCTTCTTTCCCCTCGAAAAAAATTCTTCTTTTTGGTTTTTTGCTCGATCCAGCAGGGGCAGCCCTTGCTTGAGAGGCCCGACAAAGGGAAAAAAGAAAAGAAACAAAAAAGAAGGGAAAAAAGAAAAAGTAAAGAAAGGAAAAATAAAATAATAAATTAACAAATTAATAAAAATATTATTAAAAATTATCAATGTCTGGCCATATTACGTACGATAACTATTATACACGTTAGCGATTTTCGGTCAAAATTGATTGGATTGACTCAATAGATAAAACATGAAAAAGTTGAAGGCTCAATTAGTACTATTAAAAAATAAAGAACTGAATTGGTAAAAGTATAATAGATTTAAGATTTTTTTTTTTTTTTTAGGTTGGTTGACGAGGGCAGCCATCGTTAGGTTGTGGTCCTTATAATATCCTAACCTCACTAATTGTATTGTCCACTTAATAAGGAGCCTTGTGATTTTTAGTTGGCATGCGAGTGCTTTTTCTTTCTCAAGACGTCACCCTTTCTAGTGACATTCTCACTAGAACAGAACTAAAATTTACTTCAAAGTTTTTAAGATGCCATTACATCAGTGGACTCTCATTGTGAATTCCAATTTTACATGCACAACTAGAGGGTAAAACTATTTATGTACGTACCCTTTTACTATCCTAAAAGTTTGTTACAACACCCTGAAATTTACTCCCTTACCTCATTAAATTGGATCATTATAAATCCACCAGCTTCTATTTGGTCATTTCTCAAAGCACACACCCACAATATCTAAACTCAGTTTATTTCATTAAAAATGTGACGTTTCTAGAAAATCCTTTCCAAAAGTTATTTTTTAGGAAATGATAACATTTTCCTATTAATGGCTAAAACTTGAAAATGAGCTAAAAAATATTTTTCATTGTTTAATAAAAAAAACTTGTTTTATTTTCCTAAAAAGACATACACTAGTGTGATAGAAGGAATCCATAGATTATTTCTGGGTGCTCAGGATCCTAGCTCGAGCATCGAGGACTGGTCTCAGCCTCAGGGGACATGGGCCTAGACACTGAGATTCCCAAGCCCAAGCACTAGGGTCTTAGTAGCAAAAGCCAGGATTTCTTAGTCCCAACCACTAGGGACCTAGGCCAGCCTCGATGGACCCGGACTCTGGCGCTAATAGCTAATGCACATGAACTGAGTACTTGATAAATTATCTGCCTTCGATAGAAAACTTGTTGGGATATCTGGTGTTGTTATTTGATAAATTTGATAGACTGAAGTAGAAGGAAACCTGCACCTCGTGCTGAGCTCAAAAGGAGAAATATGATTTCAAGCCTGGTTTCATCTCGAAAGTCACTAGCCCATCTCAATGCATGTTACAGGCACCCCCAAACCCAGTTGAAAAAATGATCACAATGTGCACAGTACGGCACTTACATTTTTTGAGGGATCCTTCCATGGAACATCACGAAAAGAATGAACTATTGAACTCCTGTTTGGAAAAGCAGTATGCTAAGGCGGTGCATCGTCATCATAGCAATTCTAATCACATCAAATTAAGCAACATCTCAAGAACAAACTATCAATCGATACCACAGAAAAAGGGGGGAAACAATGCTTTGAGGAACCAATATCACATTTAACAGACGTTAGGAAATCATAACGTCGAATCCCATTACCAGTAGAAAGTCACGACAGTTACAATATGGCCATATCAGACGCAAGAGGACTGAGACTCCCAACTCAGACACAAACCCCTACAGAACACAGCATATACATAGAGACACTCTACATATAGACACAAGTTGCAACAAGGACTATAAATTCATCAACTCTCAACCGGAGATTGCAATGGCCTTGACCCCAGGCTTCTTCTCCTCCACCTTTGGAACAATGACAGAGAGCACTTCATTCTCCATCGAGGCCTAATTCAATCCATC
Organism: Eucalyptus guilfoylei; assembly: GCA_016097605.1. Taxonomy (NCBI): domain Eukaryota; kingdom Viridiplantae; phylum Streptophyta; class Magnoliopsida; order Myrtales; family Myrtaceae; genus Eucalyptus; species Eucalyptus guilfoylei. The sequence continues at coordinate 35,437,657 of CM027866.1, read as the reverse complement.
TTCGCATTCTAGGGCAACCTGAAACTCCCCGTGAACTTCTCGCTACTTTTTTGTTTATATCAACAAATATCAGCTCCCCATCTCTGTTTCAGCCACTTCAAAGCAATACCACCAACGCCTTGCAATTCCCTCATGTAGTCCTTGCCCTCTCAATGGAGTAGAAAGTAACATCGCAATCACAACAAATATAAAGCCCAAACACTTCAGCCTTCAAACCCTCTTCACCTCTCACTCAACTCAAACACAACCCACAAACATATTTCGACCTTTAATTATATGAACGCCTATAAGTACGATGAACAAACGCTTTCAGTAGCTTCCCCGGATAAAAAGTTTCACTATTACCAGAAACCACCCCAGACCATAAATCAATGAGCAAACGAAGTGGACATGAACCCAACCCACCAAAACGACACCTGACTGTCCTTAAAAGCAACAGAAACTAAATCATCAATCCACTGAACTTGACCCCCGCTAAAGCAAGTGAAGTACGACAATAATCAACAAGCACATTTGATTTGACGTGAATGAAGACACAGTTGCACTAGAAATAAGAAAATTACTCAGAGATGAGGGAGTGGAGATCGACCTGGATCTGGAATTCAGACTTCAGAGAACCGATGGACGTGAAACTTCAGCAAGTCGAGCGATGATCGACTTGGGACTGTGACGGATGACTCAAAGCCAGAGTGATGATGGGGCATCCTCTTTGCTTTGCTATCTAGAAGAGAAGCGCGAGGCGGCAAAGGAGGAGGAGCTCCTGAGACGAGGAACTAGACGAAGCCCTAGGTTGCGCGAGAAAGATGAGGAAAATAATTTCCTTTTCTCAAAAAGGGGAAGTCATTTTCCCCACTTTTAGAAGAGTAATTTCTGTTGTCCAAAAATGTTTTTCCTGGCCACTTGATTTTTCACGCCCCAAACACCAGAAATTTAGGAAAACAATTTTTCGGAAAACATTTTAAAGAAAATAAACAGAGCCGCAATGATATTAGATTTGATTCTATATTCTTTAGGATTTTACACCCTTTTTCACTGCATCAATACTCATCTTACTCGTCACACTTTGGTTCTTGTAATGATCCTTCGCTACTTTTATTACACAATTTAGCTCTCTCCCTCTCCTCCGTAATCTCGACAGTTTCCGAGAGAGACGGCGCTCAGTTTCGGCTGGAAAAGATGGGTTGGGATCGAACTCGAACGGTGGCCTTGCTCAGGTTTTGATGGTTATAGTGGAGATGGCATCGGTAGTGGCTCTGGGTGGCCTGCTCATTCGCAACGCGGCCAAACTGTTCCAACGTCTCGTGCTCCAAGGCTGTGCCGTCGAGCGGCGAATTGCCTGGACTGTAGAGCTACAATCTTTGGACTGTCCACTATTAGTATTCGGTCCTTTTCTCTCTGGCTCTTTGGATAGGGTTACCTCGGACCCTTCTATATTGCGACATCGTAAGACCCTGATGGACGACAATTTTAACTGCTTGACAATACAACAACAATGTAACTTAAGATACGATAGTATCCAAAACTCATGGCGATTGATTTCATAAAAATCTCGTCTGCATTAACTTGAGACCAAACAGAAATATGCGACGCGAATCGCAAAGAAAAGATCAAGATGGGAGTCTAGCGAATGAGTGGGAAGAACAAGTTGATCTGCCACTCGAAACGGCGGCCCCTGTCACGATTCATAGCAAAATTTTCGATCCACATGTGCATATCACTCGGGTATTGTCTCGAGCGTGGGACGCCAAGCCTTCCTAAGCATCAGCGATCTGAACCGCAACCCCATGAAGACCGGCCTCGGTGAACTCGGCCCAGCAATCAGGCCACCTAGACTGCCTGCATGGAAAGGAAACAGCTCCTCCCCACCACGTCGATTTCCTCTGGCGCCTCCACTTCCATCGTCATCTCTTTCCGGGCTTGGCGGGGGAGACACGAACAGGTCCTTCAGAGTGCGCCCGCTCGCACTCTTCTTCTTCTTCTCACGGCTCGCTTCGGGCGTGTCGAAGCTTCTCCTCGGCTCGATCGCATCAACCCCCCGTGCCCCGATGCCTCCGCCGCGAGTGAAGAGCATCCGCAGGGTGGTCTTCTGCTGGCTTTGGCGGCGGAGCTGGACGACGGGGCTCGCTCCCGGGCTGCGCGTGGGGCTCGGGGCGACGCCACACTGGGCGGCAAAGAGCTTGAACTTCTGCAGAGTCGCCATCTTTTCCGTGCTCTGTTTTTCTTCCTGAGGATGCTCTGTTTTTCGGGGAACTCCTTATATATGCCTCGCTGTGGATACTTGGGTTTCAGTGCTTTTGAAATTTGAATGAAATATTACTAGTGTCCTGGAGGATGATTTTGATTGCTTGAGAGCATAATAAAGGGATCGTGATGTGCTGGAGAACCCGCGCGATTTTGCAATCTTTTTCTTCGTGTTCTTGGTGGATGATCTCCCTTTTTCTTTTCAGAAATCGTCTTTCACAATTCTCAAAGAAAGAATGACTTTTGAACGCAAAAGAAACAAAAGAAACGCACAGCGAGAGAGAGAGAGAGAGAGAGAGAGAGAGAGAGAGAGAGTTTTGAGTGAGAATGCAGTTTCTTTAAGTTAAAGGGTAGTTTTACGATTCTCGCGATGAAACTGATTAGCTGATGATGGAAAAAGCTTCTGGTCCTCCCATCTTTTTGACCACAGAATGCTGAGGCTTGTGCTTTTGGAACGTAGGGGAGAAAACAGTGAAAAGGGTGAAAAAAGTCGACCCTCCGCAGAAAAATCTGTCTGGTACTTTATTTATGCAGATTAGCCCTGTGAGAACAAGCCTTCCTTGTGACATGTACAATACGGGCGACGATGGTTTGGATTTCCATTTCCATAAATGATGAGGTCTGTGAAACCACCTCAACACAGAGAATATGACAAGTTCCTTCCCTGATGGCGTCTACTGCCACGTGAAACTCTCGCTTCGCAAGTTCGAAGGTTAAGGAACTTCATTACTAGACTCCGACAAAGATCGAGCTATCACGTATTATCCGAGGCCTGTTTCTAGGATGAGACTTGACATTACTTCCGGCATGATATTGTGTTCTTTTAAGGAGCAAATCCGATAATGTCGTAAGCTGTTGTGAAAAGATCATCCGAAAGTTTCGATGTTTCAACCCTGATCTGGGAAGACACTTCAAACGCCTTAAATATTGTGATAAAGAGAGGCACAATGGCAAGTATGTGTACAATCCTCTATTCATGCTATAGGAAAGTGCTCCTCACTATGTAGTATTTACATCAAATCCTTTTCCAGCCTCAACAGAAGTACTGACACGTTGAAACAGAAAAATGGAGACCAAAATGGAAAACTGGATCACCTGCTATATCATCTACATCATATATAATATTAGCTAGAAACCATTACCCAAATGCAAGCAAAGTTTAAGCCCCAGATGGAGGACAATTTGCAGGAGAGAACAGATAAGACTACATACTAACCACTACGTACAGAAGAACTACCACTGCTTCCCCATTTTTGAGTCACGGAAACAGGTGAAGTCAGCGACTTCACATTCTTCAACAGCTCCACATTGTCACATTCCGGCGAAGGAGGCGGGTTCTCACTTTGACCGGTGCTGTTATCATAGCTCACATCCTTCGACTTGCCAGGCTCATGTGTCCCACTCGAAATTGCCTTCAACTCCTCCAGGACAGTCTCCATGGAGGGCCTTACGTCCTTGTCCTGTTGCAAGCACCTGAAAGCCAGCTCGGCCACAGCCCTGATCATCCTGATTTCGGGATCTGACTCAAACCCCAAATTTGGATCGATCAATTTGCGGAACTCGTGGTTCCGTATCTTGCTAGTTGCTAAGTTAGCCAAATTAATCTCGTGCCTGTCTCGGCTTATGTCGACCGCTGGCATGGACGATATGAGTTCCGCCAACACAACCCCAAAACTGTAGACATCACTCTTCTCTGTAAGCTGGTAACACTGCTGATACTCAGGGTCCACATAACCCGGAGTCCCCTGAGGAGCGGTTGACACGTGGCTCACATCGTTGGGGAACAGCCGAGAAAGGCCGAAATCTGCTACTTTGACGCAAAAGTTATTGTCAAGGAGGATGTTATTCGTCTTCACGTCACGGTGGATAGTGTCAGACGCATGAAGGTAAGCCAATGCGGTGGCCGTTTCTAAGGCGATCCTAATACGAGTAGGCCACAGGAGAGAGACCTGCTTCGCTCGCTCCCCATGCAGATGATCAGCTACTGTGCCGTTCGGGATGTACTCATAGACCAGTAGGAGTTCACGGCTGTGCCGCGAAGTGCAACCATATAAAGAGACGAGGTTTTTGTGGCGCAAGCGAGTTAGGATTTCCACTTCAGTCATGAACTGCTTCACCTGCCGACAGTTGTGCTCGTATAGACGCTTAACAGCTACTTCTCGGCCATCTCGAAGTTTGCCTGTTTAAGAAAATGGAGAATGACCCTCTTAGATTCCTAGTTGTTTCTAGAATTTCTCGCCATTTATATGCAGGCTGCCTAATTAGCCTCTTTCGTTAAGGTCTTACCATAGTACACAATTCCAAAACCTCCATCTCCGAGCTCCCAGGCAGAATTGAAATGGTTAGTAGCTTCTTCAAGCTCCGTGCTGGTGAAAATGGGGACCCAAAAGTATACATCGCCTACTTGAAGATCTGCTTTTGAGGAAGAATTGGAAGAAGCGTGTCTTGAGCAGAATTTTAAGAAGCAATGCTGTTGTTTGTGGCGGATCATATAGATGTATAAACACAGCAAAATACTGGCCAAGGCACCAAATCTGCAACCTGAAGAACAAAAGTTTCATTAGATTTGCATCGGTGGCAGGCAGAGGAAACGGAATATTTCAGGAAAACTTTGACTGTGAGATGTTCCCAGATGTACGAAGCATGTCATTGTGCTCTTGCATCGTAATTGTGGTCAAAGTATGTGTTGACCACATTGTTTTGCTATCACAAAGCATGCTTGATGCACTGATATATACTATAAGGATTGTATATGTTTTGACTGACCTAATCCAATCTTCAAAGGTGCGTCGTTTCCTGCAGCAAAGATGTGCCAAAAGATGGCGTTTGTGTCAGATATGAATTCCACAAATACAGATCCTATCCACATCATGAAAATTATAGAACAGGAATACAGACAGCAGCTTCCTTGATCTAACTAAATTCCCACCAATCAATTGAATATCACTTAACATAATGCATCTTAGGAACAAATAGATATTCCCTCACGTTACCTATCACATAGAAATCGCAGAGCTAAGCATAATGCGGTGTTGTAGGCGACAGTGTTAACTGAAACTTTAAGCTGAGGTAAAACAAGCATAAGCAAATGCACCCCGAGAATTTCCCCCCTACGTTTTCCTTCCTGTGCATTTGTCTTCTCTTAGTGAATCATACCATGGCCTCTGTATCGTAAATTCCATTATCATCTCTTATTCTCGACACATCTCTGCACTGATATTGGAACTGGCTAACGCAAACAATGACGCTCTTAAAAATGTCATTATTAAATGAGCTGCTGCACACGATTAATGCAGGGTTGAGATCCACAGAAGCGACTGCAGCGAGACAATATATATCATCTGAAGATGCTGTACCGTAGTTCTTCAGCTTTGATGCGAGGAAGAAAATGACATTGCTATGAATTCATCTAACTACTAAAGGTGTAATTTATTTGAGTGAAAAAATTATTTGCGAATTAGTTTCCAAACTTCAATATCCGATTTGCTGAAAATGATTAGTCGGACTATTTACGACTGAAAAAAATATGCATGATTAAAGTTGAGAAAATGAATTCCATAATCTGAAAAGGGTAAAATACATTTTTCTTGAAAATGATTTCCACGGAATTTATTTTCATTTATCGTAAAGTTTTCCCAAAACAAACACGCCCTAGATCAACAACACAGTGTGAAAGAATAAATAATTAGAAAAAAGTATGGCCTGGTGAATGAAGCCGAGGTGAGAAAAAGGAACTGAGAACTCTTATCAAGTTTGGAGAGAATGGCAAGGAAATTCACCAGAAAACACGAGGGAGAATATGAACTGTTGTTGCTATTACAGGGAATTAATCGAAAAGTATTACCTTTGCAGAGAAAACGTCCATCACGTCTTCTGCATTTGCCTCCCCTTATTTTGCATTTCACACAACTCTCCCAGGAGGTTAAATCCCATTTCAGTTTAAACCCGCGCTCCCACTGACCCTCGGAGTCATCATTTTCTTTTTTCTCGCTATCCTTACTGGCTAATTCAACAGGTACAATAACAAGACTCTTGCAGGTTGACTGTTTTAGATGTAGGTCTTCATGTCTACCCATAAGAGCGACATAAGAGCGGTTGGCGCCATTGGAGGGGCAAGTCGAGTCAGAATGTGAATTATCATCAATTGAGAAGCTTTTGCAATCACGGAGAAACGCTAGGTATGAAGGCTCCTGATGGGATTTAAGGTTGGAGAGCAATTCAATGCCGGTATCAGGAGTGGATCAAAACAGGCATTGCCCCTTCTGTCCAACTCTGACATCGACATAAAAGATTGATTTTTATTATCGACAAGGTACTCCCCAAAAGGAAGTAGTTTGAGCTGTGGCTTGTAATGACAACATGGTTTGTCGTGCCCGAAGGGATAACCTATCATGACCTTACCGCACTCGTCAGGCTTGCACAATCCATATGTCAAGCTCACTAATGGAACCCGGTCTTCCAAAGAAATAAACGTCAAAATGGTAATGAAAAGGCGAAGCAAAACCCGGGGACTTATGGAGCTCTCAACACCCATTTCAGGAATTTTAGAGGGGAAATAGAAGCACAAGAACAGTCGGAAAGAGGAAAGCTTTGGTGTGCGTACAGCAGAAACAGAAGGGGCTCAAGTGAGAAACAGTTGCTCCCACTGAAAATGGCATTATATGAATGTCTCGTTGAATCCTTTTTACACGCAAACGCGCCAATTAACTGGGTCAATTGAGCGTAGTCGACCCGACAGAGCAAACGTAGTGGACCACACATTTGCTCAGTGAGAGGAAAAATCGATGACTACTGTTGATACTTCGGCTAAAACACGTCCATTTTCAGGACTCACGATCGATTTCACTCAATCGGCCACGGGCCCATGGCTACCTCTGTTTCCTTGCAAAGTTTCGAACTTTGTTTGACGGGGTTTCGAAGCTTTCCCACAGGCTTTCCTGGGTCGATTTCAAACCCCCGGAACCGTGACAATTTTTACCGAGACTTGTCCTCCACCCTTGATCTCTTTGAAGGTCGAGTACTATGACAAGTTGAGATCGTGACAGTCAAAGGCGGAGAGACACAGCAGGTGACAACTGGGGGTGAAGGAAGAAACTGGTGAACTGATCACCTAATCCGCCCATCGGGTTTATGTCTGATAAAGGACTCGTCGATGTTAAGGAGGTCGAAACAAAAAAGTCCCATAAACACTAATTCCTGACAGATTTTTATGATGATGTGATCTTGATCATTCACAGGTTGCACTAACCGTTTTGGCCTCAGGAAGCGAACAGGACCTGGGTTTTCTTCTCTAGTTCTTTCACGTGAAGATAAGCGTGACACACTGACAGCTGGTGGCAAAATGAGAAGGGAGTAGAGAAAAGTGATGTAACTTCCAGTGAAGTACGCGTCCATTTGAAGAACAGACATAATAATTGAGGGTATCATTGTTCTGATAATTTCTCCTATCGGCTTCTAGCATAATCCTCTTCTACATGTTCAAAATTGCATACCTTGAAACCGTCAAATTTGACAACCCAATGTCGAGAGACACAGAAGAGATAGTGGAAAAAGAACGAAGCTTTTAGACAGTTTTCTCGAGATGATAAATAATTGAGAAGGTATCTATTCCTCCTTGAGTATTTTTGAGGATCTATAAATATTTCCCAGATAATTCAGAATTTAACTCAGCTTGAGACGTTCAAGCTAATGCGTGATTGGCAACTTCAGCTAGATTCAGCTCTTATGTTCTCTCTATAGCTTATTTATCCATACGACGTATTAAACTTATACTTGAAATGAGGGGTGGAAGTAAGCGGATGGAGTTAATCAAGTTGTAGAAAAGAACACCGAAGTAACCCAAAGAAATCAAGCTGAAGTTTTTGGATTAAAGGATCAGAAGAACCAATTCTACAGAGATAAAGTAGACACATAGATCATTGGAAATTTTATATATCTCAAACGCACGCGAATTGATATAAAACCCTCACTAATATGATTTTCTCACAAATTAGTCCCGTTTGTTCCAGAGGACGGGAACCAAATGGTGAAGAAAAAATTTCTAGAAGAGCAGAATGTGAAAGCATAAGTTAGAATAGTTTGTGGTACCGTCGCCACAATGTTCGAGATGTGTTCGATCGAGGCAATAGCACACACTCCTACTATTTTCACAGCTACACCATCCCCCAATTCTTCAGCACCTCATGTAGTCGTACCTCGTCCAGTTCAGTGCGAAACTATCCTCCAATAACTTCAGGTACTCGACACTTTGATTCACCTTCCAGTTTCGTATCTAAACCAGGGTGGTCACCAAGTACTAGCATGACGCTCTATTCCAGTTCAAGTAATCCCACTTACTAGCTATCATGGCAAAAGAATTGTTCCCTTTACCAGGACCACACTCAGCCCCAGATACTGTAGAATTGACAGAAAATGACTCATTGCAGTTGTGGAAGACGCAAAGATCAACCTAGCCCAGACCAAAAGTAACAGCTAAGCGGTCAAAAGTGTAATTGAGACTGGGCAGGGGGCATCCGGCATTGAGATATGCTTCATCCACCACTCTGAATGTGTTCTTGTCATACGAAATATCTTCAATGACATAACTAGATCGAGATGTCTGAGAAATTGACCTACTATTGTTGCACTTTATCTCAAAGCTAGGAAAGCCACAATAAGGTTGTTGAAGGCTTGGAATCCCAAAAGGGTAGCTTGTGTTTGGACTGCTACCGCAATTCTTTGGCTGATAAGCATCAAATTTCGGGTTCACCTCCAGAGATAGTATAAAGTCCAATAAGAACATACGGAGACTGATGATAATATTGATCCGCCTAAACAGGGAGGCTCTAAAGCTCAGCGAGTTTCGTGGATTTATTCCAGGAGACATTGCTGCAGAATGTGAAGGTAGCAGAAAAAGATGAATTGCACCTGAGAGGATGTAACTATATATACACTCGAAATGGTCGAAGTCGTTGCTATTTAACACTTGCAAATACCCGCTTGGAAATTAAAATATGACCTTACCATTGTTGTATAGTTAAACGAAAGACATAAGGTCCGAATCATGAACGAAAGTCCAACCTTTCCATGTACTTACATCAGCGACGTTTACGTAAAATTCAGCATTGAACGCGATACAGTCCAAATGCAAAGAAGCAAACGATATAGGGACACATGTCTCTCGATAAGGAAAGAAGGGGCACAAATATCAACGTCCATAACATATCGGTGCAGTCTGGGAACTGCTTTTGGTTGGAATTTCAAAAGCGAAGAGAGAAGGAAAGAAAGACAGATCAGGGAACCAGCTTTGATTTTGGTGTTTCCATGTGTTTCTCCATAGCTTGGGGGGTTGTCCACGGGATTTTTGGGTCAAAGTCTTCCCTCGGAAAGTCTAAGGAAGGCTGACTTACTCGGAGTCTTCATGATATTATGACATTCATGTCCGTGTCAAATCTATTCATTTTTTCCGGCATTCAAACGTCAGCAATCGGTCATAGCTTAGAAAACTAGCGACTCCACCCCATCTCCGCTTTGAGAATGTCAAACTCAGTACTTTCATTGATTCTTGATCCATCAGCCATGACGTCCACCGTTTCATAGTAATCTAAATTTATTGTAACAATTCATTTATTTTGCAAAAAATAAATAATTCGAAAAATAATTTTCTCGAAATAATTATTTGTACTGCTTATCAAAATAGATAAACTAAAATTACTTTCACTGTTCATAAAAATGTTTAAGCATAAATTGTTGTGATGATAAAAATATATTTCGTTTACTAATTACTTCATATTATATAAACGATTATTTTTAGAAAAAAATTTAAATTATGTATTTTCCTCGAAACAAACAGAGTCTAATATTAAGTTCTAGCTGTAAATCTGTAGTGTAGGCACTAAAATTTCTTAAAGCAAAGTTGCCAAAATACAAAAATAATAATACTAATGAAAAACACAAATATTAAGAAATGATGGCATAGTTGATATTAGAAAACTAAAGTACAATTAGGCAATTGAAGATAAAAAATGGAAAACATCATCTCCTTAAAAGAAGTACAATAAATATAAAGAATTACTTAAACCTATTGAAAATGTAATTATTAGTTAATAATTAGCACCTCAGTTAGAAATCGCAATTCAAATAAAAAAAGATATTCATAAAAATGTTTATTTTGGAAATACGAAAATTAATTAAAAAAAGAACTCGAAATTAGCTCGCGGACAAGAAAACACTCTATAATTATCCTAAATATAAAATTGAAAAATGAAATGAAATAAATTATCCAAATAAACAGTAACGAAGTGTTTCACTGTTAGTGAACCTAGAGGGCTCAACTATGATCAATTGTTTCGAGCGTGGGACGCCAAGCCTTCCTGAGCATCAGCGACCTGAACCGCAACCCTATGAAGACCGGCCTAGACTGCCTGCATGGAGAGGAAACAGCTCCTCCCCACCGAGACGTCCATTTCCTCTGGCGCCTCCACTTCCATCGTCATCTCTTTCCGGGCTTGGCGGGGGCGACACGAACAGGTCCTTCACAGTGCGCCCGCTCGCACTCTTCTTCTTCTTCTCGCGGCCCGCTTCGGGCGTGTCGAAGCTTCTCCTCAGATCGATCGCATCAATCCCCGTGCCCCGATGCCTCCGCCGCGAGTGAAGAGCATCCGCAGGGTGGTCTTCTGCTGGCTCTGGCGGCGGAGCTGGACGACGGGGCTCGCTCCTGGGCTACGCGTGGGGCTCGGTGCGACGCCGCACTGGGCGGCGAAGAGCTTGAACTTCTGCAGAGTCGCCATCTTTTCCCTCCTCTGTTTTTCTTCCTGAGGATGCTCTGTTTTTCGGGGAACTCCTTATATATGCCTCGCTGTGGATACTTGGGTTTCAGTGCTTTTGAAATTTGAATGAAATATCACTACAGTGTCCTGGAGGATGATTTTGATTGCTTGAGAGCATAATAAAGGGATCGTCATGTGCTGGAGAACCCGCGCGATTTTGCAATCTTTTTCTTCGTGTTCTTGGTGGATGATCTCCCTTTTTCTTTTCAGAAATCGTCTTTCACAATTCTCAAAGAAAGAATGACTTTTGAACGCAAAAGAAACAAAAGAAACGCACAGCGAGGAGAGAGAGAGTTTTGAGTGAGAATGCAGTTTCTTTAAGTTAAAGGGTAGTTTTACGATTCTCGCGATGAAACTGATGAGCTGACGATGGAAAAAGCTTCTGGTCCTCCCAACTTTTTGACCGCAGAATGCTGAGGCTTGTGCTTTTGGAACGTAGGGGAGAAAACAGTGAAAAGGGTGAAAAAAGTCGACCCTCCGCAGAAAAATCCGTCTCGTACTTTTTTTATGCAGATTAGCCCTGTGAGAACAAGCCTTCCTTGTGACATGTACAATACGGGCGACGATGGTTTGGATTTCCATTTCCATAAATGATGAGGTCTGTGAAACCACCTCAACACATAGAATATGACAAGTTCCTTCCCTGATGGCGTCTACTGCCACGTGAAACTCTCGCTTCGCAAGTTCGAAGGTTGAGGAACTTCATTACTAGACTCCGACAAAGATCGAGCTATCACGTAATATCCGAGGCCTGTTTCTAGGATGAGACTTGACATTACTTCCGGCATGATATTGTGTTCTTTTAAGGAGCAAATCCGATAATGTCATAAGCTGTTGCGAAAAGATCATCCGAAAATTTCGATGTTTCAACCCTGATCTGGGAAGACACTTCAAACGCCTTAAATATTGTGATAAAGAGAGGCACAATGGCAAGTATGTGTACAATCCTTTATTCATGCTATAGGAAAGTGCTCCTCATTATGTAGTATTTACATCAAATCCTCCTCCAGCCTCAACAGAAGTACTGACACGTTGAAACAGAAAAATGGAGACCAAAATGGAAAACTGGATCACCTGCTATATCATCTACATCGTACATAATATTAGCTAGAAACCATTACCCAAATGCAAGCAAAGTTTAAGCCCCAGATGGAGGAGGGCAATTTGCAGGAGAAAACAGATACGACTACATACTAACCACTACGTACAGAAGAACTACCACTGCTTCCCCATTTTTGAGTCACGGAAACAGGTGAAGTCAGCGACTTCACATTCTTCAACAGCTCCACATTGTCACATTCCGGCGAAGGAGGCGGGTTCTCGCTTTGACCGGTGCTGTTATCATAGCTCACATCCTTCGACTTGCCAGGCTCATGTGTCCCACTCGAAATTGCCTTCAACTCCTCCAGGACAGTCTCCATGGAGGGCCTTACGTCCTTGTCCTGTTGCAAGCACCTGAAAGCCAGCTCGGCCACGGCCCTGATCATCCTATTGATTTCGGGATCCGACTCAAACCCCAAATTTGGATCGATCAATTCGCAGAACTTGTGGTTCCGTATCTTGCTAGTTGCTAAGTTGGCCAAATTAATCTCGTGCCTGTCTCGGCTTATATCGACCGCCGGCATGGATGATATGAGTTCCACTAACACAACCCCAAAACTGTAGACATCACTCTTCTGCGTGAGCTGGTAACATTGATGGTACTCGGGGTCCAAATAACCTGGCGTCCCCTGAGGAGCAGTTGACACGTGGCTCACATCATTGGGGAACAGCCGAGAAAGGCCAAAATCTGCTACTTTGACGCTGAAGTTATTGTCAAGGAGGATGTTATTAGTCTTCACGTCGCGGTGGATAGTGTCAGACGCATGAAGGTAAGCCAATGCGGTGGCCGTTTCTATGGCGATGCTAATACGAGTAGTCCACAGGAGAGAGACCTGCTTCGCTCGCTCCCCATGCAGATGATCAGCTACTGTGCCGTTCGGGATGTACTCATAGACCAGTAGGAGCTCATGGCTGTGCCGCGAAGTGCAACCGTATAAAGAGACGAGGTTTTTGTGGCGCAAGCGAGTTAGGATTTGGACTTCAGTCATGAACTGCTTCACCCACCGATAGTTGCGCTCGTATAGACGCTTAACAGCTACTTCCCGGCCATCTCGAAGTTTGCCTGTTCAGGAGAAAATGACCCTCTCAGCTTCCTAGTGGTTTCTAGAATTTCTCGCCATTTATATGCAGGCTGCCTAATTAGTTTCTTTCGTTAAGGTCTTACCATAGTACACAATTCCAAAACCTCCATCTCCAAGCTCCCGGGCAGAATCGAAATGGTTAGTAGCTTCTTCAAGCTCAGCATTGGTGAAAATGGGGACCCTGAAGTATACATTGCCCACTTCAAGATCTGCTTTCAAGGAAGAATCGGAAGAAGCATGACTTGAGCGGAATATTGAGAAGCAATGCTGTTGTTTGTGGCGGATCTTATAGATGCATGAACAGAGAAAAATACTGGCCAAGGCACCAAATCCACAACCTGAAGAACAAAAGTTCCATTAGAATTGCATCAGTGGCAGGTAGAGGAAATGGAAAATTTCAGGAAAACTTTTGACTGTGAGGCGTTCCCAAATGTACGAAGCGTGTCATTGTGCTCTTGCATCGTAATTGTACTCAAATTATGTGTTGACCACATTTTTTTGCAATCACAAGACATGCTTAATGCACCGACATATACTCAAAGGATTGTACAATGTCCCCCATGATAAAGTTTGGACTGACCTAATCCAATCATCAAAGGTGCGTCGCTTCCTGCAGCAAAGATGTGCCAAAAGATGGCATTTGCGTCAGATATGAATTCCACAAATACAGGTACTATCCACATCCCGAAAATTATGGAACAGGAATACAGACACCAGCTTCCTTGATCTAACATAAATTCCTATTGATCACTTGAATATCACTTAACATAATACATCTCAGGAACAAATAGATATCCTTCATCTTACATATCACAAGGAAATTTCAGAACTAAGCTTAATGGAGCATTGTTGGCGATAGTGTTAACTGAAACTTTAAGCTGATGCAAAACAAGCATAAGCAAACACACGCACAGAAAACTTTCCCCTGTAAGTTTTCCTTTCCGTGCATGTGTCTTCTGTTATTGAATCATACCCTGGCCTCTGCGTCGTAAATTCAGTAATCTCTATAATCCTCAACACATCTCCGCACTCACGTTAAAACTAGCTTACGCAAACATTGACACTCTGAAAAATTTCACTATTTACTGAGCTGCACATATGATTAATACAGGGTTGAGATCCACAGAAGCAACTGCAGCAAGACTATGTATCCATGATCTGGATATGTTGTCCTGTAGTTCTTCAGCTTTGATGCGAGGAAGAAAATGACATTGCCATGAACGCATCTAACTACTAAAGATGTATTTGTCTGGGTGACAGAATTTTCCGTTAATTAATTTTCCAAACTTCAATGTGTTTGGTTTACTGAAAATGATTAGTCAGTTGAAAAAAAAATGCATATTTAAAATTAAGAAGAAGAATTCCCTAATTCGAAAAGAGTAAAATACATTTTTTTTGAAAATGATTTCCACGGAATTTATTTTCCTTCATCATAAAATTTTCCCCAAAACAAGCACACCTTAGATCTACAAAAGAATGTTAGAAAGAAATACAAAATAATAATAATACTAATAATAATGGCTTGGTGAATGAAGCCGAGGTGGGAAAAAGGAACTGAGAATAGAAAACGGAGGGAAGCCAAAAAGCTCTTCCTCTTCCTTCGAAGTCCTTATCAAATTTGGAGAGCGTGGCGAGGACATTCGCCGAAAAACACATGCGAGAATTTGAACGGTTGCTATTACGGGGAATTAACCGAAAGTATTACCTCTTTTACAAGGATGCGGATACTCTTTACCAGAACATGAGCACAGGAATTGCCCATCCGATCCGCCGCAACGGCCTCCACTTTTTTGGCATTCGACGCAACTCTCCCAGGAGGTTAAATTCCATTGCAGTCTAAACCCGTGCTTCAACTTTTCCTCGTAGTCATCATTTTCTATTTCCTTGCCATCCGGAGTGGCTAATTTAATAGGTACAATAACATGATTCTTGCACACCGACAGAATAGGATGTAGGTTTTCTTCTCTACCTATCATAAGAGCGACATAAGAATGGTTGGCACCATCAGAGGGGCAGGTCGAGTGAGGATTTGAAAAATTTAGGAAGCTGCTGCAATCATGGAGAAATTCATGGAGAAATGCTAGGTATAAAGGCTCCCAATTGAATCCAAGAGATGAGGGCGGTTCAAAGTTGGAAACAGGAGTTCGAAATTCGCTGAGCAGTGTGAGAGCAAAACAAGCATTGCCTGATTTCTCTAACTCTGAGCTCAACCTTAAAGAATTGTTCTTATAACTGACAACGTCCTCTCCAAAAGGTCGTAGATTGAGCAGTGGCTTATAACGACACTCGTTTTCAAAACTTGGATTAGTACACGGTTTAGTGTCGTTCCAGATGTGACCCTTCATGACGTCACCGCACTCACTGCCCTTGCAGGATTCATCATTCAAGCTCGCTGATGCAACCCAGTCTTCCAAAGAAAGAATCGTCAAAATGCCAATGACAAGGCGAAGCAAAACCTTGGAACTTATGGAGCTATCGACACCCATTTCAGGATTTTAGAGGGGAAATAGAAGCACAAGAACAGTCGGAAAGAGGAAAGCTTTGATGGCGTATAGAAGAGATAGAAGGGGCTCGAGTGAGATACCGTTGCTCAAACTGAAGATCGCATTATATGAACGTCTCGTTGAATCCTTTCTTCACGTAAACGCGCCAATTGACTGGGTCAACTGAGCGTAGAGGACCCGAAAGAGTAAACGTGGTGGACCATGTATTTGCTCAGTGAGAGGAAAAATCAATTACGACTGTCGATACTTCGCCTAAAAAACTTCCATTTCAGGACTCACGATCGATTTCACTCCATCGGCCACGGGCCCATGGCCACCTTTGTTTCCGTGGCCAACTTTATTTCCTTGCGAAGTTCCCAACTTTGTTTGACGGGGTTTCGAAGCTTTCCCATAGGCTTTCCTGGGTCAATTTCAAACCCCCGGAACCGCGACGATTTTTACCGAGACTCGTCCTCCACCCTTGATCTCTTTGAAGGTCGAGTACTATGACAACATGAGTTCGTGACAGTCAAAGGCGGAGAGACACGGCAGGTGACAACTGGTGGTGAAGGAAGAAACTGGTGAAGTGATCATCTGATCCGCCCATTGGCTCTTACTTCTGATAAAGACTAGTCGATGTTAAGGAGGTCGAAACAGTAAGAGTCCCATAAACATTAATTCCTGACTGATTTTATGATGATGTGATCTTGATCATTTACAGGTTGCACTACCCATTTTGGCCTCAGTAAGCGAACAGGACCTGGGTTTTCTTCTCTAGTTCTTTCACGGGAAGATGAGCGTGACAGGATGGTAGCAAAATGAGGAGGAAGAAGAGAAAAGTGATGAACTTCCAGTAAAATATGCATCCGTTTGAAGAATAGAAATAATGATTGAGGGTATCATTGTTCTGATAATTTCTCCCATTGGCTTCTAGCATAATCCTCTTCTACATGTTCAAAATTGCATATATTGAAACAATCATATCTGACAACCCAACCCCGAGAGACAAAAGAGATGGTGGAAAAGAACAAAATTTTTAGACAGTATTCTCAAGATGATGATAATTAAGAAGGTATCTGTCCCTCCTTGAGTATTTTTGGAGGACCTATAAATATTTCCTAGATAATTCTGAATTTAATTCAGCTTGAGACATTCAAGCTAACACGTGCTTGGCAACTTCAGCTAGATTGAACTCTTATGTTCTCTCCGTAGTATTTTTCATGCGACGTATAAAACTTACGCTAGAAATGACGAGTGGAACTAAGCAAGATGGAGTAATCAAGTTGGTAGAAAAGAACTGCAAGGACCCTAGGTCCGCCATTGTACATATATTGTCCGCTTTTGGCACTAAGTTCTCATGATTTTGTTCTTCTCGGAACAACCCATACTACCTCAAGAAAACGCATATATACAATTAGAGAAACCCAAACCTTATAAACCATCCCAGGACTCCTCTCCTCAGCGATGTAGGACAAGAGACATGCGCTTAGCCTCGCCCGCATACTGCCGAGACGATCTTAATCCATCCCTCCGTACTATTGTCACGCCCCGAACCCCAAGCATGTGCCCATCCCTCTATGGTCGATAAAATCTTGCAACTTCCCAGGACGAGTCGCCGACCATTTCATTTTATTGCACATGCGGAAGCGAATAATAAATCCCCTGACAGTAACCATCTTGGGATAAAAAAGCAAGACAACAATTTTACAAACAAAACGTGCTTTTATAAACATACTAAGTCATGTACAAAGTCAACAACCAAAGCTCGACAAAAGACAGTTCTCCAAAAAGAAGCTAACCTAGCTGACCTACTCCTCAGGTCCCCTTAGCTTGGCTCCAAATCCACCACTCTACAGTCCTGAAAAATTTAAGCCCACGACGAGGTGAGATATAAATCTCAGCGAGTTCACGCTTTAAACCTCGATTAGGAGGGTAATACGCCTAGAGGGGTGTTCTAACCATACAATCATACAACCACAGAAACTTACCTCATCTCATATCCACCCTACAGGTCAGTACAGTTCATATACCCCATGCATAAAATCGATGCACACAACAATTGAAACGCTTCACTCAACTTAATAAATCACAGGGGTCCCGATTATAAGACCAAACCGTTATGACACGTCCCATACCATGCCACATAGTTTTGTCTTATAATCAGGCTCAGCTAACTCAATCAACAATGCGTTCCAATTGTTAATTACATCCCTCAAGAGTACGACCAACTCTAAATTTGGTGGTCTTCTAGCATAACCAGGCGTCGTCTTACCTCCTTTGAGCACGGCGACGATTCTCAATTAGACGGCTTCCCCGAAGAGGCGTAGGTCCAGAATCTACTGCGACCCGAGTCCCAAGGAATGGGTAACGTCCGGCTTAACAGCCCGGGACGGGTTCTCTTAACCAACACACGACCAATCAATCTCGGCCAAGGACACCGTGTATTGCACTCAAATGGCTCAATTAAAATGGTTAACCTGGCATATTTTCTTCGTATTAGAAATACACGGTAAAATAGTCATGTGTGGGTACACGGTCAATTCACACTAGAAAAATTGATATCATCCAATTTAAAATTCCACTGTTTTATATAGTATATAAACTATTTTCGGTGTTAAAATCCGACACCCGAGATTTTCTGAAAAAAAAAATATTGAATTTCACAAATTTTGGAATTAAATACTCAAAATTCCAATCAGCACTTAATTTGCAAATATTAACATCCACTTACATAAACCGAACACACCATTGCAATCGGCACGAAATTCCGGTCACCGGCCATCCGATCTAATTTCCAAAAAATATTTAATAATTAAATAATTATCAAAACTAATTAAATAATTGCAATTAATTACCATAAATACCAATCTAGGCCGAAATTGCTAAATTAACCACCTAAATGGGCCAAGAGAATTCCCGAATCTGTCTAGATAAATAGCACATCCTCTCTAGGCCTTAATTAATTTAATCTAACCACATAACATGCATAATTGAATAATTAAATTGCTAATTTAATCTAACTAACCACATAATCCCTAATTAACCTAAACTAAACACCCCTTAAAAGTCATTAGCCTACTAAGTAGAGTTTAGTGCATAAACTCACCGGTTTAGCGTAAAAACCGGTTCATCGCAACGGCAGCGCGACGGCGGCCGAAACTTAGGCTTTCGGCGACGTCAACGGACACTTGGACCGGGCCAAAAAGGCCTTGCAAGCCCACAAAAAATAGCTGGGCTTGGTCTAGGCTTGGGCTTGGTCGTGAGGGCTTCAAGATGGGCTGAAATCCACTGGGCTGGACTTCGGGCTTTGCTGGACTCGAAAATTTCGCTGGGCTGAGCTAGGGATTTGGGCCAAGACACTGGATGGGCTGATCGAATTCGCTGGAGAGAAGACGTGGACGGAGGGCCGCTGAAGATGCGGACGAGCGAGGCGGTGAAATGCTTCGGCGCTGCTGGAGTCTTCGGTGGCCTGCTGGCGACAGATGGGGGTCTTCGGTGGCAGTCTTTGAGCAGCTGCAAGGGGATGGGTGGAGACGGACGCGTGGCCGCACGAAGACACGGGCAGGGCAGCTTCGGTCAACAAACCGATTGTGGGGACTGCAAAGTTGACCGGGGCGTGCGAAGGGGAAGAGAGACGGTGATGGAGGAGAGGGAACACGCGGCAGAGCTAAGGGGAACACGGGGTAGTGGATGGCAGCAGCGAAGGAAACGGACGAATGAGGGTGTGAGCTACAAGGGAATTCGGTTTCGGGGGAAATGAAAACAGATGCTGGCGGAGAGAAAGAAAGTGATCGACAGCAGGGAAGAAAAATTGAAGAAGGAGCCGCGGAGAGGGAGGTCGACGAGGCTTGCCTGAGAAGATTAAACAAGAAAGGGGCAAAGTCAACAACATAATCCAATTAATTAAATGCTTGGTCCCCCTCTGGTCTCCAATCTTATCCCTCAAGCCTCCCAATTACTTTCTAGCTTGAAAAATCCACAATATTATCCAAATTGATGCCAAAATTTCCAGCCCTTTGCCTAGCTCCAAATTCTTCAAATTGAACTTCAATTCCTTCATGAAATTTCCCAATTCGACGTCCAATTTGATGAAGAAGAAGGCCCATAAAGTTTTTGCAAGTCCCCTTCGCCATACAGCTTGGTAAAGAGGCCAAAATTCCCTTTAATTTAGCCTGTTCGAATTTCCGTTAATTTCCGAATCGTCCAAAACGATTTTCCTTAAAAATCCCGAACTCTCCGAAAATTCTTCGGAAGATGAGTCGACGTCCCTAAAATGAATCGTGATACTGACGTAACTTTCAATTTTTGAAATCGGATTCAATTTCGCGGTTAATTTCAATCTGACACGATTTTAGCGCGACCTAATCTACCGGGTAGCTTTTAAGAATTTTTAATGCAATTGACCTGTGGTCGATTATTTTCGAGCCACCTTGTACATCTTCGACACATTGGCGACTCTCGGTTGTCGTGAAAATATTGAGATTTCAGATATGGGCATAGGATACCCAAAACGACAGAAAAATCGATCTAGTGTCAATCGACGAGAATTTTGCAATTAGGTGAAATCACCCACACTTTGATCACATATCTCAGTCGAATCAACATATCTCTGATCTCTGATCGATTTTGACAGTACCGTAATGACCCTTACAGATCAACACGGTCGAGCAGTCGATTCTTGATCGAATTCTCAAGTCGATTGCGTTTAGATTCCTTAATTGCTTCTCTAGATAGTCTAGTTTTCTCATGAGTGATCAGCTCAGAAAATAGCACTATAGGCGCATCGATGAAAAGCCTGATTTATTAAATTGAAAACAGAAATGGAAAATCAGGATGTCACAACTACTCCGGGTCTAGCTCATCACAAGAACGCCTGAGAAGCCAAACAAATTAAGCTGAAGTTTTTGGAGTTAAGCATAAGAAGAACCAGTTCTACAAAGATAAAGCGGACGGAGAGATCATTTGAAATTCTATGATTCTCAAACGCAGGCGAATTGATATTAAATCATCAATAATCTGGTTTTCTCATAGATTGGTCCTATTTGTTCCAGAGGACCAGAACCAGATGGTGAAGAAAAACTTTCTAGAAGAGCAAAATGTGAAAGCCGAAGTCAGAATAGTTCACGACACCTTACCGTCGCAATAATATTCGAGATGTGTTCGATCGGGGCAATAGCACACTTGTGCTATTTTCACAGCCGCACTGCCCCCCACTTCTTCGGCGCCTCATGCAGTCATACCCTGTCCAGTTCAATGTGAAATCATCCTCCAATAATTTCAGGTGCTTGACACTTTGATTCACCTTCTAGTTTCGTATCTGAACCGAGGCGGCCACCAAGTATTGGCACAACGCTCTATTCCAATTCACGTAATCGCACTTACTAGCTATCGCGGCAAAAGAATTGTTCCCTTCACCAGGCTTGGCCCTAGATATTGTAGAATTGACAGAAAATGACTCGTTGTAGTTGTGGAAGACGCAAAGTCAGCTTGGTCTGGAACCAAAGTAACAGGTAAGCGATCAAAAGAGTAGTTGAGACTCAATAGGGGGCACCTAGCACTATGAACGAGTTCTCGCCATACAAAATGTCTTTAATGACATAACTAGATCAAGATGTCTGATAAATCGGCCTATGGTTGTGGCACTTTATCTCAAAGCCAGCCACAACAAGGTTGTTGAAGGCTTGGAATCCGAAAGGATAGCTTATGATTGGACCACTACTGTAGTTCTTTGGCTAACAAGCGTCAAATTTCAGGTTCACCTCCAGAGATAGTACAAAGTCGAATAAGAATATACTCAGACTGACGATAATACTGATCCACCTAAATAGGGAGGCTCTAAAGCTCAACACGTTCCGTGGATTCATTCCAGGAGACATTGCTGAAGAATGTGAAGGTAGTAGAGAAAGACAAATTGCACCTGAGAAGATGTAACCATGTACACCCTCGAAATGGTCGAAGTCGTCACTATTTAGCACTTGTAAATACCCGCTTGGATATTAAAATATGGCCTTGCCATATACTGCCTGTTGTATAGTTAAACGAAGACATAAGGTCCAAATCATGCACGAAAGTCCAGCCTTTCCATGTACTTATATCAACGACGTTTACGTAAAATTCAGCATCGAATGCTGAATGCAAAGAAGCAAATGATATAGGGACACATCGCTCTCAACAAGGGAAAAAATGACACAAATTCATCGTCCATAACACATCGGTGCAGTCCGGGAACTGCTTTTGGTTGGAATTTCAGAAGAGAAGAGAGAAGGAAAGAAAGACAGATCAGGGAACCAGCTTTGATTTTGGTGTTTCCCTGTTTTTCTCTGTAGCTTGGAGGGTTGTCCATGGGATTTTTGGGTCAAAGTCTTCCCTCGGAAAGTCTAACGAAGACTGGCTTACTCGGAGTCTTCATAATATTAGGACATTGATGTCCGTCTCAAATCTATTCATTTTTTTCCGGCATTCAAACGTCAGCAATCGGTCATAGCTTAGAAAACTAGCAACTCTACCTATCTCCGTTTGAAAATGTCAAACTCAGTACTTTCATTGATTCTTGATCTATCAGCCATGACGTCTGCTATCCACAGTAATCTAAATTTATTGTAAGGATTCATTTGTTTTGCAAAAAATAAATAATCAAAATAATCACTTGTATCGTTTATCAAAATAAATAAATTAAAATTACTTTCATTATTCATAAAAATATTTAGATGTCAAATTGTTGTGATAAAAAAAATATTTTTCGTTAACTAATTACTTCAAATTATATAAACGATTATTTTCAGGAAAAAATTTAAATTATTTATTTTTCTTAAAACAAACGGAGCTTAATATTAAGTTCTAGCTGTAAATCTGTAGTGTAGGCACTAAAACTACTTAAAGCAAAGTTTTTTTTTTCTATTTTTTTGGTAAAGTAAGAATATATTGAGCTTTAACCAAACTATACAAAAGGGGGTCCGACGCGGAGCTTACACTAAAAATGACAACAAAGCCATAACTAATGGAAGGGTGCCGAGAGAGGAACAAAAACAACCAAAACAAGGCGCCATCACCAAATTACGGCAAAACAGCCTTGCCAAGCCAACGAAACGGCCAAAACAGCGGCAAAACCAGCTAGCAGCAGCTCACTAAAAGAAGAAAGGAACCAGAAAACAACCAGCAGCAGCCTTCACGCCAACGCCAGCAACCTTCGGAACCCAACCTCAGCTAATAACCTTCAGCCGCAGGGATCGTCCGCAGCCGAACTAGACGGGAGGGATCGGCATCACAAGAGTAAAGATGGACGGGTCAATGCCCCAATTGCGCTGAAGCCTCCTATTTCTTAAAGTGTCCGCCACGTTGTTAAAGGTCAGGGCTTTGTCCTTCACAACTTTGATGAGATGATTCTTCAACTCCGGGATCTCCAACGATTCTTCCCTAAAGAGGATGTTGTTCCTCTTCTTCCAAATCATATGGCAGAGGGCTCCAAAAGATAATCGAGCAATGCACTTATAGAAATCGTTACCTGAGAGATACTTCAAAGCTCAATGGAGATTGTCCAACCAAGACCTATTCCACCAATGGAGATGCTCCCCGCCCAAAAAAAGGCAATCCTAGCAGTGATGCAACACTCAAAAAAAAGATGATCAATGGAATTAGGTGTACTATTGCAAAAGGCAAAAGACGCACTCTCAATCCTTCCATAGGAGAGCAAGATAACTTGTGTGGGCAGGCGGTTCTTCGCAATAAGCCAAATGATAAATTGATACCGCGGCGTGATCTCTTTGTTCCATATAAAACCGTGCCATGGAACCAAGCCCTTCTTCAACCTGACGGCTTCCCATGTAGAGGCTACTGAAAATAAACCAGAAGGGTTTCCGATCTAGCAGAAGCGATCGTGGTTCTGAGAAAGAACAGGGAGGGGGTGATCCCAAGACTCCAAAATAGCCTTAAGAGCTTGTCCAATGTCAGAGTAAAGATCCGCAACCTTTGCCTGTCTGGGAAGCCCTGAACTATAAATGTGAGAATTCGAGAAATACCTGTTTAGGGGACCTCTCGGGTGCCATTAATCAAACCAAAGAGACACCGAGCGCCCATCCTCGATCCTCCACTAAAAGTAATGCCAAAAGTCCCTCCTTAGATGAAGAATCTTCTTCCAGGCTCAAGAGCAGGTTTCTTGACAAGCCAGAAATTTTTCCTTTTTAAAAAGGTTGAATGAATCCATTTACACCATAAGGACTCCTTATCAGAAAACAGGATCTAGATGTGTTTTAACATGGCTGCCGCATTACAATTACGCAGCCTACGAATACCTAACCCCCGCTCCTCTTTTGGAAGGCATACGTCCTCCCAAGATACTTTCGCCCCACCACTTCCCAGTCCGGGGCCTTTCCAAAATACAAAAGTAATAATACTAATGAAAAACACAAATATTAAGAAATGATGGCATAGTTGAGATTAGAAAACTAAAGTACAATTAGGCAATTGACCAATTAAGATCAAAAATAGAAAAAATCATCTTCTTACAAGAAGTACAGTAGATACTAAGAATTACTTAAACCTATTGAAAATGTATTTAACAAGTTAATAATTAGGACCTAAGTTAGAAATCGCAATTCAAATAAAAAAAACATATCCATAAAAATGTTTATTTTGGAAATACAAAAATTAATTTTAAAAAGAACTTGAAATTAGCTTGCGAACAAGAAAACACTATATAATTATCCTATAGATAAAATTGATAAATGAAATGCAATAAATTATCCAAATAAACTGTACATAAATTACAAGTAACGAAATGTTTCACCATTAGTGAACCTAGATGGCTTAACTACGATCAATTATGAGTCTCATTTAAATCCTCTATAGTATATGGATAATATAAAGCTGTTATGAAAAAATTTCCATCGATAAAATTGAAATTATATATTAAAATGGAAAAGCAAAAGTAAATGTGATGAAACAGCAAATAATATAGATATTGATGATTAAGAGTATAAATTAAGTAAATTATTTTGCTAAGACAATATTACATTACCCATGAATAAATTGATGATTGAGGGAAGATATAATCTTAAATGGAAATCCATTTTTTTACGAAATTTTCTCATTACCATAAACAGTATATGGAGGCCGTGCTTGCCCTAATACCCATAGAGAAAAGAATGGCTGAGACTAAAAATTTAAGAAATCAAATTCCATAAATTGGTGAAAATGTTTTGCTTTAAATTGAATATGAGAACGCTGTCTCAATACGTCATGTCAAAGTTTAGTAGCCAATCGTTTACTCTAAAAACTTAAACTACCCAAGAAAGGCCCAATTTATACTCAACAATACTCTTCAATATCATATCTCCTGCTGGCTTCATTCTACAACAACTCAATAGTTTCCGATCAATTTATGGTAATCATTGAACTACAATATCATAGTATGAGAACTATCAATCGCCCTACTATAATAAATCCAATAATTAACTTATTTAAGAATGTAACAGCTCCAAAATGACTAGCCAACTCAATCAAGGTTTGCCATGCATCGGCCACTCACTTCGTGGCTAAATATTCTGGCAAAACCTGATTCTTGGCATCGAGACAGCAAAATATTAATACTAACACTAAGAGGATTTAGATTCATTGATAAAATAGATATATTAAGTGATACAACAGACCGTTATTAGTATTGAATATGGCTTGCTTGTCTGAAACTAGCTTATGTATAGCCTCCTCCATAGGTTAGTGTATTAATTTTATACACGTCTTACTATGCATGACATTACTTTAATCGGGGCCTCTGTAGAAAAATCTATCTCATACTTTGTTTATGCAGATTAGCCCTTGAGTGAGAATAAGCCTTCCTTGTGACATATACCATACGAGACGGTTTGTATTTCCATTTCCATATATGATAAGGTCTGTGAAACCACTTCAGCACATGGAATATGACAAGTTCCTTCCCTGATGTGTCTATTGCCGTGTGATACTCTCACTTCGCAAGCTTGAAGGTGAAGGAACTTCGTCACTAGACTCCGACAAAGATCGAGCAATCACGTATTATCTGAGGCCTAGAATGAGACTCGACATGCCAGCATGACTTGTGTTCTTCTACGGAGCAAATCAGATAATGTCATAAGCTGTTGTGAGAAAATCATCGCAAGTCTAAATGTTTCAACCCTGATCTGGGAAAACTCTCCAAACGCCTAAAATATTGCGATAAAGAAAGGGACAATGGCAAGTATGTGTACAATCCTTCATTCATGCTCTAGGAAAGTGCTCCTTACTGTGTAGTATATACATCAAATCCTCCTCCAGCCTCAACAGAAGTGCTGACATGTCGAAGCAGAAAAATGAAGACCAAAATGGAAAACCTGATCGCCTGCTATATCATCTACATTGCATATAATATTAGCTAGAAATCATTACCCAAATGCAAGCAAACTTTAAGCCAAGATGGAGGAGAATGGAAATCTGCAGGAGAGAACTGATAAGACTACAAGTTAACCACTATGTGCAGAGGAACTACCGCTGCTTCCCCATTTTAGAGTCACGGAAACAGGTGAAGTCGGCAACTTCATATTCTTCAACAGCCCCACATTGTCACATTCCCGCGAAGGAGGCGGGTTCTCGCTTTGACCGGTGCTGTTATCATAGCTCACATCCTTCGACTTGCTGGGCCCATGTGTTCCACTCGAAATTGCCTTTAACTCCTCCACGACAGTCTCCATGGAGGGCCTCATGTCCCTGTCCTGTTGCAAGCACCTGAAAGCCAGCTCGGCCACAGCCATGATCATCCCATTGATTTCGGGATCCGACTCAAACCCCAAATTTGGATCGATCAATTCACGGAACTTGTGGTTGTGTATCTTGCTAGTTGCCAAGTCGGCCAAATTAATCTCGTGCCTGTCTCGGCTTATATCAACCGCCGGCATGGACGATATGAGCTCCACTAACACAACTCCAAAACTATAGACATCACTCTTCTCCGTAAGCTGGTAACAGTGATGATACTCAGGGTCCACATAACCTGGCGTCCCCTGAGGAGCGGTGGACACGTGGCTCACATCGTTGGGAAACAGCCGAGAAAGGCCGAAATCTGCTACTTTGACGCTAAAGTTATTGTCAAGGAGGATGTTATTAGTCTTCACGTCACGGTGGATAGTGTCAGACGCATGAAGGTAAGCCAATGCGGTGGCCGTTTCTATGGCGATGCTAATACGAGTAGGCCAGAGGAGAGAGACCTGCTTCGCTCGCTCCCCATGCAGATGATCAGCTACTGTGCCGTTCGGGATGTACTCATAGACCAGTAGGAGTTCACGGCTGTGCCACGAAGTGCAACCGTATAAAGAGACAAGGTTTTTGTGGCGCAAGCGAGTTAGGATTTGGACTTCACTCATGAACTGCTTCACCTGCCGATAGTTGTGCTCGTACAAACGCTTAACAGCTACTTCCCGGCCATCTCGAAGTTTGCCTGTTCAAGAAAATCGAGAATGACCTTATTAGATTCCTAGTTGTTTCTAGAAGTTCTCGCCATTTATATGCAGGCTGCCCAATTAGCCTCTTTCTTTAAGGTCTTACCATGGTACACAATGCCAAAACCTCCATCTCCGAGCTTCCGGGCAGAATCAAAGTGGTTAGTAGCTTCTTCAAGCTCAGCGTTTGTGAAAATGGGGACCCCGAAGTATACATTGCCCACTTCAAGATCTGGTTTCAAAGAAGAATCGGAAGAAGCATGTCTTGAGCGAAATTTTAAGAAGCAATGCTGTTGTTCGTGGCGGATCATATAGATGCATGAACAGAGAAAAATACAGGCCAAGGCACCAAATCCGCAACCTGAAGAACAGAAGTTTCATTAGAATTGCGTCAGTGGCAGGTAGAGGAAATGGAAAATCTCAGGAAAACTTTTGACTCTGAGACGTTCCCAAACGTACAAAGCATGTCATTGTGCTCTAGCATCGTAATTGTGCTCAAAGTATGTGCTGACCACATTTTTTTGCTATCACAAACCATGCTTAATTCACCGATATATATTCAAAGGATTGTATAATGTCCCCCATGATAAATTTTTGACTGACCTAATCCAATCCTCAAAGGTGCTTGGTCTTTTCCTGCAGCGTCTTTTCCTGCAGCAAAGATGTGTCGAAGGGTGGCGTTTGCGTCAGAATGAATTCTACAAATACAGATCCTATCCACATCATGAACATCATAGAACAGGAATACATATACCAGCTTCCTTGATCTAACATAAATTCCTACTGATCACTTGAATATTACTTAACATAATACATCTTAGGAACAAATAGATATTCCCTCATCTTACATATCACAACGATATTGCAGAACTAAGCTTAGTGGAACATTGTAGGTGACAGTGTTAACTGATACATTAAGCTGATGTGAAACAAGCATAAGCAAACACACGCACAGAAAACTTTCCCCTACACGTTTTCCTTTCTGGGCATTTGTCTTCTCTTATTGAATCATACCCTGGCCTCTGCATCGTAAATTCAGTAATCATCTATAATCCTCGACACATCTCTGTACTCACATTGGAACTAGCTTATGCAAACATTGACACTCTAAAAAATTTCACTATTTACTGAGCTGCGCATATGATTAATGCAGGCTTGAGATCCACGGAAGCAACTGCAGCAAGACTATGCATCCTTGTTCTGGAGATGTTGTCCTGTAGTTCTTCAGCTTTGATGTGAGGAAGAAAATGACATTGCTATGAATTCATCTAACTATTAAAATTGTGTTTGTTCGAATGAAAGAATTTTGCGTGAATTAGTTTTCCAAACTTCAATGTGTTTGGCTTGCTGAAAATGATTAGTCAAACTATTTTCGGTTGAAAAAAAAAATATGCATATTTAAAGTTAGGAAGATGAATTCCCTAGTTCGAAAAAAGAAAATATATATTTTTAAAATGATTTCCACGGAATTTATTTTCTTTATTATAAAATTTTCCCCAAAACAAGCAGATCTACAAAAGAACGTTCGAAAGAAATATAAATGAAACTACTGCGGGGGTTCATTTTTGTGGGCCACCCTTCCAACTTAGAAGGGGGAGGTGGGGGGTTTAAATCCCCATCTTCTCAGGAGGATTGGGATGGGAACGATTTCATTTTAGGAGTGGGTTTCGACTCCCACGCCTTGCAAAGAGGCAGGGCAAAAGTCTGAGAGCGAGTGTTAGAGTAAGATTAGAGTAGGACCGGCAAAAAAAAAGAAAGAAATATAAATGAAAGAGTAATGGTTGTTGAATAAAGCCGAGGTGGGAAAAAGGAACTTGAGAGTAGAAAACCAAGGGAAGCCAAAAAACTCTTCCTCTTCCTTTGAAGTCCTTACTAAGTTTGGAGAGCATGGCGAGGACATTCACCGAAAAAGACATGCGATAATTTGAACGGTTGCTATTACGGGGAATTAACCGAAAAGTATTACCTCTTTCGCGAGGAGACGGACAATCTATACTAGAAGATAAGCACTGGAATTGCCCATCCGATCCGCCGCAATTGCGTCCACTTTCTTTGCATTTGACACAACTCTCCCAGGACGTTACATTCCAATTCAGTCTAAACCCGTGCTTCAACTTCTCTATTTCCACGCTTTCCTCTCTGGCTAATTCAACAGGTACAATAACACGACTCTCGCAATCTAACCGACTAAGATGAAGGTCCTCTGGTCTACCTATAAGAGCGACATAAGAGTGGTTGGCCCCGGCAGAGGGGCAAGTCAAGTCAAGATGTGAACAATCACCATTTGGGGAGCCGGTGCAATTACGGAGAAATGCTAGGTGGAAAGGCCCGTGATTGGATTTTAGAAAGGAGAGCACTTTACTGCCGGGAACATCATTATCAGATGCGCTGGGCATATTAGGAGGCTTTTCAGGTGGAGCAAAACAAGCATTGCCTGTTCTCCCAAACTCTGAGATCAACCCAAGAGATTGATCATCATAAATAGGGTCCTTCCAGAGAGAATTTAATTTTAACAGTCGATCATGAGGACAGCATTTTTTAGAGTCGTTCCCGAAAGGATAACCTATCATGACCTTACTGCACTCGTCAGACTCGCAGGATCCATATGTCAAGCTCACTAATGGAACCCAGCCTTCCAAAGAAATAATCGTCAAAATGATGATGACATGGCGAAGCAAAACCTTGGAACCTATGGAGCTCTCCACACCCATTTCAGAAATTTTGGAGGGAACAATAGAAGAACAAGAACAGTCGGAAAGAGGAAAGCTATGGGGCGCGTACAGCAGAGACAGGGGGCTCGAGTGAGACACGGTTGCTCAAACTGAAGACCGCATTTATATGAATGTCTCGTTGAATCCTTTTTCACGTGAACGCGCCAATTGACTGGGTCAACTGAGCGTAGAGGACCCGAAAGAGCAAACGTAGGGGACCACGTACTTGCTCAGTGAGAGGAAAAATCGATTACGACTGTCGATACTTCGCCTAAAAAACGTCCATTTCGGGAGTCGCGATCGATTTCACCCCATCGGCCACGGGCCCGTGGCCCCTTTGTTTCCGGGGGCACCTTTATTTCCTTCCAAAATTTACAACTTTGACGGGGTTTCGAAGCTTCCCATTTCAAACCCCCAGAACCACGACGATTTTTACCGAGACTCGTCCTGCACCCTTGATCTCTTTGAAGGTCGAGTACTATGAGAACTTGAGATCGTGACAGTCAAAGGCGGAGAGACACGGCAGGTGACAACTGGTGATGAAGGAGGTCAATGTTAAGGAGGTCGAAGCAGAAAAGTCCCATAAACACTAATTCCTGACTGATTTTATGATGATGTGATCTTGATCATTAACAGGTTGCACTACCCAATTTGGCCTCAGTAAGCGAACAGGACCTGGGCTTCTTCTCTAGTTCTTTCACGTGAAGATGAACGTGATAGGGTGGTAGCAAAATGAGGAGGAAGAAGAGAAAAGTGATGAACTTCCAGTGAAGTATGCATCCATTTGAAGAACAGACATAATAAATGAGGGCATCATTGTTCTGATAATTTCTCCTATCGGTTTCTAGCATAATCCCCTTCTACATGTTCAAAATTGCATATCTTGAAACCATCATATCTGACAACCAAATGTCGAGGGACGGAAGAGCTGGTGGAAAAAGAACAAAGTTTTTAGACAATTCTCTCGAGATGATGATAAATAATTTAGAAGATATCTATTCTTCCTTGAGTATTTTTGGAGGACCTATAAATATTTATTCAGAATTCAACTCAGCTTGAGACATTCAAGCTAATATGTGCTTGGCAACTTCAGCTAGATTAATCTCTTATGTTCTCTCTATAGCTTATTTATCCGTGCGACATATTAAACTTATACTAGAAATGAGGAGTGGAAGTAAGCAGATGGACTTAATCGAGCGGTAGAAAAGAACACCTAAGAAAGCCAAAGAAATCAAGCTGAAGTTTTTGGACTAAAGGATAAGAAGAACTAATTCTACAAAGATAAAAGCAAACGAGAGATCATTTGAAATTTTATATTTCTCAAATGCAAGCAAATTGATATAAAACCCTCAGTAATCTGATTTTCTCACATATTGGTCCTATTTGTTCCAAAGGACAGGAACCAGATGGTGAAGAAAAACATTTTAGAAGAGCAGAATGTGAAAGCCTAAGAATAGTTTGCGGCACCTTACCATCGCTAGAGTGTTCGAGATGTGTTCGATCGGGGCAGTAGCACACATTCCTGCTATTTTCACAACCGCACCGCCCCACTTCTTCGACACCTCATGCGGTCGTACCCCGTCCAATTCAATGTGAAACTGTTTTCCAATAACCCAGGTACTCGACACTTTGATTCACCTTCCAGCTTCGGATCCGAACCGAGACGGTCACCAAGTACGGCATGACACTCTATTCCAATTCAAGTAATCGCACTTGCTATCACGGCAAAAGAATTGCTCCTTTATCGGGACCACACTCGGCCCCAGATATTGTAGAATTGATAGAAAATTACTCATTGCAGTTGTGGAAGATGTAGAGATCGGCCTGGCTCGAACCAAAAGTAACAAGTAAGCGGCCAAAAGAGTAATTGAGACTGGGCAGGGGCATTCGGCATTGAGTAATGCTCCATCCATCGCTCCGAATGAGTACTTGTCATACGAAATATCTTTAATGACATAACTAGATCGAGATGCATGATAAATCGGCCTATTGTTGTAGCACTTTATCTCAAAGCCGGAAAAGCCACAATAAGGTTGTTGAAGCCTTAGGGCACGCATGACAAAATTTCTTACCAGAAATTGATTTCTCAATTTCTATTCCATGGACGAGTTTCTGAACAAAAAAACACGTTTGATAACAATTCAAAATTTCTATTTCTGAAATAAAAATTCGTTTGATAACATAATAAAATTTCTATTTCTAGGAGCGGCAACTACCGGCGTCTGGTGGCCAGAGTTCAACATCCGGTGATCAGCGTTCGGCGTCCGGTGACCAACAGCGAGCGGCCGAAGTCTAGAGTCTGGCGTCCGGCATCCGGCACCGAAGTCCGATGACTGGCGACGAGCGGCCAAAGTTCGGAGCCTGGCAACCAACAATCGGCGTCCAACGTCCGGAGTTCGACGTCCAACGTTCGACATCAGGATTCCGACGACCGGAAGCCGGCGGTGGGTGGCTAGTGGCCGGAGTTCGGTGGCCGATAGCGAGCGGCAAACGGTCAACGGCGGACATCCGATGGTTGGTGGTGAGCCTCCAGCATCCAACGATTGGCGATGAGCGGCCAACGACCCGTGGGTGTCCGGCATCTGGCAACTAGCGGTTGGCAACGGGCGGCCGGAGTTCAGTGGCCGGCAGCCGACATTTAGTGGCTGGCGGTCGGCGGCTGGTGGCCAAGGCCGATGGCAGGCGACCAGCAACCGACGGCAAGTGTTCGGCATCCCATGGGTGACAAGTGGGCGACGAGCGATGAGAAGAGTGAACAATGAAAAAAATTTTGATTTCTCATGTATATTCTAAAAATAGAAAAGTTAAAAATTTTAACTTCTGATTTCTACTCCAAATACAAATCTGGAATACAAATCTGTTCCAAAAATAGAAAAATGAAATTGCGTTACTAAATGAATTTCTGTTCCAAACCTTTTCGATGAACAAAAAAACAGAGAAATAGAAAAACAGAAATGTTGTCATGCGCGCCCTTAGAATCCGAAAATGGTAGCTTATTTTGGACCACTACCACGGTTCTTTGGTTGACAAGCATCAAATTTCGAGTTCACCTTCAGAGTTAGTACGGAGTCAAATAAGAATATACTATGGCCAATGATAATACCGATCCACCTAAACAAGGAGGCTCTAAAGCTCAGCATGTTTCGTGTATTCGTTCTAGGAGACATTGCTGAAGAATGTGAAGGTAGTAGAGAAAGACAAATTGCATCTGAGAGGATGTAACCTTAAATACCCTCGAAATGGTCGAAGTCGTTACTATTTAGCACTTGTAAATACATGCTTGGATATTAAAATATGGCCTTCCCAAATACTGGCTGTTATATAGTTAAATGAAGACTTTAGGTCCGAATCATCCACGAAAGTCCAACCT
Organism: Eucalyptus guilfoylei; assembly: GCA_016097605.1. NCBI lineage: Eukaryota > Viridiplantae > Streptophyta > Magnoliopsida > Myrtales > Myrtaceae > Eucalyptus > Eucalyptus guilfoylei. The sequence continues at coordinate 35,404,421 of CM027866.1, read as the reverse complement.
TTCCGTGTACTTACATCGGCGACGTTTCTGTAAAATTCAGCATCGAACGCGATAGAGTCCAAATGCAAAGAAGCAAACGATATAGAGACACATCGCTCTCGACAAGGAAAAAAGGACACGAATATCATCGTCGATAACATATCGGTACAGTCTGGGAACTGCTTTTGGTTGGAATCTCAGAAGCGAAGAAAGAAGGAAAGAAAGACAGATCAGGGAACCAGCTCTGATTTTGATGTTTCCTCGTTTTCTCCATAGCTTGGAGGGTTGTCCACGTTGGGTCAAAGTCTTCATTCCGAAAGTCTAAGGAAGACTTGCTTTCTCGGACTCAGCGTGATGTTATGACATTCACGTCCGTGTCAAATTTTAGAAATCTTTTCATTTTTTCCGGCATTCAAACGTCAGCAATCGGTCATAGCTTAGAAAACTTGGCAACTCTACCCCATCTCCGTTTTGAAAATGTCGAACTCAGTACTTCCATTGATTCTTGATCCATCAGCCATGACGTCAACCTTTCCACAATAATGTGAATTTAACATAATAATTCATTTATTTCGTAAAAAATAATTAAAAATAATCGTTTATATCGCTTACAAAAAAATAAATAAAAATTATTTTCACCGTCCATAAAAAATAGACATAAATTATTATGATAATGAAAATATTTTTTATGGAGTAATTATTTCAAATTATATAAGCTACTATTTTTAGAAAAAAATTCTAATAATTTATTTATCGCAAAACAAACGGAGTTTAATATTAAATTCTAGCTATAATTTGAAGTGTGTCCACTGAAATTTCTTAGAGCAAAGTTGCCAAAATACAAAAGTACTAATAGCAATGGAAAACACAAATATTAAGAAATGATGGCATAGTTGATATTAGGAAACTAAAGTACAATCAGGCAATTAATCAATTAAGATCAAAAATAGAAAACATCATCTTCTTACAAGAAGTACAGTAAATATAAAGAATGGACAATTCCAACAAAGAACCCGAAGTGCCCACATTTTCTCAAATAAGGGCTCGAAGTAGGTATGTCCATTTCAAATAAGGACCTGACTTTCTGGCGATCAAGGATATTTTGGTCATTTGCCATTTTCCCTTTTTTTCTTTTTCCTTTCCTTTTTTTTGGTTCTTCTTCTTCCTCTTTGCTGGTGGCTAGCTAGCCACCAGTGATGCCCACAAAGGGTTGGGCGAGGGTCGCCCATGTCAGCCACAGGGAAGGGATAGCCTCGCCTGGGCAAGGCGACCCTCCCCTTTGGCCATCCAGGAGGTCAACCCTTGCCGGCCGCTAGTAAGGAGTCAATCGCGGGCAAGGCCACCCTCACTGGATCTGGCAAGCGCTCAACAACGCTCGTCGACCTTTACCAGCCACCGATGAGGTCACCCAGCCCTTGCCGGCCGCGGGCTGGGCCACCCTCGCCAGATCTGGAGAAGGTCAACCTTGCTTGGGCCGGCAAGGGCCAATCTCACGGATGGCCCCAAGGCGAGAGTCGCCTAGCCCAAACAAGGACGTCCTTCGCTTGTGGCTAGTTTGGGTGGCCCTTGCCAGCCCTATGTGGGCATTGTCGGTGGCCCCGATGGCCGACTGGCCACCAATGAACAGGAAGAAGAACCAAAAAAAAAAAAAAAGGAAGGACCAATGACGAAAATACCCTTGACTGGTTGGAAAACTTAGCCGGGCTATGATCGGCGGGGTCAAGTCCTTATATGAAACAACCAAAGCCACTTTAAACTCTTATTTGAAATAAAATTCACTTCAGGTCTTTATTGCAAAAAAAAGAGCACTTCGGGTCCTTTTTTGAAATTTTCCCTGTAAAGAATTACTCAAACCTATCGAAAATATAATTAACCAGTTAATAATTAGCACCTAAGTTAGAAATCGCAATTCAAATGAAAAAAATATATCCATAAAAATTTTTAATTTGGAAATACAATAATTAATTAGAAAAAGAACTTGAAATTAGCTTGTGAACAAGAAAACACTATATAATTATCCTAAAGATAAAATTGAAAAATGAAATGCAATAAATTATCCAAATAAACTGTACATAAATTACAAGTAACGAAATGTTTCACCACTAGTGAACCGAGATGGCTTAACTACGATCAATTATGAGTCTCATTAAGTCCTCTATAGTATATGGATAAGAGAAAAGCTGTTATAAAAAAATTTCCATCAATAAAATTGAAATTATATATTAAAATGGAAAAGCAAAAGTGAATGTAATGAAACAGCAAATAACATAGATATTGATTATTAAGAGTATAAATTAAGTAATTTTTGCCAAGACAATGTTACACTACCCATGAATAAATTGATGATTGAGGCAAGATATAATCTTGTATGGAAATCCATTGCTTTACGAATTTTTCTCATTGCCATAAACAGTATATGGAGGCCGTGCTTGCCCTAATACCCGAGAAAAGAATGGCCGAGACTAAAAATTAAAGAAATTGAATTAAGAAATCAAATTCCATAAATTGGTGAAACAGTTTTGCTTTAAATTGAATATGAGACCGCCGTCTCAATACATCATGTCAAAGTTTAGTACCTAATCGTTTACTCTAAAAACTTGAACTACTCAAGAAAGGCCCGATTTGTACTCAACAATGCTCTTCAATATCATATCTCCTGCTGGCTTCATTCTACAATAACTTGGTAGTTTCGGATGAAATTTATGGTAATCATTGAACTACAATAATATAGTATGAGAACTCTCAATCGCCCTACTATAATAAATCCAATGCTTAACTTACTTAAGAATGTAACAACTCCAAAATGACTAGCCAACTCAATCAATGTTTGTCATGCATCGGCCACTCACTTCGTGGCAAAATATTCTCGCAAAAGCTGACTCCTGGCGTCAAGACAGCAAAATATTAATACTAACACTAAGAGGATTGAGATTTATTCATAAAATAAATATATTAAATGATACAACAGACTGTTATTAGTACTGAATATGGCTTGCTTATTTGAAACTAAGTAATGTATAGTCTCCTCCATCGGTTAGTGTATTGATCTTATAAAAGTCTTGCTATGCACGACATTACTTTAATCGGGACCTCCGCAGAAAATTCTGTCTCACACTTTATTTATGCAGATTAGCCCTTGAGTGAGAATAAGCCTTCCTCGTGACATATACGATACGAGCGATGATGGTTTGTATTTCCATTTCCATATATGATAAGGTCTGTGAAACCACTTCAACACATGGAATATGACAAGTTCCTTCTCCGATGTGTCTATTGCCGCGTAAAACTCTCACTTCGCAAGTCAGAAGGTGAAGGAACTTCATCACTAGACTCCGACAAAGATCGAGCTATCACATATTATCCAAGGCCTGTCTCTAGAATGAGACTCAACATGACTTCCGGCGTGACTTGTGTTCTTTTAAGGAGCAAATCAGATAATGTCGTAAGCTGTTGTGAGAAAATCATCGCAGGTCTAATTGTTTCAACCCTGATCTGGGAAAACTCTTCAAACGCCTGAAATATCGTGATAAAGAGAGGGACAATGGCAAATATGTGTACAATCCTTTATTCATGCTCTAGGAAAGGGCTCCTTACTATGTAGTATTTACATCAAATCCTCCTGCAGCCTCAACAGAAGTGCTGACATGTTCAAGCAGAAAAATGAAGACCAAAATGGAAAACTTGATCGCCTGCTATATCATCTGCATTGTATATGATAATAGCTAGAAACCATTAACCAAATGCAAGCAAACTTTAAGCCAAGATGGAGGAGAAGGGAAATTTGCAGGAGAGAACTGATAAGACCACAAGTTAACCACTATGTGCAGAGGACGAACCGCTGCTTCCCCATTTTTGAGTCACAGAAACAGGTGAAGTCGGCCACTTCATAATCTTCAACAGCCCCACATTGTCACATTCTGGCAGAGGAGGTGGGTTCTCACTTCGACTGGCGCTGTTATCACAGCTCACATCCTTCGACTTGTCCGGCTCATGTGTCCCACTCGAAATTGCCTTCAACTCCTCCAGGACAGTCTCCATGGAGGGCCTCATGTCCTTGTCCTGTTGCAAGCACCTGAAAGCCAGCTCGGCCACAGCCATGATCATCCTATTGATTTCGGGATCCGACTCAAACCCCAAATTTGGATCCATCAATTCACGGAACTCGCGGTTCCTTATCTTGCTAGTTGCTAAGTTGGCCAAATTAATCTCGTGCCTGTCTCGGCTTATATCAACCGCCTGCATGGATGATATAAGTTCCACTAATACTACCCCAAAACTGTAGACATCACTCTTCTCCGTGAGCTGGTAACACTGGTGATACTCAGGGTCCACATAACCTGGAGTCCCCTGAGGAGCGGTTGAGACGTGGCTCACATTGTTGGGGAACAGCCGAGAAAGGCCGAAATCTGCTACTTTGATGCAAAAGTTGTTGTCAAGGAGGATGTTGTTAGGCTTCACGTCACGGTGGATTATGTCACACGAATGAAGGTAAGCCAATGCGGTGGCCGTTTCTATGGCGATGCTAATACGAATATGCCACCGGAGAGGGTCCTGCTTCGCTCGCTCCCCATGCAGATGATCGGCTACTGTGCCATTCGGGATGTACTCATAGACCAGCAGGAGTTCACGACTCTGCCGTGAAGTGCAACCGTACAAAGAGACAAGGTTTTTGTGGCGCAAACGAGTTAGGATTTCAACTTCTGTCATGAACTGCTTCACCCGCCTATAGTTGTGCTCATATAGACGCTTAAAAGCTACTTCCCGGCCATCTCGAAGTTTGCCTGCTCAAGAAAATGGAGAATGACCCTCTTAGTTTACTTGCAGGCTGCCTAATTAGCCTCTTTCGTTAAGGTCTTACCATAGTACACAATTCCAAAACCTCCATCTCCGAGCTCCCAGGCAGAATCGAAATGGTTAGTAGCTTCTTCAAGCTCAGCTTCGGTGAAAATGGAAACCCCGAAGTATACATTGCCCACTTCGAGGTCTGCTTTCAAGGAAGAATCGGAAGGAGCATGTCTTGAGCGGAATGTTGAGAAGCAATGCTGTTGTCTGTGGCGGATCATATAGATGAATGAACAGAGCAAAATACTGGCCAAGGCCAAGGCACCAAATCCGCTACCTGAAGAACAAAAGTTTCATTAGACTTGCATCAGTGACAGGTAGAGGAAATGGAAAATTTCAGGAGAACTTTGACTGTGAGATGTTCTCAAATGTACGAAGCATGTCATTGGGCTCTTGCATCGTAATTGTGCTCAAAGGATGTGTTGACAACATTTTTTTGCTGTCACAAACCATGCTTAGTGCACGGATATGTACTCAAAGGATTGTATAATGTCCCCCATGAAAAAGGTTTGACTGACCTAATCCAATCTTCAAAGGTGCATGGTTGTTTCCTGCAGCAAAGATGTACCAAAAAAGGCATTTGCGTCATAAAAACGGATCCTATCCACATCATGAAAATCATAGAACAGGAATACAGACACCGGCTTCCTTGATCTAACATAAATTCTATTGAATAATTGAATCACTTGACATAATACGTCCTAGGAACAAATAGATATTCCCTCATGTTGCTATCACAAAGAAATTGCAGAACTAAGCATAATGCAGTGCTGTAGGCATCGGCATGAACTGAAACTTTTAGGCAATGCGAAACAAGCAAGAGCAAACACACGCACAGCAAAATTTCCCCTTTATGTTTTGCTTTCCATGCATCTGTCTTCTCTTAGTGAATCATACCCTGGCCTCTATATCGTAAATTCAGTAATCATCAATAATCCTTGAGACATCTCTGCTCTCACATTGGAACTGGCTAATGCAAACAGTGACGCTCTTAAAATTTTCACTATTTACTGAGCTGCTGCACATGATTAATGCAGGGTTGAGATCCACAGAAGCGACTGCAGCGAGACTGTATATCTGTGATCTGAAGATGCTGTACCGTAGTTCTTCAGCTTTGATGTGAGGAAGAAAATTACATTGCTATGAATTCATCTAACTACTAAAGTTGTATTTGTTAGGGTGAAATAATTCTCCGTGAATTAGTTTTCCAAACTTCAATACGTCTGGTTTGCTGAAAATGATTAGTCAAACTATTTACAGTTAAAGAAAATATGCATGATTAAAGTTGAGAAAATGAATTTCCCAATCTGAAAAGGGTAAAATACATTTTTCTTGAAAATGATTTTCATGGATTTTATTTTCCTTTATTGTAAAGTTTTTTCCATAACACGCCCTGGATCTACAAAAGAATGCCCGAAAGAATAAATAAATAAAAAAAGTAAAGGCGTGGTGAACGAAGCCGAGGTGGGAAAAAGGAACTGAGAAGAGAGAACCAAGGGAAGCCAAAAAGTTCTTCCTCTTCCTTCGAAGTCCTTATCAAGTTCGGAGAGCATGGCGAGGACATCCGCCGAAAAACACATGGGAGATTTTAAGCGGTTGCTATTACGGGGAATTAATCGAAAAGTTTTACCTCCTTTGCAAGTACGCGGATAAGCTTTATCAGAACAGAGGCACAGAAAATTTCCATCCGCTATCCCGCACTTGCCTCCACTAATGTTGCATTTAACACAACTCTCCCAGGAGGTTAAATTCCATTGCAGTCTAAACCCGTGCTTCAACTCCTCCTTGGCTGATTCATAATTTTCTTTTTTCTCACAATCCTCTCCGGCAACAGGTACAATAACATGACTCTCGCACGCTAACCGACTAAGATGAAGGTCGTCTGGTTTACCCATAAGAGCGCATAAGAGTGGTTGGCCCCGGCAGAGGGGCAAGTCAAGGCGGGATGTGAATAATCACCATTTGGGGAGCCGGTGCAATTACGGAGAAATGCTAGGTGGAAAAGCCCGTGATTGAATTTAGGAAAGGAGAGCACTTTACTGCCGGGAACATCAGCATCAGATGCGCTGGGCGGTTGAGGAGACTTTTCAGGTGGAGCAAAACAAGCATTGCCCGTTGTCCCAAACTCTGAGATCAACCCAAGAGATTGATAATCATAAGAAATATGGCCCATCCAGAAAAAATTTAGTTCCAACAGTTGGTCATGAGGACAACATGGTTGAGAGTCGTTCCCGAAAGGATAACCGATCATGACCTTACCGCACTCGTCAGACTCGCAGGATCCATATGTCAAGCTCACTAATGGAAGCCAGTCTTCCAAGGAAAAAATCGTCAAGACGGTAATGACAAGGCGAAGCAAAACATTAGAACTTACGGAGCTCTCGACACCCATTACAGGAATTTTAGAGGGGAACAACAGAAGTACAAGAACAGTCGGAAAGAGGAAAACTTTGGTGTGCTTAACTGCTTATGGCAGAGACAGAAGGGGCACGAGTGAGATACGGTCGCTCAAACTGAAGACCGCATTGAATGAGTGTCTCGTTCTCTCGTTGAATCCTTTTTCACGTAAACGCGCCAATTGACTGGGTCAACTGAGCGTAGAGGACCCGAAACAGAGCAAACGTAGGGGACCACATATTTGCTCAGTGTCAGACAAAATCGATTTCAACGGTTGATACTTCGGCTAAAAAAGGTCATTTTCACTCACGATCGATTTCACTCCATCGGCCACAGGCCCATGGCCCGCTTTGTTTCCGTGGGCACCTTTATTTCCTTACGAAGTTTCCAACTTTGTTTGACGGGGTTTCGAAGCTTTCCCACGGGCTTTTTACCGAGACTCGTCCTCTACCCTTGATCTCTTTGAAGGTCGAGTGCTATGACAACTTGAGTCCGTGACAGTCAAAGGCGGAGAGACACGGAAGGTGACAACTGGTGGAGAAGGAAGAAACTGGTGAAGTGTTCATCTGATCCGCCCGTTGGGTCTTATGTCTGATAAAGACTCGTCGATGTTAAGGAGGTTGAAACAGAAGAGTCCCATAAACATGACCTGGGTTTTCTTCTCTGGTTCTTTCACGGGAAGATGAGTGTGACAGGATGGTAGCAAAATGGGGAGGAAGAAGAGAATAAGTGATGAACTTCCAGTGAAGTACGCATCCATTTGAAGAGTAGATATAATGATTGAGGGTATCATTTTTCTGATAATTTCTTCTATTGGCTTTTAGCATAATCCTCTTCCACATGTTCAAAATTGCAAATCTTGAAACCATCATATCTGACAACCCAACGTAGAGAGACAGGAGATGGTGGAAAAAGAACAGAGCTTTTAGACAGTTTTCTTGAGATGATGATAAATAATTGAGAAGATATCCGTTCCTCCTTGAGTATTTTTGGAGGATCTGTAAATATTTCCCAGATAATTCAGAATTTAACTCAGCTTGAGACGTTCAAGCTAATACCTAATCGGCAACTTCAGCTAGATTGAGCTCTTGTATTCTCTCTGTAGCTTATTTTTCCATGCTACGTATTAAACTTACACTAGAAATGAGAAGTGAAAGTAAGCAGATGGAGTTAATCAAGCGGTGGAAAGGAACATCTAAGAAAGCCAAAGAAATCAAGCTGAAGTCTTTGGGCTAAAGGATCAGAAGAACCAATAAAGATAAAGCGGACAGAGAGATCATTTGAAATTTTATATATCTCAAACGCAGGCAAATTGATATAAAACCCCCAGTAATTTGATTTTCTCACAGATTGGTCATGTTTGTTCTAGAGGACCGAAATCAGATGGGCAAGAAAAACTTTCTAGAAGAGCAGAATGTGAAAGCCTACGTTAGAATAGTTTGTGGCACCTTACCGTCACCACAGTCTTTGAGATGTGTTCAATCAGGGCAATAGCACACACTCGAGCCATTCATAGCCACACCGCCCCGCACTTCTTCAGCACGTCATGCAGTCGTATCCCGTCCTATTCAGTGTGAAACTGTCCTCCAATAACTTCAGGTACTCGACGCTTTGATTCACCTTCCAGTTTCGTGTCTGAATCAGGGCAGCCACCAAGTACTGGCACAACTCTCTATTCCAGTTCAAGTAATCGCACTTACAAGCTATTGCAGCAAAAGAATTGTTCCCTTCACCAAGACCACAGTCAGCCCTTGCTATTGTAGCGTTGCAGTTGCAGAAGACGCAGAGATCAGCCCGACCCGGATCAAAAGTAACAGGTAAGCGGTCAAAAGAGTAATTGAGACTAGACAGAGGGCATCCAGCATTGAGTAATGCTTCCTCCACTGACGGTACTCAGTAAGCTTGCCATGAGGTAGTGATGCCAAAAGTGCCTCGAGGAGGTTACCTAAAGAAGGTTCTTCTCATTATCACTGACGGTCTAACAACAGAACTATGTATTGGAGCTTACCTGTTCTCCAGGTCTGTCATTAGGATAGGACGGAAGTCGGGGTGGCTGGTCCATTCATTGGCTATGGAATGAGTTCTTGTCATACAAAATATCTTCACTGACATAACTAGATCGGGATGTCTGATAAATCGGCCTACTGTTGTTGCACTTTATCTCAAAGACAGGAAAGCCACAATAAGGTTGTTGAAGGCTTGGAATCTGAAAAGGGTAGATTATGTTTGGACCACTACTGCAGTTCTTTGGCTGACAAGCATCAAATTTCAGGTTCACCTCCAGAGACAGTGAGAAGTCGAATAAGAACATACTGAGACTGATGATAATACTGATCCACCTAAACAGGGAGGCTCTAAAGCTCAGCACATTTTGTGGATTCAATCCAGGAGACATTGCTTAAGAATGTGAAGGTAGCAGAGTAAGACGAATTGCACCTAATATCCTCGAAATGGTTGAAGTCATTACTATTTAGCACTTGTAAATACCTACTTGGATATTAAAATATGGCCTTGCCATATACTAGCTACTGTATAGTTAAACAAAGACATAAGGTCCGAACCATGCGCGAAAGTCCAACCTTTCCATGTACTTACATCAGCGACGTTTTCGTAAAATTCAGCATCGAATGCGTTACAGCCTAAATGCAAAGAAGCAAACAATATAGGGACACATCTCCCTCGGCAAAGGTAAAAGGACACATATCATCGTCCAAAGCATATCGGTGCAGTCTGGGAACTGCTTTTGGTTGGAATTTCGGAAGCGAAGAGAGAAGGAAAGAAAGACAGATCAGGGAACCAGCTTTGATTTGGGTGCTTCCCCGTTTTTCTCTATAGCTTGGAGGGTTGTCCACGGGATTTTTGGGTCAAAGTCTTCCCTCGGATAGTCTAACGATGATTGGCTTACTCGGAGTCTTCATAATATTATGACATTGATATCCGTCTCAAATCTATTCATTTTTTCCGGCATTCAAACGTCAGCAATCGGTCATAGCTTAGAAAACTAGCAACTCTACCCCATCTCCGTTTTGAAAATGTCAAACTCCGTTACTTTCATTTTTTTTTTTTTTTTGGTAAAGAACTCCGTTACTTTCATTGATTCTTCATCCATCAGCCATGACGTCCGCCTTTCCACAGTAATCTAAATTTATTGTAAGGATTCATTTGTTTTACAAAAAATAAATAATCAAAATAATCACTTGTATCGTTTATCAAAATAAATAAATTAAAATTACTTTCATTATTCATAAAAATATTTAGATATAAATTGTTGTGATGATAAAAATATTTTTTATTAATTAATTACTTCAAATTATATAAATGATTATTTTTAGGAAAAAATTTGAATCATTTATTTTTCTCAAAACAAATAGAGTTTAATATTAAGTTCTAGCCGTAAATATGTAGTGTAGGCACTAAAATTTCTTAAAGCAAAGTTGCCAAAATGCAAAAGTAATAATACTAATGAAAAACACAAATATTAAGAAATGATGTCATAGTTGATATTATAACACTAAAGTACAATTAGGCAATTGACCAATTAAGATCAAAAATAGAAAAAATCATCTTACAAGAACTACAGTAAATACAAAGAATTACTTAAACCTACTGAAAATGAATTAACAAGTTAATAATTAGGACCTAAGTTAGAAATCGCAATTCAAATAAAAAAACATATCAATAAAAAATTTTAATTTGGAAATAAAAAAATTAATTTAAAAAAGACTTGAAATTAGCTTGCGAACAAGAAAACACTATATAATTATCCTATAGATAAAATTGAAAAATGAAATGTAATATATTATCCAAATTAACTGTAAATAAATTACAAGTAACGAAATGTTTCACCATTAGTAGATGGCTTAACTACGATCAATTATGAGTCTCATCTAAATCCTCTATAGTATATGGATAATATAAAGCGGTTATGAAAAAATTTCCATCGATAAAATTGAAATCATATATTAAAATGGAAAAGCAAAAGTAAATGTGATGAAACAGCAAATAATATAGATATTGATGATTAAGAGAATAAATTAAGTAAATTATTTTGCTAAGACAATATTACATTACCCATGAATAAATTGATGATTGAGGGAAGATATAATGTTACATGGAAATCCATTTTAACGAAATTTTCTCATTACCATAAACAGTATATGGAGGTCGTGCTTGCCCTAATACCCATAGAGAAAAGAATGGCTGAGACTAAAAATTTAAGAAATCGAATTAAGAAATCGAATTCCATAAATTGGTGAAAATGTTTTGCTTTAAATTGAATATGAGAACACTATCTCAATACGTCATGTCAAAGTTTAGTACCCAATCTTTTACTCTAAAAACTTGAACTACTCAAGAAAGTCCCAATTTATACTCAACTATACTCTTCAATATCATATCTCCTGCTGGCTTCATTCTACAACAACTCAGTAGTTTTCGATGCAATTTATGGTAATCATTGAACTACAATATCATAGTATGAGAACTCTCAATCGCCCTACTACAATAAATCCAAGGATTAACTTACTTAAGAATGTAACAGCTCCAAAATGACTAGCCAACTCAATCAAGGTTTGCCATGCATCAACCACTCACTTTGTGGCAAAATATTCTGGCAAAAGCTGATTCTTGGCATCGAGACAGCAAAATTTGAATACTAACACTAAGAGGATTGAGATTCATTGATAAAATAGATCTATTAAGTGATACAACAGACCGTTATTAGTATAGAATATGGCTTGCTTGTCTGAAACTAGCTTATGTATAGCCTCCTCCATAGGTTAGTGTATTAATTTTATACACGTCGTACTATGCACTACATTACTTTAATCGGGGCCTCTGTAGAAAAATCTATCTCATACTTTGTTTATGCAGATTAGCCCTTGAGTGAGAATAAGCTTTTCTTGTGACATATACAATACGAGCAATGATGGTTTGTATTTCCATTTCCATATATGATAAGGTCTGTGAAACCACTTCAACACATGGAATATGACAAGTTCCTTCCCTGATGTGTCTATTGCCGCATGATACTTTCACTTCGCAAGCTTGAAGGTGAAGGAACTTCATCACTAGACTCCAACAAAGATTGAGCTATCACGTATTATCCGAGGCCTGTTTCTAGAATGAGACTCGACATGACTTCCAGCATGACTTGTGTTCTTCTAAGGAGCAAATCAGATAATGTCATAAGCTGTTGTGAGAAAATCATCGCAAGTCTAAATGTTTCAACCCTGATATGGGAAAACTCTCCAAACGCCTGAAATATTGTGATAAAGAGAGGGACAATGGCAAGTATGTGTACAATCCTTCATTCATGCTCTAGGAAAGTGCTGACATGTCGAAGCAGAAAAATGAAGACCAAAATGGAAAACCTGATCGCCTGCTATATCATCTACATTGTATATAATATTAGCTAGAAACATAACCCAAATGCAAGCAAACTTTAAGCCAAGATGGAGGAGAATGGAAATCTGCAGGAGATAACTGATAAGACTACAAGTTAACCACTATGTGCAGAGGAACTACCGCTGCTTCCCCATTTTTGAGTCACGGAAACAGGTGAAGTCGGCAACTTTAATTCTTCAACAGCCCCTCATTGTCACATTCCAGTGAAGGAGGCGGATTCTCACTTTGACCGGTGCTGTTATCATAGCTCACATCCTTCGACTTGCTGGGCTCACGTGTTCCACTCGAAATTGCCTTTAACTCCTCCAGGACAGTCTCCATGGAGGGCCTCATGTCCTTGTCCTGTTGCAAGCACCTGAAAGCCAGCTCGGCCACAGCCATGATCATCCTATTGATTTCAGGATCCGACTCAAACCCCAAATTTGGATCGATCAATTCACGGAACTTGTGGTTGTGTATCTTGCTAGTTGCTAAGTTGGCCAAATTAATCTCGTGCCTGTCTCAGCTTATATCGACCGCTGGCATGGACGATATGAGCTCCACTAACACAACTCCAAAACTATAGACATCACTCTTCTCCGTAAGCTGGTAACACCGATGATACTCGGGGTCCACATAACCTGGCGTCCCCTGAGGAGCGGTGGACACGTGGCTCACATCGTTGGGAAACAGCCGAGAAAGGCCGAAATCTGCTACTTTGACGCTAAAGTTATTGTCAAGGAGGATGTTATTAGTCTTCACGTCACGGTGGATAGTGTCAGACGCATGAAGGTAAGCCAATGCGGTGGCCGTTTCTATGGCGATGCTAATACGAGTAGGCCAGATGAGGGAGACCTGCTTTGCTCGCTCGCCATGCAGATGATCAGCTACTGTGCCGTTCGGGATGTACTCATAGACCAGTAGGAGTTCACGGCTGTGCCACGAAGTGCAACCGTATAAAGAGACAAGGTTTTTGTGGCGCAAGCGAGTTAGGATTTGGACTTCACTCATGAACTGCTTCACCTGCCGATAGTTGTGCTCGTACAAACGCTTAACAGCTACTTCCCGGCCATCTCGAAGTTTCCCTGTTCAAGAAAATCGAGAATGACCCTATTAGATTCCTAGTTGTTTCTAGAAGTTCTCGCCATTTATATGCAGGCTGCCCAATTAGCCTCTTTCTTTAAGGTCTTACCATAGTACACAATGCCAAAACCTCCATCTCCGAGCTTCCGGGCAGAATCAAAGTGGTTAGTAGCTTCTTCAAGCTCAGCGTTTGTGAAAATGGGGACCCCGAAGTATACATTGCCCACTTCAAGATCTGGTTTCAAAGAAGAATCGGAAGAAGCATGTCTTGAGCGAAATTTTAAGAAGCAATGCTGTTGTTTGTGGCGGATCATATAGATGCATGAACAGAGAAAAATACAGGCCAAGGCACCAAATCCGCAACCTGAAGAACAGAAGTTTCATTAGAATTGCGTCAGTGGCAGGTAGAGGAAATGGAAAATCTCAGGAAAACTTTTGACTCTGAGACGTTCCCAAACGTACAAAGCATGTCATTGTGCTCAAAGTATGTGCTGACCACATTTTTTTGCTATCACAAACCATGCTTAATTCACCGATATATATTCAAAGGATTGTATAATGTCCCCCATGATAAATTTTTGACTGACCTAATCCAATCCTCAAAGGTGCTTGGTCTTTTCCTGCAGCGTCTTTTCCTGCGTCTTTTCCTGCAGCAAAGATGTGCCGAAGGGTGGCGTTTGCGTCAGATATGAATTCCACAAATACAAATCCTATCCACATCATGAACATCATAGAACAGGAATACAGACACCAGCTTCCTTGATATAACATAAATTCCTACTGATCACTTGAATATTACTTAACATAATACATCTTAGGAACAAATAGAAATTCCCTCTTCTTACATATCACGACGATATTGCAGAACTAAGCTTAATGGAACATTGTAGGCGACAGTGTTAACTGAAACGTTAAGCTGATGTGAAACAAGCATAAGCAAACACACGCACAGAAAACTTTCCCCTACACGTTTTCCTTCCTGGGCATTTGTCTTCTCTTATTGAATCATACCCTGGCCTCTGCATCGTAAATTCAGTAATAATCCATAATCCTCGACACATCTCTGTACTCATATTGGAACTAGCTTACGCAAACATTGACACCCTAAAACATTTCACTATTTACTGAGCTGCGCATATGATTAATGCAGGCTTGAGATCCACGGAAGCAACTGCAGCAAGACTATGCATCCGTGATCTGGAGATGTTGTCCTGTAGTTCTTCAGCTTTGATGGGAGGAAGAAAATGACATTGCTATGAATTCATCTAACTATTAAAATTGTGTTTGTTTGAGTGAAAGAATTTTTCGTGAATTAGTTTTCCAAACTTCAATGTGTTTGGCTTGCTGAAAAATGATTAGTCAAACCATTTTCGGTCGAAAAAAAAATGCATATTTAAAGTTAGGAAGATGAATTCCCTAATTCGAAAAAAGAAATATATATTTTTCTTAAAAATGATTTCCACGGAATTTATTTTCTTTATTATAAAATTTTCCCCAAAACAAACATATCTACGAAAGACCGTTCGAAAGAAATATAAATAAAAGAGTAACGGCTTGTTGAATAAAGCCGAGGTGGGAAAAAAGAACTGAGAGTAGAAAACCAAGGGAAGCCAAAAAGCTCTTCCTCTTCCTTTGAAGTCCTTACTAAGTTTGGAGAGCATGGCGAGGACATTCACCGAAAAAGACATGCGATAATTTGAACGGTTGCTATTACGGGGAATTAACCGAAAAGTATTACCTCTTTCGCGAGGAGACGGACAATCTATACTAGAAGATAAGCACTGGAATTGCCCATCCGATCCGCCGCAATTGCGTCCACTTTCTTTGCATTTGACACAACTCTCCCAGGACGTTACATTCCAATTCAGTCTAAACCCGTGCTTCAACTTCTCTATTTCCACGCTTTCCTCTCTGGCTAATTCAACAGGTACAATAACACGACTCTCGCAATCTAACCGACTAAGATGAAGGTCCTCTGGTCTACCTATAAGAGCGACATAAGAGTGGTTGGCCCCGGCAGAGGGGCAAGTCAAGTCAAGATGTGAACAATCACCATTTGGGGAGCCGGTGCAATTACGGAGAAATGCTAGGTGGAAAGGCCCGTGATTGGATTTTAGAAAGGAGAGCACTTTACTGCCGGGAACATCATTATCAGATGCGCTGGGCATATTAGGAGGCTTTTCAGGTGGAGCAAAACAAGCATTGCCTGTTCTCCCAAACTCTGAGATCAACCCAAGAGATTGATCATCATAAATAGGGTCCTTCCAGAGAGAATTTAATTTTAACAGTCGATCATGAGGACAGCATTTTTTAGAGTCGTTCCCGAAAGGATAACCTATCATGACCTTACTGCACTCGTCAGACTCGCAGGATCCATATGTCAAGCTCACTAATGGAACCCAGCCTTCCAAAGAAATAATCGTCAAAATGATGATGACATGGCGAAGCAAAACCTTGGAACCTATGGAGCTCTCCACACCCATTTCAGAAATTTTGGAGGGAACAATAGAAGAACAAGAACAGTCGGAAAGAGGAAAGCTATGGGGCGCGTACAGCAGAGACAGGGGGCTCGAGTGAGACACGGTTGCTCAAACTGAAGACCGCATTTATATGAATGTCTCGTTGAATCCTTTTTCACGTGAACGCGCCAATTGACTGGGTCAACTGAGCGTAGAGGACCCGAAAGAGCAAACGTAGGGGACCACGTACTTGCTCAGTGAGAGGAAAAATCGATTACGACTGTCGATACTTCGCCTAAAAAACGTCCATTTCGGGAGTCGCGATCGATTTCACCCCATCGGCCACGGGCCCGTGGCCCCCTTTGTTTCCGGGGGCACCTTTATTTCCTTCCAAAATTTACAACTTTGACGGGGTTTCGAAGCTTCCCATTTCAAACCCCCAGAACCACGACGATTTTTACCGAGACTCGTCCTGCACCCTTGATCTCTTTGAAGGTCGAGTACTATGAGAACTTGAGATCGTGACAGTCAAAGGCGGAGAGACACGGCAGGTGACAACTGGTGATGAAGGAGGTCAATGTTAAGGAGGTCGAAGCAGAAAAGTCCCATAAACACTAATTCCTGACTGATTTTATGATGATGTGATCTTGATCATTAACAGGTTGCACTACCCAATTTGGCCTCAGTAAGCGAACAGGACCTGGGCTTCTTCTCTAGTTCTTTCACGTGAAGATGAACGTGATAGGGTGGTAGCAAAATGAGGAGGAAGAAGAGAAAAGTGATGAACTTCCAGTGAAGTATGCATCCATTTGAAGAACAGACATAATAAATGAGGGCATCATTGTTCTGATAATTTCTCCTATCGGTTTCTAGCATAATCCCCTTCTACATGTTCAAAATTGCATATCTTGAAACCATCATATCTGACAACCAAATGTCGAGGGACGGAAGAGCTGGTGGAAAAAGAACAAAGTTTTTAGACAATTCTCTCGAGATGATGATAAATAATTTAGAAGATATCTATTCTTCCTTGAGTATTTTTGGAGGACCTATAAATATTTATTCAGAATTCAACTCAGCTTGAGACATTCAAGCTAATATGTGCTTGGCAACTTCAGCTAGATTAATCTCTTATGTTCTCTCTATAGCTTATTTATCCGTGCGACATATTAAACTTATACTAGAAATGAGGAGTGGAAGTAAGCAGATGGACTTAATCGAGCGGTAGAAAAGAACACCTAAGAAAGCCAAAGAAATCAAGCTGAAGTTTTTGGACTAAAGGATAAGAAGAACTAATTCTACAAAGATAAAAGCAAACTGAGAGATCATTTGAAATTTTATATTTCTCAAATGCAAGCAAATTGATATAAAACCCTCAGTAATCTGATTTTCTCACATATTGGTCCTATTTGTTCCAAAGGACAGGAACCAGATGGTGAAGAAAAACATTTTAGAAGAGCAGAATGTGAAAGCCTAAGAATAGTTTGCGGCACCTTACCATCGCTAGAGTGTTCGAGATGTGTTCGATCGGGGCAGTAGCACACATTCCTGCTATTTTCACAACTGCACCGCCCCACTTCTTCGACACCTCATGCAGTCGTACCCCGTCCAATTCAATGTGAAACTGTTTTCCAATAACTTCAGGTACTCGACACTTTGATTCACCTTCCAGCTTCGGATCTGAACCGAGACGGTCACCAAGTACTGGCATGACACTCTATTCCAATTCAAGTAATCGCACTTGCTATCACGGCAAAAGAATTGCTCCCTTTATCGGGACCACACTCGGCCCCAGATATTGTAGAATTGATAGAAAATTACTCATTGCAGTTGTGGAAGATGTAGAGATCGGCCTGGCTCGAACCAAAAGTAACAAGTAAGCGGCCAAAAGAGTAATTGAGACTGGGCAGGGGCATTCGGCATTGAGTAATGCTCCATCCATCGCTCTGAATGAGTACTTGTCATACGAAATATCTTTAATGACATAACTAGATCGAGATGCATGATAAATCGGCCTATTGTTGTAGCACTTTATCTCAAAGCCAGAAAAGCCACAATAAGGTTGTTGAAGCCTTAGGGCACGCATGACAAAATTTCTTACCAGAAATTGATTTCTCAATTTCTATTCCATGGACGAGTTTCTGAACAAAAAAACACGTTTGATAACAATTCAAAATTTCTATTTCTAAAATAAAAATTCGTTTGATAACATAATAAAATTTCTATTTCTAGGAGCGGCAACTACCGGCGTCCGGTGGCCAGAGTTCAACATCCGGCGATCAGCGTTCGGCGTCCGGTGACCAACAGCGAGCGGCCGAAGTCTAGAGTCCGGCCGAAATCTGCTACTTTGACGCAAAAGTTATTGTCGAGGAGGATGTTGTTAGTCTTCACGTCACGGTGGATTATGTCAGACGCATGAAGGTAAGCCAATGCGGTGGCCGTTTCTATGGCGATGCTAATACGAGTACGCCACCGGAGAGGGTCCTGCTTTGCTCGGTCCCCATGTAGATGATCGGCTACTGTGCCGTTCGGGATGTACTCATAGACCAGCAGGAGTTCAGGGCTGTGCCGTGAAGTGCAACCGTATAAAGAGACAAGGTTTTTGTGGCGCAAGCGAGTTAGGATTTCGACTTCAGTCATGAACTGCTTCACCCGCCTATAGTTGTGCTCGAATAGACGCTTAACAGCTACTTCCCGGCCATCTCGAAGTTTGCCTGTTTAAGAAAATGGAGACTGACCCTCTTAGATTCCTAGTTTCAAGAATTTCTCACCATTTATATGCAGGCTGCCTAATTAGCCTCTTTCGTTAAGGTCTTACCATAGTACACAATTCCAAAACCTCCATCTCCGAGCTCCCGGGCTGTATCAAAATGGTTAGCAGCTTCTTCAAGCTCAGCGATGGTGAAAATGGGGACCCCGAAGCATACATCGCCCACTTCAAGATCTGCTTTCGAGGAAGAGTCAGATGAAGCATGCCATGAGTGGAATATTAAGAAGCGATGCTGTTGTTTGTGGCGGATCATATAGATGCATGAACAGAGAAAAATACTGGCCAAGGCACCAAATCCGCAACCTGAAGAACAAAAGTGTCAGTAGATTTGCATCAGCGCCAGGTAGGAAATGGGAAATTTCAGAGAACTTTGACTGTGAGATGTCCCCAAATTTACGAAGCATGTCATTGTGCTCTTGCATCGTAATTGTGCTCGAAGTATGTGTGGACAACATTATTTGGCAATCAACAAACCATGCTTAATGCACCGATATATACTCAAAGGATTGTATAATGTCCCCCATGAAAAAGATTTGACTGACCTAATCCAATCTTCAAAGGTGCATCGTTTCCTGCAGCAAAGATGTGCCAAAAGATGGCTTTTGAGTCAGATGAATTCCACAAATACAGATCCAATCCACATAATAAAAGAACAGGAATACGGACACTAGCTTCCTTGATCTAACATAAAATCCTATCGATCAATTGAATATCACTTAACATAATACATTTTTAGGAAAAATAGACATTCCCTCAAGTTACATATCACAAGTAAATTGCAGAACTAAGCTTAATGGAGCATTGTAGGCGACAGTGTTAACTGAAACTTTAAGCCGATGCGAAACAAGCATAAGCAAACACGCACGGAAAACTTTCCCCTTTACGTTTTCCTTTCCATGCATCTGTCTTCTCTTATTGAATCATAACCCGGCCTCTGCATCATAAATTCAGTAATCATCTAAAATCCTTGACACATCTCTACACTCTTGTTGGAACTGGCCAGCGCAAACATTGACAGTCTAAAAAATTTCACTATTTACTGCGCTGCGCATATGATTAATGCAGGGTTGAGATCCACAAAAGCAACTGCGGCAAGACTATGTATCCGTGATCTGGAGATGTTGTCCTGTAGTTCTTCATCATTGATGCGAGGAAGAAAATGACATTGCTATGAATTCATCTAACTACTAAAGGTATGTTTGTTTGAGTGAAAGAATTTTACGTGAATTAGTTTTCGAAACTTCAATATGTCTGATTTGCCGAAAATGATTAGTCAAACTATTTACAGTTAAAAGGAAATATGCATGATTAAAGTTGAGAAAATAAATTTCCCAATCTGAAAAGGGTAAAATACATTTTTCTTGAAAATAATTTTCATGAAATTTATTTTCCTTTATTGTAAAGTTTTTTCCATAACACGCCCTAGATCTACAAAAGAATTCCCGAAAGAATAAATAAATAAATAAAAGTAATGGCGTGGTGAACGAAGCCGAGGTGGGAAAAAGGAACTGAGAATAGAGAACCAAGGGAAGCCAAAAAGTTCTTCCTCTTCCTTTTAAGTCCTTATCAAGTTCGGAGAGCATGGCGAGGACATCCGCCGAAAAACACATGGGAGATTTTAAGCGGTTGCTAGTACGGGGAATTAATCGAAAAGTTTTACCTCCTTTGCAAGTACTCGGATAAGCTTTACCAGAACAGATGCACAGAAAACTTCCATCCGCTTTCCCGCATTTGCCTCCACTAATGTTGCATTTAACACAACTCTCCCAGGAGGTTAAATTCCATTGCAGTCTAAACCCGTGCTTCAACTTCTTCTTGGCTGATTCATCATTTTCTTTTTTCTCCCTATCCTCTTTGGCTAATTCAACTGGTACAATAACCTGACTCTCGCAAACTAACCGAGTAAGATTTAGGTCTTCTGGTCTACCTATGAGAGCGACATAAGAGTGGTTGGCGCCAAAGGAGGGGCAAGTCAAGTTAGGATGTGAATAATCACAATTTGGGGAGCTAGTGCAGTTACGGAGAAACGCTAGGTATAACGGCTTATGATGGGTTTTATGAAAGGAGGGCACTTCAATGCCGGGAACATCAGAATCAGATGCGCCGGGCGTTTTAGGAGACTCTTTAGCTGAAGTAAAACAAGCATTGCCCGTTCTCCCAAACTCTGAGATCAACCTAAGAGATTGATTATCATAAACAAAAGGGCCCTTCTTGAGAGAATTTAGTTTCAACAGTCGGTCTTGAGGACAACATCGTTCAGAGTCGTTCCCGAAAGGATAACCTATCATGACCTTACCGCACTCGTCGGACTCGCAGGATCCATATGTCAAGCTCACTAATGGAACCCAGTCTTCGAAAGAAATAATCGTCAAAATGGTAATGACAAGGCGAAGCAAAACATTGGAACTTATGGAGCTCTCCACACCCATTTCAGGAATTTTAGAGGGGAACAATAGAAGTACAAGAACAGTCGGAAAGAGGAAAACTTTGGTGTGCGTATGGCAGAGACAGAAGGGGCACGAGTGAGATACAGTCGCTCAAACTGAAGACCGCATTGTATGAATGTCTCGTTGAATCCTTTTTCACGTAAACGCGCCAATTGACTGGGTCAACTGAGCGTATAGGACCCGAAAGAGCAAACGTAGGGGACCACATATTTGCTCAGTGTCAGACAAAATCGATTTCAACGGTAGCCGATCGATTTCACTCCATCGGCCACAGGCCCATGGCCTGCTTTGTTTCCGTGGGCACCTTTATTTCCTTACGAAGTTTCCAACTTTGTTTGACGGGGTTTCGAAGCTTTCCCACGGGCTTTTTACCGAGACTCGTCCTCTACCCTTGATCTCTTTGAAGGTCGAGTACTATGACTAGGGGTGTGCAACTGGACCGGGTATACCTAGGAACCGAACTAGCCCACCCGGAAAACAGGATCGGGAACTGGTTCCCATTAAAACCGGTCCGGGAACTGGTTCCCAAAATTTGGAATCGGTTTAAACTAGTTCAGGAACAAGGTCCACTTGATTACCCACCTAGGAACTGGTTCCTGGACCGATTTTGAAATTGGTTTGGGAACCGGTTTTGTAAGTATAGGTCCAAAACCCTATTTTTTTCCCTTATTTATATTCTTACTCCCACAATCACATGGCGTTTTTGCTCTTGGCTCTCTCAAACACGCACAGCACTTCTCCTTCGTCGTTCCTCTTCCTCACTTGCTTCCCTCCCTCATCGACTCCCTCTCACACCATCCGACGAACGGACGGTATTCGTCGCCACCAAATTTTTGTGTACCACATGGATTGGCTCGCCTAATTTCTCTTTTGTATGAGGAATTATGCTTGCATAAATGAATAGTTTCATGTAGTAGTTGTGGGAATAAGACTAAAATTATACCCATGTTTGTTGTTAATTCTTTGCCTTATGATTTTATTTATTATAATTAGCCTTATGGATCATTAATTTTTCATTTAGTCAAAAAATTTATGTATTTATTTATTACAAGTACTTAATGTTTCGATACAAATTAGCTCGTGTATTAATATAAAATTCGAAGTCGTATAGGATATCGGAAGATTGAAAAATAGATTCCAATAAAAACAGGATTGACCCTGGAATCGGACCGAAAAAACAGGGTGGGTCGAGTACAAGATCCAATACAAACAGGGTCGGGTACAGGGTCCAAAAAATGAGAACCGGTTATAACAGAGTCAGGTACAAGGTTTAGGTCTAGACCCTACCCACCCTGGACTCGATCACCCCTAACTATGACAACTTGAGTCCGTGACAGTCAAAGGCGGAGAGACACAGAAGGTGACAACTGGTGAAGAAGGAAGAAACTGGTGAAGTGTTCATCCGATCCGCCCATTGGGTCTTATGTCTGATAAAGACTCATCGATGTTAAGGAGGTTGAAACGGAAGAGTCCCATGAACAAGACCTGGGTTTTCTTCTCTAGTTCTTTCACGGGAAGATGAGTGTGACGGATGGTAGCAAAATGGGGAGGAAGAAGAGAAAAGTGATGAACTTCCAGTGAAGTATGCATCCATTTGAAGAGTAGACATAATAATTTCTTCTATTGGCTTTTAGCATAATCCTCTTCCACATGTTCGAAATTGCATATCTTGAAACCATCATATCTGACAACCCAATGTCGAAAGACAGGAGATGGTGGAAAAAGAACAAAGCTTTTAGACAGTTTTCTCGAGATGATGATAAATAATTGAGAAGGTATCCATTCCTCCTTGAGTATTTTTGGGGGACCTATAAATATCTCCCAGATAATTCAGAATTTAACTCAGCTTGAGACGTTCAAGTTAATACCTGATCGGCAACTTCAGCTAGATTGAGCTCTTATATACTCTCTGTAGCTTATTTTTCCACGCAACGTATTAAACTTATACTAGAAATAAGGAGTGAAAGTAAGTGGATGGAGTTAATCAAGCGGTAGAAAGGAACACCTAAGAAAGCCAAAGAAATCAAGCTGAAGTTTTTGGGCTAAAGGATCAGAAGAACCAATTTTATAAAGAAAAAGCGGACAGAGAGATCATTTGAAATTTTATTTATCTCAAACGCAGGCAAATTGATATAAAACCCTCAGTAATTTGATTTTCTCACAGATTGGTGATGTTTGTTCTAGAGGACTGAAGTTAGATGGGGAAGAAAAACTTTCTAGAAGAGCAGAATGTGAGCCTAAGTTAGAACAGTTTGCGGCACCTTACCGTCACCATAGTGTTTGAGATGTGTTCGATCAGGGCAATAGCACACGCTCGAGCCATTCACAGCCACACTGCCCCACACTTCTTCAGAACGTCATGCAATCACATCCCGTCCAGTTTAATGTGAAACTGTCCTCCAATAACTTTAGGTACTCGACGATTTGATTCACCTTCCAATTCCGTATCTGAATCGGGGCGGCCACCAAGTACTGGCTCGATGCTCTATTCCAATTCAAGTAATCGCACTTACACACTATTAGAGCAAAAGAATCGTTCCCTTCACCAAGACCACAGTCAGCCCTTGATATTGTAGAATTGACAAAAAATGACTCGTTGCAGTTGGGGAAGATGCAGAGATCAACCTGACGCGGACCAAAAGTAATAGGTAAGCGGTCAAAAGAGTAATTGAGACTAGGCAGAGGGCATCCAGCATTGAGTAACGCTTCCTCCACTGATAGTGCTTTGTAAGCTTGCCATGAGGTGAGGTAGCGATGCCAAAAGTGCCTCAAGGAGGTTACCTAAAGAAGGTTCTTCTCATTATCACTGTCTAACCACATAACTATGTATTGGAGCTTACTTGTTCTCCAGGTCTGTTATTAGGATAGGATGGAAGTCGGGGTAGCTGGTCCATTCATTGGTTATGGAATGAGTTCTTGTCATACGAAATATCTTCAGTAACATAACTAGATCAAGATGTCTGATAAATCGGCCTACTGTTGTTGCACTTTATCTCAAAGCCAGGAAAGCCACAATAAGGTTGTTGAAGGCTTGGAATCTGAAAAGGGTAGATCATGTTTGGACCACTACTACAGTTCTTTGGCTGACAAGCATCAAATTTTGGATTCACCTCCAGAGACAGTAGGAAGTCGAATAAGAACATATTGAGACTGATGATAATACCGATCCGCCTAAATAGGGTGGCTCTAAAGCTCAGCACATTTTGTGGATTCAATCCAGGAGACATTGCTTAAGAATGTGAAGGTAGCAAAGAAAGACGAATTGCACTTGATACCCTCGAAAGGGTAGAAGTCGTTACTATTTAGCACTTGTAAATATCTACTTGGATATTAAAATATGGCATTGCCATATACCAGCTACTATATAGTTAAACGAAGATATAAGGTCCGAATCATGCACGAAAGTCCAACCTTTCCATGTACTTACATCAGCGACATTTTAGTAAAATTCAGCATCGAACGCGTTACAGCCCAAATGCAAAGAAGCAAACAACATAGGACACATCGCCCTCGACAAAGGAAAAAGGACACATATCATCGTCCAAAACATATCGGTGCAGTCTGGGAACTGCTTTTGGTTAGAATTTCAGAAGCGAAGAAAGAAAGGAAAGAAAGACAGATCAGGGAACCAGCTTTGATTTTGATGATTCCTTGTGTTTCCCCACAGCTTTGAGGGTTGTCCACGGGGTTTTTGGGTCAAAGTCTTCCCTCTGAAAGTCTAAGGAAGGCTGGCTTACTCGGAGCCATCATGATATTATGACATTCATGTCCGTGTCAACTCTATTCATTTTTTCCGGATTCAAACGTCAGCAATCGGTCATAGCTTAGAAAACTAGCAACTCTACCCATCTCCGTTTTGAAAATGTCAAACTACTTTCATTGATTCTGAATCCATCAACCATGATGTCGACCTTTTCACAGTAATCTGAATTTATTGTAAGGATTCATTTATTTCATAAAAATGAATAATTAAAAAAATAATTTTTTAAAATAATTACTTATATCGCTTATCAAAATAAATAAATCAAAATTACTTTTACTATTCATAAAAATATTTAGACATAAATTATTATGATAATGAAAATATTTTTTTTGACTAATTATTTCAAATTATATAAATGATTATTTTCAGGAAAAAATTCAATTCATTTATTTCCCACGAAACAAACTAAGTCTAATATTAAGTTATAGCTGTAAATCTGAAGTGTAGGCATCGAAATTTCTTAAAGCAAAGTTGCCAAAATACAAAAGTAATAATACTATTGAAAAAAACAAATATTAAGAAATGATGGCATAGTTGATGTTAGAAGACTAAAGTACAATAAGGCAATTGACCAATTAAAATCAAAAATAGAAAACATCATCTTCTTACAAGAAGTACAATAAATATAAAGAATTACTTAAACCTACTGAAAATGTAATTAACCAGTTAATAATTATCACTTAAGTTAGAAATCACATTTAAAATAAAAAAAAACATATCCATAAAAAGTTTTATTTTGGAAATACAAAAATTAAATAAAAAAACTTGAAATTAACTTGCGAACAAGAAAACACTATATAATTATCGTAAAGATAGAATTGAAAAATGGAATGAAATAAATTATCCAAATAAACTGTACATAAATTACAACTAAGGAAATGTTTCACCATTAGTGAACCTAGATGGCTCAACTATGATCAACTGAATCCTCTATAGTATATGGATAATAGAAAAGCTGTTATAAAAAAATTTCCATCAATAAAATTGAAATTATATATTATAATGGAAAAGCAAAAGTAAATGTGATGAAACAGCGAATAACATAAATATTGATGATTAAGAGTATAAATTAAGTAAATTATTTTGCTAAGACAATATTACATTACCCATGAATAAATTAATGATTGAGGCAAGATATAATCTTAGATGGAAATCCATTTTTTTACGAAATTTTCTCATTACTATAAACAGTATATGGAGGCCGTGCTTGCCCTAATACCCATAGAGAAAAGAATGGCCAAGACTAAAAATTTAAGAAATCGAATTGGTGAAAAAATTTTGCTTTAAATTGAATATGAGACCGTTGTCTCAATATGTCATGTCAAAGTTTAGTATCCAATTGTTTACTCTAAAATCTTGAACTAATCAAGAAAGGCCCGATTTATACTCAACAATGCTCTTCAATATCATATCTCCTGCTGGCTTCATTCTACAATAACTTGGTAGTTTCCGATGCAATTTATGGTAATCATTGAACTACAATAATATAGTATGAGAACTCTCAATCGCCCTACTATAATAAATCCAATGATTAACTTAATAAAGAGTGTAACAGCTCCAAAATGACTAGCCAACTCAATCAAGGTTTGTCATGCATTGGCCACTCACTTCGTGGCAAAATATTCTGGCAAAAGCTGACTCTTGGCATTGAGGTAGCAAAATATTAGTAATAACACAGTCTAACACTAAGGCCCCTGTTTGGTAAAAAAATTTATGTTCCCCGAAATAACTATTTATGTTCTTTTGTTCCAAGGAACGAAAAAA
Source organism: Eucalyptus guilfoylei (assembly GCA_016097605.1). Taxonomy (NCBI): domain Eukaryota; kingdom Viridiplantae; phylum Streptophyta; class Magnoliopsida; order Myrtales; family Myrtaceae; genus Eucalyptus; species Eucalyptus guilfoylei. The sequence goes on along the minus strand of CM027866.1, from coordinate 35,377,532 downwards.
GAATAGAAACTTATTTGGTAAAATTTTTGTTCTCGAGAATAAAAAATTAGATTTTTTATTCCCAGGAATAAATTTGGAATAGAAACAAAAAGTAGAAAAAAGTAGTTTCTTGATCCCGAAAACAATTCCCAAGAATCAAAATGACAAAAACAAAGGATTTATTTTTTCTTCTCTTCTCTCTTCTTCTCTTTTCTTCTTCTCTTTCCATTTCTTCTTCTTCCTTTTGGCCGGTTGCCATGGCCGGCGCCAGCGACCGACCAAATGAGGGCCGGCAACCTCGCCGGAGCGTCGCCAGGAAGGTCACCAACCCCAAGCGACGCCGAGCCACGGCGAGGCTCGGCCTCCCCAATCAACGTGAGGCTTGACCTCACCAAGCTAGGGCGAGGCTGACCTCACGCTGCTTGGGTGAGGTCAAGGCTCGCCGTGGCCAGGTGAGCCTTCGACGAGCTCGTCAAACCTCGCCTAGCCGGCCGTTGGCCACCATTGTGGCCGGCAAACGGCCAAAGAGAAAAAGAAAAAGAAAAAAGAGACAAATAAGAAAATATAATAAAAGTATTAAAAATTAAAAGAAATAAAAATAATTAAGAATCCTACTAAACGCATTTCTATCCCGGTAATAAAAATTTTATGGAGTTACCAAACACATTTTTTTGCTCAGAAATTATTCCCGAAAACAGATAAAAAAAATTATTTCTAATCAAAAATTGTTCTCCGAAACAAATGTGTTACCAAATGCGCCTTAAGAGGATTGAGATTTTTCATAAAATAGATATATTAAGTGATGCAACAGACCGTTATTAGTATTGAATATGGCTCGCTTGTCTGAAACTAGCTTATATATAGTCTCCTCCATCGGTTAGTGTATTAATTTTATACACGTCTTACTATGCACAACATTACTTTAATCGGGACCTTCGCAGAAAAATCTGTCTCATACTTTGTTTATGCAGATTAGCCCTTGAGTCAGAATAAGCCTTCCTTGTGACATATACGATAGGAGCGATGATGATTTGTATTTCCATTTCCACATATGATAAGATCTGCCAAACCACTTCAACACACGGAATATGACAAGTTCCTTCCCTGACGTGTCAATTGCCGTGTGAAACTCTCACTTCGCAAGCTTGAAGGCGAACGAACTTCATCACTAGACTCCCACAAAGATCGAGCTATCACGTATTATCCGAGGCCTGTTTCCAGAATGAGACTCGACATGACTTCCGGCATGACTTGTGTTCTTTTAAGGAGCAAATCAGATGACGTTGTACGCTGTTGTGAGAAAATCATCGTCTAAATGTTTCAACCTGATCTGGGAAAACTCTTCAAACGCCTGAAATATTGTGATAAAGAGAGGGACAACGGCAAGTATGTGTACAATCCTTTATTCATGCTCTAGGAAAGTGCTCCTTACTATGTAGTTTTTACATCAAATCCTCCTCCAGCCTCAACAGAAATGCTGACATGTTCAAGCTGAAAAATGAAGACCAAAATGGAAAACTTGATCGCCTTCTATATCATCTGCATTGTATATAATATTAGCTAGAAACCATTAACCAAATGCAAGCAAACTTTAAGCGAAGATGGAGGAGAAGGGAAATTTGCAGGAGAGAACTGATAAGACTACAAGTTAACCACTATTTTCAGAGGAACTACCGCTGCTTCCCCATTTTTGAGTCACGGAAACAGGTGAAGTCGGCGACTTCATATTCTTCAACAGCCCCACATTGTCACATTCTGGCGAAGGAGGCGGGTTCTTGCTTCGACCGGCGCTGTTATCATAGCTCACATCCTTCGACTTGTCGGGCTCATGTGTCCCACTCGAAATTGCCTTCAACTCCTCCAGGACAGTCTCCATGGAGGGCCTCATGTCCTTGTCCTGTTGCAAGCACCTGAAAGCCAGCTCGGCCACAGCCATGATCATCCTGTTGATTTCGGGATCCGACTCAAACCCCAAATTTGGATCAATCAATTTGCGGAACTCGTGGTTCCGTATCTTGCTAGTTGCTAAGTTGGCCAAATTAATCTCGTGCCTGTCTCGGCTTATATCGACCGCCGGCATGGACGATATGAGTTCCACTAGTACTACCCCAAAACTATAAACGTCACTCTTCTCCGTAAGCTGGTAACACTGGTGATACTCAGGGTCCACATAACCCGGAGTCCCCTGAGGAGCGGTTGACACGTGGCTCACATTGTTGGGGAACAGCCGAGAAAGGCCGAAGTCTGCTACTTTGACGCAAAAGTTATTTTCAAGGAGGATGTTGTTAGTCTTCACGTCACGGTGGATTATGTCACATGCATGAAGGTAAGCCAATGCGGTGGCCGTTTCTATGGCGATGCTAATACGAGTACGCCACTGGAGAGGGTCCTGCTTTGCTCGCTCCCCATGTAGATGATCGGCCACTGTGCCGTTCGGGATGTACTCATAGACCAGCAGGAGTTCACGGCTGTGCCGCGAAGTGCAACCATATAAAGAGACGAGGTTTTTGTGGTGCAAGCGAGTTAGGATTTCAACTTCAGTCATGAACTGCTTCACCCGCCGATAGTTGTGCTCGAATAGACGCTTAACAGCTACTTCCCGGCCATCTCGAAGTTTGCCTGTTTAAGAAAAATGGAGAATGACACTCTTAGATTCCTAGTTTCTAGAAATTCTCGCCATTTATATGCAGGCTGCCTAATTAGCCTCTTTCGTTAAGGTCTTACCATAGTACACAATTCCAAAACCTCCATCTCCGAGCTCCCGGGCAGAATCGAAATGGTTAGTAGCTTCTTCAAGCTCGGTGTTGGTGAAAATGGGGACCCCGAAGTATACATTGCCCACTTCAAGATCTGCTTTTAAGGAAGAATCGGATGAAGCGTGTCTTGAGCGGAATATTAAGAAGCAATGCTGTTGTTTGTGGCGGATCATATAGATGCATGAACAGAGAAAAATACTGGCCAAGGCACCAAATCCGCAACCTGAAGAACAAAGGTGTCATTAGATTTGCATCAGTGGCGGGTAGAGGAATGGAACATTCCAGGAAAACTTTGACTCTGTGATGTTCCCAAATGCACGAAGCATGTCATTGTGCTCTTGCATCGTAATTGTGCTCAAAGTATGTGTTGACAACATTTTTTGCTACAAACCATGCCAAATGCACCCATATATACTCAGAGGATTGTATAATGTCCCCCATGATAATGTTTTGACTGACCTAATCCAATCTTCAAAGGGGCATCGTTTCCTGCAGCAAAGATGTAGTACCAAAAAAGGCATTTGCGTCAGAAATACAGATCCTATCCACATCATGAAAATCATAGAACGGGAATACAGACACCAGCTTCCTTGATCTAACATATATTCCTATCGAATAATTGAATCGCTTGACATAATACATCTCAGGAACAAATAGATATTCCCTCATGTTACATATCACATAGAAATTGCAGAACTAAGCAAAATGCAGTGTTGTAGGCGACAGCATTGACTAAAACTTTAAGCTTATGCAAAACAAGCCTAAGCGAACGCACGCCCAGAAACCTTTCCCCTTTCCTTCTCATGCATTTGTCTCCTCTTAGTGAATCATACCCTGGCCTCTGTATCGTAAATTCAGTAATCATCTATAATCCTAAACAAATCTCTGCACTCACATTGGAACTAGCTAATGCATACAGCAACACATCTTAAAAATTTCACTTTTTACTGAGCTGCGGCACATGATCAATGCAGGTTTGAGATCCACAGAAGCGACTGCAACGAAACTACGCATCCATGATCAGGAGATGTTGTCCTGTAGTTCTTCAGCTCTGATGCGAGGAAGAAAATGGCATTGCTATGAATTCGTGTAACTACTAAAAGTGTGTTCATTTGGTTGGAAAAAGTTCTCCGCAAATTAGTTTTTCGAACTTTAATGCGTTTGATTTGCTGAAAGTGATTAGTCAAACTATTTGCGGTTGAAGAAAATATGCATGCTTATAGTTAGGAAAATGAATTCCCTAATCTAGAAAAGGCAAAGTACATTTTTCTTGAAAATGATTTTCACGGAATTTATTTTCATTTATCATAAAGTTTTCTCCAAATAAACTCACCAAAAAAATGGAGAATTTTAACTGTTGCTATTACAGGGAATTAATCGGAAAGTGTTACCTTTTCTGCATCGAAAACGTCCATGATGTCCCCCGCATTTGCGTCCTCTTTTTTGGCATTTGACACAACGCTCCCAGGAGGTTAAATCCCATTTCAGTCTAATCCCGTGCTCCCTCTTCTCATCGGAGTCATCTTTTTCTATTTTCTCACTATCCTCTCTGGCTAGTTCTTCTATTTTTTTTTGGTCGGAGTCCTCTATGGCTAATTTCACAGGTACAATAATAACAGGACTGTCGCACGCTGACTGGTTAAGATGGTCTTCTTTTCTACTCATAAGAACGACAAAAGAGTGGTTGGCGCCAACAGAGGGGCAAGTCGATTGAGGATTTGGATAATCAGAAATTGGGAAGCTGCGGCAATTACGGAGAAATGCTAGGTATAAAGGCCCCTGAATGAATTTAAGGAAGGAGGGCGAAACAACGCCGGGAACACCAGTATCAGGTGCTGCACTGGGCGGTCTAGGAGACTCTTCAGGTAGAGCACAACAAGCATTGCCCGCTCTCTCTGACTCTGAGATCAACCCAAAAGATTGATTATGATAATCGACAGAGTCACCCCAGAAAGGTTCTAGTTTCAACGGTGGCTCATGACGAAAACATGGTTCAGAGTCGTTCCCGAAAAGCGAACCTATCATGACGTCACTGCACTTGCCAGGCTTGCAATTTCCACATTTCAAGCTCGCCGATGCAACCCAGTCTTCCAAAGAAAGAATCGTCAAAATGCCAATGACAACGCGAAGCAAAACCTGGAAACTTATGGAGCTCTCGACACCCATTTCAGGAATTTTAGAGGGGAACAATAGAAGCACAGGAACAATCAGAAACAGGAAAGCTCTGGTGTGCGTATAGCAGACACAGAAGGGGCTCGAGTGAGATTCAGTTGCTCCCACTGAAGATCGCATTATATGAAGTCGCGTCGAATCCTTTTTTCGCGTAAACGCGTCAATTGACTGGGTCAACTGAGTCTAGAGGACCCGAAAGTGCAAACGTAGGGGACCACATATTTGCTCAGTGAGAGAAAAAACCGATTACGGCTGTTGATAAAAAACGTCCATTCTCAGGACTAAAGATCGATTTCACTCCATCGGCCACCTTTATTCCTTGCAAAGTTTCCAACTTTGTTTGACGGGGTTTCGACGCTTTTCCACAGGCTTTCTTGGGTCGATTTCAAACCCCCGGAACCACGACGACTTTTACCGCGACTCGTCCTCCACCCTTGATCTCTTTGAAGGTCGAGTACTATGACAAGTTGAGTTCGTGATGGTCAAAGGCGGATGGACACGGCAGGTGACGACTGGAAGTGAAGGAGGTCGATGTTGAGGAGGTCGAAACAGAGAAGTCCCATAAACACTAATTCCTGACTCAGGTTGCACTACCCATTTGGCCTCAGTAAGCGAACAGGACCTGGGTTTTCTTCTCTAGTTCTTTCACGTGAAGATGAACGTGACAGGGTGGTAGCAAAATGAAAAGGAAGGAGAGAAAAGTGATGAACTTCCGGTGAAGCATGCATCCATTTGAAGAATAGACATAATGATTGAGTGTATCATTGTTCTGACAATTTCTCCTATTGGCTTCTAGAATAATCCTCTTCTACAAGTTCAAAATTGCGTATCTTGAAAAACCATCATATCCAACAACCCAACATCGAGAGACAGAAGAGATGGTGGAAAAAGAACAAAGTTCTTAGAGAGTTTTCCGAGATGATGATATATAATTGAGAAGGCATCTGTTCCTCCTTGAGTAATTTTCGGAGGACCTATAAATATTTATTCAGAATTTAACTCAACTTGAGACATTCAAGCTAATATGCGCTCGGCAACTTTAGCCAGATTGATCTCTTATGTTCTCTCCGTAGCTTATTTATCCATGCGACGTATCAAACTTATACTAGAAATGACAAGTGGAAGTAAGCAGATGGAGTAAGTCAAGCGCTAGAAAAGAACACCCAAGAGAGCCAAAGAAATCAAGCTGAAGTTTTTGGACTAAAGGATCAGAAGAACCAATTGTACAGAGATAAAGCAGACAAAGAATAATTTGAAATTTTATATATCTCAAACGCGGGCGAATTGATATAAAACCCTCAGTAATCTGATTTTCTCACAAATTGGTCCTGTTTGTTCCAAAGGACGAGAACCAGATGGTGAAGAAAATCTTTCTAGAAGAGCAGAATGTGAAAGCCTAAGTTAGAATAGTTTGCCGCACCTTACCATCGCCATAGTGTTCGAGATGTGTTCAATCAGGGCAATAGCACACACTCCTGCTATTTTCACAGCCGCACCATCCCCAGTTCTTCCGCACCTCATGCAGTTATACCCCATCCAGTTCAGTACGAAACTGTCCTCCAATAACTTCAGGTAGTCAACACTTTGATTCACCTTCCAGTTTCATATTTGAACCGGGGCGGCCACCAAGTACTGGCACGATGCTCGATTCCAATTCAAGTAATCGCACTTACTAGCTATCGTGACAAAAGAATTGTTCCCTTTACCAGGACCACGTTCGGCCCCAAATACTGTAGAATTGACAGAAAACGACTCGTTGTAGTTGCAGAAGATGCAGAGGACCCAAAGTAATAGGTAAGTAGTCAAAAGAGAAATTGAGACTAGGCAGGGGGCATCCAGCATTGAGTAAGGCTTCGTCCACCGCTCTGAATGAATTCTTGTCATACGAATCTTCAATGACATGACTAGATCGAGATGTCTGATAAATCGGCCTACTGTTGTTGCACTTTATCTCAAAGCCAGGAAAGCCACAATAAGGTTGTTGAGGGCTTGGAATGCGAAAAGGGAAGCTTATGTTTGGACCACTGCCGCAATTCTTGGCTGACAAGCATCAAATTTCATGTTCACCTCCAGAGATAGTATGAAGTCGAATAAGAACATACTGAGACTGATGGTGATACTGATCTGCCTAAACAAGGAGGCTCTAAAGCTCAACACGTTTCGTGGATTCATTCCAGGAGACATTGTTGAAGAATGTGAAGGTAGTAGAGAAAGATGAATTGCACCTGAGAGGATGCAACCATACATTCCCTTGAAATGGTCGAAGTTGTTACTATTTAACACTTGTAAATACCTGCTTGGATATTAAAATATGGCATTGCCATATACTGGCTGTTTTATAGTTAAACGAACACATAAGGTCCGAATCATGCACGAAAGTCCAACCTTTCCATGTACCTACATCAGCGACGTTTTCATAAAATTCAGCACCGAACGCGATCCAGTCCGAATGCAAAGAGGCAAACAATATAGGGACACACCACTCTCGACAAGAAAAAAAAAAGGACACAAATATCATCGTCCATAACATATCGATGCTGTCTGGGAACTGCTTCTGGTTGGAATTTCAGAAGCGAAGGGAGAGGGAGCCAGCTTTAATTTTGATGTTTCCTCGTTTTTCTCCATAGCTTGGAGGGTTGTCCACGGGGTTTTTGGGTCAAAGTCTTCCCTCAGAAAGTCTAAGGAAGGCTGGCTTTACTCGGAGCCATCATGATATTATGACATTCATGTCCGTGTCAAATGTATTCATTTTTTCCGGCATTCAAACGTCAGCAATCGGTCATAGCTTAGAAAACTAGCAACTCTACCCCATCTCCGTTTTGAAAATGTCAAACTCCGCTACTTTCATTGATTCTTCATCCATCAGCCATCACGTCGACCTTTTCTCAATAATCCGAATCCATCATAAGAGACAAAATTCGAAAAATAATTTCATAAAAATAATCATTTATATCACTTAAAAAAATAAATCAAAATTACTTCAATCATCTATAATGTAAAATTTTATGAGACTATCGCCAACCTGCTCTTCTAAAAACTTAAACTTTTAGATAAGGGTATGATTTAATATTTAATTACTCCAACACATACAAATATTTTGACTTAAATTATTATGATAATGAAAATATTTTTCGTGGACTATTCACTTGAAATTATATAAGCGATTATTTTTAGAAAAAATTTCAAATCATTTATTTATCGCGAAATGAACGGAGTTTAATATTAAGTTCTAGCTATAAATCTAGAGTGTATCCACTGAAAGTTCTTAAAGCAAAGCTGCCAAAATACAAAAGTAATAATAGTAATGGAAAACACAGATTTTAAGAAATGATGGCATAGTTGATATTTGAAAACTAAAATACAATCAGGCAATTGACCAATTAAGATCGAAAATAGAAAACATAATCTTCTTACAAGAAGTATGTAAATATAAAGAATAACTTAAACCTGCTGAATATGTAATTAACCAGTTAGTACTTAGCACCTAAGCTAGAAATTGCAATTCAAATAAAAAAAAAAAAAAACATATCCATAAAAAATTTTATTTTGGAAATACAAAAATTAATTAAAAAAAGAACTTGAAATTAACTTGCGAAGAAGAAAACACCATATAATTATCCTAAATATAAAATTGAAATATGAAATGCAATAAATTATCTAAATAAAATGTACATAAATTACAAGTAACAAAATATTTCACCATTAGTGAACCTAGATGGCTTAACTATGATCGATTTTGAGTCTCAACTAAATCCTATGTAGTATATGGATAATAGAAAAGCTGTTATAAAAAAATTTCCATCAATAAAATTGAAATTATATATTAAAATGGAAAAGCAAAAGTAAATGTGATGAAACAGCAAATAACATAGATATTGATGATTAAGAGTATAAATTAAGTTATTTTGCCAAGACAATATTACATTACCCATGAATAAATTGATGATTGAGGCAAGATATAATCTTCTATGGAAATCCATTTTTTTACGAAATTTTCTCATCACCTAAACAGTATATGGAGGCCGTGCTTACCCTAATAGCCATAGAGAAAAGAATGGCCGAGACTAAAAATTTAAGAAATCAAATTCCATAAATTGGTGAAAAAGTTTTGCTTTAAATTGAATATGAGACCGCTGTCTCAATACGTCATGTCAAAGTTTAATACCCAATCCTTTACTCTAAAAACTTGAACTACTCAAGAAAGGCCTGATTTATACTCAACAATGCTCTTCAATATCATATCTCCTGCTGGCCTCATTCTACGATAACTTGGCAGTTTCCGATGCAATTTATGGTAATCGTTGAACTACAATAATATAGTATGAGAACTCTCAATCGCTCTTCTGTAATAAATCCAATGATTAACTTAATTAAGAATGTAACAGCTCCAAAATGACTAGCCAACTCAATCAAGGTTTGTCATGCATCGGCCACTCACTTCGTGGCAAAAAATTCTGGTAAAAGCTGACTCTTGGCGTCGAGACAGCAAAATATTGATAGTGTCACTAAGAGGATTGAGATTTATTCATAAAATAGATATATTAAGTAATGCACCAAACCGTTATTAGTATTGAATATGACTCGCCTGTCTGAAACTAGCTCGTGTATAGTCTCCTCCATCGGTTAGTATATTAATTTTATACACGTCTTATTATGCACGACATTACTTTATTCGGGGGTCTCTGCAGAAAAATCTGTCTCAGACTTTATTTATGCAAATTAGCCCTTGAGCGAGAATAAGCCTTTCTTGTGACACATACGATACGAGCGATGATGGTTTGTATTTCCATTTCCATATATGATGAGGTCTGTGAAACCACTTCGACACATGGAATATGACAAGTTCCTTCCCTGATGTGTCTATTGCTGCGTGAAACTCTCACTTCGCAAGTTTGAAGGTGAAGGAACTTCATCACTAGACTCCGACAAAGATCGAGCTATCACGTATTATCCGAGGCCTGTTTCTAGAATGAGACTCGGCAGGACTTCCAGCGTGACTTTGTGTTCTTTTAAGGAGCAAATCAGATAATGTCGTAAGCTGTTGTGAGAAAATCATCGCAAGTCTAAATGTTTCAACCGTGATCTGGAAAAACTCTTCAAACGCCTGAAATATTGTGATAAAGAGAGGGACAATGGCAAATATATGTACAATCCTTTATTCATGCTCTAGGAAAGTGCTCCCTACTATGCAGTATTTACATCAAATCCTCCTCCAGCCTCAACAGAAGTGCTGACATGTTCAAGGAGAAAAATGAAGACCAAAATGGAAAACTTGATCGCCTGCTATATCATCTACATTGTATATAATATTAGCTAGAAACCATTACCCAAATGCAAGCAAACTTTAAGCCAAGATGGAGGAGAAGGGAAATTTGCAGGAGAGAACTGATAAGACTACAAGTTAACCACTATGTGCAGAGGAACTACCGCTGCTTCCCCATTTTTGAGTCACGGAAACAGGTGAAGTCGGCGCCTTCGTACTCTTCAACAGCCCCACAATGTCACATTCCGGCGAAGGAGGCAGGTTCTTGCTTTGACCCGTGTTGTTATCATAGCTCACATCCTTCGACTTGCCGGGCTCATGTGTCCCACTCGAAATTCCCTTCAACTCCTCCAGGACAGACTCCATGGAGGGCCTCATGTCCTTGTCCTGTTGCAAGCACCTGAAAGCCAGCTCGGCCACAGCCATGATCATCCTGTTGATTTCGGGATCCGACTCAAACCCCAAATTTGGATCGATCAATTCGTGGAACTCGTGGTTCCATATCTTGATAGTTGCTAAGTTGGCCAAATTAATCTCGTGCCTGTCTCGGCTTATATCAACTGCCAGCATGGACGATATGAATTCCACTAATACTACCCCAAAACTGGAGACATCACTCTTCTCCGTAAGCTGGTAACATTGGTGATACTCAGGGTCCACATAACCCGGAGTCCCCTGAGGAGCGGTGGACACATGGCTCACATTGTTGGGGAACAGCCGAGAAAGACCGAAATCTGCTACTTTGACGCAAAAGTTATTGTCGAGGAGGATGTTGTTAGTCTTCACGTCACGGTGGATTATGTCAGACGCATGAAGGTAAGCCAATGCGGTGGCCGTTTCTATGGCGATGCTAATACGAGTATGCCACCGGAGAGGGTCCTGCTTCGCTCGCTCCCCATGTAGATGATCGGCTACCGTCCCGTTCGGGATATACTCATAGACCAGCAGGAGTTCACGGCTGTGCCGCGAAGTGCAACCGTATAAAGAGACAAGGTTTTTGTGGCGCAAGCGAGTTAATATTTCGACTTCAGTCATGAACTGCTTCACCCTCCGATAGTTGTGCTCATATAGACGCTTAACAGCTACTTCCCGACCATCTTGAAGTTTGCCTGTTCAAGAAAATGGAGAACGACCCTATTAGATTCCTAGTTGTTTCTAGGATTTCTTGCCATTTTTATGCAGGCTGCCTAATTAGCCTCTTTCGTTAAGGTCTTACCATAGTACACAATTCCAAAACCGCCATCTCCAAGCTCCCGAGCAGAATCAAAATGGTTAGTAGCTTCTTCAAGCTCCGCGTTGGTGAAAATGGGGACACCAAAGTATACATCTCCCACTTCAAGATCTGCTTTTGAGGAAGAATTGGAACAAGCGTGTCTTGAGCGGAATTTTAAGAAGCAATGCTGTTGTTCATGGCGGATCATATAGATGCATGAACAGAGAAAAATACTGGCCAAGGCTCCAAATCCGCAACCTGAAGAACAAAAGTTTCATTAGATTTGCATCAGTGCCAGGAAGAGGAAATGGAAAATTTCAGGAAAACTTTGACTGTGAGATGTTCCCATATCTACGAAGCATGTCATTGTGCTCTTGCATCGTAATTGTGCTCGAACTATGTGTTGACAACATTGTCTGTTTATCAAAAATCATGCTTAATGCACCGATATATACTGAAAGGATTGTATAATGTCCCCCATGAAAGAAGTTTGACTGACCTAATCCCATCTTCAAAGTTGCGTCGTTTCCTGCAGCAAAGATGTAGTACCAAAAAAGGCGTTTGCGTCAGAAATACAAATCCTATCCACATCGTGAAAATCATAGAACAGGAATACAGACACCAGCCTCGTTGATCTAACATAAATTCCTATTGATCAATTGAATATCACTTAACTCAATACATCTTAGGAACAAATAGATATTCCCTCATGTTGCATATCACTTAGAAATTGCAGAAGTAAGCATAATGCAGTGCTGTGGGCGACAGCGTTGACTGAAACTTTAAGCTGATGCACTCCTAAAAATTTCACTATTACTGAGCTGCGCACATGATTAATGCAGGGTCGAAATCCACAGAAGCAACTGCAGCGAGACTATGTATCTGTGATCTGAAGATGCTGTACCGTAGCTCTTCAGCCTTGATGCATGGAAGAAAATGACATTGCTATGAATTCATCTAACTACTTAAGGTGTGTTTGTTTGAGTGAACGAATTCCCCATGAATTAGTTCTCTGAACTTTAATGTGTTTGGTTTGTTGAAAATAATTAGTCAAACCATATACAGTTAAAGAAAATATACATTCTTAAAGTTAAGAAAATGAATTTCCCATGTGAAAAAGAGAAAATATATTTTTATTGAAAATGATTTACACGGAATATATTTTCTTTTTTCATAAAATTTTTCCCAAGATAAGCACACTCTTAATCTATAAAAGAATGTCCGGAAAATAAATAAAAAAGTAATGGCTTGGTGAATGAAGCCGAGGTGGGAAAAAGGGACTGAGAATAGAAAACCAAAGGAAGCCAAAAAGTTCTTCCTCTTACTTTGAAATCCTTATCAAGTTTGGAGAGCATGGCGAGGAAATTCGCCGAAAAACATGTGGGAGAATTTGAACTGTTGCTATTACAGGGAATTAATCAAAAAATATTACCTCTCGTGCACAGAAAACTTTCATTGGATCCCCTCCAGCATTTGCCTCCGCTTTTTTCGCATTTGACACAACTCTCCCAGTAGGTTAAATTCCACTCCAGTCTAAACCCTTGCTTCCACTTCTTAAGGTCATAATTGTCTTTTTCCTCGCTTTCCTTTCTGGCCAATCCAACAGGTAAAGTAACATTACTCTCGCACACTGGCCAATTAAGATTTCGGTCTTTTGGGTTACCTAGTATGAGAGCGACATAAGAGTGGTTGGCGCCAACGGAGGGGCAAGACAAGTCCGGATATGAATAATCAACATTTCGAAAGCTGTTGCAATTACTGAGAAATGCTAGGAGTAAAGGAAAGGAGAGCCGTTTAATAGACTGTTTAGCCTGAGCAAAACAAGCACTGCCCGTTCTTCCAAACTCTGAGGCCAACCCAAGAGATTGATGATCATAAACAGCACGGCCCTCCCAGAAAGGTTCTAATTTCAACAGTGGCTCATAAGAACAACATTGCTCAGAGTCATTCCGGTAGGGATAACCTATAGCGACCTTACCGCACTTGTCATGCTCGCAGGATCCATATGTCAAGCTCACTAATGAAACCCAGCCTTCCAAAGAAATAACCGTAAAAATGCTGATGACATGGCGAAGCAAAACCTTGGAACCTACGGAGCTCTCGACACCCATTTCAGGAATTTTAGAGGGGAACAATAGAAGCACAGGAACAGTCGGAAAGAGGAAAGCTCTGGTGTGCGTATAGCAGAGACAAAAGGGGCTCGAGTGAGATTCAGTTGCTCCCACTGAAGATCGCATTATATGAATGTCGCGTTGAATCCTTTTTCGCGTAAACGCGTCAATTGACTGGGTCAACCGAGCCTAGAGGGCCCGAAAGTGCAAACGTAGGGGACCACATATTTGCTCGGTGAGAGAAAAAACCGATTACGGCTGTTGATACTTCGGCTGAAAAACGTCCATTTTCAGGACTCAAGATCGATTTCACTCCATCAGCTACCTTTATTCCTCGCAAAGTTTCCAACTTTGTTTGACGGGGTTTCGAAGCTTTCCCACAGGCTTTCTTGGGTTGATTTCAAACCCCCGGAACCACGACGACTTTTACCGCGACTCGTCCTCCACCCTTGATCTCTTTGAAGGTCGAGTACTATGACAAGTTGAGTTCGTTCGTGATGGTCAAAGGCGGATGGACACGGCAGGTGACGACTGGAAGTGAAGGAGGTCGATGTTGAGGAGGTCGAAACAGAAAAGTCCCATAAACACTAATTCCTGACTCAGGTTGCACTACCCATTTGGCCTCAGTAAGCGAACAGGACCTGGGTTTTCTTCTCTAGTTCTTTCACGTGAAGATGAACGTGACACGGTGGTAGCAAAATGAAAAGGAAGAAGAGAAAAGTGATGAACTTCCAGTGAAGTATGCATCCATTTGAAGAATAGACATAATGATTGAGTGTATCATTGTTCTGACAATTTCTCCTATTGGCTTCTAGAATAATCCTCTTCTACAAGTTCAAAATTGCGTATCTTGAAAAACCATCATATCCAACAACATCGAGAGACGGAAGAGATGGTGGAAAAAGAACAAAGTTCTTAGAGAGTTTTCCGAGATGATGATATATAATTGAGAAGGCATCTGTTCCTCCTTGAGTAATTTTCGGAGGACCTATAAATATTTATTCAGAATTTAACTCAACTTGAGACATTCAAGCTAATATGCGCTCGGCAACTTTAGCCAGATTGATCTCTTATGTTCTCTCCGTAGGTTATTTATCCATGCGACGTATCAAACTTATACTAGAAATGACAAGTGGAAGTAAGCAGATGGAGTAAGTCAAGCGCTAGATAAGAACACCCAAGAGAGCCAAAGAAATCAAGCTGAAGTTTTTGGACTAAAGGATCAGAAGAACCAATTGTACAGAGATAAAGTAGACAAAGAATAATTTGAAATTTTATATATCTCAAACGCAGGCGAATTGATATAAAACCCTCAGTAATCTGATTTTCTCATAGATGGGTTTTGTTCCAGAGGACGAGAAACAGATGGTGAATAAAATCTTTCTAGAAGAGCAGAATGTGAAAGCCTAAGTTAGAATAGTTTGTGGCACCTTACCGTCGCCACAGTATTCGAGATGTGTTCAATCAGGGCAATAGCACATACTCCTGCTATTTTCGCAGCCACACCATCCCCACTTCTTCCACATCTCATGCAGTCGTACCCCATCCAGTTCAGTACAAAACTATCCTCAAATAACTGCAGGTACCCAACACTTTAATTCACCTTCCAATTTCATATTTGAACCGAGGCAGCCACCAAATACTGGCACGACGCTCGATTCCAATTCAAGTAATCACAATTACTAGCTATCACAGCAAAAGAATTGTTCCCTTTACCAGGACCACGCTCAACCCCAGATATTGTCAAATTGACAGAAAATGACTCTTTGCAGTTGCAGAAGATGCAGAGGACTCAAAGTAATACGTAAGCAGTCAAAAGAGTAATTGAGATTGGGCAGGGGGCATCCAACATTGTGTAACGCTTCATCCACCACTCTGAATGAGTTCTTGTCATACGAAATATCTTCAATGACATAACTAAATCGAGATGTCTGATAAATCGGCCTACTGTTGTGGCACTTTATGTCAAAGCCAAGAAAGCCACAATAAGGTTGGACCACTACCGCAATTCTTTGGCTGACAAGCATCTAATTTCTGGTTCACATCCAGAGACAATGCGAAGTCAAATAAGAACATACTGAGACTGATGGTAATACTGATCCACCTAATCAGGGAGGCTCTAAAGCTCAACACGTTTCATGGATTCATTCCAAGAGACATTGTTGAAGGATGTGAAGGTAGTAGAGAAAGATGAATTGCACCTGAGAGGATGCAACCATACATTCCCTTGAAATGGTCGAAGTCGTTACTATTTAGCACTTGTAAATACTTGCTTGGATATTAAGATATGACATTGCCATGTACTGGCCGTTGTATAGTTAAACGAAGACATAAGGTCCGAATCATGCACGGAAGTCCAACCTTTCCATGTACCTACATCAGCGACGTTTTCATGAAATTCAGCATCTAACGCGACATAGTCCGAATGCAAAGAGGCAAACAATATAGGGATTATTTTTAGAAAGACAGATCAGGGAACCAGCTTTAATTTTGATGTTTCCTTGTTTTTCTCCACAGCTTGGAGGGTTGTCCACGGGGCTTTTGGGTCAAAGTCTTCCCTCCGAAAGTCTAAGGAAGACTGGCTTACTCGGAGTCATTATGATATTATGACATTCATGTCCGGAGAAAATATTGGGTGGTCCGAGACCGCCACGTCAGCGTGGTCCCGGACCACTCACGCGGCGCCACGTGTGAGGGGAGGGGACAAAAGAGAGAAAGAGGAGAGAGAGCGTCAGAGAGGTGGGCCCGGTTCTGGTCCTTTGTCCCCTCCCTCTCACGTGGCGCCACGTGAATGGTCTGGGACCACGCTGACATGGTGGTCCCAGACCACCCAATATTTTCTCTTCATGTCTGTGTCAAATCTATTCCTTTTTTCGGGCATCCGAACGTCAGCAATCGGTCATAGCTTAGAAAACTAGCAACTCTACCCCATCTCCGTTTTGAAAATGTCAAACTCTGTACTTTCATTGACTCTTGGTCTATTAGCCATCGCATCGACCTTTTGACGATAATCCGAATCTATCATAAGATTCGAAATTCGAAAAATATTTTTTAAAAATAATCACTTACATTATTTAAAATAAAATCAAAATTACTTCCACCGTTCATAATATAAAATTTTGAACGGTGGAAGTCATGATTTATTGTGTATATCTTTCGTGGACTATTCAATTTAATATAAGCAATTATTTTTAGAAAAAAAATTCAAATCATTTATTTCTCGGGAAATAAATGGAGTGTAATATTAAGTTCTAGCTATAAATCTACAGTGTATCCACTGAAATTTCTTAAACCAAAGTTTCCAAAATACAAAAGTAATAATAGTAATGGAAAACACAAATATTAAGAAATGATGGCATAGTTGATATTTGAAAACTAAAGTACAATCAGGCAATTGACCAATTAAGATCCATAATAGAAAACATAATCTTCTTACAAGAAGTACGTAAATATAAAGAATTACTTAAACCTATTGAATTTGTAATTAACCAGTTAGTACTTAGCACCAAAGTTAGAAATCGCAATTCAAATATAAAAAAAGAAAATATCCATAAAAAGTTCTACTTTGGAAATACAAAAATTAATTAAAAAAGAACTTGAAATTAACTTGCAAACAAGAAAACACCATATAATTATCCTATAGATAAAATTGAAATATGAAATGCAATAAATTATCCGAATAAACTATACATAAATTACAAGTAACGAAATGTTTTACCATTAATGAACCTACATGGCTTAACTATGATCAATTATGAGTCTCATCTAAATCCTCTTAGTATATATGGATAATAGAAAAGCTGCTATAAAAAAATTTCCATCAATAGAATTGAAATTATATATTAAAATGGAAAAGCAAAAGTAAATGTGATGAAACACCAAATAACATAGATATTGATGATTAAGAGTATAAAGTAAGTAAATTATTTTTCCCAGACAATATTACATTACCCATGAATAAATTGATGACTGAGGCAAGATATAATCTTCTGTGGAAATCCATTTTTTTACGAAATTTTCTCATCACCTAAACAGTTTATGGAGGCCGTGCTTGCCCTTATTGTAATATTGGCCATCAGTGGGACCCAGCAAAGAGAGAGAGAGAGAGACAAAAGAAAGGTTGAAAAGTCAAAAAGAGAGAAGAAAGAAAAAAAAAAGGGAGAGATAAAAGGGAAAGAAAGCACACGTTTGGGCAGAAGGTGGGCAGAAGAAAGGAGGAGGAGAAAAGAAAAAAGAAAGAAGAAGAAGAAGAAGAAAGAGAAGAGAGGACTTTGTGTGTTCATGCCACGGCGCCTCACCAAGCTTATTCACAATGCCTGGTAAGAGCTTAAGCCCCCGTTCGTTCAATCGAAGTGTTTTCCGGGTTTATGACTCAAATTCAAAATTTTAGGAAAATCGAGCGGCGAAATCTTATTTTTGAGTCATTGAACCACATATTTTTATAGAAATGATAGTTTATGATGTTGTGAAGCTGTGGAATATTACGGATCGTAATTTGAGCTTACAATTTGCTTGAAGCAAAATTTTGAAGCTTCCCGCGCGCGATGATCAATGTGCATCCAGCAGATTCAGGCCTGTATTTTGTCATTTTTCGGCTTGACTTTGGAACGGTCAAGTTAGGATTCTTGTAGCATGTTTGAAGAGCTTTCCATTGACTATAAATATATTCGGAATGGAGTTCGGAGGAGAAAGTTATGGCGTAATCAAGTTGTGTGCCGAAATTATGCGTTGCAGACAACTTGAATAATCGCTTTGGGTAAGCGATTTGTTAGTGCGTAGGAATCATTTTGTTAGCGTTAAGGCATAGATTAGTCGTTTCATAGTTGAGTTGGAGTTTTATATGATTTCAATGTTATTCCTCGATTATTTTATAGAGCCATAAGTTCGACAATACGAGTATCGTTTATTGTTTGGTCGTAGGTGATGAGGTGAGTGGTGGTATCTCTTCTATGGATTTGTAAACTCATGTCTTGAAAAAAATAAAGATTTGAGTATCATACAAGTAACTAGAGCATGTTTATTGCATAAAAGTCTAGATCGGGCAATTACTACTTTTTAATATTTGAAAATGGTTTTAGGAAAGGTATTATGAAATGATACATATGTGTATCACTTTGTGAGCCAATTTATGGAATGAATTCTAAAATAATTTTGAGAAAGGCGTTATGAAATGCATTTTGTCATGAATGTGGTTTATGAAAGGATTTTGAAATAGTTTGAGAAATGTCTTGTGAAATGTATTCATTTTGATGAATGGAGTTTATAAAGATTATGCGTTTGTTTTGAGAAATCAATTGCTAATATTGATTGTGGATTATGAGATTAATTTATGGATTGAATTTTTGGATATTGGAGGATGTGGTTTTGGTGCTCAATATCACTGTGAGCCCATGGAAGGGCTTGTGGGTATGCATACCCGATTTAGGATATCATTCTAGGTCTAGCCACCGGCTTTGTAGGTGAAAACCTTGCTAAGAGGGGGATCTTAGTCGCCTTGTCATAAGGTATTGTGTCGTGACCATGGTTAGCTATCGACCAAAAGATTGATCAATGGATGGACTATTGACATGTGTTTTGATATGAAATAGATTAATGGATGGACCATTAATATGGTTTTTTACAAAGATTAATCAATGGACTTGACAATTGATACTTAAATTGTCATGATGGTTTAAATAAGTATTTTATGAATTGTATAAAGCTTGTTGAAATTAAACATCTCTTATATGATTTGATACGTAGATTAAAGAGTTAAATTATGGGTTTCTAATAGTGCTATATACTTATATATATGCATAGTGGTTGCTCGATCTGCTTAGAAGAGATATGTACTACTCACTAAGCTTGTGGTTGCTCATCCCTCTATTTCCTAACATTTTCAAGTTCTTTGGTTAACAATTAGTAGAGCGAGAGCACTATCATGGGGACTTTTGGAAGTAGACTTTAGGTATGGTTTGAGGGTGCATCCTTCGGGTGGTGGGACGATCATGTCACCCCCATTCTTGATGATTTCGGGGTGTGGCACTAATACCCATAGAGAAAAGGATGGGCGAGACTAAAAATTTAAGAAATCAAATTCCATAAATCGATGAAAAAGTTTTGTTTTAAATTGAATATGAGACCACTGCCTCAATACGTCATGTCAAAGATTAGTACCCAATCATTTACTCTAAAAACTTGAACTATTCAAGAAATGCTTGATTTATACTCAACAATGCTCTTCAATATCATATCTCCTGTTGGCTTCATTCTACAATAACTTGGTAGTTTCCGATGCAATTTATGGTAATCATAATATAGTATGAGAACTCTCAATCGCCCTACTATAATAAATCCAATGATTAACTTAATTAAGAATGTAACAGCTCCAAAATGACTAACCAACTCAATCAAGGTTTGTCATGCTTCGGCCACTCAATTCGTGGCAAATTATTCTGGTAAAAGCCAACTCTTGGCGTCGAGACAGCAAAATATTGATAGTAACACTAAGAGGATTGAGATTTATTCATAAAATAGATATATTAAGTGATGCAACAAACCGTTATTAGTATTGAATATAACTCGCCCATCTGAAACTAGCTTATGTATAGTCTCCTCCATCGGTTAGTATATTAATTTTATACACGTCTTATTATGCACGACATTACTTTAATCGGGGTCTCAGCAGAAAAATTTGTCTCATACTTTATTTATGGCAAAAATACACCCCAAGTGCCAAAATTTGGCACGAATGAACATTTAAGTGTCAAAAGTTAGAAAAGTGACACTTAAGTGCCATTTTTTAAAAAAATAGAACACTTGAGTGTCACCTCTAGCAATCCCCGTTGGAAATCCTATGTGGTAATTTTTTATTAATTTTGCTAGCCTACATGACTCGCCGAAGAGCTGACTTAGCAAAGAAATGCAAAAACGACGCCGTTTTTGCACAGATTTGAATGTTAACATAAAAATTAATTAAATTAAATTATTTATAGCCCTCGCGGTCTACAATCTCCATCCTTCTCTCTCTCTCTCTGTTTTTTTATTTTGTTTTTTCAAATAAAACTTGATTTAATTCATTTTTATATTAATTATTTACCCACACCAATAGCAAAACGACGTCGTTTTGCACTTGTCTAGCCACGTCAGCGTGCAAAACGAATCGCTCCGTAAGTATTTTGGCTAGATTTTATCGCCGTGCTTAAGTGATCCATTTTTTTTCTGACTTTGGCACATAATTGTCACTTTCCTAACTTTTGGCACCTAAGTGTCACTTTCCTAACTTTTTGCACTTAAGTGTCCCTTCATGCCAAGTTTTGGCACTCCAGGTGTCCGACGCTCCTTTATTTATGCAGATTAGCCCTCGAGTGAGAATAAGCCTTCCTTGTGACATACACGATACGAGGGTTGATGGTTTGTCTGTGAAACCACTTCAACACATGGCATATGACAAGTTCCTTCCCTGACGTGTCTACTGCTGCGTGAAACTCTCATTTCGCAAGTTTGAAGGTGAAGGAACTTCATCACTAGACTCGACAAAGATCGAGCTATCACGTATTATCCGAGGCCTGTTTCTAGAATGAGACTCGACATGACTTCCAGCGTGACTTTGTGTTCTTTTAAAGAGCAAATCAGATAATGTCGTAAGCTGTTGTGAGAAAATCATCGCATGTCTAAATGTTTCAAACCTGATCTGGGAAAACTCTTCAAACGCCTGAAATATTGTGATAAAGAGAGGGATAATGGCAAGTGTGTGTACAATCCTTTATTCATGCTCTAGGAAAGTGCTCCTTACTATGTAGTAGTTACATCAAATCCTCCTCCAGCCTCAACAGAAGTGCTGACATGTTCAAGCTGAAAAATGAAGACCGAAATGGAAAACTTGATCGCCTGCTATATCATCTACATCGCAGATAATATTAGCTAGAAACCATTACCCAAATGCAAGCAAACTTTAAGCCAAGATGGAGGAGAAGGGAAATTTGCAGGAGAGAACTGATAAGACTACAAGTTAACCGCTATGTGCAGAGGAGCTACCGCTGCTTCCCCATTTTTGAGTCACGGAAACAGGTGAAGTCGGCGCCTTCGTATTCTCCAACAGCCCCACATTGTCACATTCCGGCGAAGGAGGTGGGTTCTCGCTTTGACTGGCGCTGTTATCATAGCTCACATCCTTCGACTTGTCGGGCTCATGTGTCCCACTCGAAATTGCCTTCAACTCCTCCAGGACAGTCTCCATGGAGGGCCTCATGTCCTTGTCCTGTTGCAAGCACCTGAAAGCCAGCTCGGCCACAGCCATGATCATCCTATTGATTTCGGGATCCAACTCAAACCCCAAATTTGGATCGATCAATTGGCGGAACTCGTGGTTCCGTATCTTGCTGGTCGCTAAGTTCGCCAAATTAATCTCGTGCCTGTCTCGGCTTATATCCACTGCCGGCATGGACGATATGAGTTCTACTAATACTACCCCAAAACTGTAGACATCACTCTTCTCCGTAAGCTGGTAATACTGGTGATACTCAGGGTCCACATAACCCGGAGTCCCCTGAGGAGCGGTCGACACGTGGCTCACATTGTTGGGGAACAGCCGAGAAAGGCCGAAATCTGCCACTTTGACGCAAAAGTTTTTGTCAAGGAGGATGTTGTTAGTCTTCACGTCACGGTGGATTATGTCAGACGCATGAAGGTAAGCCAATGCGGTGGCTGTTTCTACGGCGATGCTAATACGAGTACGCCACGGGAGAGGGTCCTGCTTCGCTCGCTCCCCTTGTAGATGATCAGCTACTGTGCCGTTCGGGATGTACTCATAGACCAGCAGGAGTTCACGGCTGTGCCGCGAAGTGCAACCATATAAAGAGACGAGGTTTTTGTGGCGCAGGCGAGTTAGGATTTCGACTTCAGTCATGAACTGCTTCATCCGCTGATAGTTGTGCTCGAATAGACGCTTAACAGCTACTTCCCGACCATCTCGAAGTTTGCCTGTTTAAGAAAATGGAGAATGACCCTCTTAGATTCCTAGTTTCTAGAATTTCTCGCCATTTATATGCATGCTGCCTAATTAGCCTCTTTCGTTAAGGTCTTACCATAGTACACAATTCCAAAACCTCCATCTCCGAGCTCCCGGGCAGTATCAAAATGGTTAGTAGCTTCTTCAAGCTCGGCGTTGGGGAAAATGGGGACCCCGAAGCATGCATCGCCCACTTCAAGATCTGCTTTCGTGGAAGAATCAGATGAAGCATGCCTTGAGTGGAATATTAAGAAGGAATGCTGTTGTTTGTGGCGGATCATATAGATGCATGAACAGAGAAAAATACTGGCCAAGGCACCAAATCCGCAACCTGAAGAACAAAAGTGTCAGTAGATTTGCGTCAGCGCCAGGTAGGAAATGGAAAATTTCAAAAAACTTTGACTCTGAGATGTCTCCAAATTTACGAAGCGTGTCATTGTGCTCTTGCATCGTAATTGTGCTCGAAGTATGTGTTGACAACATTATGTGGCAATCAACAAACCATGCTTAATGCACCGATATATACTCAAAGGATTGTATAATGTCCCCCATGAAAAAGATTTGACTGACCTAATCCAATCTTCAAAGGTGCATCGTTTCCTGCAGCAAAGATGTGCCGAAAGAGGGCCTTTGAGTCAGATATGAATTCCACATATACAGATCCCATCCACATAATAAAAATTATAGAACAGGAATACGGACACTAGCTTCCTTGATCTAACATAAAATCCTATCGATCAATTGAATATCACTTAACATAATACATTTTTAGGAAAAATAGACATTCCCTCAAGTTACATATCACAAGTAAATTGCAGAACTAAGCTTAATGGGGCATTGTAGGCGACAGTGTTAACTGAAACTTTAAGCCGATGCGAAACAAGCATAAGCAAACACGCACGGAAAACTTTCCCCTTTACGTTTTCCTTTCCATGCATCTGTCTTCTCTTATTGAATCATAACCCGGCCTCTGCATCATAAATTCAGTAATCATCTAAACTCACGTTGGAACTGGCCAACGCAAACATTGACAGTCTAAAAAATTTCACTATTTACTGAGCTGCGCATATGATTGATGCAAGGTTCAGATCCACAAAAGCAACTGCCGCAAGACTATGTATCCGTGATCTGGAGATGTTGTCCTGTAGTTCTTCATCTTTGATGCGAGGAATAAAATGACATTGCTATGAATTCATCTAACTACTAAAGGTATGTTTGTTTGAGTGAAAGAATTTTCTGTGAATTAGTTTTCGAAACTTCAATATGTTTGGTTTGCCAAAAATGATCAGTCAAACCATTTTCGGTTGAAAAAAATATGCATATTTAAAGTTAGGAAGATGAATTCCCTAATTTGAAAAGAGTAAAATACATTTTTTTTCTTGAAAATGATTTCCATGGAATTTATTTTCCTTTATCATAAAATTTTCCCCAAAATAAACATGTCCTACATCTACAAAAGAATGTTCGAAAGAAATGTAAATAAAAAAGTAATGGCTTGGTGAACGAAGCCGAGGTGGGAAAAGGGAACTGAGAGTAGAAAACCAAAGGAAGTGAAAAAAGTTCTTCCTCTTCCTTTGACGACCTCTTATCAAGTTTGGAGAGAATGACGAGGAAATTAACCGAAAAACACGTGGGAGGATTTCAACTGTTGTTGCTATTACAGGGAATTAATCGAAAAGTATTACCTCTGCACAGGAAACGTTTTTCACGTCCCCTGCATTTGCCTCCACTTATTTTGCATCTAACACAGCTCTCCCAGGAGGTCAAATCCCATTTCAATCTAAGCCCGTGCTTCAACTTATCATCGCACTCATCTTTATTCTCTCTATCATCTCTGGCTAATTCGACAGGTACGATAACAGGACTCTTGCAGGCTGACTTATTTAGATGTGGGTCATCATGTCTACCCATAAGAGCGACGTAAGAGCGGTTGGTGCCATTGGAGGGGCGAGTCAAGTCAGGAGGTGGACCATCACCAACAATTGGGAAGCTGGTGCAATCACGGAGAAATGCTAGGTGTGAAGGCCCTTCATGGGATTTAAGGAAGGAGAGCAATTTAATAGTGGGAACATCAGGATGAAAAGGCGGAACAAAACAAGCATTGCCCCTTCTCTCTAACTCTGAGATCGACCCAAAAAATTGATTTTCATTATCGACAAGGTACTCCCCAAAAGGTTGTAGTTCAAGCAGTGGCTTATCACCACTACATCGTTCAGTGTAGTTCCCAAAGAGAGAACCTACTATGACCTCACACTCGCCATGCTCGCGGTTTCCATACTGTAGGCTCAATGACGGAACCCAGTCTTCCAAAGAAATAATCGTCAAAATGCCAATGACATGGCGAAGCAAAACCTTGGAACTTATGGAGCTCTCGACGCCCATTTCAGGAATTTTAGAGGGGAACAATAGAAGCACAGGAACAATCAGAAACAGGAAAGCTTTGGTGTGCGCATAGCACAGACAGAAGGGGCTCAAGTGAGATACAGTTGCTCACGCTGAAGATCGCATTATATGAATGTCTCGTTGAATCCTTTTTCACGTAAACGCGCCAATTGACTGGGTCAACTGAGCGCAGAGGACCCGAAAGAGCAAACGTAGTGGACCACATATTCGCTCAGTGAAAGGAAAAATCGATTATAACTACATACTTAGGCTAAAAAAACGTCCATTTTCAGGACTCAAGGTCGATTTCACTCCATCGGCCACGGGCCCATAGCCACCTTTCTTTCTGTGGCCAACTTTGTTTCCCTGCAAAGTTTCTAACTTCGTTTGACGGGGTGTTGAAGCTCTCCCATAGGCTTTCCTGGGTCGATTTCAAACCCCCGGACCACCGCGATTTTTATCGAGACTCATCCTCCACCCTTGATCTCTTTCAAGGTCGAGTACTATGACAACTTGAGTTCGTGGCAGTCAAAGGCAGAGAGACACGGCAGGAGACAACTGGTAGCGAAGAAGGTCGACGTTAAGGAGGTCGAAACAGAAAAGTCCCTTAAACACTAATTCCTGACTGATTTTATGATGATGTGATCTTGATAATTTACAGGTTGCACTACCCATGTTGGCCTCAGTAAGGGAACAGGAGCTGGGTTTTCTCCTCTAGTTCTTTCACGTGAAGATGAACGTGACAGGATGGTAGCAAAATGAGGAGGAAAGAGAAAAGCGATGAACTTCCAGTGAAGTATGCATCCATTTGAAGAACAGACATAATAATTGAGGGTATCATTGTTCTGATAATTTCTCCTATCGGCTTCTAGAATTATCCTCCTCTACAAGTTCAAAATTGTATATCTTGAAACCATCATATCTGAAACCAAACATCGAGAGACGGAAGAGATGGTGGAAAAAGAACAAAATTTTTAGACAGTATGCTCGAGATGACCATAAATAATTGAGAAGATATTTGTTCCTCCTTGAGTATTTTCGAGGATCTATAAATATTTGTTTAGAATTTAACTCAGTTTGAAACTGTTAAATTACTAGTCCAATTTCTAGAATCAACTAGAGGATACTATAAGAAAAATCCTGACTTTGGCGGCAAAGGAAATCTTTAGAATACACTAGATTTATGTAGAGTAGACCACAAGATTATCTCTATAATTTATAAAGATATTTCCCCTTGAAAGTTGGTTTACAAGCTCATTAATAGAGTTGACTACGGACGAGAAAATCTCTGACTTGAGCAGAGATTTTTGCATGAAGAAGTCAGTGATGGAGGCCTATAAATAGGCTTGTGGTGGTCCATTTTGAGGGTAGACCAACAAGGGAAGCTCCTTCCCTTTCCCTTTGTACTACAACTAAATAATAATAAAAGTTCATTTTTTTTCCCTTGTGCTCCCTTGCCGCCACTCTCTATTGTTACTTTGCCTAATCATTTCTTACCCACATTGTTCTTAGTTTTTTTACTCTCTTGATAGTTCACACACAAAACACTAACTTGCACACACATCAAAAACATACTTCCACAAATACCAATAGAGATATTCAAGATAATATGTGCTCGGCAATTTCAGCTAGATTGAACTCTTATATTCTCTTTGTGGCTTATTTGTCCATGCGATGTATTAGACTTATACTAGAAATGAGGAGTGGAAGAAAGTAGATGGAGTAATCAAGCGGTAGAAAAGACACCTAAGAAGCCAAAGAAATCAAGCTGAAGTTTTTGGACTAAAGGATCAGGAGAACCAATTCTACAAAGATAAAGCAGACAGAGAGATCATTTAAAATTTTATATATCTCAAACGCACGCGAATTGATATAAAAACCCTCCGTAATCTTATTTTCTCACAGATTGGTCGCATTTGTTCTAGAGGACTGGAATCAAATGGTGAAGAAAAACTTTCTAGAAGAGCAGAATGCGAAAGCCTAAGTTAGAATAGCTTGCGGCACCTTACCGTCACCACAATGTTTGAGATATGCACAATCTGGGCAATAGCACACACTCATGCCATTTTCACAGCCGCATCGCCCCCCACTTCTTTGGCATCTCATGTAGTTGTACCCCATCCAGTTCAGTGTGATACCATCCTCCAATAATTCAGGTACTCAACACTTTGATTCACCTTCCAGTTTTGTATCTGAACTGGGGTGGCCACCAACTACTGGCCGCTCTATTCTAGTTCAAGTTATCACACTTACGAGCTATCACCACCAAAGAATTGTTCCCTTCACTAGGACCACACTTGGCCCGAGATATTGCGGAATTAACGGAAAATGACTCATTGCAATTATGGAAAATGCAGAGATCGTACTAGTCCGGACCGAAAGTATTAGGTAAGCGGTCTAAAGAGTAGTTGAGACTCGGTAGGGGGCACCCAGCATTCAATACCGCTTTGTTCACCTCTCTGAACGAGTTCTCGCCATACGAAATGTCTTCAATCACAAAACTAGATCAAATTGTCGGATAAACCGGCCTACGGTTGTGGCACTCTATCAAGCTAGGAAAGCCACAGTAAGGTTGTACTTTTAGGATCCAAAAAGGGTAGCTTACGTTTGGACCAGTACCACAGTTCTTTGGCTGACAATCATCAAATTTCGGGTTCACCTCCAGAGATAGGACAAAGTCGAATAAGAATATGCTAAGACTGATGATAATATTGATCCGCCTAAACAGGGAGGCTCTAAAGCTCAGCACGTTTCGTGGATTCAATCCTGGAGACATGCCGAAGAATGTGAAGGAAGTAGAGAAAGACGAATTGCACTTGAGAGGATGTAACCGTACATACCCTCGAAATGGTTGAATTCGTTACTATTTAGCACTTGTAAATACCCACTTGGATATTAAAATATGACCTTCCTATATACTAGCTGTTGTATAGTCAAACAAAAACATAAGGTCCGAATCATGCACGAAAGTCCGACCTTTCCATGTACTTATATCAGTGACGTTTACGTAACATTCAGCCTTAAACGCGAAACAGTCCAAATGCAGGCAAGCGAACGATAGAGGGACAGATCGCTCTGGACAAGGAAAAAAGGACATAAAACATCATCGTCAATGACTCCATAGCACATCGGTGCAGTCCGGGAGCTGCTTTTGGTTGGAATTTCGAAGAAAGAACGGAAAGAAAGACAGATCAGGGAACCAGCTTTCTCCATAGCTTTGAGAGTTGTCCACAGAGTTTTTGGGTCAAAGTCTTCCCTCCGAACGTCTAAGGAAGACTGCCTTACTCGGAGTCATCATGATATTTTGACATTCATGTCCGTGTCAAGTCTTTATTTAGGGTATTCATTTTTTACGGCATTCAAACATCAGCAATTGGTCGTAGCTTAGAAAACCAGCAACTTGAACCCATCTCCATTTTGAAAATCTCAAACTCAGTACTTTTGTTGATTCTTGATATATCAGCCATGACATCGACCTTTTCACAGTAATCTGAATCTATAGTAAGAATTCGTTTATTTCACATAAAATAAATAATTTTATAAATAATTTTATAAAAATGATTGCTTATATCGCGTATAAAAATAAATAAACCAAAATTACTTTCATCGTCCATAAAAATTTTTAGACATAAATTATTATTAGAATAATGAAATTCTTTTTCATGAATTAATAAATATTTCAAATTATATAACCAATTATTTTGAGGAAAAAAATTTCAAATCATTTATTTCCCGCTAAACAAACAAAGTCTAATATTAAGTTCTAGTTGTAAATTTGAAGTGTAGGCACTGAAAATTCTTAAAGCAAAGTTGCCAAATACAAAAGTAATAATACTAATGGAAAACACAAATATTAAGAGATGATGGCATAGTTGATATTAGAAAACTAAAGTACAATCAGGCAATTGACCAATTAAGATCAAAAATAGAAAAAATCATCTTCTTACAAGAAGTAAAGTAAATATAAAGAATTACTTAAACCTACTGAAAATGTAATTAACCAGTTAATAATTAGCACCTAAGTTATAAATCACAATTCAAATAAAAAAACATATCCATTAAATGTTTTATTTTGGAAATACAAAAATTAATTAAAAAGAGAACTTGAAATTAACTTGCGATCAAGAAAACACTATATAATTATCCTAAAGATAAAATTGAAAAATGAAATGAATTAAATTATCCAAATAAACTGTACATAAATTACAAGTAACGAAATGTTTCACCATTAGTGAACCCAGATGGCTTAACTATGATCAATTATGAGTCTCATTTAAATCCTCTATAGTATATGGATAATAGAAAAGCTGTTATAAAAAAATTTCCATCGATAAAATTGAAATTATATATTAAAATGGAGAAGCAAAAAGTAAATGTGATGAAACAGCAAAAAACACAGATATTGATGATTAAGAGTATAAATTTGCTAAGACAATATTACATTACCCATAGAGAAAAAAAGGCCGAGACTAAAAAATTTTCTCATTACCATAAACAGTCTATGGAGGCCGTGCTTGCCCTATAACCCATAGAGAAAAGAATGGCCAAGACTAAAATTTTAAGAAATCAAATTAAGAAATCGAATTCCATAAATTGGAGAAAAAGTTTTGCTTTACTTCACCAAAAAAAAAAAAAAATTGCTTTAAATTGAATTTGAGACCGCTGTCTCAATACGTCTGGCAAAGTTTAGTACCCAATTGTTTACTCTAAAAACTTGAACTATTCAAAAAAGCCCCGATTTATACTCAACAATGCTCTTCAATATCATTTCTCCTACTAGCTTCATTCTACAATAACTTGGTAGTTTCCGATGCAATTTAAGGTAATCATTGGACTACAATAATATAGTATGAGAACTCTCAATCGCCATGCTACAATAAATCCAATGATTAACTTAATTAAGAGTGTAACAGCTCCAAAATGACTAGCCAGCTCAATCAAGGTTTGCCATGCATCGGCCACTCACTTCCTGACAAAATATTCTGGCAAAGGCTGACTCTTGGAGTCGAGACAGCAAAATATTAATACTAACTTTAAGAGGATTTAGATTTATTCATAAAATAGATATATTAAGTGATGCGACAAACCGTTATTAGTTATTGAATATGGCTTGCTTGTCCGAAATTAGCTTATGCATATTCTCCTACATCGTTTAGTGTATAATTTTCTACATGTTATATTATGCATGGCATTACTGTAAGTAGTTCAGATTTGAGTCTTGATAGGATAACAAATTATCTTATCTGGTATTTGGCCACATCTTCCGGACCGGATATGCCCACATAAATTGCCGGATAAGAAATCTGTCATAGGGTTGGGATAAACCCGAATTGAATAAAAAAAATTAAAAATACAATAACAATCTCTATTATCATTCAGTGACGGATTGATAGAGCGACGCATCTGACTACATTAGCTTGATCCATCAAGGAATCGTTAATCGCTCCCAACTCACCCATGTCCGTGTCGAACGATTGTGATTTCGAACCTCCTCGCAGTTTGATTACTTGAAAAATCTACTTTAATAATTCATTAATATTAGTTTTTCCTTATCAAATTCCGTCATCTGCTTCTCCATTATTGTTTTCGCTACCAGCAGCAACAATGTCCACTGTGCAATTGCCGCCGCCGCCGAGACGCCAAGAGACATGGCCAGGAGGAGGGAGAGGGATAAGGCCGATGATCGGCGCGAGACAAAGGGAGCAATTAGTGCAGGGGGGACGTGACTAAATCCAAAGTCGTCAGCGGAGGGATGGTATGGGCAGAAGCCCGCAGGGCAGAGTGGACGGCAGCGAGGAGTGGCCTAGACATAAGGTAGATTGGTTCGCTGAAGGGGCCAGGAGAGAGAGCTCTTCCGGTGGCTATAGCTCATAGCTAAACAGTGAATCGTCTAAGAGTGGAGGTACGATTTAAGAGTGAGAATATTCGGAAGATTTTTCATGATTTTCAAATATTCTCAATCCTATCAAAAGTAAAGCCAAATATATGATGGGACTTTATACAATTCGGATGATATTGGGAGGATTTATAATCGTGCTTTATCCTACTATCCTAATCCGAAATTCAGACAAGCCAACACAGCCTAAGCTGCCTTAAAGTTTTGAGGCCGGAATGAATTAAATAAAGTCTTCCTCCGATTGCAGAAAAAATCGGCAATCAGCGATGAAACAATGTGTCATCGCTAATTTTGTATCATCACGACGATAATAGACTTCGTCGCCATTTCTATGATTTGTACCCACTTCTAGTAACGAAATGGTTTCGTTTTGGTTGCTAGAGAGCTACTTCTAGCGACGGATTTGGCACCTTTTCATGGCACGCAAAGTTCGCTCGAGCCAAGACATAAAATCCACATGCATCCTAAAATTTTCTTCTCATCTGAAGACGAGTCACGCTCATCGTGGTAGCCTAGCCGCTTCACGAGTATCGATTGTTAGATGACAACTTGTGCGGCCAAATCGCCTTCTTTTTCCAGTCCTTTCTTATTTATAGAGAATTCTACTGTATCCATGGTAACCCTCCTTGTTTCGTATAATAAGATTAATCCGTGAACTTGTCTATGAGAATCGTGTCACTTACTATATAAACTTAAGCAGAAGGAGAAGAAGTGAACGTACCAGTTGGTCTACATTGCCAAGCATGAGGCCGGTCCGGGCAGTAGCAACGGAAATGGAAGATCCCGTACTCAAACCCACACTTGCCGCCGCTCTCCTCACACGCGCTGCAATCGCTCGCCGTCCAGTTCAACACGAACCCGCTCCTCAACGCCTCCTCTATCTCTGCTCTCCCTCTCCACTCCGCCGCCACCGGCGCCTCCACCAAAGTCCCGCAGTTTTTCGTGGCATCGATCACTTCTTGATCCTCGCTGTCCCCATATATCCCCAAAACGACCCCACTTTCGCCTTCTTCTTCGCCAGGGCAGCTGATCATGTAGTTCAGAAGCTTGTCGGCGCGGGAAGAGATATTGCAGTTGTATAACAGAGAGAGGGTGGCGGTAACGTTCTGGCTCAGCTGGAACAGACTCGACTGGATGGTCAGGTTCTTGAGGGAACCGGGCGCACAGTCAGTGAAGGCGGTCGAGTTGTCGTCGGAGAGGGCAGCGTTGGAGATGTGGAGAGACTGGTTCTTGTAGAAGATGTCGCGGACCACATAGTCGTCGCCGGTGAGATTGATGACCGGACGGTCGTTGGCGCAGGAAAGAGCGAAGCCCGGGAAGCCGCAGTAGGAGGGTTGCCGGTCGGGGACAAAGAACGGGAAAGTGATGTTCAGGCCGCCGCAGGCGACGGGGAGGCTGCAGTTTCCGAAGTAGGGGTCGACGAGGGAGAGAGACTCTCGGGGGGATAAGGAGAGAGAGAAGAGAAACAGCAGTGAGAGGCTTGTGTTGATTGGGAGAGGAGAGAGAGGAGGTGTGACGACTGTTCTGGTTCTGGTTCTGGTTCTGGTTCTGGTCATTGTGGATGGATGGCGTGGTGGAGTTTGGTCGAAAATGGAGATATCATATGTGTGGGGGGAAGGGGAGAGAGAGAGAGAGTGTGTGTGTGAAGTGTTGAGGTTCTTGGATGGTGGGTCCGTCTGCCTGATTAGTTTGACTTGGAGATGAGCTGGAGGAGCTTTGATTCTTCTGACAAAACTGCAAGTGTGTGGTGTTGTGTTGTGTATATCTCTGACATCTCTGCCTGTAGAGAGAGAATGGGTATATCTCTGCCTCAATCTTGGACCGTTGAACTTCAGGGAATGCGCATGAAAATTCAACGTCGTCAAGTTGACCGATCTCAAAGTCGCTATCGTTACAAGTTGGAGGATGAGAAAGTGGAATGCTCAGGTGAAGTATGACAAGAGAACTGAAAATGGGGAAGTCCTCAAACAAGTCGTCTCTCCGACTTTGCGCCCACTTTGAATTCTGGCATGCTCTGCCTCAATCTCTACATAGCTTCGTGTGGAATGAGGAAGATAGCCAGGGGCGAGTTGATGCAAATCGCAATTTTTGGGGGACTAGGAGTAATTAGGTACAAAATTGAGAAGGTAATAGGTTCTAACCCTAAGCCATCAAATGTCGATGAGATCTACTGTACTTATCACTTGATATGTGGGATACAATTTTGGAAAAATGACACAAATGGTTCAATTTACACTTAATTTTTAATTTATTCAATATAGTCCCTAAACTCCGATCTAATGTTTAATGTGATTCCTGAACTTTTAGATATTTTTATATAATTTAGACATTACATTGAGCACTTACGAATCATTTATGAGTCATATTGAACAAATTAAAAGTTTACAAATAACATTACATATTGGATCAAAGTTTAGGAATCACATTACACAAATCAAAAGTTCAGGGATAACATTTTCTATTGGACCGAAGATCATGAGCCATTGGTGCTATCGTCCCATTAATTTTATACTAGTAGACTAAGACCAACAGCTATTGATATGCTAAAGAGGTTCTCATACAGTGCTTTAGCAATAGTTTTATCTGCTGTAACTTTTATAAGCAGTTTGATAGACACCCTCATACCTAAAGTACCTCCAAAACAGCGGTAATTTACAGTAACTTCTAGGAAAGCCTCACCTAACCTTAAGATTCTGCAACTTTATAGCCTGTAGTACAAGCGTGTATATTAGAGGACTCCACAATATAGCGACGCGGTATAGCTGTGGTTGCGGTGTTACTGTGTTACTATGCATTTATGCTATGAAGTGTTATAACTTGTGTTTTAAGTAAAATATCCTTTAAACCCGCGGCACCTCAAAGCTGGTTGAGGCAACTTTCTTAAAATTGATGCAGCTAATAGAAGTTTAGCGAAGATTTGTAAAGGCTGCAACATCCCTTTTCACAACTATGGGTGCTACTGAAAAATGCACCAAATTGGCTCCGAACGAGCTTTAAGAATGTATAAGTCAATGTAGGGATACATGGCTCTAGTATATGAATGCTCTAACACATTTATCATAAGCATAAGTTAGCCTTGTGTTATATAATTTCTGGTCAAAAACTTACATATAAATCAGGCTACAAGTCGCTTGATTAGGATTTTATATGTTCTTTATATACATATAGTCTTCCTTCACCTATAAATTTAAGCTTTTGGTTAGACATTCTAATACAGTACTAGAGTCAAGTTCTGCTTTAGTCTTATCTCAAGCCCTTGACTAAAAGTTCATATGCTCTTTATATACATGCAAGCTCCTTTTAATTATCAATTTAAGTTTTTAGATTAGACATTCTAACGAAATTAGATTAGTTAGAGCCAAGTGGAGCGAATGTGGGGCATAAGACAGCAATAAATTGTAATTTTATGTGGACATAACTCCACGCAACTAGACAAACTCATAGACGTGTCATGTCTTCTCTAAGTGAAAGATGCAAAGTACCAGGTTTCTTGGGCCGAGTAATCTTTAAAAATGGTAGGTAAGATCTTTGCATTATCGAAGGATCCCCCTTTATATAGTCTATTCAGTCATTACTGAATTTGATATTCCGGCATATGGATGACTAAGTCAATCATTCCCTTTACTATTTGGAGTTCAATTCAAAGCGAATCTTATGAAACAAGGTCTAACCGGCTAATTGGAATGACAGCCAGATGATTACCTCCTGTACACATAAAGAATCCTATCATGAGAAATTATTAAATCCCACTCCATTTGACCGGATTTAATGCATTATTCACAAAGGTAAAGCCTAAAGGAACCGTAATTCATTAGCAAACCGAAAATGACATGATTTTCAGATATGTGGAAAGAAATTAAAAAATATATATATATTTCTTATATACGAAGACGTCAATTCGGTCACAAAGCAACATTGCCGAGACTCCCTCTGGCATATTAATTCATTCCCGCCGGTAAGATCTGATTCATCAATTGGCTGACACACGCATTTCCTTATCTATAAGTATAGACTATCTAAATTCATGGCATTTTATGGCGACAACTCGCTAGTTTTAATGGTTGAACTGGTGCGACAACCACTTGCGAGTCGACCTCGAGTACCAACATTAGCGTGACCCAAACAACATAACTCGGCTTTATGCCCACTTTATGTGCAAATTCCATGAACCAACGTCTGAGAACGTGGCCCAATTAGACGAGCCACTATAGTTTGAGATGGTCTTATGGAACCATAATATACATGAGAAGGTGGCCTTTCACGATGTTAATTATCAATTAGCCCGCTAATAGAAAAGGAAGCCCGGGCCCGGCGTGTCCGATGAAGAGTGAACTAAGAAGCTCCTGCTACCGTTAATTTTTAGCTGCCGAGCCAGAATTTGTGATGGAGAGGATGATGAAAGGAATGATGGGCGTACTCCAAGCACATGTTCACTTGATTAGTGTGTCCTGATACGGCAAAGTATAATTAGATGCGGAATGCGACCCATTAATGTAAATACTCACTTATAATCTGTCAAGGTTGCTCAAAAATCGCGTTGATCATGAGAGATATGCCCCACACACCAATACATACTGAAAGTAGGTCACTAATCAATTATCGGCCCAATACCATTACCCTTGAAGCTCTCCAGAAGGGAATCCAAATCCGAACCCGTCAACATATCCAGTCAAACTAATTTTTCCTCAAAGCTTAAACCACTAAATTATGAAACAACTAAAATATATTAACTACTCGATACCACACCAGCTCTCTGATATAGGACTCATTTCTAACACAATTCACACATATACACTAATTCTCTATCATGGACTTTTTTCTACCATAATTTACAACGCAC
The DNA here is from genome assembly GCA_016097605.1 of Eucalyptus guilfoylei. NCBI lineage: Eukaryota > Viridiplantae > Streptophyta > Magnoliopsida > Myrtales > Myrtaceae > Eucalyptus > Eucalyptus guilfoylei. Next base: position 35,341,931 of record CM027866.1, on the reverse strand, counting down.
AACTCTATGTTCTTCCCTCACATGTGACCTCAATGTTAGGTCTGTCTGCTTCAATTCGGATTTCATTCTCATCTACATGTCTTAGCCTAAATCTCCAACACCCATCTTCATTCCTAGTTTCTTTCTCCAAACTGAAACGTGAAGGTTGCCATCCATTAGGACCTTCATCTCTAGTCTCTTTCGCCAGACTAATAATCACATTGGTTGCAAGATTCCTTTCTTCATATATACCCCAAATGACAATAGACATTAGGAGTGAACCATCAATCAACCATCGATTGTGATACCAATTGTTAGGTGCGGGCAATAGAAGCTCGATACGTTTACTTGGAGAGCTCGTAAAGAATGAGCTCAAGTCTGAGCCCGTCAACTTCAATTAAGTTCACATTCACTCAAAAGTTTAAATCACTAAATTATGGAATATTATGATATTTTAACATCTTCACATCACACTAGCTCTTCGATGTGAAACTCTTTTCTGACAGAATTCACGTGTGCATGTTGGCAATTTCAAACCAATCTCTTTCAAGATGAGGTGTTACAGCTGGACGAGTAAACTTACCACTTCATAGTTCTATCATTCAATGTATCCACACCATTAGTAATTAACATGTATTATTAAAAAAAAAATAGTAATCTTACGTAGCCGGCGTATCATATAAGAATGCTAAAACGCAAAAAGGGTCTAATTTTAAAAGCCAAGACAAAGAATCCTACTCCATTTTGGATACTTGGCATTGACAGAGAGACGGAGATATCTGGATCCCCAAGCAGTGATTATATTAATGAAAGATGAGCATGTGAAGGCGAGCATGTGAAGGAAGCTTACCATGAGCCCCTAAATCATTATCGTACCCAAAGCCATTCCTTTCTTCTGTATCGTGACCACTTTCTTGAAACCTAAGCTTAGAACCACTTTTGCATTATATAAGCCACGCACCAATTACGGTACTGTGCAAATTATTCTACAAGCATTAGCTTAACCCACCTACACATATAGGATCATGCCGATCTACTCATCCGATTCCGACGACCACCCCGCACCTTCGCAGAAGCCGTTAGGCCGTCAAAGGCCTCTACACGACATCCTTGGCGGGGGGAAATGTAAACTACTCCATCCATTTTATATCTCTTCGTTTTTTTTTTTTTTTCATTTTTCCTGTCCAATTTTCCTAATTTTACAAGAATGTTTTGCCATCACAAGTCGCTGACGTGCTTTTGTGGAAGAACAATAAGCTGTCGCTAGGGATCTTGATCGGGGTCACGGCTTTATGGTTTCTCTTCGAAGTCGTGGAGTACCATTTCGTCACCCTCCTCTGTCACCTTATCTTGGCATCGATGATCATCATTTTCATTTGGTCTAACTTGGCCGATTTAATTCAGAGGTGGATGACTAGTGCTTTACAACAATCGATTACATAAAACTATCTATTTAATCCTTCTAATAGTCTTATCTATTCTTCGCATATCAGGGACCCTCCTAATGTATACAGCTTTCAGCTGTCTGAGGCCGGGTGTCGATATCTTTATCGAAAAATTGACAAATTACTCTCGATGATTTACTACGTTTCAAGTGGTAATGATTGGAGGCTACTTTTCGGGGTATGAATTTCGTCGTCCAAAATCTCAATTTCTTTATTTTAATTATGTGACCAACCTTAATTATGTTTTTTTTATCTATTTGTTTGAATATTTTGCCGCATGAATTCCAGGCACTCGCAGTCCTGTGGATGCTGTCCGTCCTTGGCAACTACGTAAGCTCATGGAATTTGCTATATTTTGGTAAGCTTCCCTAAAATCCACTGCAACATTTATTTTTCCTCTACTTTTTAGTAATTATTTTTCTATGCTAACTGCTGTTCCTTTTTATATTTTGTGTTTAATATTTCTTTCTCTCTCTCCTTTTTTTTTTTTTTTGTGGTAAGCTTTTGTTTGCATCGAGACTCTACCTGCTTTATACGAGAGATACGAGAACCAAGTGGATCATCTTGCTGGCAAAAGCAGGAGAGGCGCAAAGAAACTGTACAAGAAATTTGATTCCAAAGTCCTCGACAAAATTCCTAGGGGACCTAGATTGGAATGAAAAATGGCCCCGAAAGATCAATTTGCGGGAAAATTATCTTTGGAAATTCCGTCTAAAAAAATATATGTACATATGACTTTCTATCGTGATGACGAATAAATTGGATTGGAACTTCGATTCGATGTTGACGTCGTTCTGATTTAATTTTTTTGGTTTCTCTTGTGATTGCGAGCCAGAATATACAAAACTGATGGCTTTTTTAAAGATATGCTTTTGCACCCGCATGCCATGCTGGGAAAGTAAAAGGATGAAGAAAAATAAAGGGGTGTTGCGTTTGGAATTCCAAATTCATCCAAGAAAAAGGCATATGGAGTTATGAACCATCGAGATATTTAATAAATTTCTCATTAAATTAGACCAGTCTACCAAACGCAACTTACTCGCGTCAAGAAAACTTGACAATTTTCTAACTATATTTTAAAAACAAAGTTCGTAATTTTGCAAAAATACTGGTTAATTACTAATAAAAAAAATTCAGGTCACCATTTAGCAGCTCTTTAAAAAATCTATCAACAAAAAAAAAGAACTATTTTTCAAAAACGAAAAGGTAAAATTGTCCGTAAATCAAGTCGCCATATTTTATATATTTCACTTTTTTTTTGGGAGGTTGAGCACCACATGTTCTTTCTTCTTCTTTTTCCTATTAGAGGCGTCGCAGGATTTTGTCAAGTCAGGTTTATTATTGAAAACATCAAGAGGCTACTTTGAACCATAAGATAAGCCCATTCACCAACATGATGCGATCGGACCTTAAATAACATTTTGGATAAGTAAAGAATGTTAAGGCAAAAGGTGCTCGAGCAAAATAGTTTATACAAAGTTCGTTACGCATACGTGGAATTCATACAATTTGAACGACCAAATGCGTTGAGCAAATATCCACCCTTCACCATGCTCCATCTTTAATGTCCACTTGCGGAAAAAGCCCCTTATCTTTCTCCACTTTTTTCAAAAGCATTGAATAAAGTCCAAAGCTTTTTTGGGATGGAAGTTGGGTAAGGTTGGACCATGTCATCTATCTAAATCCCTAAATCCATGCCGGGGCATGAAAAGGAAAAGGCACTCACTTTCCTAGATTCCAAGTCAAAGGAGTGCTCGCTTTGCATCAAAGTGATTGCGATGGACTTTATCGGGTGCGGACTATAGCCCGCTCATTTGAACACTCGCCCGCAATTCGCGACATGGCTATTTTCTCATACAGCCCTCCGGCACACGGCTTTCGGCTGTGGGCAAAAGCAGGTGTCGCAGCTTGAAAAACGTTGTTCGGCGAACACCTCAAAGGGGCGACGCCGTCCAATTTTATGATGCTGTAGTTTAAAAGCATGTATTATCAAACATACTAGTGATAATTAATTTCATAACATGATTACGACTTATAGTGCAACACAATAACAGTTCAGTTATCTTTATAACTAGTGGGAGTTACCTACCATTGCTCGTGTTTGTGAATGACAATTAAAAACTCAAAAAAAAAACAAATCGCAATAAATGCAGTGAAGTCAAACTAATCTATGCCCAAGATTCTCTTGAAATCCCACCTGCAATTGATTACTCCCGTTAATCACGAGTCGTCATTCACGACATCACATCCCCAAACTCAAAAGAACAAGATTCTAAATTATATAATTTTGCTAATGGAACGGGTCAAGTCCAATCTGTACAATAATTAACAATTCCATGCCGATCAAACCCCCTATCCATCGCAGCTCCTTTTTGAAGAAGTTTCTAATTCGAGGCTGAGATTCCACATTATCCAAGACCAGAAGTCCCCCCCCCCTACGATTTCGGATAATTAAAAAATTACTCATGTGTTTAAAGCATTTTGGATACTTTATTATTAGCAAAAGAGAAAATATCATCTTTGAACTACTATTACTTTATGACGCCGGCTGTCCAAGTCGCTTAGGGCCTGTTTGGTAATAATTTATTCTCGAGAATAATTTATAATCATATATGGTTTTTTTTCGATTCTATTTCCTAGACGAGTTTCTAAGCATTCCAAGTGTTTGGTAACTGTTTAAAATTTTCTATTCCCTTGATAGAAATGCGTTTAGTACGATTATCAAATTCTTTTGTGACTTAGAATTTTTTTAAATTTTTTAACAATTTTATTACATTTTTTCTTTTTTCTTTTTCTTTTCTTTTTCTTCTTCTTAAGCTGGTCACCACCCTCAGTCATGACTAGTGACTGGCCAAACGAAGGCCAGTGACCTCGCCAGAACATCACCAACCCCCGACGAGACCCAACCTCGTCGGCTCAAGCCTTGCCAGCATTGGGCGAGGCTCGACCTCACCTAGATCTGGCAAGGCTCAACCGACCTCGCCCAACCACCGGCCCAGCCTCGCAGTGGCCCGACGAGGTCAAGCCTCATCGTGACTATGCAAGGCTCAGCCTTGTAAACATCGATGAGGCCACTGGCAAGAGAAAGAAGGAGAAGAAACAAAGGAAAAGAAGGGGAAAAGATAGGAAAAAAAGACTTGACTCTAGAGTTGTTCTCAGGAACAAAAACGCAATTTTTTTTTACTTCTTAATTCTATTCCAAATTTATTACTGAAAATAAAAAATTTATTAAATGAATTTATGTTTTTTTTTTGTTTCAGGAAACAAAAGAATAGAATTATACACTATTTGGTCGATTACCAAACACGCTCTTAGAATACCCACACTAATTTGAGTTATAATTTAGGCCAATGGTAAATATAGGCCAACAGCAAAGACAATCCAAGTAGTCAAAATTTAAGGGACTGGACTCTATCTCGGACTCCATTTATTTTGTAAAAGTTGAATGATTTGAAAAATATTTTTTTTAAGAACAATCACTTGTATGGCTTATAAAAATGAAATAAAGGAAAAAAAAAAGAAAATGTTTAGACAAATGGAGCCGGAGTGTCCATTAGAAGATTCGGGGATTGACCTAAGGAAAGGCAAAAATAATGACAAAATGGTCGGCTTCAGATTCGGGTGGAGGATGAAAAGCGTCACATTCAATACCGTATATTGGCGTGGGGGCAACCATAGGAATTCGATGGGTGAAGGAATCTCGTCCTAAAATATCCACACGAAGTCACCTTATAGACCCATTCAACAAGGGAGAGCCAAGAGGGTGGGCAGACACTTGAAAAGATAATAAAGAGCTCCTTGATAACCACTCATTACCTCATAATACCTTTCTCATTACCTCCTCAAGGATTGATAGAGAGAGAGAGAGAGATGGTGAGGGAATGGAAAGAAGCCGTCACCGGAGCGTCCGTAGGCGAAGCCTCAAGCGGTGGTGCGGTTCTTGTCCTCACGGCATTGCTGCTTTCCCTTGCTCTCTTCGTTGTGGTTATGTTCATGTGTGCCGACGGCATGTCCAAAGACAAGGCCTCCGCTTCGGACCACACCGGCACTTACGGAAGCAACTGCGCCACCGGTTGCGGCGCAGCTTGCGGTGGATGAGCGCTCAGCAATCTTCCATCGCACAATCTCGTCCCAAAAGGGTTCGTTCCTGGAGGTTACTCCTGATCTGACATTTTCCTCAGAGGCCGCCTCTCAATTCAAAAGGTAGTTGATGAGAACCAGATTTTGCAGGTCAAATGTAGTTTCTCCATCTTTTCTGTACTTTCAAGTTCTCGTAGTGTCTGACCAGACTAGAGCTTCAACCGATAGGACTATCAGTAGGGCTCAGCTATGTTTACAGCAGCTATACCCTGATAAAGAGAATGGCTTTTCTAATTCAAGTGACGTGAATCCAAATTGATTCACCACAAATCAGTGCAGCTTCTTTCTTCTTCTGGGTTTCGGTTCAGCTCATGGTTGTTGAAGGACATAACATAGTAAACATTGATAGCACAGTACCTGCGGTCACTGCTACTATGTCCATCCTCTCATGCTCCGGGAGTTCACATCTTCATGCAGATGTAGATAACCTCAACAACTAGTAAAAAAATAGAACACTCCTTACCTTAGCCTCAAAGAAGACTCCAATTTATTAACATGGAATATACAGCATAAGAGAACTTATCGTATTTCAGCAAGCAAAATTGCAATGACAAGTTGGAAATGAGCGAGCCCATATTTGGGTCTTCTTCTTCTTTTTCGGTTAACTAAGTAGTAAATGATAAGCGACAGATATAATAATATAAGCAATGCGCTTCGTGATCTGCATGTTGCCCCCAACTCTCCAAGATATATATTCTTTATTTGAGATTTTTTATTTCACCAGAGGTATGGTATAATGCCTCTCTGTACGGGCATATATAAGAGTTGAGTGACACGTGGACATACATCTAATATATAACAATGAATTTACTGACAAAGTCGCCATTCCTTTGTCTCTGCCATCTGTATATCATAACTGTCAACGACTTCCCCTTATTTCAGTGGACGAAATATCCATGCGAAACATTTCGGGAGGGATTGATACGAACATGTCCTTCAAAATATCCGGAATGTCAAAATCCTCGAGAACCTGCAGTGTGTTGCATTTGATGGATCAAGCTTCTGAGGTTAGTTAGGAAGAGATGTAACGAAGGTAGAAAAGGAAAGGGAAAAAGGGCACATTTCCGAGAATCTCATAGGACAGACCTTGAAAACTCCATCTACATTACGACCACCCACCAGAAAAGTGCATCCAGTGCTTTTGCATCCAATAAGTATTTGCAGCATCTTCTTATAATCCCCATCGTAATATTTTGGCTGCACAACATAATTATCAACAAAATCCATAAACGCTGCAAAAGCATCAACAAAACGAAATAGCCTTGCTCCACGATACTAAAAAGTGGAAAGACAGTCAAACATATTCCTTAATTTTCGCAATCCATTTACCCCTAGTAACACGAAGCTGCAGTATAAATTGAAAGTGAGCCATATGCTACGTCAAGAAACATCAACCCTATGAAAGCTATGAACAGTTAATGCAGGGCTATTGTCTAAAATAAAGAAAATGAATCTACAGTAGATGGTTGAGAACATACATTAATAAGTCTCACTGCTGTGTCTGCACCAATTACAAAAGCACTGCCTGGAAAAAGCTCCGCTTTCTTATAGAAAAATGGTTGATTAGATATTATCACAGTTTTTCCTGAAATTCGCAAGAAGCGTGATGGTTGATACCAATAGGAAGTATAAAAGTAACATTGGCAGTTAAAAGCAGTTCTAACAAAAAAGGCCCTCAAAGAAAAACAAAGACACAGATATTGACTCTGAAGCCTCATCCCATTCCTGTACAGATCATGCAGAAGCAGCGCACATGTGGTTCACAAGTCATCAGTCAATGGCCAACACCGTGATTAAACAATTTCAGCTTTTAGTATGTTAATATTTCTATATATTAACCTCTCTTTTCAAAAACACGCTGTGCCTCAGAAACAACAGTGGAACCTCTAGCCTTGCTTGCACGACTCTTTATACAATGTTGCATCCTGATAAGCGCAGTGCAGATAGGACACACAATTGCAGCCAATTATAAGAAAATGTAAGAGGGCACAAAAGTAGTTTGAAATGGCAGCAAACAACAAGTCCACTCAAACCAAAGCCACTGCCTGTACAGCAATTGCGAGGTAAATCTCTAAAGAAAGCTCAAAAATCAGCATAGGATCTTCACTATAGATATTGAATCTATGTAAAATGCAATACAGTATGGATATCCATTGCCAAATATATCCATATTCATTGCCATATATATATCTATCTGCAAAAACGTACATAAGTGGTTTCGTAATTGGAGTTCGTTCAATTTCCAGTGTGGAACATTCAGGAAGGAAAATAAAGTGCACACAGCAGGACTGGTAATGAAGAACAAGCAAATCTCACCAACTCTTTCAAACTGCTTCACTCGATCTTTTATTTCTTGCACTGATAGTGGAGGTTTATCCGCATTTACTGCCGAAATTTCGAAACATGGATACCCATTGCCACAGATACTGCATTAGAATTCATTTATTAATGAAAAAATTGTAACATCTGATCAAAGGACAAAAGTCCAACATGAATATCAGGTATGGCACATGATGTAATATCAGAAACCCATAACAAGAGGACTTCATGCATCTGTTTAGATATTACAAAGAAGGAATTCGAAGCTTGTACTCCACAAATGGCTGTTCAACTCACCGTGACACAACAGTGGAGACACTACCCAATAACTTATTGAGAAGAGTAAAACATCAAAATTCTGCCATTAGGACAAAACGATAAGTTGCTAGGAATTCACCTACATCTACTACTAGATATGTATTTTGCTGCAAAAGCAAAGGAGCTGTGAATTAATGACGCGGATGGAATTTACATTTACAATTTCTTTTCCTATATGTCTTTAAAAACTGTTCAATTCATGTGAAATTATCAATTCAAAATGCATTTTCATTTGAAATTAATTAAAACGATTCTATTATCCTTCCCCTCTAATTTCAATTGCCTTATAATAATGGTTGAACTTTGTACACTGAAAGTTATATGATAAGTCCACTCATAGTGTCCTTAAAATTAATTAAAACTATTCAATGCATTTTGTGTCCTTAAAATGTTTGCAATCACAGTGTAATACGATAAGTCCACATTAGTTATTCCAAAGGTTAGCATGAACTTAACCAAAGAAGAAAAAAGAGATATAATTTAATACAATGAAAAAATTAGAATCTATACTGCAGTTTGATTATTTTCCTTTGCTTTATACTAAATCATTTCCTTCCCCGCCAAAGTTACAAGTCTAAATCGTTACCCTTTTCCCAGAAATCCAATTTTTCAAGCTTTTTGGACACTTGCTTGAAGTTTAAATTATGTTCATAAAAAACAGTTTGCGGCTTTCTTGACTACCGCACAATAGTAATCTAAAGTTCTACAGCTTGTATCACTAGATGACAGCTTATTCTACACAATGCATAAAACTATGTGGATTTTTTTTTTTTTTTGGTCGTAAAACTATGTGGATATATAAAAGTTTGAAACTTGATATTATTTGCTTCGGTCCATATGGTTAGCAAATGCCAAAGTACCGTGAAACAATTAAGCTAGACCAATATTTGCCTTCAATTTAAGGCACGTTGCCTGTTGCTCTAAATTCAAAACACCTAGCAGAACTAGAGGATATGTAGCATGACAACAAGGTGGGTAAGCTCAAAAGATGAACAATCAGTTGCTCTATTATTAACGATCTGCACTCAAGTAAAGTAAATAAAGTTAAATTTCCACAACACCACAAGTCACTTGGAAACATCAACTCTCAAATGTACCTAGAAGCAACTTCCAACAACTTCAGATGACCATCATGTAATGGATTAAACGAACCAGACAAAATGATCTTTCTTTTTGCATCCGACGCATGTGAATCTGCAGAAAATGGATAAGTAACAATTTTTTGCATTGTATATATCAATTCCGGAGAACACAACCAGAATCTATACCATTGGAGAAAGGATACATCTTGAAGCATACTTCGCCATTTATAAGCTGCTCCAATTCTTCATCTTCATCAAAAGTTTTTTCAGATTCGCTCGACAAATCAGACTCTGTCAACTCTGAAATAAATGTTGATGGTACTCTGCAAGCATTTGCAATTGCCTATGGCAAATAGGAAGTTAAACTTTTTTGGACTAACTATAAGAAGAAGGCAAAAAATCAGTCCCACGAGAGATTAAGCATAAGATCAGGCCAGACCTACTATGAGACCAAATGCATCTTTGCACAGGTCCTAAAATACAGTTCTTTTGTAGTTACAAAAGAACCCCCAACTTCCAACATTTTATACAGTAAAAAGAAAGAGGAAAGGCAGAAGAGTTTCTCAATTGACATTTTGTCTTCATTAAATTGCCATACCTTCAGCAGAAACTGGCTTGAGACCTTATCTTCTTGCTCCCTTGTTCGCAATCCCTACATCCATTTGGCTCCTAATGAAACCAACAATCTTTTGATATACATACTAGACTGGAGAGAAAACATTGAAATTGGATACACTTACCTTTGACAAGGTAACTGTAGACACCCAGCTTCTGTCAGATGTTCTAGCCGATACATGAAACCTATTTATGAAATAAAGTTACAGCCATTAGGTAGATGGAGTAACAACTTAACAAATTTACATAATAATACAAAAAAACCTAAAGGTTCAAAGGCACATCGTGGTTGATTAAGTCCTGAAGCGGACCCTACGTTGATGGTGCCATTATACACGTCGATAGGTATATTCTAAGACCACCAAATTTCAGTAATTTGATAAGTCCTCGAGAATAGAACAATAGAAGAGAGAAAAATGCGATGGCAGAAAAGTCTTATTAACTCTGTCAATCATCATTTGGCAAACTCATTTATACTTCTCAAACCCGTATGGACTACGGAACAAAGGGTTATCCCAGACCTACACCGAGATTTTGATGGTGATTCTCAAATATTGAACAACAGAATGTGATACAATGAGTTAGAATGCAGTGGAAACCAAACTCTTGATTCTGATAAGTGACTTCAACAAAAGATAACATTGTTAATGAGGATTCGACGATTCAATAGCCCTACCATGAAATATACCACAATGCCATCTAATAACACGGACCAACGCGCTAAAATGTTTTGACATATAAAAGAGGCAAGAGTATACTTATTCCAATTCTATGATACCTATGATCTCCACGCTTTGGGTGTTTTCCGCCCAAAGAGCCAGTGAAACCCACTCCAATAACTGGGGAATCTGCGAAGTGGGAAGAGACAGACACAGCTCTATAAGACATCATAAGCAATGAATAGCATATCATAACAAGTGTTGTGATGCAAGAGTATTATCCTATTTTAGTAGTTCGAAGTGTTTTTTTTTTTTCATTTAGTCTCTTCTCACGATAGTCATGCAAATGTTCAATTAGATTGCATTGTTGAGTTTAGAGATGTTATTTGAGATCAAGATCATCTATTATCTGTAACCCAGTATAAACAAGTCTAAGTCTCTAACTCATTAGCTCTCTTCATTCAATAAACATGATTGGTTCTTCATAAACCATAAATATCTTTTCTCTGTTCCAGCTTCAACTCAACTCTATTTTCGCCCTGTTTTTGTTCTTTTTGCGATCTTTCACTTCTCCAACTAAGTCAACAGGTAAAGGAGCCCTTGTTAGAGTTATTCCTACATCATGTGAGGAGCTTAATATTTGTACTGGGGCTCAATCCATGTGTATCAAGAGTGAGTACTAAGAGATTCCACCGTGTGAAATAGCTTGCAAAATCAGCAACATTTACTGACTTTGATCTTGTTGACAATAGGACAGGCAAGCTAATCGAAACATCGTGCTAGATCATGCATCAAAATAGCACAGAAATCTACAGAAGAGAGCCGCCTATAGGAAATAATGAAACTTTAAGAATATCGCCGCGCACACTAGTCAAGAATACCACTTCCCCTCTGCTTAATGTACGATTAATGTGCTTCCGCAATGAAAGAAACAGATAAAAGACATTCTACATACACAGTAGCAGTAGGAGAATACAGTCGAACGCTTTCTAGATATAAAATGCAACAGAAATCAATAGAACTATAACATGAATAGTTAAACACCAGCTAGTGCAGACCAAACTTCATGGAGTTTAAACCACTTTCATAGACAAAATTGGAATTACTCATAAAATTCCGTCACCTGTCCTAGAAAGCTTGAGAGCACGGTTGTAAGCCAGCAGCGCCAATTCCTCCGCGACTTGCTTGCTACAGAATTGAGCAGGAATCTGCAAAACCATTCAAAGAGGACACACCGGGCATTTCAATCCCGATCCGAGATCGCAACATCAGGCGAAACCACCTCGAAATCGAAAACGAGAAATCGCCGCGACATAGAAACGGCCGAGAAACCACGCGTCGAGCGCGGATTGAGTTCGGCAACGAGGGGGAGGAACGAGGACCTTGCCGAGCAACTGTATCATGGACATTCCGGAGTAAGGGACGACGGCTTCGAGGACGGTGTTGGACGCTCCGGGCACCGACATCAACCACCCGAGGGCCTGGTTTCAACAGCGGACACGCGTCATGAATCCACACGGACGGGAAGAGCAGCGACGATGCGATGAGCGTGCAGGGAAGGGAAGAGGCGTGGGACCTGAGAGGCGCCACCGGCGAGGTAGAGGACGGCCTGAGAAGGGGAGGAGTGGACGGCTTCGACGGCGGCTCGAATCATCGTCGTCATCGTCTTCTCTTCATCTTCCGTTGGCTCCTCCGGCTTGCGTCCGCTGGTGTCGGCGAAGTCCATTACGCCGTCGTTTCGTTGGTGCTCTGGCAGCGCCTTAATCGACACGGCCAAACTGCCTTTTCTCTCCTCTTTTGGTCCTTGAAATTTGTTTATTGTATGATATAAGGACATCATTAATTACGCGGGTCCCATTTGAGCCCCACATCGCAAATTATATTAATAGGTTCGAAATATATTATCTGTGAGTAAATATAGAGGTGTCAATATGGATTGATTCATTTTGAATCCATATTCAATGAGATGGATCATATGTGGGTTGAATAAATTTTAATGAATAGATTAAATTTTATGTAAATCTAATGATACATGAATTGCAAATGGATTTATTTTTAAACCTTTATCGACAGGGCGAGGTTCGCAGCCTTCACCCAATCGCATTGATGAGCCTCAAGCTAGTCGATTGAGCGAGGTCGATGCCTTACCGGTTGGTAAGACTCGAGGCTCCCCGATCTAGCAAGGGCATGACTCAAGCTCACCAACGTCGAGGCGAACTCAACCTCACCGGATCTGGTGAGGTGGAGCCTTACTTAAGGCTAATGAGGCTTGGCTCACCGAAATTGAGCAAGCCAACTCTTGCAGGCCAAAGCCCACCTGTTGCCGACCACGGTCGCCATGGATGGCGACCAAGTGAATAAAGAGGAAAAAGAAAAAGAAATATGAAATATGAAATAATTAAAATTTATATTTTAAAAGAAAATTAAATTAAAATTACTGAAAAGGAGTGCATAAAAAATCAAATCGGATTTTGTATGCCAAGTGAAAAAAAAAAAATTAATTCGTTTTTCAAGTTTTAACCAAACACTGAAAAATATTATCATCTTTAAAAATATCACAATTTTCTAGAAATAAATGAAGTCTCAGTTTAATATATATAAATTTTATCCATTAAATTTGTAATTGTATGGAAGCGTTTTAACAATATAATTTTCTTTTAAATCATAAGAAACAATTTTTTTTAGATTTAGTTAAATATAAAAATGTTTTAACCCTCTCCAGTTCGGAGGTTCTCCTGGATTCCTCGCTTTTTGAAGATGGGAGCCCTTGACGGGGCTGCTTTGGGTTTTTCAAAAGCCTCTCCAGCGTTTTGTGTTGCTAGTGGGGCTGCTTGTGTACTATTTGTGCTCCCTGTTTTCGGTTTTGTTTGCTTTTGTCGCTGTTTTGGCTTTCCTCTACTCCTATGCAAGTTCCTCTTTCAGCTTGGCACCATTCCACTCACTCTAACTTTTGTCTTCATGAGTACAAGTTTTTTGTGCCGAGTTCTTGCTGTATAGCTTCTTACAACTTTTTGATTTAAAGTCAATATAATTCTCACATTTTACCAAAAAAAAAAAAATTAACAATATGGGTTGGATTGAGTATGAATTGGCTCATTATGGGTCAATAAATTTACATAAATGATAAATTGGTCATAAATTAGTTAATTGGTCAATTTGAGTCGGATCATTTATGACTTGACCCAAACTTGACTCAACTCATCCGTTTGACAGGTCTACTTACTAGCAACGCTCTACTCGAGTCATTAATTTTCGTATGTTTTGTGAACGGGAAGAACCCTATTGAAAAAAATAATAATAATAACACAAATGATCATTGAATTTTGATTTGAACTTTAATCCTTTCAATATAATTATTGAACTTTAACCTAATGCGAAATGTCGTCTTTGAATTTTTTTTTCATACAATGTGACTAATTAATGTTTTGTGCATTTTATTAATCTAATCCTGAAACTACATGAAAATGCACAATATTGTTCTTCCTTTAATACAAGCCATATTTATGAACTCCTCAGATTAGATATGTATCCAAATTTTGGGGACTATATTAAATCAATTAAAAATTTAAAGACGATTTTGTACATTGAATTAAAGTTCACGAATCATTCTTGTAGTTATCCCATTGAAATGAAATGAATTCCTTTTGTCTAGCTAGTTCTTCTCCATAAAGCCACATTGTCTCGTCAAAAACCAATTTAGTTGATTTTCAAATAATTGTACACTTCAAAAAAAAAAAACCAAATTGTCGGTTCCTTTCCTAACTAAGGGTGCATTTGATTGGACTTTTGAAAAAAACCTTTGAGAAAATACAAAGGACTTTAAGTTAAAGAGGTTTTCAAAAATATAAATTGTGTTTATTAAATTGTAAATTGAAAATCAATTGTGAAGTACCTTTAAGCAAAATAATATTTGGAGAAATTACATTCATAAAGGACTTTTATGATTAAAAAAAGAAAAAAAAAAGTTGGCCAGCGAAGGGCAAGCAACCACCGATGATTGAAATATGTCGCCGGTGACTGCCATATGAGGTTATATGACCTCAGGCAGCCCCCAGAGATAACAGGCAAAAGCCACCTAGGGTCGAGCAACCCCCGGAGACCATTGCCAAGGGTCGCCTAGGGTCAAGTGACCCTCGGCAAGGATTGCATGACCCACACAACCTCGATGAGGGCCACTTGGTCGCACGACCCAGATCTAGGTCGTGTGACCTCCATGAAGGGCAGCCTTAGGTGGCCCTTGTCGGGTCGCACAACCAGGTGGGTCTCACCTAGTTTCCTCAAGCGGCCCTTTACGGAGGTCGCACGACCTAGATCTGCAATCATCACGACTCGTTGGGAGTCACCACGACTTGCAGGTGATAGTTGCTAGGGGTAGCCACAACCAACCCAACCTCTCCAGCTCGTTGCCACATGCAATCACGTCGACCAATTCAATGGAGAAAAAGATGAACAGTGATATTACGAGGGCAAAGACAAAAAAAAAAAAAAAAACAAAAATTCAATGAAGATAGTTTTAGAACAAAATTTTTTAAATTAAACCTTAGATGATCATATCGAAAATACTAAAAGCCCAAAGTAACCTATGACCTACCTTGGGTTGAAGCCTTCTAAAGGCCAGCCTTTGCGAATGGGATTTTAAAAAAATCTGCCAAACACCTTTCATTTAGCCCAAGGGGCTTTATGCACCTTAAGCCCGTACGGAATTCAAGTTATTTTTTATTTTTGTTCCCGTCTCTTTCTCATAAATTAAGTAAAAAATATTTTGGATCTTGAGAATTGTGAAAAAGTCATTGTTCGATTTTATATGTCAACTAGTGTTTAAACTAGCAGTGTCGTCGAATAGTAAAAGATAGCAGCATAAATTAAAGGCGAGAATGTTGCTGTCATTACCAAATGATGAATGAGGAGATTTTACAGCTGTAAAAACAGTGAGTCAGATTTGGCTGGATCGATGGTGCTCTTCCCTCGATGAGGGGTAACATGTGATTTGTCAAAGGCAGAGTTGTAATTTCTCTTATTTCTTTAAGTCAAATAACTCTTTTACCTTCAAATAAGATAAAACTGAAGAAAAATAAGAGAAAACTGTAATGATTAAAAAAATTAGGACAGATAATAATATCATAGTTAGCTTCATGACAAAAAGTTTTTCACATTTATTGTAGAGGTTCGTATTACAATTGAAATGCGTATATTTAATACTTTACCTTTCATATATCCTTTGTTCATTAGCCATTTAGAAGAACTATAGTGATCGGAATGGCAAAGTTATGCACTCTTGTAATTTTCGGCACAATACAACATGGCATATGGAAAATGAAGATACTATGAAACAAGACCGACTAAAGAAATGCATAGAGAGAATCAATTTGATCTATTTTACAATTAGAGATAAATAATTTACATGACAAGATGGATGGGACCACTATGGTGACTAATGACTATCGTGAGAAATGTCAAATTCGTTGGGGGCAGTAGTAGTCTCTTATTAAAAATATACAAAAAAATTATAAATAATTTTAAAAATTAAAAAAAGCTGATTATAATCAAAGTAAAATAAAAAAAATAACGATAACGTATTTTTTACGATCATTACCTTTCTTCTTCTTCTTATCTTTTTTTCCCTGTAACTGTTAATGCATTTGAGGGAACGAAGAGTGATTTGACTAAAAAAAATCAGGAAGAGATGCACTTGCGCCTTTGAAAAATTACATATAAAATGAGAATTTTGTACACCGCCCGTACACCGCCCTAAAATTTCACGAGGGGTTTTTGTGTAGTTTCTCCCCACGAGAAAACGAGAGCACCCGTCATCGTCACCCTAGGGTCTAACTTGACTCCTTTGTCTACACGGATGTAGACAAGCTAGGACTCCACGAGCACTGCAATTTTACAGGCATTCGTCTCAACGTGTGTCTGCAAGGATCCACTGATGATCATCGGCCCAAAAACACAAGCTAGGTCTTCACAAGCTCTGCAATTATGCAGGCTTTCGAGTTTTTGTGCGTTATATAATTTTTCTTTAAATTAAGAAGGAAATTGCGAAGAATTACAACTAGAAGACCCGTCCCTCTCCATGGACCATAGAACTGTCAATTCGTCTAATAATTCACTAGGCTTGCCTTGGATCTTTGATGTCTGGTTACACAAGTTTGCGCCTGTCCATTAATGTGGTGAGCTGTCAGATTACGTTTTTTATTTTAACGTGTCAGTATTGACACGTCCTACTCTTCTTAATTAGGACAGAATCGTTTTCAAGCCCTATCTCCGAGTCTACCCTCTAGTTGCTTTATGTCTGAGAGATGCCAAAATCTGTACTAGATCTCAGAAGAAGCAATTTTACATCGTACTGCACGAGGCCCTATTTGGTCACACGAATCTTATGGAAACTGCTGGAATCAGTGAACATTCTTGGGCCTTCGCCATGCTTCAGTGGCCTTGGACGCGAAATTTTTGTTATGCCTAGGCTCGAGGGCTGACGCTGACAATGTTGGGATCGAAGGTCTGATAAAATGAACTAGTTCATTCAAAAGAGTTACTAGAATTCCTAAAACCCAATTTCAGTTGAGGGACCAAAGAGTCTGTTTCCTTTTTATAAATGCTGTATAGAAGTACATTTATTTTTTTTTCTTTTTGGAATTGTCAACACGAAAAAGGGAAAGATGGGGATGGAATTTTCATGAATATATGTTCGAAAGGATATACGTTATATGATTAGGAAAAAAAAACGCAATGAGATCTATTCCAACCAACCCCCCCCCCTCCCCTCTTCCACTCCCAAACGAGAAGGGACATGAGCAATGAAGTATCGGGAATGCACAAGGAGAGATGCGATCCATTCGTGCAAGTGATGTTGGGGATGTCCTGTTCGAAATCTAGGTATTGCCATAGCAAGCCAAAATCAATTTGTAGTGATACTATGATATGCATGTCTCACATTATGAACCGCGTATATTCGAGCTAAACAGATCAAGTTATGATTTATCGTGACTGTGCAATCCGCTACATTACTAAATAGAACGCTATAAGGAGGAAAGGCTAGTCTTTCTAGTATGATTATCCCATTTACTAGGGGACGTACAAGCTTGTTTTTAGTCCGGAAAGTCTAAAACCATGACAACAAAGTGGCTACATTCACCAGCATGACATATGGATCTAGTTATGCATATACCAACTTTAATTGGTTGCTCATTATTTATTAGCTTAACGCAATGCTACAAGTTCACGCGGGCCATCAAAATTACATAGTCATGCTCTATAATCTATTCCGTCTTTTCTTTTATAATATAAGATACTCAAAACTTTTCAATCATTGTAATCTCACAAGACACACGAGCCGTCTCTATCTACATGCATCGAACAAGGCTTTGTGCATAAGATGGCGGGCACAATCCCGAAGCTACACCGGCATGACAAATGACCCGACCCATCACACCCGTCCAAATCAAAACACCATCACCATCCAACCAACCTTTTTCTGGAATCAAATTCACCCCCACTTTCGCTCAGAAACCAAACTTTATTATCTTCGCACCATGTGCATCCCCCCCCTAAAAAATGCGCACGGCTCCATCGGTAGAAACGACCCTCCATCCCCGTCCCCATCCCCATCCCCTCGTCTCCTTTCCTGCTAATAGAAAACAGCATACCTTGCTTAAAATAAAATAAAAAAATAAAAAGAAGAGCCAAGTCCAACAAGTTACCTTTACCCTCTCCAAGAAGGTCAATACTAATTTGCCGAGCGCCCCCGCTAGAATCCAATAATACCAAAACAAAGGACAAAAAAAAAATGGCGGGGTTTCTAGAAATCCGGTCGCCCCCGTCGTCAGACCGAGCAGGGGAGAAAGAGCTTTCCAAACATCGAGACCATCGCCCAGCAGGCCAGGCTCCAAGCATTGTGATCGACGCCCCCCCCGTACTTCTCCGATATTGCGATTTCCCACCCCGGAAGATCCATCTTATTTCTAATTTGTCCCCCCACACGCGGACCGACCGATCCGGCACTTGGCGCGGCCCCCGGCCCGCTCGCCCGACAAACGGCTAATTCCGAGGTGGGGCTTCGCGTGTCGTTTTAGGGGCCAAAATCTCGGGGCGCGATATCTCGCGGTCGGTGTCGCGGCGAGCGGTTAGGGGGGCCTTTAGTCGTTCCACGTGGTGAGCATTCATGAAAGGAGGACGTACCCGAATGCGGGACCCACCTTGGACCACTGGAGCTAATATTAAGGGCGTGCATGTTTTTGTTCTTTCTTTCTGTTTATAAACAGAAATTTTGTTTTTTTGTTAACAAAAAAAAAAAGAACGTAAACGCGTTTGTTTGCGTTTTTGTTCAAAATCAAATTTTTTTGCTCTTCGAAAAAAAAAAAAACGAAAACGAGAAAAAAAAAAAGTTGTTTCTTTCCGTAAACACTTTTGGGTTAAAACAATTTCTTCTTCTTTTCTTCTTCTTTTTTTTTGGGTCGCGGTCCGGCCATGGCCGGCGACCGGCCGTCGAGGGCCGTCGAGGGTCGGCGGCCTCGCCGGAGCGTCGCCGGCGGCGGCGAGGCCGAGCCTCGCCTTGGCCGGGCGAGCTCGGGCTCGCCCAGATCCGGCGAGGCCTCGCCTCGCCATGGTTGGGCGAGCTCGAGCTCGCCCAGATCCGGCGAGGCTCGGCGTCGCCCGCGCCGGCGACGCCTCGCCTCGCCTTGGATGGGCGAGCTCGGGCTCGCCAGATCCGGCGAGGCCGAGCCTCGCCATGGCCGGGCGAGCTTGAGCTCGCCCCAGATCCGGCGAGGCTCGGCGGACGCTTCGGCCTCGCCGGATCCGGGCGAGCCCGAGCTCGCCCGGCAAAGGCGAGGCTCGGCCCGCCCGCCGCGGCGACGCCGAGCCTCGCCTTGGCCGGGCGAGCTCGGGCTCGCCAGATCCGGCGAGGCCGAGCCTCGCCCGGCCCAAGGCGAGGCCGCCTACGAAGAAAGAAGAAAAAATAAAAAAGAAAGGAAAAAATGAAAAATTAAATAAAAATATTAAAAAATAAAAAGAAACAAAAAACAACATAAATTTACCAAACGTGTTTATTCATTTTTTATTTCCGAACAGTTTACCAAACGCATCTTTTTGGTCAAAAATTGTTCTAGGAATGTAAACACTTTTTTCTATTTCTCATTCCGGAACAGTTTTTGAACGTAAACGTTACCAAACGCGCCGTAAGTATTTTTAACTTTTGTTAACAGCTTGATAGATTCTATCCCCATCGTAGGGTACAATCGGGTTATTTAATTTTAGCCAAAAAAAAAAAATTTGGGTTATTAAACTTTAGTGTTGATTTTTATTTTATTTTATTGGAGATAACCTCTTTTTTTTTTGTAACACCAACAAAAGTCCTGAAGAATATACCCGTGCTACATTTATCAAATGCCATATCTACCATAAATTAATTTTTATATTACAAAAATTCTCAAATAAATATGCTCGTGCCACGTCAATGCCATATTTATCCTAAATACATTATAGTAAACGTGACACACGCATGTATTTGTTTGGAAGATTTGTGGCACGGAAATTATTTTGAGGGCAAATATAGCACAGGGGTATCAATTTAGATTTTTTCGTTTAGATATGACACGGTTGAACCATTTTGAGTAATTATGTGTATACTAATTCAAGATATTTTATAATATGAAAATTAATTTGGAGTGAACGTGGTATTGGCATTTTTATTTGGAAGTTTTTTGTGAAATTATTATTTTCTTAATTTTTCGAGGGACACCAATTTTTTGTGGTGATGATTGGTTGCGCTGAAAGCGATCGGACTGATGATGGTGTCTCCTCCAACGGCTCAAGGACCATGAGGGTTTCATCATGACTGTCCAGTCCCCATTGACTTGGTACAACTCACCCTGTGATCATAAAGGAAGGCTTCGCCATGAGCAAAGGCTGGCTCTCTTTTGTTTGCTGCATTAAAGGCAAAAGAGGACTTCGCCCGTATGACCGACGTTTTAACGCCTTCCTAATCAATCACTTAACAAGCGTCTCTGGGACGCCGATTGAGTACAACATACTATCGAGACATGTCGAGCGAAATTATTTATAGAAGATGCTAGTTTCTCATTTGCTATGGCCAATTGGATGATGATTGCTGAACATGTTCATGCTTCGAAATTGCTTCAAACATCTTCCAACAAATCTCCTTCTTTAGACCCAATTGGCCCTTTTGCTTCTGTGGATTGTCCTCTTTTCTTCTTCTTTTTCATTTTTCTGTACCCATTTTTGTTAACTTGGGGACCACGATCGTAAAATTAAATCAAGTTCCTTTATTGGTTAAATTTAAAGTTCAAAGCCCCTCCACAGTAAGGTCGCCTTCAAATTGTTATCAACAATATTGCATACTTTCTTGCATCCAACGTGAAAATCAGTTACGGTGTTCATGTTATAAAGATCCCAAAAGGCATTCCCTTCAAATTTCAAGATTCCCTCTCCGATTAGCTCATTGCTTCAATATAACTCTAAGATGATAAACTTGACGACGAAAGAAATTCTCATCAACTTGATGAAAATAATGTGGTTTTGTAGAATAAAAAATTATGCAAGCTTGGACATGAATGTTGAATAGAAAGTGTTGATTTGGCTATATATATATATATATATTTTTTTTATCAATTAACTATAAATACAAACATTACCCGCATTTATATTTTTTTAAGTTTACATGAGGGTGGTAATTGTAACTTGTGATCCACTAATAAAAGGTCGGATTAGGGAAAGTTTCTTTTAAACAAGAGACATCACAATAGAAATCTTTTACTTAATTTTATATGAGATGGTCACAACTATAAAAGATTATTGATTCAGAGCGCCTAACTTTTAAATCAAGAACTTGTAACCTACCATGTCAGAGTCAAATTTCCTTAGAAACTGGTCCAACACCAAATCATGAGGTTAACTCGGAAACCAGGCTTAACTTCAAATAATACAATTATTATTTTCAAAAAATGTAGTACGTAAATAATTTTGTGACACGTTGGTTAATATTACGGTCAAGACAAGCATAGATTACCCATCTTTATTATATCTATATTTTTTTAAACAAGATGAAGAACCATCTAGAAAAGCATACAACTGAGATTTTTACTGTGGAACTTACCTGGTCCTAGCGTTGAAGCGGCTTGGAACCGGTTAAATAAACCCGGTTCGGTTCGGTTCGCTTCTCTGGAGATAAACCGGCCCCATTGCTCGGTTTCAATGACTGCAGCCAGATGTATGATGGTCTCCTTGGCATGAGATGTCACTTGTCCATTCAATATCTCGCGATAAATTTGCCTTGCTAGCTAACTAGCTAGGAACTAATGACCAATTTCTCCTACCAAACATGCATATGTATTATGTACTCTCTCTCCTCTCTCCTACTTCTCTCTCTCTCTCTTCCTTTTCCTTTTTCTATTTTGTCCAGTTATCAATTCACACTTCACTCCACTCTCCAAGACCTCGTTTAGCTACACCTCTCTCTCCCTCCTTTTCGCCTTTCCCTTCCACACTGCTCGTCCCCCTTGTCTCGCTCCTCTCCCCCGTGCTGTCCTACCTCCGTTTCCTCTGCTTTCTGTACATTAACATCTGCTGGGGCTGTCCACTTTCTGGTGTGTGGAGAGAAAAGGAGGAGGTGGTAAAGCTCTGTGAAGAACCCCCCAGGTTTCTTGCATTTTCCCTTGGCTCGCTCCAACGGTCAAGTCTCCTTTTCTTTCTCCCTTCTTTTTTTTCCATCCGAATTGTATCAATCTCTGGTTCAAGATGGGTTCTTTGGTCTTGCTGGTCCTCCTGGTGTGTAGCTCCTGCGTGGTTGTGTCCTCTCTGAATCCCGAGGGCTATGCTCTGCTTCTGTTCAAGCAGTCCGTTTACCAGGACCCGGAAGGGTCTCTCGGTAACTGGAACGCCTCCGACGAGAGCCCTTGTTCTTGGAATGGGGTCACTTGCAAAGAAGGGAAAGTCGTGTCCGTGAGCATTCCCAAGAAGAGGCTCTACGGGCTCCTTCCTTCCGCGCTCGGGTCGCTCCCTGACCTCCGCCACGTTAACTTGAGGAACAATAAGTTCTTTGGGAGCTTGCCCTCGGAGCTCTTTGGAGCTGGGGGCCTACAAAGTTTGGTGCTTTATGGGAATTCCTTATCTGGGTCTCTGCCGAATGAGATTGGCCACCTCGGGTACCTCCAGATTCTTGATTTGTCTCAGAATATGTTGAATGGCTCTATACCCACTTCCATTGTTCAATGCAAGAGACTCAAGACCCTTGATCTCAGTCAAAACAATTTCACCGGTTCACTTCCGGACGGGTTTGGGGTCAATTTAGTTGCTCTTGAAAAGCTTGATCTTTCGTTCAATAGGTTCAATGGATCAATTCCTAGTGATATGGGAAATTTGTCCAACTTGCAAGGAACTGTTGATTTGTCTCACAATCTGTTTGGTGGTCCTATCCCGGCTAGCCTAGGAAATCTTCCAGAGAAGGTTTATATTGATCTGACCTACAACAATTTAAGTGGTCCGATACCCCAGAATGGTGCTCTTATGAATCGAGGACCGACTGCATTTATTGGAAATCCTGGGCTTTGTGGCCCTCCATTGAAGAATCTATGTTCTCCGGCTACTACAGGTGCAACTGCTCCTACATTTCCCTATTTTCCGAGTAATTACCCACCTCAGTCAGATGACAGTGCAAGGGGCAGTGGAAAAGCTCGAGGGTTGAGCAAGAGCGCTATAATTGCAATAGTAGTTGGTGACGTGGTTGGAATTTGTGTTCTTGGGCTGCTATTTTCGTATTGTTATTCAAGGATGTGTGTACGCAGTCGCACCAAAGATGATAATGTCCATGGTTTTGAGAAGGGCCGGAAGCGAAGGAAAGAGTGCTTGTGCTTTAGGAAAGATGAATCTGAAACTTTGTCTGAAAATGTCGAGCAATACGATCTTGTGCCGTTGGATTCTCAGGTAGCTTTCGATCTGGATGAGCTGCTTAAAGCATCAGCTTTTGTTTTGGGGAAGAGTGGAATTGGGATTGTATACAAAGTTGTGCTCGAAGATGGGCTGACCCTTGCTGTGAGAAGGTTGGGTGAGGGAGGGTCTCAAAGGTTCAAGGAATTTCAGACGGAGGTAGAAGCAATAGGGAAGTTAAGACATCCCAATATTGTAACTCTTAGGGCATACTATTGGTCTGTGGATGAAAAGCTGCTTATTTATGACTACATTTCTAATGGAAGTCTTGCCAATGCACTTCACGGTAAAATTCTGTCTTTTATTGTATCAAGATGCAAATTCCATCAAGTTGACCTTTAATTTCTTGAAAACTTCCTGACACTGACTCCTTCCTATTTTTCCTTAATGCTTTATCTCTTCGTGATGTAATGATCATCAGGAAAAGCTGGATTGGTGTCTTTCACGCCCCTGCCATGGTCTCTGCGGTTGACAATCATGAAAGGAATAGCGAAAGGCTTGGTCTATCTTCATGAATTTAGCCCCAAAAAGTATGTTCATGGAGACTTGAAGCCAAACAATATACTTCTCGACCAAAATATGGAACCCCACATATCCGATTTTGGGCTTGGGCGTCTTGCCAATATCGCAGGGGGCTCTCCTACCCTACAATCTAACAGGATGGCAAGCGAGAAGCCACAAGAAAGAATCCAAAAGAGTACGTCCTCAGAGTTTTCTACCATTATCTCATCTACAAACTTGGGATCGTACTACCAGGCTCCTGAAGCATTGAAAGTCATAAAACCGTCACAGAAGTGGGACGTCTATTCTTTCGGGGTCATCTTACTGGAGATGATCACAGGGAGGTATCCTATTGTTCAGGTGGGAGCCGCAGAAATGAATGTGGTCCATTGGATCCAGTTATGCATCGAAGAGAAGAAACCACTTTCAGATGTCCTAGACCCGTACTTAGCAGAAGACGCAGATAAGGAGGAGGAGATAATAGCGGTTTTGAAGATTGCCATGGCATGTGTCCATAGCAGCCCTGAAAGAAGACCTGCAATGAGGCACATCTCTGATGCTCTTGAAAGATTGGCCATACCAACCGATTGATATATTCTTGCCTGGATGAAAACCTTAACCCGAATGATCAGTGAAGCCTGTTGTCTCAACCGGATGATGTCGCGACGAGTTCCCGATTGACAACAGAACCGAGAACACCCCTTGCTTTGAAACGTGTGCTTAAAATTTTTTTAGCTGGTGTTCTACCCGAGGGGGCTTCAATTCAAGACCTGGACCACTGTAAAATTATTCGTTTTATTTTCTGTCTTTGCATGAGGGAATGGGGGTTGTAGTGTAGGGTAGCTCAGCTAGGTCAGGCCATCATGCTGCGAGAGATTGCAATTGTTTCTGTATGGCTTGGTTGTTTCTGCTACACGTGATTTGTGAGACCCTCCTTGTTTTCTCTTGTTTGTTTCTCCTTGTTGTCATGAATCTCTATGTTCATCCATTAGTCAGTATCTGTCTGGTCGCTGGTCATTTTTTTTTTCTGTATCCTCCTAACATGGTCCTCGGACTTACATTAGCGCCTATGGCATCTAGAGATGCTAGGGGGTGAAAGCTTATTTTGGATTGCATGGATGATGGCATCTTGATTGATCAATTCACATGTGAAGTGCTGATTGTTCCAAAGACTTTCACAAGTTGGTGGCATATCAGATCATGAACTGAGACTTCATCGTGTGAGCTGAACCCAACTAGGTTGTTAGGTTGAATAGTGCAAAGTTCCTGATTGACCAATCGTGTGCCGAGATTGTAGGGGTGTGGATTCCACAGTCCAAGTCGGTCACGGTCGCTCTGTGGGAAGAATTTCTTCCTTAGCTGTCTCTTTTGGACTAAGTCGGCAGAATTCTTCTCTTTTGACCCGAGAGCTGATTTGTGGCTATTCCTGGTCAAGATTTCTTAGCTTATTTTCTCTCGAGTCCTTTTCGTGCACTTTTCTTTGGGAAGAAAGGAGCTTTGGCGAGCAATTACAGGCGTAATTGGGTGTTCCCTCTTTCCTTCTTTCTCCTTTCCGGACACGGTAAATAAATAAATAAATAGGAAGACATACTCATAAGTCATAACATCTAAAAGAGGACCTTGTCACATCTTAAATTAATTTTTCACAAGAAGAAAAGGAACATAAAGGAGAGGAAATTCTGATAAGCATCTAAAGATCCAGTGATCGTACACTGCATAAAGCACTTGGTCACTTTGGATTGCTGCATCCATTTTTTTGTCACATGGTTGGCAATGGAAGTGATCCTTTGATCTATTTCCAAACGGTGTTGCATTATGTCATAGTCCACAGTCGTGATCAAGAAAAATTAACTAACTTATGACACGTTTAATCAAAAGAATCAACTATCAGTTTGAAATTGTACGTGTGAAAATGAAATAGTTGTGTACCATCTAATTGTGGTGCATTTGATAACCATTCTATTTTCAAAAATAATTTCTGTTCTTAAGTAAGTATTTCTAATTCTATTTCTTAGAACATTTAAAAGCATTTAGTAACCATACAAAATTTCTATTCTTGAAATAGAAATGCATTTGATACAACCTTCAATTTTTTTGTGACTTATAATTTCTTTTACTTTTTATTAATTTTATTACAATTATTTCTTTTCTCTTTTCCTTTTCTTCTTCTTCCTCAGGCCAATACCAAACACCAAACGAGAGTCAACGACTTTGCTTGCCTCGAGGGAGTCTCGTCGGCCTCAAGCGAGACCAAGCCTTGTTGGCCATCGCCATGGCCAATGACTAACTAGAGGAAGAAAAAGTAGAAAAGAAAAGAAAAGAAGAAAAGGCTTGATTCTAGAATTGATCTTGAGAACAAAGAAATAACTTTTTTTCACTTCTTAATTCTATTCTAAATCTAAAATTTATTCTTGAGAACAGAGAACAAATTTGTTCCTGAGAGCAAAAAAGTTATCAAATAGATTTCTATTTTTTTTTTTGTTCCGAGAAACAAAAGAATAAAAATATACACTGTTTGGTTACCAAACAGGCCATTAGACAGAATCTACAATAAAACATGTTGATCCTCCCCAAAAATGTTACAAACCAAATTAACAGACTAGCTATAATTATCAACAACAACTAAGCCCGAGCATATCCAGCCCCATCTCGATCCTTTATCCCTTTGGGGACGTGATCATCCTACTAGGGCATCGCATATCTTCTAAAGCGACGTGCACTAATAACCATCATCAGAGCCACGAAATCTCCAAGCATTTGCTTGGGAAAGCTCGTGAGCACCATGCGGCATAACCAGAACAGAATTTCATTGTTGTTGCCTCAATTCATCAGATGAGGTAGACTTGTTGTGTTGGCTTTCGCAAGAATCATGGCGACTAAGAAACTCAATTATGCATGGGTAGATCTGCTGCACGGCCTGCCCAAGAGCCATTGCACACTAGCATCAGATGACAAAATGGAAATGATATGATGTAAGAGTCCGTTGAACATGAAAAGCAAGAGCCATACCATTCGACCCCCCACCAAATCATAGTGAGCATAATGAGACCCTTCAGGTCCCCCAAAAACTTTGTAAGTCACCAGATTATCAGGAATAAGCTTCACGGTTTCTGCACAACCAGGTCCAAAGAGTAAGAACATTCTCATTACTGTCCAAAATAACTTTTGGCATACTTCTCAATTAAACGTACCCTCAACAGCTTCAGGTGGACAGATTAGATCTTTATTCCCTGCAATTGCCAAGATAGGCACATTGCTTTTGTGCAAATGATCCTTGTAAAAGAATCTGCCGCTACGGTCAGATAACCCTCCTTCCTTGAAAGCCGTTGTTAGCTGCAGTATGAGTTTAGCAGGTATAGTGCCTGCCAATGCCAGGACAAAAATCGAGTGAAATCACTCACATAGCACAAGAACACTCAGCCGATGGAATAATAGAGCAAGATGCAACATCAGTATGCAATATAAACTATTTTGCGTGTCTGAAGGTGCAGAAGAGTTTCCTGAAGGCTACAAAGGGAAAGTTGTAGAGGTTCTAGCATATTGCAGTCAAGAATTTGTGCTCACCACTACAATCAAAGAGATGGAGAACAATTTTGTGAAGGTTTTTCTAGAAGCGACAAGTAACATGGACAATAAAAATGCAGAAAGTGGCAGGTGCGGTCGAAAATTTGTCCTAGTACCGTGCATTTGAGATCTCAAGTACCACTGGAATCCCAAAAGTATATACTACACTCAATCTTTCCAAGGGAGCCAAATCTTTTCTTCCCCACTCTTTGGCCAGTTCCGAGGGTGCAAAATCTAGATACCAACATAACTAGACAAATAAATTGGAGTTTTGACGCCTATGCCTGAAGCTGCAGACAACTTCCATGAAAAGCACATGTTAGATATCTCCCATCGCAAGGCAGACACATTTAACTTACAAAAGTTGTTCAAGATGAGCTTTTCCAACAATTCTGGATGCATCATGTCCTCTGCTGATATCAGATGATTTAACCAAGACAACACATAGGGAGGGCGCGCTGAAAGAGGATAAGCGGCCGATAACATTGCCCCCAGGGGAACAACAGGAACGTTAAGAGCCTGTGCAGGATCTGCCTGCTTGACAAGAACCTTAGCATTAGATTTTTGGCACAGACAATAACAAAACTTAGCTGTAAAAATCCATCCCAATGAAAATGGTATCCACATTTCCACTTACGAGGGGTAAAAGCAACTTGAGTGTTGATTTTGAAGGTGTGTAGTCAAGTGATGATGCCAAAGTAACAATAGCTGCCAATTTTGGGTCCTTTCCCTCAAAACCTTGTCAGGTAAATTACAGACGGTCAATAAATAAGATGCTAGCTTCTGAAGTCTTAGACCAGTTCATGACAATGCAGCCTTAAAACTTTAGAACAGTCAAGGAGGATTTGAAAATGACAATCGGTTTTTATAACCACTGCCTAGAGATGATGGAACCAAATACGGAAGAACAAGTGTTGAAGAAGATACCAATTTTTAGGCCCAAAAAGATCAATTTCCATGGGAATAAGTTAGGGATTGCACATAATATCCAAAGCGAAAACTTCAGTGTACAGCAAGGATGTATATCATCATCTACCCAACTTACTTGAAAAAAAGAAAACTGAAGAAAACATCACCAGTGATTAAAATTGACAAGATCTTAGATACTAGCAATGAATGCATAGTAACAAATTTTGTCGCAAAAGGTAAACATTAAAACAATTAAAGCAACAAAAGGAAAGCCACTATGACATATTAATAATACACGAAAAACGAAATTAGAAGAGATGCTAATGCTCTCTACAATACAGATAAAAGCTGAATTGTGCCAAGAGATAAGACAGAGAATCCCACCACATCGAGATAGCATAGCATAAAGCAAGATTCCTCCCATGGAATGTCCAATTGCCAGCAGTTTACCGTCCTCCGGTTTGCTTATTGCTCTTATATATTCCATCTAAACCAATGAATATAGATGTTAATGTCAATTCCTTGAGCAAGGACTGAAAATACACCTTAGTTATACCAGAAATTAGAAGAAAGCAACACAAGGTATAACAAGGAAACAAAAGACAAATAGCATATGAATATACGCAGTGTATATGTCACCTCACCGCAGCAGGCACATCCTCTTCGAGGTAATGATCAAAATCCCAGTCATACTTCACGATCAAATCAAGCTGCTTCTGAAAATCTTCAATAGTAGAAGAGAAACGTTCTTGTATATCAAAAAGTGGAGGCGAAACAGATCGTTGACCTTCTTCAATAATATTTACAAGTCGTTCACTTAAGTCTCTAATTTGATTAGCAATCCCAGAGTTTTGCCTTGATTCCAACAAGCCTGAAAGAGTGGCCCTTATCTCATTGTACCGCTCTGATAACTGTGAATCCTCCAAAAGTTTGGATATCTGATCAAAGAACTTAGCAGACATAATTCTGGATTGACCTTCGCTAAGAAAACCAGAGAGCCTTTCTGATAAACGCATGAAAGTCTCTGTTAACTTTGTCACCAGCTTAGATTCATCCCATGCTGTCGCCAGAACTGCAGGATCTCCCTTAGCAGCAGGAACTTCAGAGTCCAGATAGAAACTGGTACCGTTTGTTGAATCCTGTTGTTCGGGAAGTGCTCCATTTATTGCACCTTTTGCAGCAGCTTCCATTTGCTTCGATATTTTATTCGCAGATTTTTCAATTCCTTCGGGAGTTGATCCCCATGCACTCAATCCAGCACCTCTGACTTCCAGAATCCAGGTGTCAAATCCTTCACCCGACATATACCGTGCAAATGAAGACTGCGAAAAGTCAAATCAGTCAACAAATCACAAGTATAAATTTTCAGCTTAAACTGCAGTCGTAAGTCGTGCAATTAGTTCCCGACCTGTTGATCCTGTGAATTACATTTATAGGACCCCTATGTTCAGTGCCAACAGAGATTGATACGAATCGAGCAAGAAGTTTCTAAATGACGAAACTCCAATCAAACCTAACAAAGTAGCTAAATTGATGTATTGACTCAAGCTGAGCACTTCCAGAAGCAAATCTAAGACAGAAAACATAGGCTCATTTATGGCCAGACCAGAGACAGAAAACATAGGCTCATTTATGGCTGCAAAGTCGTCAAAACACAGCCGAATCGATGCTTTTCCATTGCAAAAAGAAAAGAAAGTACAGATTATGAGTGCACCGTGCAGGGAAGACCTCACCAAATATCCAAGGTGGAGACACCGAGACATCGAGATATCAATTCGGCACCTCTAGCATGCCTCTACGTAACAACTACAAACATACTAAAATTGGAACCAAACTTCGAACGATCTAATTCAAGATGCCAGTAGTCCCACAAAGAGAGAGAGAGAGAGAGACCGCATGAACATTCCCCATGTGCATTACTTAATACAAGTCCATGACGCACTGCAACATAGAATCATTCAAGAAATTTACAAGACGCACCGAGAATCACGACAACTTGATGTGAAAAAGAGAGAGAGAAGAAGACAAGAAATCGAGGGAGAGCAACAAACGACGTACGCCAGGGGAGAGGTCGTAGCCAATCGCGTTGGTTCCGACTCCGGACAGCAACAGCAGAGGATGATTCCTGACGGGAGCCTGTGGAGTAACCACGCCCAATCAAGAACTAACATATAAACGAGGTAAGGACGAGCCCGTCGCCGCCAGAAGTGGGCGGGACGAAGAATCCGATTACCTGAGGGGGCGGAAGGTAGCGCCAGAGGGCAAGGCGCCAGTCGCTGTTGCCGACGGACACGTAGTGGAGCTCGTCGGCGGTGCAGATCGGCGGTTTCTCGGGGGCCCTCAGGACGGCGTCGCAGGCGGGGTCCCTGGCGGAGCAGAAGGCCCGCAGCCTCAGCGACGGGAAACGGCGCCCGGCGGCCGGGGCGGCGGCGGCGGCGCGGGAGAGGGCGAGGGAAGGGGCGATGGAGCGGACGGCGGAGGAGGCGGCGTGGAGGGCCGACCAGACGTCGTGCTGGATCGTCGCCATCGATCGAACGGGGGGTCGTCGGCGGTGCTCCGAAATCGCTAGAAGCTCGTGACGAGAAAAGGAGAGCGAAAACGAGACGGAAGAAGAAAGAGGATCTGAGGTCGCTACTAACGTGGCGCCATTTAAGCTTTCGGAATCTCTGCAACTCTATCGGCGGGCCGGCGATTGTTGTCCGGACTCCATCGTTTCGAGCTGGAGGAGGAAGAAGAAGGAGGAGGAGGAAGCTTCCCGGAAGAGGAAGCGAAGAAGGCCCATTTGTTGTTTTCGGAAAGCCCAACAGCGACAGCCCGCCTCCGCCGCCATCCTCTTCCCTCTCCCCTCGCCAAAACCCCTCCCTCCCTCCTCCAGAAGCTCGAGAGGTTTTGGAACTTCCTCCGCGCTCCGTCGCAAGCCGGAGCTCTTCTCTCTCTCTCTCTCTCCCCCAGCGCGCCGCCGCCGCCGGCGCCGCGTCCGACGGGATGTCTGCTTCTTCGGCTCGCGGCGGGGTCGTCGGCGTGAGACGGGCGTTCGTCGGGGCAGGGTGCAACCGGATCGTGAACAACGTCTCGTGGGGAGCGTGCGGCCTGGTGGCCTTCGGCGCCCAGAGCGCCGTCGCCGTCTTCTGCCCCGAGGTGCTTCCGAGGCTCCTCGATCGAAGCCGACGCTCGCTTCTCCGGCTGTTGTTATTTTCTTCTTCTTCTTCTTCTTCTTCTTCGGCTTCTCGACTGACGATCGTTCGTTGCAGACGGCTCAGATTCTGACGACGCTGCCGGGTCACAAGGCGTCCGTGAACTGCACCTTCTGGCTTCCGAACAGCAAGTTCGCATTCAAAGGTGAGGGCTTCTCGCTGTCTGTGTTCTTAGCTCGATCGCAGTTCGTTGGGCGATTTGGTCGACTGGCTGTCCTAGAATCAGCTGACTGTTTCTTCCTGTACTGCGTTTTTCTTCGTCCAGTAGCTATATTCGAGATTGGGATCCATTAGGATAATCGCCCAATCAGTATTCTTTGAAGTTTAGCGTTTTACTGTGAAACTGAGGCTAAACAGCAAGAGGAGGTGTTCTTTTCTTATGATTTTTCTAAATTTATGCAACTAGCCTAACATGTTTCTGAACGTTGAATTGATCTGGTAGTATTTCTTTCATCTTCATGGGATTTTGATGAACATTATGTCCTTCGACAGCTGAACATTTGGAGCATCATTATCTGTTGTCTGGAGATGCTGACGGTGCCATAATGCTATGGGAATACTCTCTTCTTGACAGCAAGGTATGTCCTGGGCTAATGGAGTACATCTCGAAGAAGCTTACCCTATTTCTTGCTTTCCTTTATTTCGTTGCATTTATTCTGGACTTATTCCCTTGTTTCTGGTAAATGAAGTTCAATGATGTGTGGTATTCAAAGTTCTGTAACCCCTGAAAAGGTCTAGTGAAACATGTTCTTATAAATGCTAAACTAAGGCGCATCTTTTATTCTCAGTGGACGCATATTATGCAACTACCACAGTCGCACAAGAAGGGAGTCACGTGTATTACCGGAGTCATCATTTCTCCAACTGATGCTCTGGTTGCATCAACTTCATCAGATGGTACTGTCAATATCTGGGAAGTGGCTTTCCCATCCACCAGTGGAGGTGAGCAGCTCTCATTAACAGCAATGTTTCTCCATCGAAATATCTTACTCTATCTAATGGCCATATGTTGCTTTTTGCTTTTCAATGGTAGTTGTACCAGCAGGGATATTCTATCTTGGCTATTATATTATGGTTATTTCTCATAATTGTTATATGATTTCAAGATTTTTTGTTCTTCGTCCACACAATTTGGAAACTCCTGCTTATGCCATCTATGATAAAGCAGAAGCTCTCAATCCGGGCTAATCACCATAGAAGATACTGACAATATGAAAATATGATTACAAGTTAAAATGCTCTACTTGTTTTTTACAGAAATACACTCCTTTTCTCTTTAGGTCTATAACTCAACCTGTGAAAACTGGGGGGAAAAAGCTTTTGGGCAACAGAGATTATAGCTTTAGGGAAAAAGAGAAGGAGAACCTAGCCTGGTAATAACAGTCACTGGAATATGAAGAATGAAAATCATAATTGTAAATAGATATAATATTATGATCATTGTAATTATGATTGTCAACCATCATTGATCTCCAATTTATATGCCAAACTTCTTGGTTGTTGTAGGAAAATGCAATTTCACACTTCTGGAATCCATAAATGTGGGTTTAAAACCAATGGTAGCACTCTCATTAGCTGAGTTGCCTGGAGACGCTGGGAAGATTGTCCTGGCCATGGGAGGATTGGACAATAAAGTTCATCTGTACTGTGGGGAGAGGTCAGGAAAGGTATTAAACCTTGGTTTCATTAGTTTAAATTAATTCATGCATCCTTGCCTTCTTCATTGAAGTGCTTCTCTGATGGTTTGTTTGTTTCTGGCAGTTTGTCCGAACCTGTGAGCTGAAAGGCCATACAGACTGGATCCGAAGCTTGGACTTTTCATTACCTATAGTTACTGATGGCGAACCAGATAGTATCTTACTTGTAAGTTCATCCCAGGATAAAGGCATACGCATATGGAAGATGACTGAATGTAATTCTACTGCCAGTACAAAGGGCACATACAGAAAAGAAGAAATGAGCCTGGCTTCTTATATTGAAGGTCCTCTGCTTATTGCTGGCTTGTGCTGTTATCAGATATCTCTTGAATCTCTTTTAATTGGACATGAGGATTGGGTCTATTCTGTGCAGTGGCAGCCACCTCTAGTTTCCTCTACCACGGTGACCACGTATCATCAGCCCCTAAGTATATTGTCTGCATCTATGGATAAGACAATGATGATTTGGAAACCTGAAAAGACTACTGGTATCTGGATGAATGTGGTCTTGGTAGGGGAACTAAGTCACTGTGCTTTGGGTTTCTATGGTGGCCATTGGTCACCGAATGGAGGTTCAATCTTGGCACATGGATATGGTGGATCTTTTCATCTTTGGAGAAATGTTGGTGTTGGATTTGACGATTGGCAACCACAACGGATTCCCTCTGGACACTTTGCAGCAGTATCAGATATTTCATGGGCAAGGTGTGGTGAATATGTTCTCTCTGTCAGTCACGACCAGGTTAGATGATGAAATTTTTATCTCAAGCTTGTCATTTAGTTTCCATCATGTTCTGCTGCATGTTCATATTTGTTTGAGGCATCATTGTTGTCACCATATTTCAGATAAAACTACTAGTAACTTACTCTATATATGGTCAACAAGATGTGATTTTATCAAATAAAATTACTATCCTGGGCACAGCTTAGTGGGATGAATACATATAAAAGATCGAGATCAATTTCACAGTAATTTGAATAACATTACATGTTTAGGAATGGAGAGTCTGCTAAGGCTTGGAGTTTAAGAGTTGCTTATGTGGGAGCAGATGAATATTGAGCGGCATAAGGTTTGGTGCACATAGACATGATCTATTTTGGCTTATCGAGGCCAATTGATGGGTGAGCAAAGAATGACAAGCCCTCATCATGCGGTGGTGACTGTCTTGTAATTTGACCACTGCAATGATATTCTTGGAAAGGGAGAGGGCTTGCTACATGCTTTGAAGTTGAACTCATTGGCACTGTTCCTTAAGTTTTTCCTATTGCAAAATTGAAAAAAACTGAGAATTTTTGCTTGATGGGCGGTTGACTCTGCAGAAAGTCTCTCTTCTTAAAGTGAACTGTTCCATCCTACTGGTGAAAGTTATTACATCATGTTGCAGTTCTTTCTTTACTTCTTTTAGATTCTGATGCAGAATTTTGATATTTTCAGACAACACGAGCTTTTGCACCCTGGAAAAATGAAGCTTCACCACAAAAGTTTGACCCTTGGCATGAAATTGCTCGACCTCAAGTCCATGGTCATGATATTAATTGCGTGGCCATCATAAAAGGAAAGGGCAACCATCGCTTTGTCTGTGGAGCTGATGAGAAGGTTTCAAGGGTGTTTGAAGCCCCTTTGTCTTTCCTTAAAACCCTGAATCATGCATCTTTACAGGCCACTAGTTCTGCTGAGGACGATCAAGTGGGTACTCAGGTTTTGGGTGCTAATATGTCTGCCCTTGGACTATCACAGAAACCCATATATGTACAGGGTGAGACTCTCTCTCTCCCTCTCTCTGATGTCTTTTCTTGAGTTTATGTGGAAACTTTGACATATGTTGTATGCTTTCATTACAAATTACGATGTCATTACAGCTCAATGCATCTTTTATCATGAAGTTTTATTGGACGTGAATTCAACACCTTTGGGATAGTAGATTTATATTAGTTAAAAGGATGTATTGAAGTCTGGTACTTGATGCTGAAGTTATGATGAATCAGGATAATTATAACATTGGTTATGTCAAATATTCTCCTATTTGATTATTAAAACATGTACATTCCTATTCATGGGCAAAATATAGGATTTTTAGGTGTAATTACTTGGTGTAGGTAGTAGGTCGGGATAAATATTACTAAATGAAGCATTTTCTGTTGTAGCTGCTAATGGCACACCAGATAGAAACAGCAGTGATGGTTTCAACACCCTCGAAACCATCCCGGATGCAGTTCCAGTGGTTTTAACTGAACCCCCCATTGAAGAGCAACTGGCTTGGCATACATTGTGGCCGGAGACGCACAAACTTTATGGTCATGGCAATGAGCTTTTCTCCTTGTGCTGTGACCATGAGGGAAAGCTTGTTGCTTCATCCTGTAAGGTATAAAGTGTTACTAGCATGTACGCTTGTAGCTTTCATCATTGAAGTTGAGAAACCTCACTTCTGCTGTCATTTTTTGTAGGGTCTGCTTGTACTTAATTTGATATACATATTCTAGGAGTGTTAAACGTGAAAATTGCTGAGTTGAAGATTCTGTGGTTTATTTAAAGCGCCCTATTTCCCGGACAGTATTAAAATTTAGGGAAAAAGATACTAAATATCCTAAACTACACCCACCGTGACATATTTACCCCAAACTTTTTTTTGTGGAACAAAAAATCCTCAAATTTATACCTTTGCGACATGTTTACCCCAAATTATTTTTTTATGGCACCAAAACTCCCAAAGTTGTACTCATGTGACACATTTACTCCAATTTTTTTGAGGTAAATGTATTGCACAAATGCAAGATTAGGCTTTAAGTGCCCCAAACAAAAGTTTGGGGTAAATGTGCATCTTCGGTACAAGTTTGGAGCAAATTTGTCATATGAGTACAAGTTTAGGGTTTTTTGTGTCACAAATTTTTTTTTTGGATAAATGTGTCATAGCGAACATAGTTTAGGATTTTTGTGGCTTTTTCCCTTAAATTTATATTATTTTAGTGGAGTTATAGGGATCATATCCGCAATCTTCTCCGCAATCTTCAGAAGTTTTTCCTTTCCCATATTTTAGTATTCTTGTCAAATTTGTCAGCCAACAACTTGATGCTCCATTTCAATGGTTGTTAGCTGTCTCCAAACTTCAAAATCTTGTATTTCATTTCTTGTAGGCACAGTCAGCACCAGTGGCTGAAATATGGCTATGGCAAGTAGGTTCCTGGAAGGCAGTTGGTCGCCTTCATTCTCACAGCTTAACAGTGACCCAAATGGAGTTCTCTCATGACAACAAAATGTTATTAGCTGTTTCAAGGGACAGACAATTCTCTGTTTTCTCCATTGATAGAAGAGGTATGGCTCTACATCTTTTTTTTGCCAAAGAAATGCATTATAAAAACAAAGAGTAGGTTAGTGTCTGTGCAACTTGCACAGCCATTCTAGTTCAGGAGTGCAAGGTCATTACAACACCAGGATGAAAACTATCATTAGCAAATTCACAACCTGGATCGTTTCCCATCTTCACTAGTTTGTTTTGAACAAGCTTTCATCTCCCTAAAGGTGTGTTTAATAGGCTTCATCTCTAGAACCTGTAACGAAAAGAGGCATCAGTTTGGCATTTGTATCTGGGAAATTGATAGAACTCCCCACATGATTTGGTAATAGTAGTAACACCTAAAACAGTTTTTCTTACTATGCTTAATCATCACGCCATCATCTTATAAGGATACTAACTTGGACTCCTTAATTTTAGAGATTGGATTCTTGCCCCACCTTTTTCTGTATCAGGGGAACAATCTTAAGACTGACAGAACAATTACTTCTTGGCAAATGTTAGTTTCCTGATTCTTTCTTTCCATATGTAGGCTCTGATGAAGTTAGTTATCGTCTGTTAGCAAGACAAGAGGCACACAAAAGAATAATATGGACGTGTTCATGGAACCCATCTGGTCATGAGTTTGCAACAGGTTCGCGGGATAAGACAGTAAAGATCTGGGCCGTAGTGGCCGAATCTACAGTCAAACATGTCGCAAGCTTACCGCAGTTTGGCAGTAGTGTCACTGCCTTATCTTGGCTTGGTCTTGATCGCCTTAAAAATGTGGGATTGTTAGCAGTAGGAATGGAAAATGGACTGATTGAGCTATGGAATCTATCGGGCAAAGGAGGTGGAGTTACTGAAATTCCCGAGTTAACCGTCTCTCTTGCTGTTAGGCTTGACCCGTTGATGTGCCATGTTTCTTCTGTGAACCGTTTGGCATGGCGGGATTCAGAGAAGAAAGCTGATGGCGGGAGCATGCAGCTAGCTTCGTGTGGAGCCGATCATTGTGTGAGGATCTTTGAAGTAGATGTTGACTAACAGGTTGTCGGTTTTGTGTCTGCACAAATTTTGAAGCGAAAGTGTCCTACATATTGTTTTGGTTGCTTTCGAAATCACAAATTATGAGTGAACTACTTACACGGCAAGGTAAATTCAGATGCAGGGGAATTTTTAGAGTTCGTTAGTGCTAATTGCTTGATAGTGACAATGAAGACCCTGCAATTCGCATTGTGCAGCCGTCACTAGGAAAAATTGACAGTGAAATGATATTATCAATGCATCGCCATAGGTGCCCGACGGTATGCTATTCCAGAAAATATTTGAGGTGGCAGCTAAGATCAAGCTAGGGACTAAGAAAGCCAGTGCGCTGTTCAGCTCAATGAGTTCTTGCAGCAGAGTGAGAAAACTTCGAGACACGCTCACACCCACTTATATATATGTATGTGTATGAATACACCAACCATAATTCAAGCAATACTAAACCTCACTTCAAACCAAGCAATCCGCAGAACATGGATAACTAGCACAGAGTATCCTTTCTTTCACTAGTAGTCACGAGTATTCAGAAACGGAACTGAATCGATTTTATAGGATCAAGTTTGCTTCAACCGTATAGGGTGAGCTTGCTTTGGTTACCAAGCACTTTAGGGACATTCGAGCAGCAGATAAGCACGGGTCACTCCGTTCCATCGAGCAAAGAAATCTTATGGTAGCACAACGTAGTCCCTAAAAAGCTGATTTTACGGTATCTGTAGCAGCTTACACAAGCAAAGGGTCGAAAAGGAAGACAACGCATGCCAAATAACCAGAACAACTCGCAAATAGTCCTTTGTGGCCTCATAGACGATCCTCAGGCCAATTTCCAATAGGCAGTGTCCTCACGAGAGCAGGCATCATCATCTATTAAGACTCCATTCATCATGATTACCAGAAAGGGCAATTTGCCCGAATACGATTCGAGCAACAAGATCAACTAGTTCGATATTGCATATAACGTAATTTTACAGGTCACGAAAGAATTATTTGCCAACTGTGAAGTTTATATTCAAAACTGAATCGAGAGAAGCAGCAGCATGACTGCTAGTTCGAGCATTTACATCCAGATAACTTAGACCACTTTTGTTTTCTTGACCGACTGGCAATATTTTCACACGAAATTAAAGTATTAAGCTGAGGTTCTTATTTTCCCATCACAGTTACATACCACAAATCAATCACGGTAACGAGACAGACAGACGCTAGAAAAAAAATATCAAAACAAAAATAAAAAGGTATACCGACCCCATTCTTCCAAAACTGTTTCTTCTCTCTGAACTGATTCTTATAACGGCTGTCATGTCCTCATCTGCTGCTTCATGCTGTCACCTGAAAGCTGACCAGAAACTTCAGGCAGCCCAACAGCATTCGCTGCGGTCATGGTTTGGTACTGAGAAGGCAATGAGGGAGCTAAGTGCTGAGCATAGTAGATCTGCCCAGGAGCTGGATTCGCAAATTCATAACCATAATTAGCTGGAGCACCAGAAGAGGGAGCAACAGACTGAGATGGATGATGAACCTGCGAATAACCAACATACTGTTGTTGATGCTGACCTGCAGGTACTTGAACGAGAGGCGAAGCAGATGCTGAAGCCATTCTGTATACACCTGCAGCCAATTCGGTTTTCATTCCAGAAGGGTTTCGCATGGGGTTAGTATAAGCTGCTGACTGAGGAATCGCAGCAGAGTTTGGAGTTGCTTGGGGGCGGTTAGAAGGATTCGCTGTAGCAGCCTCATTTGGATTGGTTTGTTGAGCTGATAAATTGTAGGCTTGGGGTTGGTTCACAGGCATATAGTACACTTGGTACTGCTGATCAAGCTGATGATGCTGGACCTGATGTTGTTGGGATGGATACACATAGTAGCCTGCAATGGGCATTGAACCTTGGGGATGGTGCTGAATGAACTGTGGGGCAGCTTGCACATACTGCTGCTGTGGTTGTTGATGTTGCGGTGGTTGTCGTTGGTCAATCTGAGGTTGCAGTACATACCTAGCATCCTGAATATGCTGTTGTAGCTGGACTCCAGTGCTTTGCTCAGAGATATTAATGTTTGGATCCATTGTGTTGGTTGGACCACGATTAATCCCCAGGGACATTTGTACAGCTTGGTCTTGATATAGTACAGGTTTTTGGCGAGCTAGCGGGTTTGTCAAGCTACCATCACTATAAGAAAAATACAACTCAGAACCTCAACCAGTGCATGTACATGGAACAAAGCAACAACAATCGAGACAAATTTTATGCACAGACAAAGTACATGCTTTCAGGTAAATTCGAAATTAAATAGATGTTGAGCATTAACTTCGCTTTGGACTTCCAAAAAGCTAAAAATGCGATAAAGAACAGGCAGGGAGGTCCTTTCCTCAAGTGTGGAAACAATTCTTGGCACCTGGGAGATAAATTATTCAAAGCTACATCGGCAACCAGAGTAATGTCAAATAGCAGTTTATCCAAATCATCCCAATCAGCTGAGGAAAAGGAAATCAAAACATTGTATCCTTGACAAATAGTGAGGGTATGATCGTACTTTTGGAGTCATCGTCTTCATGCTGGATTTCTAACATGTTTTCAAATCTTTGAAGCTTACTCAATAGAAAGAAATGATATGCTCCTACTACTTCTTAGGCTGATGACACTAGGCAATTTTCCCTTTCTTTGCTCTCCTTGTCTTTACAACAACGACAGGAAAATCATAAATCACCCTAAGAACCAGCCATCCCCTTTAATACAAAGTCAGCAGCACACCTATGCAAATAATGCTTTTGCAGCTTAGCAGGGAAAAAAGAACTAGGACAAGAATGGGGCTGAAGGGTACCCTGCAACAAATACTTTATGTCCACATGCTATTATAGAATCAGCAGTCAATAATTTCGCATAGCATTTACCTACACCGAATAGCTCATATCAAATCGATTAGGAGTACTTCACACAATTATTACTCAGTCTCCCTCTGACCCTATATGACCCTCATATCTTTAGAGGTGAAATTTTCAATTCCATTTCCGCCACGCTTTCCATGGCAGATGAGTTCATCTTATTAGATTCTAGTGCCCTCTACGCACATGACTGGAACAGTCATTTCACATGTCTAGATCTTCAAGATCTCAGAAAGGCCTTCACTTCATGAGCACCAAAAGGTCTACTTTTGCAGTTTCACTTGTATTCGGTGCCATACGCTAACCGCATATTCTGCTGTATATTTATGATAAACCTACGGTTTGAGCACTATTGACCTGCCGAAAATGACATCGAAAACCATACGAGATGCCATATAACATTAATCGTTCCAGGCCGTCTACTTGAGGAGTTCCCCAGATCTTGACAAATCCATTGTATAATATCGGATAGAGTACGCACACAGAGGCCACTTCAACAGTAATTACAGAACAAAGCAATCGGTACCTCGAAACTGAATCTGGGGAAGGCAAATCAAAAACTCCACTGGGCTTTTGCTGTGACTGGGGAGGCTGAGGCTGCTGCTGCTGAGGCATAGGCAATTTCCGAAACCCTAAAGGAACGCCGTGGTCCGATCTCTCATCATCGGAGTACACCCGATTGGAATAATCCCCCGGAGGAGCAACCGCCGCAGAGCCTACAGGAACGCCGGTCACCGCCGGCGGCGGCACTGTGGGTGGCGAGGACATCATGGCAAAGCCATCGTCTGGCTTCGCCACGACACCAGTGCCCATAACCATCTGAGCAAACTGTTCCTCGATCCCCAATTTCTGATCCAGCATAACCCTAACCCCTCCCCCACCTCCTCCACCACCACCAACACCACCACCACCAATACCACCACCGATGACATTTTCCTCCACCTGAACGCGGATTGAAGGCAAGTTGGCGATCGACGGCGAGGACGAAGTCGATCCGAAGGACGACGTCGTCTCCAGCATCGGCGAATCGGGCACGGAGTGCACGTCCTGCGCCTGCTTCACGCTCTTCTCGTGGCCGAGCGAAGACGAATTATCGGCATCGCGAGAGCCGGTCTCGACGTTACCAATCCCCACTTCATCGTCCAAGTTCAAGAGGCAATTGACCTGGCCCGAGTCGGAGAACCCCCGGCCGAGGAGGCCGGCGTTGTTGAGGGCGTTGAGGAACCAATCGTCCGATTTGGCGGAGGACTCGAGGATCGGGCCGATCGACTGCGAGGAATCGGGCTTCGAAGGGAAGAGGAAGAGCCTCAGCCGGGGGGGCTTCGCGCCGCCGCCGCCGCCGGAGGAGTTGAGCATGGTGCGGTCGTACTCGTCGATCATGTTCTCCAGGTCCTCGTCCGTGGAGACGGTGATGAGGGAGTCGAGGTCCTCGCTGGGGAGCTGGTACTTGAGCGTGAAGGCCCGGCCGTTGAGCAGCGTCTTCGAGAGGTGGCCGGAGAGGGCGGAGAGGGAGGTCGCGTGCCGGTCCACGACGACGATCCGCGTGTCGCCGCCGACGTAGCAGAGCGACTTGTCGTGGGGCCGCGGCACGATGTGGCCGCCGTAGCTGCACATCAGCCGGAGCTTCGGCGGGAGCGGGTCCGCCGCCGCGCCGCCGGGGCCCTCCCAGGAGTCGGTGGCGGCGCGTGAGCGCGGGGACGAGTCAACCGAGTCGGGGTAGCTGTGGTGGGCCGGGGGCGGCACCGCGGCGGCGGCGGCGGCAGCGGACGGGGCCGGGGGGCGGAGGCGGCGGCGGCGAGCGGCGGGGGCGGCGGCTCCATCGCGGCGGCGGTTGTGCTCCTCCGGGAGGAGAGAGAGGGAGGCGGAAGGAGGAGAGAGAAAGCGAGGAAGGGGGGGGTCGGGGTAGAGAGAGAGAGAGAGTGGGGAGGCTTTATTGGACCTGGCTTACGGATACTCCACACCTGGTGGTGTATGACGGCTGTTCATGTCAGACTAATTATTTTTTTATTTCAATTTTTTGCAATTTTCTTTTTTACGTTATTTATCTTTTTCGATAAGTATTTTTCTTTCTTTTCTACTAAGCAAAAGTAAGCAGCAGCAACGGGAGAGTATGATTTTGGCCACAGAGAGAGAGAGAGAGAGAGAGAGAGAGAGAGATTAAAAAATTGTCATGATTAAGGTGTTTTTTTTTTTTTTTTTGGGTAAGGATTATAATTAAGGTTAATATCACCATAAATCCTAAATTGATATATCTATCGTA
The DNA here is from genome assembly GCA_016097605.1 of Eucalyptus guilfoylei. Lineage (NCBI taxonomy): Eukaryota > Viridiplantae > Streptophyta > Magnoliopsida > Myrtales > Myrtaceae > Eucalyptus > Eucalyptus guilfoylei. The sequence continues at coordinate 35,299,119 of CM027866.1, read as the reverse complement.
AACTTATCTCTAATTAATTTTTTAACATAGATAACCTTAAACCGATATATTTGAAATAACTTTATCCCGAATTAATTTTTTACTATAAAAACCTTAAACCTGGTACATTTATGATAAAATTATCGAATTAGTACATCCGTAACAAATTTATCATCCATTAATTTTCATTAAATTTGATTAATGTTACAAAAAATTACAAACTAGTATACTTGTGATAAATAGAGACTAAAACCCCAAACTAATACACCCATAATAATTTAAAGGAAATTAACATATGGTAGATCTGTCACGGGTATATCATTTCGGGTTTTTTTGTGGTCGAAAAATTAGTTTGAGATTAATTTACTCCTAAATTTACCAATTTGAGGTCTATCATGATATTTATCACGAGCATTCTAGATTGAAAATTCGGTGGTAATGGTCCATGATGACATGAGATATTATGGACGATAAATCACATTTCATCCAGTAACGTTTGACATCGGAAATTGATATAATTGAAAGACGAAACCTCCTCTTTGATCAAGCTCGTTTATCATGTTATGGCGACGAGATATCTATTTATTTACAACTCAATGTTTTTTTTTCCTCAATAATTAACGATATAGTAGCGCCATAACTACAAGAATAAATACGAACTTAAAATTATCCCAATTAGCAAATTATATTTAATATGTCTCGCAAATTGCAGAGCTCTACAAATGTGCTCTAACTCTAATTTCTAAAATTACTTGCTAAAAAAGGCACCACAAAATCTCATAACTTTTATATCATGCTCATTTGAATACCATAACATTTTTTTGTTTTTAATCATTTGAGCCCATAACTCATGTACAGAGTTCACTTTAGTATTATAACTATTTTTTTAATCATTTGAGTGCTATATAACTTTTCGATCGATAACTTGAATATCACATCATGAAATTAAAATGTTATGAAGTTCCAACATAAGTGATCAAAAAAAGTTATTGGACCTCTAGGGCACGCATAACAACTACTCTTTTTCTGTTTCAGAACTATTTTTCTATTTCCATACTTATTTTTGAAATAAAATTGGAACACAATTTCATTTTTTTTATTTTTAGAATAAAATTTTAATTTAGAAATAGAATTGGAATAAAAATGAGAAGTAAAAACTCTTCTCACTTGTCTCTGCTACTAGCCAACGCCTACCCGACACTATCACCCGCCATCTGCCATCGGCCATCACCACTGTCCACCATCACCACCTACTGCTACCAACTATTGTGCACCGCAATTTGTCGTCGATTGCTAGTTGACGCCGTTCACCACTCCCTATCACTGTTTGGGAATGAGAAATTTTGTATCATTCTTAAATGAATTTTATTTTAAGAATAAAAATTTTACGTCATCATCAAATGTGTATTTTTGCTCAGAGACCTATTTATAAAATATAAATAGAAAAATCTATTTCCATTTCATAAATCAATATTTTACCCAAATATTTATTATTGAGATTCTCGTAAGTAGCGTCGTATGAAAGTAATAGCATTCGTAATGTCCTTATTCCATGACTTGCGTGTCGATGAGATCAGCTTCCTCCAATTATCTGATTATTTCTGTACGGGGTGGCCGTAAACAATTTCCGCGACGTACCAACGCAGTTTTCCTCGAATAATCCCTTTTAATTTCTTCATCCCGGAAAACACAATTTCAGACGGGCCACGTGGGCGTGACGTGTCCGCATGCGCGTGTACTATATTACAATTTGAAGTTACTGTTTGGGGACAAAAAGGAAGGGAAAGCGGCCGGGCAACGTCGCAAGTGGGACTAATAAAAATCAAAGAAGTCGCGCGTACGGTCGGGCGCGGGCGACAGCTTGGGTTTTACTGATTGCCTCCACTTGTAACGATTTCATTAGTGAGAGAAATTGCGAATTAATCGAGGCACTCGTCACGTTCGCATCCAGTGTCGAATGAGGCGAGTCCAAATTTGTACTTTTGATTTCTTTGATATTCGATGGTCTGGGCTGCGCTTGGAAATTGATTTGTATTTTTGAAATTCAATTTCATAGATAATTTTAATTTTTTTTGTAAAGGACGAGAAACGAATTGATCTATCCATCTGTGAGCAGCGCAGTTGATTAATATCTCTCCTCCAGAGAATGAGGTCAAGGTTCGAAATCCTACATTGTTAGCAATTAAAGCGAGGGCTCCGACGGTAGATTGCTGAGTCAATTTCCTCTGAGGTATAGTCGCTGTTGGGCTTCCACCTCGGAGGCCCGTGAGACCTCAAATCGGCATAAGCTGACAAAGACAAGTTCCGGCGGATTCTCGTTCAACAAAAAAGAAAAAATTGGCCCTTAATAAAACTGGCGTGTTTTTATTTTTATTTTTAATTATTATTCTGGTTGGCGGGGGTGTCGGAGGTATCCGATTCTCTGCCGCTTGGCAGCAACTGGGTTTGATGATAGATAGTCTCCTTTTGTTTGCTAATTAAGGTTTTTAACTTTATTCCACGTCGTCTAATGAGCGCGCCGCCAACCGAATTGTTTAAAAAAGTTGTCTAAAGATTTGATGGGATCTTCAGGCTCACGCGGCCTTGTACTTTGGTTTTCAGAGTCCAATTACAAAAATTTATAAGAATGGAATGGGGACATTTTAGACATAAATTATTATCGATTATTTAATTGGTTGATTATTTATTCCACGAAATACGATAGTAATTGATTGATGATAGTTTCTTCTTCATGGCCAAGGCGATGGTCCATGAGTCGAGTTAGGTTCGAGTGAGAAGCAAGCACAAGGTTGAGGTGCAAAGAGCAAGTCTGGCAAAGCCAACTTCGAAGCTCAAACATGAGATCACCACCTTCATCGTATGCATTTACAGTTTCCGTAGCTGATGCATACCACTAGCAACAATGCCACCAATTGCAAAACACTGCCACAATCGAGGCAACCACGACTCTCTCTCTGCACTTTGCTGGTCGTCATTGTTGGCTAGCAAATTTCTTAGATTGTTTTTGATATTCTAGATTTAAGTCTGGATAGGATAACAAATTATTATATTTGGTATTTGGGAATGTCTTTCTATTCGGATAAATCTGGATAAATCTAGATAAAATGGTGGATAAAAAATTCGGGGGTATGGTTAGTTTGGATAAGATTTAAAGGAAGAAAAAAAAACTTAGTAAAAGGAGAAGAGATCGTGGGCATCTTCATCGAATGGATCCAACTGGTTTTTCAAGAAGTTTTCTCATAGCCTTATGCGTCATTGGGTCTTTGAGATGCCCTTTGGTCGTTCCAAAGAAAGTTCTCTTGCTCATGTTCTCTTGTTGAACTAATCGAAGCAATTCTTGCATCACCTCAAACATTGGTGGCTAGAACTCTGACTCCGTTTGCACCACCTCATCGACATAGTGTTCAATATTGTAGTAGTACTGACAACTCAGACCTCGATCAATTTAAGGCGACACAAAAATAATGCCGATGGTTGGTTGAAATTCCTCTAACACTCTTTCCATCGTGTCTCAGATTTATGGATCTACGTCGCTGATGTTGGTAGTTGCCGTTTTTTATTATGGCCCATTGTGGAGGTGGTGACCATAATTCTTAGACCTAGAGTTTTTCCTTATCTTTTAATTAATCAAATTTTCTAATTTTCAATTTTGAAATGTAATTGAATATTTAATATCTTTTAATCTGATCTTGAAGTGTACAAGACAGTTGATAGGATTAGATATGTACACATTAATTATTCAAATGATTTATATCATATTTTATCATATCTTGTCCTATCCCATTCCAATCATTATCTCGACAACCAAATATAGACTTAAACTAAAGCCGAAGAGATCACTCTAACATGTTAGCTTAGTTGATGGCAGGAAACTTGATGTTGTAGGTCTAAACATGTGTGCAACCTGCTAATCAAGAGTCGGGCAATACCAATTGGTTGATGTCCATACACATCTAAATTTGGTATAGAGAGAATGGAAAATACGTCAAACGTACTAAGATTTCAATCTTAGATCTATTGTACATATACTAATTCGGTTTAAACTTTTTATTTTTATAATTTTATTCTTAAACCTTGCATGAAATTCCAATATGGTCATTCCGGTCAATTTCCATCGAAAATTGCTGGCGGCCCTATTGTGAACTCTATTTGAGCTTCCCATGGCCACAATCCAAGGGAAATGCCAGTACAAATGATGAAAGCAAATGGTATATAAGCGAAAACTCTTGCGTGTTCTCAATATATGACGACACGTGAATATCAAGCAAAGAAAGGACTGATTAGAATTGGCGACAATGAAAGCCACGGACATTAATAGAGCAATATGTGGGGGAAAACAAAAACCTCTCCATCCTCACTAATCTGATTGGTAAGTCACAACTTTCGTATCTCATATACACGCGCAAATCTTAAACAAAATCAAGCGTCGTCGACATCTATATTCATAATCCGCCAATCAAAAACACGGCCGCCGGTATCGAAGACGACAGTACTCGAACGGCGCCACTAGTTCGAACGAAAACGGCATGCATCGTTGTTTTCACCCAAGATGATGATGGCTCGCGACGTATACGTTTGCCCTGAATAGTATGGCCATCAGCACGACGAGTCAACCGCTGTAGCCTTCAGCCAGAACAAAAAAGTCAACTGCTTCGGCCAATGGCAGATTCCCAGTTCGAATCGAGAGTGGGGCGATGCTATCGGCCGCGCTCGTGGTCGAAAAGCAAGGAGGCCATCCTCGTTCGCGTCGATCGTGGCCTGTCGACGAAAACGACATCAACTTTTTTCTGGCCAGAAGCGAAAACGACGCCCTCGGAATACTAGACGGCATTCCAACGCTGTCCGAGACGTGAATGCCTTGGTCTCCCCTCGGCATAAATTTGTAGGGAATAGGGCACGCCCACTTCGAGAAAGTGACGCCCCCAAATCAACCCCATTCGACCGAGTCAATCGTGCATTGGAAATAGTCGAATCAATGTGTATATATTTTGCAAAGAAAAGGTGTATACATTGATATTTAGTCTTATCTATCACGTCGTATTGACAATGATATTTTTGTTTTTAATTCGCTTCCGTATATACTTAATCAAAGATAAAACATTTTTTAGATGATTGACATGCTTGCAACGTCGATGCTGACTAGTCTAGTCACGCTCTTGTACTAGAGATGGGGCGAGGGCGTGACATTTCATCGATAGAGGAGTTAGGCTACTTTAGCCTTTTCTGTGTGGTGTGTATGTTTTCATAAGGACTACGAAAAATTGGGTATTTGGTATATTCAATTTATTGCACGGATATCAATTTAATCAAAATTAATTTAGTTATAAACTTTTGCGCGAAACTCTAATGCATTTTTTCTAGCCAATTTTTGCAAAAGATTGCTGACATTGAGGTGTGCCATGTTGGAAGTTTGACAATGATTAAACCACCACGTTAGCGATTTTTGATGAAAATTGATTGAAATGAGTATATTATAACTATGCGCAATGGTCGACAAAGTTAATAAAAATTAGAATTTAATTCATATTCGTATGATAGATCAATTAGAAAAATTTCCCTCTCACTTGTCGGCAAGAGTCTTTCTTTGGGCCATGATGACATCTTTCTAAAGTTCTAAAAGTGAAAAGGCGTTCATAATCGAAACTTCAAGAGAAGGATCTCGCACTCGTGAAACACTTGGAATTTCATCATATTCTTTTTCCCTCTCCTTTTTGAATACGATGCGATTGAGGATTTTGGGCATATTCTCATCTTTAAATTCGAATTTGCGTTCAAAAACCTATGGGGACTGACCGAGCTCGCGCGATGACGAGGAATTTCCGTTCGAGGTATTTTCCACCTTGAAGCATAGATCCTGATTCCATCTGTTCCGAATATTTATAAGGCAGGGAAAAAAAATTACCAAAATCGAATTGCAGCGAAATTTAAACATCCTTTTGCACGTAAGACGGTTCGAGTGGAGACGAGTCAATGTAGTCCGGTGCTTGAGCTTCGATTATTTTTTTTTTTTTTTGTCGAAACTCACTCCTGAAATGAAATCGTCCCCACTCCAACCCCTGAGAAGGTGAGGATTCAAAACCCCCACCTCCCCATTCCATATTGAAAGGGTGGCCACTTGGGTAAACCTCAAGTGATTGAGCTCTGATTCTATGTAAAGCTATAGATTTGATATTCAATCAGAGCTTGAATGAGTTTGGCGATAAAATTTACCTCGATGCGTTTGGCTTCCTCCAATGTTAAGATAATAAATAAAATGGAATCTTTTTAATTATTCACGAGACCTCTTGATTAAAGTGAATTACACACCTACATAGGATGTGACGTCCTAATAGTTCATTGCACATCATTTTCTCCTACTATGCCTTTTTCTTTTCTTTTTTTCTATTATATAGGCCCTAATCTAGTTTTTTTATGTCAAGGTAGGGGCCTATCAAACTCAGATGCAACATATTTGTTAATCTGAAAATCTTCTCATGACTCAAATGAACCAGCTGAGTTTGGGAAAAGAGAACAAAGAAAGTGAATTTTCATATTAAGATGCTTTTGTTTCTGGAAAAAATCAACAATTCGAAGGCTTTATCTATTTTGCAAAAAAATAAATAATTTGAAAATTAATTTTCTAAAAATGATTACTTGTATCATTTACAAAAATGCATAGATAAATTTCTTTAAGTGTCTATGAAAATATTTAAATATAAATTGTTATCACTAAAAAAAAATTCATTGACTATTTATTTTAAATTGTACAAATAATATTTTTCTAAATTATTCATTTTACATGAAACGGAAGTTTTAGAATACTATTCTCTAAAAAATGACCTCTTGTACATGTTACAAAAGTGAACGGGCGAAAGTTATTTTCATCATCTACATAAATCGTTTACCAAAAGATCATTGATGATAAACATATTTCCAGTTGATTACTTTTTTTAAGTAATACAAACAATCATTTAAAAAAAACGTTTTAAAAATTATTTATTTTTTACGAAACAAGTGAATCCATTTTTCTTAAAAGCAATGGTGGACTCATGCAATGAAGGGATGAGATAATACAGTTTTTTTCTTGATAAGCGATAATATAAACAAATCAACTAAACGATGAATGAAGCAATTTGAGCAGAGGATAGGGATGTCAATGGTTCGGTGTGGTTTGAGTTTCCATAAAACCCAAACAAAACTGAACTGTTTGGTTGTGCAGTAATTTTGAACCAAATTGTGTCTTGATCGAAGACTTAGTTCGGTTTAGTTCAGATTGGTTCAGTTTTTCAGTTTTTTTTTTTTTGAAATATTAAAAGTATGTTAAGTGGGAAATGAGAGTTAGATTATGTAAATTGTAATACTAAAAAGAGTGGTGATTTTTAGTTCGGTTAACCAAACCTGAATTAAATAAATATTTAATTATCATTATAACGAAATTAAAAATGCACAAAAATTCGATTCAATTCAGATCAATTCCAATTTCAATTCGGTCTTCCAGTTTAACCCTAATAACTTTAACAGAGACAACCGACAATATGAAAGGATAAAATCGAACTAACTAATAACCTTTCGAAACTTTGTTGTTTATTTCTTCCGTGGAATCATTTCGATTTCAAAACTTTCAACGCGGACAAGCAATTTGATAAAACCGTGGGCCTAATGATAAACACTCCAGAGTTCAATCAAGGGAGGGATGATCAACGCTGCAATGATCTTTCATGATGATGTAACAAGTAACAACCTTGTACCAACAACAACCTAGTTGTAAAAAGTCTTGGTCATCTCGATAGGGCCTTAAGGTTAAAAACACGAGGGGGGCCCCACGCAAGAAAATGGAGCCACCCTTTCGAATTTTTCTAATCTTATTTAATAAATTTATCTTAGCTTACCCTATCCCGATTTTGGGCCCCTGTATAAGATCCATACCGCCGCATCATTTATATGGAAAAAATAAATAAATAAATTAAGAGATCTAGAAATTAGAAGACAGGGTGCGCATGCGTGTGCCTGCGTGTGTATAGGGGCTGATCCGACGCAGCCACTAGCAAGCATAAGGAATTTTTTGTTGACTAATATTTTTTTTTCCTTTTTTTTAAGGATTTATGATGCATAATGGAATAAGGAATAATATATCCGCGTTCCACTTTTTTTTATCATCATCTTTCGTTAAAGTATTCCTTTTTCGTGATAGTTGTTATCGGTTCGATTTTTCTCGATATCAAAAGCATCTCCCCTCGTTTGTCTATGAAATTTACACACACTATAGTCAATATTACGAAAAATCTCAAATTGATACATCTGTAAAAAATTTATTGTTATATAACTTTTGATCAAAAAACCCAAAAATATGTGACAAATTTACTTTCCATTAACTTCCGAATTAATATTACGAAAAATCATAAATTGGTACACCTATGATAAACGGAAGGTAAAATTTGATACACCTGTCAACAACCATGTATTATGTAACTTAATAATTTGATGATAAAATTTAACAGAAAACGAAGGAAAGTAAATTTATTATGGATTTATTAGTTTATAATTTTTTGTGATATTAAATGGATTTCGTCCCGGTTTATTTTGCACGTGCAGCCCACATTCATCGATTTCCGTGTCGTTCTCAATCAGGCTTACTTGCGAGGGGGAGTTTATATACTTTTTATTTGCATGCAATCATCCTCCATTTATCAACTGAAACTGTCGGGTCGATCGTTCTAACATCCCGATTTGTAGCCGATTAATGTTATGTAAAAACAATGCCCGTGGGAGGGAATGACGTAAGGCCGGATTACAAACAGTTAAAAAAGGAGATCGGCTTTATCAGCAGTATCGAATTCGGCATATATTAACCAATATCATCCTTTTTCTTCTTTGCGTTTCCTCACGTTTGGTGCGATGACGTGAGAACAAATCAGATGGATCGTCCCTTTTTCTTCTTCTTTTTTTAAAATATAGTGAAGTCGTCGAGGTCACGAAATCGGAAATGCGCCCCAACTCCCGTAAGGCGATCCGGGAGCAGTTTGCCCTAACACTAACTTATACGATAACCTCACGCCGAAGAAAATCACGATTCGGTTCACCTAAAAACTGCTAATTACGTACGCAGTCCTCCTGACTTTTGGAGGACGTCAAGTCATCGAAACTAGTTTGCGGAAAGGCCCTTATAGTTATAGGTATTTTACCTGCGATCCCAAGATTGCTGAGAAGATCATATTTTTGTCCGTTGTTTCTCTTAGCGATCCAAATGCTTGACTGTAATTTCATTAGATTGTTGTCGAAAAAGTATTAAACCTATTTTATAGTGACCAATTCAGTAATGAACTTTTCAATTTAATTAATTTAATCCTAGTATTTTTTACAATTTTCCAATGTAATTTTCCTATCTAACTTTGACAGTAAATTGCTAGCATAGACAATTTTTATAATTTTTTGTAAAAGAATTATGGATTTTTTATGATAATTTTCTTTTATTTTCTCTTCCACTATTCATCTTCTTGGAGGGGCCCACAAGGATCGCTTGGGCCTTGGTGGTGGCTAGCAACCCTTGCACCTCACCTCGCTATATTTGTGCGAGGACCATTGATGTGGACATCGAGCCACTTCAAGGAGGAGGTGCTAAGACCTATTGTCTATTCCGACTGGTTCGATCACTCGAGCACGGGTCAAGCAATTCAGGCAAGCTGTTAGCGTCATGGTTCGTAATCTTTGGCGTGGAGATGACCTAGATCAGATCTTGAAGAATCTTGAAAATCTTGGTGTAATCTTTGGCGTTGAGATGACTTTGGATCGAATTTTGAAGAATCTTGAAAATCTTGGCGCAATTTGATTATTTGGTCACAAAATACTTGACCAAGTCAAAAAAATTATCCTCTTGTTTAGACATATTCTAGAATAGGAAGCATTAGATTTTTAAGCCTGGTTTTAGGGTTTGTGTGACGGCTAGAAGGCCTTCGTAAAACGATTTTTTCGCAATGATTCACATCAGCCATTGTGGCCCTTGCCGGTAATGTGTATCCCCTTACTATTTTAGGAAAAAACAAAAGAAAAAAAGAAAAGATAAAGAAGACCAGAAATTTAAATTTAACACAATTGCAAAGGTTGTTAACATCATCAATACTAGACTGTCACGTCATCGATTTCTTGCCAAAATTGGCTGAGTGGAATATGTTATAAAATTCTTAAACGGTTTAAGATTAGATTGGTTAAATGCAAAAGCTTATGATTAAATTTGCGGATGCATAATAAGTTTATGATTTTTTGGATAATTTTCTCCTAATTTGACTACTTTTCTTTGCGAAAATCTAGGCTCAATCTTGGACAGAAGAAAGATATTGATCTTTTGAGTTCTTAAATGTATGCTGTGGGGTCTTGTCTCGTCGCTGTCTCGTCTCTTTTGGAGGGAGAAGCTTCATCCCAAGGGACAAAGAGAGGCACTCCGCGTAGAGTTTTCCGCGTGACATCCATTGCCCCTAAATATCAGGCATGTGATGTCCTGAAAATCCGAACAACACCAAACCTTTGACACTTCTAGCTGCCGTATCATAAGTTTATGATTTCTCAGACAATTTTATCCTAATTTGACTGCTTTTTCTCTGCGAAAATCTAGGCTCAATCTTGGACAAAAGAAAGATGTTGATCTCCTGAATTCTTATATATATGCAGTAGGGTTTTGCCTGGTCTCTATCTCCTCTCTTTTTTGAGGGAGAAGCTTCATCCCAAGGGACAAAGAGAGGCACTTCCTCTAGTGTTTTCCGCGTGACATCCATTCTTCCCCCTAAATTTCAGGCATGTGATGTCCCCCATGCAGGGCGGGGCCTTTATTGAAACATTCAATTTGCAATCCCGGTCGCACGGGACCCCCTTTAGGAAACAGCCAAATCTCCTTTGGAATGCGGAAGTCCCCTCTCTCTCTCTCTCTCTCCCTCTAAAATGGACGAAAATGCGGACGAAATCGAGGGATAAAATGCAGCAGCAGCAGTCTTGAATGTTTTGACCGATGGATCGGGTCATCGGGCGTCTTATTTTGAACGTTTGACTAAATTGCTACTTGCTCTTTTTGAAGAAAATGCAATTGAGTTTTTAATGTGATCGCACCCATCGCCCTCCGCCAATCGTGTCCTTTCCAGTTTTCGTGGAATTAAACATTCTTTCGACGATAGATAGAATATAGGATAGTTCATATGAGTTTTATTGTTAGTGAGAAACTTGTTCACGAGAGAAATTATCAAAAATTTGTATGAGTTGGGTGAAAGGTCAAAACATGGAGTTCGGAGTTTTTCCCTCCATTTAAGTAACATTAGCGTTTATTTTCCAATTGGTTTCAATAATCTAGGTTCTGTACTCCATGATCAACAAAATCCGTAACTCTTTGGATGTCGTTGATATGATATTCGACTTCATGAAAATTCAAAAGGGGAATTTTCTAGCTGCGAAATGTCAACTGGTGAAGTGATTTAGGACCTACGCAACAATCCGACCCAATTCGGGTGGGCCAATTCTCTGAAAAAGAGTAATTAATAAATTTATATGAGATTCAATGAATTCAAGGCATTTGTAAGAAAGACAAATGAATTGATAAATATAACAGAAAGCGGTGAAAAAAAAAAAATCCGACAAACAATGACCGGTAAATTGATTCGGTATATTTGAACTTTTGGTGAAAAAGAGTAACAAAAAAGGTAAAATAAAAATAAAAATGATAATTTAAAAACTATTCAAAGGATTGGGTAACTTTTATAAAATCGTGAGCAAGTTACCGACTTATCATCGAGAAAAATCAGATGATTGGTAATTCCTTTTGTGAACAATTTTCGATACTGCCCAACTCTTTCAAAAATATAACAATACGAGATACAAGATTTCTCGTAAAATCAAATATCTCGATAATCAGGATTGAATGCGGAAACGTGTAAATTCTATACTAACCTCTGGTCATTGATGAAGTCAAGAATAGATACGTGGAGCTTGAATAGTTGTGAATAGGTACTTCTAGCCAATTACCCTATCGACGTTAATGGTGTTTCATCTGATTCTCAGATAATCAGAATAATCAGAATAATCAGAATTATTGGAGAGTTTGGTTTAGATTACCTATTTATATGCCCATACAAATCATAATAGATAAGTCTTCCATCAAAATAGATATCTTTAATTGGGCGATCACCATAGTTATCGGCAATTTGATTTAGATAATAAAACGTCAAGGAAATCTAATACAATAGTTTTAAGCTGAATGTAGGATCATATTAAATAAATTTATAACATATGGAAAATAATATTTTCTTCTAGAGTCTATCCATTTCGTGATAAGAAAGTGATTTGGAAAATAGTTTTTTTTTAAATGATTGTTTGTATCGCTTGACAAAAATGAATGGACGAAAAATATTTTCACCATTTATAAAAATATTTAAATATAAATTATTATCGATGATGAAAATATTATTCATTAATTATTTATTCTAAGCTATGGAAGCGATTATTTTATTATTCATCATCCGCGAAGCCAATCAAACGATAGCAGAATCGGCGTTGCGCGCGTGCCGTATGGTTCATCGATGGTCCCTCGGGAGACAAGGTGTTGGACGCGACGGGAACACTCGATATCATAATCCGGTAAAAATAAAAAGAATAAAAACCTGCGGTGCGCCAGCTGGAGCGAGCAAGGAAGGGCGCTTTTGAGTAATCTCCGTATTACGTGTTAATCATTAGATACCGAGGAAAAAGTAAAGTAATATACTTTTGTGTTCTGCAGAAGAAGAATGGAAAAAGCTACTAAATCTTTGCCTTAATAGATTATACATCGGAGAACGTGCCAAGACAGCTTGGAGAGTCTCGGTCTCCCACTCACGAATCAACCAGAACGACAATACACGGCTTAGCACTCACCCAGAAAGAAAAAAAAAAAGACATAAAATTTAAAGGAAAAAAGTGTCACTATAAATATGATATAAATAATAACGAGAAAATGACATGAATGATTCATGAACCTTAGCTCGATATATAATGTCAGTGTCTATACATTTAATCTATTAAATTTGGTCATCAAATTACCAATAAACATTTGATGCAATTTTTCCGTTTGTTCAACGACAAATGATGAGTTCACTTGTTCATCTTTTCATTGGTCTACTTTGGAAAAGGGAAAAAAAATTACAATGTTAATGTCTCCATCGTCATTTGATGACATAGAATATTATATTTATTTGGATAGTCTGCACATAGCCTTTTCCTTTTTGTTATCCTCCGTTTAAAACCTAACAAATTAAAAGTTATATAAGTAGGTCAGGTTAAATTAATGGAATGATGGCATATGATATTTTCATATAGTTCATGGGTTATATAAAATATTTCTCTATAATTCAAATATCATATCAAGCAAATAAAATTTTTTAGGGATGAGTTACATGTTAGATCATTGGAACATACTAAACGGTATTTTGACCTGTGAACACGTTCCATAGGCTGGACACATAAGTCTTGCTCTCTTTTTTTTTATCGTACGATGGTGTCTCTTTGAAATGCATTGATAGAAATTTGGGCGACTTTCGGGACTCCAGCGATGTTGGTCCCAACATGGAGGCTCCTTATGTGATCGTACGATGGGCTTTGGGTCGTGTCGTCCGATATGGGCTTTGGGCTTGGAGCTTTAGGATCTACGTGCATCGACGTCATGCCTCAACAATTGGCCTCGCAATCTCACCAACGTCACTCTTATTCATGTCGGTAATCGAGCCAATTGACGTGGCGATCGTGTATCACGCGCCTGAGTTTACTTATGGTAATGTCGATCTTTTGTGGAAAAGAAGCCGTGTGGGGTTCGATCCCACTAATTTGAATATGTCCATGAATCTAAGGGATGACTATAATTTTTAATCTTTCTTGATTCGAAAGTCCGGAATTTTATATGATATCATTGAAATTATTTTGATATATCTTTTCATAGGTGCTATTGAAACGACTTTTGTTTTTTCATTTCTTCACTCCGGAATCATTAGGTGTATTCGCTGTACTTTTTTCTTAAGCTCATTTTGACCGTTAGATATGAACTTGAGTAGGTACTATTGTCTAACTTTGAGACATAAAATTAGATTCACCCAGGGACAGGGAGGCCATAGGGGGGAGAAGGTAGACTCTTTCTACAGTCGAGTAGATAGATATAGTAGTCTTTTGGGCTTGGAGCGAGGCAATGGAATTTGAAAGGTTTCCGCTATATCGACTTGTACTTCGTGCAATGTCTTTCAATTGGTTTGTCAGCTTGCTGTCTCTTAAGAGAAGATAAGGAGTCTACCTTCCTTTGTCAAATCCCTGTTTCGGCTGCATTTTTGTTTTCTCACCGGATGGGAGTACCTTTGAATTTTAGGTCTCAGAATTCAGACGAATTATCATTTTTTTTTCTTGATCTCATCTTAACTGTTAGATCATGTAGAGCGGGCCGCTTTTCCCTCATCCCACGGCAGTTGATTTTTCCATTTTTCTACTTTCATCCTTTCTTCCTTTGCTCGCGAAAAACCCGGTGGTTATAGATTACGGCAATTGCCAACTTTTGAACTTCGAATCGAATCCGAGCCAGCGATCTCGCCTCTCCGTTCGCAAGCCATTCTCTTTTTTCGAACCGCTCGTTCCCCCCCGTCGCTTTCCGAAACTCCACCACCACCACCACCATCACCACCAACACCGTCGTCGTCCCCGTCATCATCGTCCCCACGAAAAGTGTCGGCAAGTTCCACGAGGCGGACGAGGTGGGCGGTCGGGACTGGCCCTCGCTGTTCGATCTTCCTTCGTCTTCACTTCACGGGTCATTTCTTCCACTGTACTTGCTTCGTCGCTCGTGCTTACCGCGGCAAACTGTTTGCTAGGATTGGACTCCTGCTTTTGTCGCGTACTGTAAAGCGGGGACCAAGGAAGCGACGGGCGCACATATCTTCTCCCACTTTCTTCCATTCATACTGGGCTGGTGCGCACGTTGAGGGCCACTCGCTTTGCAACATCAATGGCTTGGGTCTGGAGCCGCGTGGGTTCTCTCTTGCCCTTTCGCTACCTCCATGTCATCTTTCAGGTCAGCCGGAGCCTTTGGATTTCTCTGCTTTTGTTTGTTGTCCGTGCGCGTTTGGATGTTGTTGTTTGGGGGGGGAGAAGACTGACTTAGTGGTGGATGTTATCCGTCCGTTAAGCTTCAATTTTTAGAGAAATTCTCCGCGAAAAAAGAAGTTCCGAATTACAGCGTGTTATCTTGTCGTGTTTGTAAGTCATCTCGTTTGTAGTCAACTCCTTATCCTGACGAGTTTTAGCAGAAGCTGTGAGTTTGAACTTCTGGATTTGCCTTCGGCTTCTTGCCCATGGCCATCATCATCACTGTCTGTGTTGTAGATTAAAGAGATTCTTTCTCCCAGAGCCAAGCAATCCCAAAGGCTACTCCTTTTTTTTTTTGGTTATTTATTTATTTTTAAAATTTTTGCGGATAAAAATAGTGTACTCTAAGTTTCACGTGAGTCATGTGATGATGAGACGAAAGGAATACCCATGGAATGAACTAATAGTAACACACGTTGGAAGAGCAGCACTTGGGAACTAATGGTGAATGACTTGCTGTGCTTTGGTACAGATATGGCAAACCTAAGGCATTGCGCATTCAGGATGTAGGTCGTGATTTAAGCGTCTGAGTTTTCTAGTATTCGACCTTCGCCAGAACAATAATAATGGCTAAATACGCTCGAATTGAGATTAGTATATAAGTCGGGTCATAATGCACTCGACAGCTGTCCTAATGATTTACAGTTTTTCACTGGTCCTTACCTTGTCTTTATTGTCTTGGGTCTGATATTCATGTCAATGATGATGTATCATCTAATAATATTTTTGACGCCGTCCTCTGGTATGCCTGTTCTCCCTGTCTTCTCAAGAAGGGAAGAATGAATGAGGTGGAGCTTGGTAGGCATACTATAAAGTCGCATGGAGCGGTGCTTGCGAAGAATCATATGCACGACTGGCTTATATTGCTGTTGCTCATAGTCATAGAGGTCCTCCTTTACATCATCCATCCGTTTTACCGCTTTGTGGGGAAAGAAATGATGACGGATCTTAAATATCCATTGAAAAGAAACACGGTGCCTCTCTGGGCCGTTCCGGTAAGTTTTGTCACCCCATTGTCATCCACTGATCAATCGTGGGTCATATGAGAAAGGCCTACGATGCTTTATGTGAAACGAAAAAGATTAAACAAAAGAAACCTATAAAATTAATGGAAGTTCTTTTCTTCCTAATATCAACAGGTGTATGCTGTTCTGTTACCAATTTTCGTCTTCCTTCTTGTCTACATGCGTAGGAGGGATGTTTATGATCTGCACCATGGAATTCTAGGTAAATCTTTAACCTTGAAGTTGTTGGATCTTCCATCCGAATGCATGCAGTGAAATGGCAGTTAATGAGTTATTCGATGACCTCTTTGGAATGCATGCGCAGGGCTTTTGTATTCCGTGCTAATTACTGGGGTGATGACGGATGCAATAAAGGACGCGACTGGTCGGCCTCGACCAGACTTCTTTTGGCGTTGCTTTCCAAACGGAACCGAAGTAGGATATAACTTCCTTGAGTTTTTGTTTCATTGTATTGAAGATTGTCATTAACAATGTTGACATTGCTATTATATATATTCACGCTCTGTGCCTAGATTTTCCTCTTGAATTTTCGAAATTTTTAGAAACATCTGCTGCCTCTTTACTCTCAAAAGAATCAGGTAATCACTTCTTAAGAGTGTCAGATGCATTGCTTAGAAACTTTTGTTTAATGTATGACTAAGCACTTCAGCGATGAATTCAGTTTTCCTGTCCATCATATATTCTTTTTTCCCAATTTTTTCTTATCCTTTCAGATGTACGACAACTTGGGAAATGTCATGTGTCATGGCAAGGAATTGATTATAAGGGAAGGGTACAAGAGTTTCCCAAGTGGCCATGCCTCCTGTAAGCATTCTTCTATGCCCAAATATCAACTATCTGTGTCGTTCTTTAATTAACTGGGGATTTTGATTCATGTACATTGACATCATTTGACATCAAAATGTAATAGAATGAGTGCGCCATAAGTCATCCTTGTATGAGAGTTACCGGGATGAGCAATCCTACAATTTATAGTTTCTGTGCAGGGTCTTTTGCTGGCTTAGGTTTTCTGTCGCTGTACTTATGTGGCAAAATTAGAGCGTTTGATCGGAAAGGGCACATAGCCAAGTTGTGCATCATTTTCCTTCCTCTGCTATTTGCGTCTCTTGTCGCGATCTCACGAGTGGATGACTATTGGCACCACTGGCAAGATGTTTTTGCGGCAGGTTTTTTAGGTACGCCTTTTCAGTGCCTTTATTTTGAGTTGGCCTGGACCTGGATTCAGGTCTCATCCTAACTATTTAATATGAAAAATAGTACTTCTGCATAAATTAGCACAGACAGAAAAGGAGAAAAAATAAAAATCTCCTTTTACGTACAATCAAAGAAGTTCACTCTGTTTCAAAATGTGCAGGGCTCATTGTAGCGGTTTTCTGTTATCATCAATTTTTTCCTCCACCATATGATGATGAAGGTAATACTTCTATTCGGGCTAGTGTTTGGCAATGGTGTGTTATGTGTCAAAATTTTCAGTTTATCTTTCGTTTTGTTTGCTCTGGTTATTGCATCGTGAGCATTATGGTATATGCTTCACGTTGCATCTGATAAATTTTGAGATGGCCACCTTCTCAATCAATTGCTTTGCAGATCTTTTAGGCAGCATAATCTCACTTTTTAAGTTCTCTCTTTCCTCGAAGCCGTGCTCGATCTGTCTGTATTGGATAACATTGCAGGCAGGGAGAGAGGCTGGGACTGGCTATCATCAATTTTCGTGTTGCTTTACGTAGTTAATCTTTAATTTGGAAGCGTCTAAATTTCACATAATTGGTTGATCTTTTAACATTCACATCAAGCCATGACTAAATGAGATGCTGCCTCTTTTCATCTGACTTCAGGATGGGGCCCTTACGCATATTTCCGAGCGTTGGAAGATATGGATAGCAACTCAAACTCGGCCCATCCCCTGAATGGGACCTCTGCACAGGCGATGCAGGCTCAGGCCATGAATCTCCAGGGAAGTCCCTATGGAAGCCCGGTGTTTTTGCCTGAGGCTCGGGTGGAAAGATCACCACGTGATGTTGAATTCGGGAGGAGATGATTTTGCAGGCAGGTTAATGCATCTGTACGTTTGGGGGTGTATATATGTTTCTAAATGGAGAGATCTTTGTGTGGTCAGATTTAGCTAAATCACAGATGATAGGTTATGCTAATTATGTACTTTAAGGAGCTGAGTCTGTAGGAGATAGGGTAAATCTCTGGATGTCATATGCGTCATATGCCAAAGTTATGGCTGCTTTAGAGAACCATCCCAACCAATTTCAATGTATTGTGGCTTTAAAACTTGTGTTGCCAAATGCTCGTGCTAAACCATGTTGACGGTTCAGCTATTGCACAGATACAACTGTACCAAAGAGCCGCTTAATGGGGAAATGATATGAACTCCATGGGGGTCAAACCTCGGAAAACCGATGATACGGTTTCGAGTGGGCAGTCAATGTCGGATTTCTTTGTGTTTGAGAGGCGATCGCTCGCTAATTGATATATGTCGACTCCTGATCTCTCGTGTGTACAGTAAGGTGGACGGGATTCTCAGGGGCCGAATCATTTTGTCTTGAGATGTATCTCGGCTATATATTCATCTATTTTCAAGGTATACAAGCGATTTAGATACTATGCTTTTCTTTCCGAATGGAATACCTGGACTTTTTTAAAGTGTAATGAGATGGAAAGGACTTATTCCACGGGAACAAAAGGGACTGACCGGCATTTCTCAGTCACGGATGGCCCTCGAATTACTTTGTCCTTTCCTTTTTGTTTTCTCAGATCACCAGAAAACAGGGCAATACAAAAAAATCAGTTCAAAAATGGTTGGAATTTCTTGGTCTACGTGACGTACGGGGTGGAGTCTGCCAGAGTGGTCAACACTCCCTGACTCGGTCACCTTTTGCCTGCTAGATCCCTCTAGCTGTTTTAGTGAACGATGAATGGCAAAGCTCTTCCAACCCAATTCATTTAAATATTGTGCTTAATGATGGGGATAAACATCTTTCGAATCATTACTTTCCTTAGAGCAATCTTCTTTTATCTCCTGCTAATCAGTAATCACTCATACATATTTAGCAGAAAAAGCACCTGTCGCCTCAGTATCATCGGCTCAATCGAACAGAGTGATAAGCTACTGTTGCTTAATAGAATAAATTCAGAGGATGATTATCATATTAGCTGAGTGTAATGCATACGCGACACTACATTTGTGGCAATGCAAATACATGCAAGAAGCAGAATCTTAAATCAAGCCTTGCCAAGTCAAAGACGGTCATATTTGACCAGACATAAAAAAACCAAGACCTCTCTCGTCGCCTTTTCTGATCTCTTACAAGCCTTCGTTCAAACCTTACTTCCCAACAAGCAACGAATCTCATTACCCATTCGATCTGAATAAACTTATATAGCATTCATCTATAAGTACCTCTCTCCATATCCATCTCTTCACACAAACCCAATTCATACCTTAATCTCCCTACGTGAAACTACACGATGGAGATGGTATCAAGTGCATATTATGACGACATGAGGAGGTTCTGGAGGAGGAGGAGATACCAGAGGCTTGACCCGAGCAGCAAGAACAGGAAGATGAGGACAGTGAGGCTAGGGAACCACGGAAGCCGACGGCGGTGCGCGTGGAAGATACGGGCGACACTGAAATGCCGCTGGCTGCTTAAG
Source organism: Eucalyptus guilfoylei (assembly GCA_016097605.1). Classification (NCBI taxonomy): domain Eukaryota; kingdom Viridiplantae; phylum Streptophyta; class Magnoliopsida; order Myrtales; family Myrtaceae; genus Eucalyptus; species Eucalyptus guilfoylei. Next base: position 35,279,344 of record CM027866.1, on the reverse strand, counting down.
ATGGTCTCGCCGGTGAATCTGCTGACCAAGTTTCACGATGCTTATATAGACGTGATGGTCCGGCTTGCTGCTAAAGTTGGCTACTTGAGTAGTGGTGCTGGTGTTATCAGAGGAAAGAGACCGGCAAAGTCCCGGCAGGTTTGTTTCATGCCGAATGGAGAGGAGGTGGACACCAAGTTGGTCATGGACATATACAAGAGAATCGCGGCATCGCGTGATCTGGAGCGCTTTTGAGGCAAACGTCGCTCGCGTCTCATTTTTAAAAATGTTTTGTTTGGCTTAAGCTGTCAATATTATTTCCTCAAGAATGGTTTTGGTATTCTGCTCTGCGCATTGAAGCTGCGGACGGATGCACAGCTTTCGTTCTGGATTTTAAAGGGCTTGGCCGTAGGAAACTCTTCTGCTGATGGGACCACGCGAAGTTGTGAAGTTAGATTGCACTCGTACTTACAGATTTCCTGGCACTTCTTTTGCATGTATAACGAGCAATTGTATTTCGAATTCGACCATTTTAGTTTCAAAGGCATATTGCATCTCATCATCAAACGAAAACAAGTTATTGATTCGAGAGTAGCCATTGGCCGATAGTGCAGATCAGTAATGAGCAGAGTTCATTGCTTTAGTACCACTAGGGAAAAGGACATCACAAAGTGCCATAAATTTCATATGTTAGCTTAATTTTGTGTCATACATTTTTTTCGATCATTTCATTCTACTTTGATAATATATATATTTGTGCAGCCAAAAATTCCGTCGGGACATTATTTTAATATAGAATTTCGAAGGAAAAGTGAAAATGAGGTCGTGTCTTATCTGTTTATCCTAATTTTAACGAATTGGGGCTAAATTTGTTGTGTCCTTTATGTCCTAACCTCTTAACCGAGGAATTTGGGCAAAATTTATGTGCTGAAATTTGTAATAGAGAGGAAGCAGGACAAAGGGCTCGTGATCGTGGTCAAGACGAAGGCGAAAGGATGGACTTTTGTGAAGATGTATGCTCTGATTATGACTATGGGGACGGAAGCCAGTTGATAAAAAAGGATAAGTATATTGAAGTCCTAAAACTTATCATAAAAATATAATTAAGTTTTAAAATTTTCAAAAAGTGCAATTAAGTCTTAAAATTTATCATAAAGTGCAATTAAGTCTTAAAATTTATCATAAAGTATGATTGAGCCCTAAGATTTTTAAAAAGTACAATCAAGTCCTAAAACTTATCAAATTGGTCAAATTTGAGTTCTTCCATTGATTACACTTTTTTAAAGTTTTAGGACTTAATTGCGCACATTCGTGACAAGTTTTAGGACTTAATCAGACATTTTTAAAGTTTTAGGACTCAATTGAACTTTCATGACAACTTTTAGGACTTGATTGCTCTTTTTGAGAATTTTAAGACTCAATAGCACTTTTGTAATAAGTTTTAGGATTTTTAGTGCACTTTTCCCTAATAAAAATTGTCTAACCCCAATGGAATTTGGGGATGTATTGAACATTGGTGGATGGTGGAAGCCTCCACCGAATGCTTCCTGGTTTGTTTTCTTTTATGAGGGTTGTTTTAGTCGTCTTATTCTTTGTTGTTGGACTTCAAAATTATTTCTAACAAAAAAAAAAATGAACTTAACATAACTTAACATATTCATTAGAAAAGTCACTAGATTATGTCGCCGGAGGCACTAAAATGATTGGCTTTTCACCAAGTGGCACTCGAGCGATAGAAAAAAAGAAAAGTTATAGCACTGAAGTGAGAGCCATATGAAAATCGTAACAATTGTTCCTTTATTCTCCTGATACTATCGTTTCAATTCACAGCAGCACCCTTCAAGACTTGAATGAATATCGTGGATCCTGTGATGTGGAGCCTCCTCGATTGGCTATAACTGATTGGAATCGAAAAAAGAACCAGATGAAATGAGGAGGGTGCTTTCACTTATGGTGATCAAGCGTCATTGCCATGTTGCTGCAACAATCCACTGCTTTTAACCGAGTTGGGTTGGCCGATGCATTCTTGATTGCCAAGATTTATGATGAATGATCATCATATTGAGGACTTACTGCAGTGATGATCAATCAATAGTTCATATTTGGAAACTGAACCTTGGCTATGGGGAGGCAAGTAGTATAATGACATGACTCCTCCACAAAGTTGAATCAAACGATAATCCAGAACATAAACGAAGCATTTGTTCGCATTTGTTCATGTATAGTTCTTTCTTTTACAACAGACAAGGTGTTAGCCATATTTATCCAGAAGATGGTCTTTCCTATTTTCTCAACGAGTGAATGAGAAGAACATAATCATTTAAGGCTTTAAAAGGTTCTTGCTTACTGCTGAATATCTACTGACGGAAAACTCCATAAAGCTGTGCTCATCCTATAATTGGGTTATCATTTCCCCTTAAGATGTCGGCTAGCCATTCAGAGAAATGGTTGATCTCATCCAGCATCGGCTCATCCAAGAGATCCCGGAGATCCTCCATCCCGTCTATTCTCAGCGGCACATCATAATTTGATTGGGGCTGTTTCATGAAACAGGCTTGAGCTTGAGGTTGAAGTTCCACTTCTGCTACAAGATCAGATCCCTGGCTCATCACATAGTATTGGTTCTCTTGGGAAGTCACCGGATTGTAGCCGGTCAGGGTCTGGTTCGTGAACCGAGCTTCAGGTTGAGCTTCCACTTCAACATTCAATCCCTGGTTCATCACACGGTGTTGATTTTCTGATGAAGGCATGAGATTGTCACCGGTTAGGGACTGGTTCATGAACCCAGCTTGAGGTTGACGTTCCACTTCTGCTATGAGATCCAGTCCCTGGTTCATGACATGGCATTGATTTTCTTGGCAAGTCGATGGATTGTCACTGGTCTGGGACTGGTTTATGGACCAGGCTTCAGGTTGGGGTTCCGCTTGAAGATTCAATCCCTGGTTCATCACATAGTGTTGATTTTCTGGTGAAGGCACGAGATTGTCGCCGGTTTGGGTCTGGTTCATGAACCACGCTTGAGGTTGAGGTTCTGCTTCTGCTATGAGATCCAGTCCCTGGTTCATGACATGGCATCGATTTTCTTGGCAAGTCACTGGATTGTTGCCCGTCTGGGTCTGGTTCATGAACCAGGCTTTGAGGTGAGGATCCACTTCAAGATTCAATTCCCGGTTCATCACATACTGTGGATTGTCCTGTGAAGACACGAGATTGTCGCCGGTTAGGGACTGGTTCATGAACCAGGCTTGAGGTTGAGGTTCTGCTTCTGGTACGAGATCCAGTCCCTGGTTCATGACATGGTATGAATTTTCTTGAAAATGCGCAGGATTGTCGCTGGTTAGGGACTGGTTCATGAACCAGGCTTGAGGTTGAGGTTCCGCTTCCGGCACAAGATCCAGTCTCTGGTTCATGAAATGGTATTGATTTTCCTGTGAAGGTGCAGGATTATCACTGTTTAGGGGCTGGTTCATGAACCAGGCTTGAGGTTGAGGTTCCGCTTCCAGTATGAGGTCCAGTCCCTTGTTCATGACATGGTATTGATTTTCTTGGGAAGGCACAGGATTGTCGCTGGTTAGGGACTGGTTCATGAAACAGGCTTGTGGTTGAGGTTCCACTTCTGCTACCAGATCCAGTCCCTGGTCCATTACATTGTATCGGTTTTCTTGGGACGGCACAAGATTGCTGCCTGCTAGTGGCTGGGTCAATCCCTTGTTCATCGCCTCATATTGATTTCCTTGCGAAGGCATGAGATTGTTGCCGGTTCGTTGCGGACTGATGAGAGAAGCAAACTCTGTGTAATAGTTGATCTCTCTTCCCAATTCGGGAGGCACAAAGGGAGTATCAACTTCGTTAAGTATAGAGTCAAATTGTGGGTGATGCTGCAGATCCATGAGGTCAGAAGAATCGCAGAGTTCTGTCCAGAGGTGTTGCTTCTGCCGTGGACGGAATATTTCAGCCAAGCCTGTGATGATGTTGTCTTCAACTCCTTCCTGTGGGGACACAGTTGGAGCAGCATTGTCAGTAACTGCAGTCAAAGACATTGTCTGGTTTTGCAGTCTCGAAACAGGCTCGGGGAGAACCATGCTGCCCTCAACTCGAGGAGGCATGCTCAGGGATGCGAAGGCGGTAGGATCCACCACAGGATTGATGCTATGTATGTTTGGCAAGTCCGTCCAGGGAACTTGATATGTGCTTTCTTCATTTCCATTAAGGCCTTGGTTCACATTGAGATTGTCATTGGAAAGATTGCTATGTTCTCCAGGATAGTTTAAATTGTGACTTGAAGCTTGACTGCCATTATGCAGTTTCTCACAATGAGATGACTGTGAGCTCTGCTCAGATGGATTCGTGGGGAAATCCGAAAGTTGTGGGTGTTGGTTCTGTGCTTGTTGCAGGACTTGGTTTGGGATTGGACTACTACTGTTGAAGCTAAGCTGAGGACTTGGAAGGAAATACTGCCGGCCGGTGTCAGCAGAACCTCCACTTCTGAAGTCGACACTGGCCTGTCCTACCTGGCCAGAAACGGAAGCTTGGGTGTCTGGCTGCCGATGAGGTTCAACACTCCTGTTGGAGCCGCCTGATTGTCCATCTGAAGGCACATTGCTCGCACTGGCTATATTGCAAAGACGCTGCACTTGATTCTTGTGCTTCTGAAAGGGGGAACAACTGTAAGTACACAGAATAAGACGGATACATATGATCTAGTTTAGATTGTAAGTCAAAACAAGGAGGAGGATGGACGACCTGTCACTTAAGGTTGTACAAATTGCAAATTGCAGAATGTGCACAATAGCATCTAGATCTAGACAACATGCCGGTGAAAACCAATCTTGAAGTATCCAGTTAGAGTAACCATAGGCTGGTATATTCATCAAAAGTAAATTGCACATATAGCACGACAGCGCTGAATCAGAGTTATCAATTTCGAACATGCTAGGGCTAATAATACTACACAATGATGATTTAAAATGGGATTGGATAAAACTCAAGCAGGAAGAAATTACCTGAAGGTGGCTTGTGACTTGACGATGATTTAAGTATGGCACATCCATCATTTCAAGAATCGTTTTTGGGCGTGCGTCTGCATAAACAACGAGAAGACAGTTAGTCTGTTACACAATACGTCTATGCACGACTATGAAATTAGATAATTCGTTTTATCAGAAGATTTTACTGAGATATTTGAGTATTACCATCACCGAGTGCACTCAGTGCTGGAGTAAAATTGCGATGCAGCTCGGGACTCCACACAGCCTGTCGCATCCTTCTTCTCCCGGACGAACTAGTCCCGATGCTATCGTCCTCTGTATAATCTGTGTTCCAACCCTCCTCTGAGACGTGATTGGAATCAACCCTTTCCGAGTCAATTCTAGGTCTCTCGTGTTCTCTCTCGTTGTCCTTCCCATCATTGGATCTCTTCGCACCGGCTTCTAGTGTTGTCCCTTTCCCTTTGACATTCAATGGTGCGAAGCGACTTTTCCCCACTTTCGGTTTCTTTGCGCATCTTTCATCAACTTGGTCGCCTTCCGCTATATGTCCTCTTTTCTTCCTAAGTTGATCCATTGAGGCTTCTTGAGTTCTAGTCGCCTTGTCTATCTTCTTATCAGGCGAATGTTCCTTCCTGAGGACTTTCTTTCCTTGAGATTTCACCCATCGAGTATTTCTCTTTTCTGTTGGCACTATCATTCGCCTTTGGAACGCGTGCTGCCACAAAACCTTCAGATTTTCTGGAGAAAGGGGTTTATAGAGGAAGTAACTCGCTCCTACGGCTAGGGATCTCCCCGCTGTGTTCTTGCACCGATTCGCTGACATTACTGAATTCCGAATACGCGTTAGAAATGAATGTGCTAAACTAGTATACCTAAAGTGAAGTATAAGGTAATAACATGAATGCAAATGAATCAAATAGAAGCTTGCAAATGAATCGAATAGAAGCTCACAAATGACAGGAATTTCTTCCTTCATAAGCTCACAAAGGATCGAAAAGCTCTTGTCATTGATCTTGTCAATATTTGCCATGACAAGCTTGAACCAGTCCTTCTTTTCCTGGATCATGGACAAAGCGACTGACGGTAATTCGGTACCTGTCACTGGAGAAAAAAAGAGGGAGAAAAATATACCCATTAGAACGGCTAGTTATAAGAATAGCGATCTTAGTCATTTGACAATGAGCAAGTAATGAAGCAAGGAGTATCTAAAATCAAACGATTTGATATATTTTTTCTCACCTCTTTCTTTTTCCTTTTCAGACAAATTGCTTTTGGTGCGAAAAGCTAGCTGTTACAAGTCAGATCCCACGGCAACAGAAGAACTAACATTTGAATTATCGAGACAAAAAGAACTCTACTTTTATCACAGCTTTTCAACATGAATTCTTGAGGTCCCATAGATTAAGGCATCAATGATTCTGCATTCTTATGTGTTTAAACAGTTCTAACTTGTTTGAGACTGACTTTGGCAAACCCTTGTCTAACCTCAAATATCACCGTGTGTACACAATAATAGAAAATAGGAGTTACTAGATCTAGGATTCCTGATTTTGTCTCAACATTAAAATGGAAGCAGACCAATACTAATTTTTTTTTTTGGTGGCGGGCCTAGGAAGGAGATTAATAGTGTAATTTAAACATAAAAAATGCATAACTTGTCTGAAAATTAACTTCCTAGAGGAAGACTCTGGTCTGTAATAACTCTAGGAATTAGAACACGGATCTGATCTTCCTCTTCAACGAAAGATCCAGACTCAAAAAATGAACTCGGATGGTGTTAGTTCATTTTGGATTGAAAATCCTTGCATTAATTATGGGGTCTAAACCTTTAGACATAGGTGCATATATTTTCTACTTATTTCCATGTAGAGAACTAAACTCCAGATCACAAATTTAATTTTCCGCGCGGATGATGCCGAAACAATTCAGTTTTACTCGTGGGGGATGCAAGCAAGGCGTGCGAGGGAGAGGGAGAAAGAGAAAGAGAGGCTTTTGACAGTGATCGACAGGGAGGAAAAACTGGTAAACCCGTCAAACATATCACATATCTGATTAGTGATTACCATTGAAGGAGTATCGTCCAAGAAGGGACCTCGTGGATGCGAGAGACGTCGGGTCTTGATCAACCAACAATAATGGCAGACCACGAGCGAAGCTAGGCACCGAGTTAAGCAGCTCTCCGCAACCCTCGTCCATGGTTATGGAATTGTGGATGGTCGATCGCTCAGCAAAAGGAGAACGATCATAGACAAGAACTGGCCAAGCTTCCCTTTTTCCTTTGCCAAATGATAAACCGGAGGCTTTGGAGCCCTCTTCAAAGCCCCACGCAGAAAATGAACGGGAAAACGAGTTTCAGACAACCCCGCAGAGAGAGAGAGAGAGAGAGAGAGAGAATGAGAAGGTGGTGAAGCCAAAGGAATGAGTAAGGAGGAGAGACAGAGGGAGGAGACAGAGAGAGAAGGTGGTGAAGCCAAAGGAATGAGTAAGGAGGAGAGACAGAGAGAGAAGGTGGTGAAGCAAAGGGAATGAGGAAGGGTGGATGTATATATATACACATAACACTATGCCTCAGTGTAGGCGCAAGAAGTTCCAGGGCTTGGCATTGGTAGGACGATAGAAGTATCCTTTTGCTACGTTTCATCAAGGGCTAGTGATTCAAAATAAAAGTCAGTTTGTTTAATTGAGGCCGACTGTAACATCCGGGCCCACTGTATAATATTGTCTGCTTTGAACACTGAGTCCCTTTTATAAACTAGCTTAGGACTCCCCCTAAGCGATGTGGGACGGGAGACAGGACTCCCCCCCTAAGCGATGTGGGACGGGAGACATGCCCTTAGCCTCACCCGTGTACTGCCAAGACGATCTCAGTCCATCCCTCCGTACTGCTCCGAGTCTGGGTCGTCACATTCTCCCCCCTTAAGGCATAGGGTCCTCGCTGTGGCCCCCACACGTGGTCAGGAGTCGGCTCTGATACCATTTGTAACAATTCAGGCCCCATTGTATAATATTGTCCACTTTGAACACTGAGTTCTCATGGCTTTAAAACGCGTTATACAGATTAAAGAGACCCAAACCTCTTATAAACTAGCCAAGGACTCCCCCCTAAGCGATATGGGACGGGAGACATGCCCTTAGCCTCACCCGCGTACTGCCAAGGCGATCTCAATCCATCCCTCCGTATTGCCCTGGGTCTGGGTCGTCACACGGACCGTTTTATCGAGTATCTTCTCATCGAGGAATACACAAAATTGGGAAATGGGAAGATTTTGAGATCGCAGTTCGGGATCGCCATGCGAACTCACAATCGGGTTGTGTTGGATGAGCCCATGGTTCTCGAATCATTAGGGACAGTTTTTTTTTTTCTGAGGATTTGCCGGGCCCGCCTTTGGACTGTTTTTTTTTTTTTTTTTTTTTGTAAGATCCCGCCTTTGGACTGTTGTACTCTTTAAAAACCAAAATTGACAAAATTAAGGCTTCCAACTTGCCTTATCCTTGCTTTGCCTCCTATAGAAAAATCCACTCGAAAAAAAAACAAGGGGAGACTCCTTTACAAGTTGAATTAAACAAAGTGGTGCGCGTACCTAGCCATATATAGTAATCTCGCCTTGGTTTTGCAATTTCTCGAGCTAACTTAGAAAGCATTTATAAGCCATTGAACTGGCTTATCTCGTCCTCCATCTTAATTGGGAAAGTGTTTTATATGGTTTGTTTGTCTTCGGAAAACACCTAAATAGGAAGACCATGGTCAAAGTTGCCTTTTTTGGCCGTCAAGCTTTGTTATTAAAACTAGGAAGTGGCAACTGGCAAGTGAGAAATCTCTATACGTACAAGGACTAATATCGGATGCGCCAACTTCACTTGTCAAGTTACACTTTTTTAACCAATAGATTTGGAGGAAAATAATTATTGCTCGGCTTATTTCACGGAAATGAATATTTTCCAAAAAATAACCGCTTGTATCACTCGAAGTAACTAGTCAATTTAAAATGTTTATTATCAACAATAATTTATGTCTAAGCATTTTCGTTGACAATAAATATGTATTTTATTCATTTATTTTTGTAAATGATACAAATGATTATTTTGAAGAACATATTTTTCAAATTATTCATTTTCGCGAAAGAAGCAAGGCATAAGACGATCACACAGTGTATGCATACTTTATCTATATTGATATAGTAGATAATATAATGAGCTAATAATCTACTTTTTGCCATTTATTCTTTGCTCGTTGGAAATTCCATATTGTTGCATAGCATTGCATAGCAGTAGAAGTGATAATTCCTTTGTCATTAGCATTCTGTATTGAAGAGGTAAATTTGAGCATTATAGAGATCTTGTAGAGCTACAATTTTCTGATACATCCCTACTACTTTATTCGTTCCGTTCTATACGTTTGTTTGCATAAGTTTCTTATTATACCAAGAATTTAGGTTGCATTTTTTCCACCTTTTATATGACGAAATTTACCCAATTTTAATTATCATTTATCATTCAATTACAATTTAAATTGGTGGTCCCATATTTATTTATTTTCCTTTTTGTTAGTTTTTCTACATCTATGCAGGATCAACTTACCATAATTAAGAATCATATGTTTAATTTTTATTTATTTTAGATTTTCCATGTATATTAAAAGCACTATGTTTTTTTGTTGTTAGATTTACTTCCATAAAAATTTGTTTTGTTGAATAGAGAAATTTCCAAGAAATCTAGTTTTTTTTTTTTTCTGAGTTGTTGATCAAATTTATGAATAAATTGTTAAGTGGATGAAATTTAATTAAAGGGCTTTGCTAGCATAACAATTTCGAGCTTCTATGAGAGTAATAATATATTGCGAACCACAAATTTTTAAAAGAATGGACCTCACAATAATTTATAATTCTTTATTTTTTTATAAAAACAAATTGTTAATCTGAAAATAGATTAAGGATAGTCATATAATCATTTCTCTTAATTGAATCAAAACAACATTGCATTGAGTAAGATTTTTTTTTTTTTTTTGAAAATGTCAGTGAAATCCTTATTTTGGATTGACAAAAATTAATATCATCTATGAACTATTTACCAAAAAATATCAAGATACCTCAATATGCATAATTTTTTAGTGTTTTCCTAAATATTTTTCTAACGTCTTACATGCCCTAAATAAAATTATTTCATCAGTATAATAAGAAAGAAAGATACATTCTTTGATATATAAAATAAAGATAGTTGAAATATATTTTAGACTAAGGAAATTAATAAAAAATTCACAGAGAGTGACCTTTTGAGATAAGAAGGATGACAAATAGATAAGTTTTTTATAAAATCAACGGTCAAAAAGAGACTTTTCAGTTTTATATTTTATAAAGAAATGTCATCTTTTTTACTATTAGTGAGACAATTTTATATGGAGCATGTAAAACCTTATACAAATATATCATAATACACTTTTCTTCAATACGCTAAAAAGAAGAAGCAAAAATGCTCAATTATGGTAACTATCCTAAAAAGAAAAAGAAAAAATAGAGAAAAAAAGGACGAGTGGGGTCATCGCTTTAAACTACAATTGAAAGATTAAGGCCATTTTTGTCTTTTTAGCGTAAATGAGGTGGATTTGGTAATTTAGAGGGTGGAAATAGCATAGCCCTCAATTTAATAATATGGAGATATCTAGGAATTCACTGTCTTGTTTAATGCTTATTAAATTACTTTTTAACTTGCGAACGCGGTTTAAGGATTACTTCCGGCAATAGTGATATTAGCTGACATTCCAAAACTAGTTGTCACCCCATTAGTAGTATGAGATGTAAGGATTGACATATATAAGAACTTTTAATAGGATTGTTAATCATATAAAGTAGCAAATATTTTAGCCATTTGCATCAATCTCAAGCTTTATCTTGTGTATGTGCTCCTTTAGAACCATAGACTTCGTTCAATTAAAGTCCTCGAGCAAAACGCTTTGAGAGAGCAAATCCAAGTAACCTTTTTCACTTATATACCCTAAAAAGTGCAAGTATGAGAGATGCTAAAATTTAGGATAAGATAAAATTTACACTATCCTACGTTTGATGTCTACTTAAAATAGGATAAAATCAGATATACAAAGGGATATAAGTAGGATAAAATTATCTTATAAGGAAAGTTGGATAAAGGTGGATAGGATTTCTAATATCCATAATAGGGAAGTTATTTTTTTTAATAACAAACTTCTTACATTAACAAATTTAAAATTATATTTCAATATAAATAATATTTGAATTCTAATATAAGAAATTCAATATAACAAAAAATAGCAATTTATTTCTTTAATTTAATCTAATTTTTGTTTATATATTCTAATTTAATTATATTTAATTATATTTAAATATAAATTCGAATTTAATTCTATTTCATATTCGAATTTAATTCTATTTTATTACATATTTATGTGTTTTAGTATTTTAAGTATTTACTATAGTTTACTACTCAATAGACTTTTATTAGAGACTGATGGAAGGGAAAAAAAGAAAGAAATAATAAATTAATTAAAAAAGAGAGAAAAATAAAATAAAAAGCAAAAAAAAAAAAGTAGACAAGACTGTCACAAGAGATTTTTACTATCTTTATTTGTAAATTTAAAATTTAATATGATATGAATATATTCGACTTTATTACTATAATCATTAAACAATTAATAAGATATAACAAAATCCTTATATTTCTTATCATATCCTATTCGGTCCTATTTTGGTTAGAATTCCAAATGACCAAACATAGCCTACAAAGGATAGCTTTGCTTAAGGCGAACTTCCCAGTTTATTAATAATTTTTAAAAAAGAAGAATTTCTATATAATTGGTTTTGCCTCATTTTCTCCCATCTTTTTCTTGATTTACTAGAAACAATAATTAAGCATGTAACTTAGCAGACCGGTTTTTGGAAGATCTAGACCTGCTGTCATATGATTTTTGTGAAAATTTCAATATAAGTATGTGACTTTCACTTGTTTTATATTTACTAAGCGTACTGCGAAAATTCCACTTAAAAAGGGAAAATTTCTCTACAAGTCAACCTAACTAAGTATGGTGACCAGCTATATTCGGTTAGTTGCATTGATTTTGGTAATAATTCAAGCTAATTTAGAAAGCATCTATGGCCATTGAACAAAGCACTTTCGGCCCCAATCTGGCAACCTCGGTCAAAGTTCCATCTTGGCAGCCAAACTCTGGTCTTAAAAGTGAAGAAAAGCAGCAACTAAATTCCAAATATGTAAAGAAAATTAAATTCGGATGGGCTACTTATGTTTAGCACATATTTCCTTTTTCTTCAGATTACATTGCGAGGTGTCATCGCCAATGCACACGACGTAAGCTTTATTATTATTTTTTTTTTAATGTGTTGATGATATCATTGACAATGTGATGAGATAATAATAACTTTTTTTGCCGTTTGTTTCTTCAGTCGTTGGAAAAATCACACATCGTTGCACAGCAGTAGTCGACTCCGTTTCCAAGCCAAGTTTACCTTAAAACATAGAGTTATCGGGTGGCAGGCGAAAGCATCTTCTTCTTCTTCTTCTTCTGCGACCCTCTCCAGGTATTTTGCTTCACACAATCCTTTGCGCTTATGTGCTCGATGGGAAATCCATCAGGCCCAAATCGTGATGGAAATCCTTTAGGCTATATTTGGTTGATGGTGAAGCTCGCGAGTTGGTCTTCGATGGCAAAGCTCGACAGTACGATAAAGATTGCTGTGGATGACCATCGTCGCTCGATGTGCTCTCGCTCCTTCTCTTCCATCAATCTCTTCGCACAATGTGACTTCACTGAGCGACAGCAAAAAGTGCATTCTTCTCCTCCATCGATCTCTCTCCACCAAATCCTTTTCCCTGTGTTTCGTTTCCTTATTTTAATTCTTATCCTATTCACGTATATCCCATCCTCTAAAGCTGCCTTTGGCAATTGGCATAAAATTTAGGTTAGGTTAAATTTTATTTTATCTTGCATTTGATACCTGCTTAAGACAGAATAAAATCAGATAAAATGGAGATATGGACAAGATAAAATTATCCTATGAAAGAAGTGAGATAAAGGTTGATGTGAATTCTAACATCCATAATAGAAAAGTTATTTTCCTTGAATGATAATATTCTTTAATTAACAAAATTAAAATTATATTTCGATATAAATAATATTTGAATTTTAATATGAAAATTCAAAATAACAAAATTGTTATTTTAATTCAATCTTATCTTTATTTATATATTCGAATTTAATTCTATTTTATAAAATAAATTCAATATATAAATATAAATATATATTTAAATTTATTACATATTTTAGTGTTTTAGGTATCCTAGTACAATTTACTATTTAATAAAATTTTGCTAGAGAATGATCGAAGGGGAAGAAAGAAATAAAAAAGAAATTAATTTAAAAAGAGAGGAAAATAAGATAAAAATGTAAATGAAAATAAAGTTGATAAGAGTGTTGAAAGAGATTTTTATCATCTCCATTTGTAAAATTTTTTGTTTATTTTAATATGTTGTTTATACCAAATAATATACATGATATGATGTGAATATATCCAACTTTATTACCGTAATCATTAAACAATGGATAAGATATAGCAAAATTTATGAATTTCATATCCTATCATATTTAGTCCTATCTTGGTAAGAAATCTAGATGACCAAATACAGTGTAAGTGAGAATTTTTTTTGTATTTATTTGGGTCATATTTGGGTTACATCCGGTTTTTCCATTACCCCAAATGCCGAATCGGATATAAATTATCTTGTCCCAAGTTACATTCGGTCCACCAAATATGGCCATAGACCCTTAAAGCTAACAACGGAACACACAATCCTGAAAAGCAAATATGTCTACCTATGTGCTTGGTAGGTAGACTCATACCCATGTGGGCGATGGGCAAGGTACCTCCTTGCCCGGTTGACAAGCTCGGTATCTCCCAACCTATTAGCTTGATGCGGGAAAAAGATGACCAAGATTTGGGGAAAGGGCCGCTTGGACCCAACGGATTTCACCAATTCAACGGGCTGTGGCCCCACAATAGATCCCTTGGATAGCAATAATCCGATGGGATTGAAATCCCCATGATCCTCTCTATTTAGGTAAAATCATATTCTATTTGGACCATGTGCCCAACGTAACCACCTGCTCTGAACTAGCTAGTTTGATCGCCATAAGGATGGTGCCCCATGAGGATCAATACACGGATTTCCTAGCCAGCTCCTTGTTGCAACGAGCTTATCACAACCTCTATTTCTTTCTTTTGTTCTTTCCATCCCCAGTAAACTCATTCTGGATCGATGTGGTCGTTAGGTTGGCCTCCGTCCTTTTGCAAACGACGATGTCTGCATCGCAAATGGCGGCGGTGGCGGTGGTAGTAGGGGTTGGTCTCTTCTCTCCCCCCCTCTCCCTTAAGTTGTTCTACATCCACTTACGTTATATTTTGCAAAGTCTTGACTATTTTTCTAACGTCCAAATTGTGTTGTCAGCAAGTGTTGCTAACGGTAAAAGTACTTGATTGCACAAACCACGAAATTCAGAGGACTGGATTGAATCCATTGAAGACTCAAGGGGACCCAATTGAAAAATCTATTCAAAAGGGCCTCTTTCGCCTTCGGCACTCTCCTCCCCCACTTCGCGTAGCTTCCGTTGGAGTCCCAGCGTTTTTCTCTCTCTCTCTCTCTCTCTCTCTCTCTCTTCCTCTTTCTCTCTCCTCTCTTCCTTCGGTGGCAATTTCGAGCAGCGCTGCCCGGATCCAAAGTTCGCTCCTTTGCGCCTCCCTGCGCCGACCCAGCGGAATCTTTTGCCGGGTTTTGGCCAGAATCGGGCTCGATGGCGGTGCGGCTGAGTTTCCGTCGCGATTTCTTCTTTTCTCGTTTTCTTTTTCCGTTGCGATTTGAGTGATGATGGTGATGATTGATGACGATGTAGCAGGACGAGTTGGTGGAGGAAGAGTTCGAGCCCTTGTTCGATTACCGCCGCGTGCAGCCCAAGTTCGTTTGCCTCGATGGTGGGTTGGTGGAGTTAGCTGACGTCGTTTGGAATTCGAGTGTTGAAGCTCGTTGCTTGTTTATTGTTTGTTTGGTTTTTTTCTTTTTTAATTTGTTATTCGATGTCGGCGATTGATTGGGATTTTGACGCGGGTTGATTGGGGAAAAGGGGAAGTTTTTGGTCAGTTACTGTATCGTGGAATTGTTCTGAATGGCGTTTTCTGAGGTTGGGCTGCTTTTGTAGATGATGATTCTGACGAGGAGCCGATTATCATCTCGAAACGACAGAAGGTATCCGGAGTAAGGTTTTTGTTAGCGAACCTTGCAAAAAGTTAGTGTGGTGGAGAATTGTTTTTGATTGCGGAACAGAGTATTTTCAATGAAATTTGGTTGTTCTAGAGTGTTTCTTCTGTGGTTTAGGTTTTTGTTGGGATATAGTTGGTCATTTGGTTTGTGTCTTCCGGGATTAGGATGGGAAGGGAGGGAATGATGGCATTCCTCAAGTGATTATCTGTGATGACAAGAAAGAAGGAAAGGAGGAGGAAGAAGAAGATGATTGGCTGCCCCCACCTCCCAAATTTGACGCCAATGCAGGGAGTAAGCCCCCCGAAGATTCTGCACTCAAGGAATTGAGGTAGTCTACACATGTGTATGTTATGCTTCATCCAGAATGTATTTTACTAATCTTCTAGGGTTAACCACTTGTCTTGCATATAATACAGGCTGTATGTACTATATTACTTGTAAGATTTACATATGCAATCACGTATGATGTTGAATTTTTATGATCATTATTGGGATACTGAATTTTTTCTATGTATTTGTACTTCCCCTATTGATTTCGATAATGATTATGTCCCCTAGTTAGTATGCGTGCTGGTAATAGTGCTATAAAATTTTGAGGCACCTCAATTACTGTCTGATTTGCTACATATGTATTGCAAGCTGCAGTTTAATTGGATATATTGTTCTGTATTTGTCAATTTTAGTCTTGAGTTCAGAAATTTCAAGTATCTGCCCGACTTCTTCCTTTGTCCAGTTTGATCTTCTCTTAAGCTGTTTGAGCTAACTGGACAAGGTTTCTGGCCTTAGGTTGTTGAAGCAGGAGCTTCAAACCTGTGCACAATCTGCCAGAGATTTGTTGCAATCTGTGGAGGATTCTGCTCAGAGAAAGGTTTCTAGTCCATCTCAATCTTTGAAGGATGCTCCTGCTGAATTACCAAAGCCTCAATATGAGAGAGCTAAGATAGTGATATCGATACAGGACAAGGATGGGCCCAAGCAATTTCGTGTTTTTCTGGTATGGTTGCATTCAGAATGTCTAGACAATAAGCATATTTGCAAACTTTGCTGGCTGAGACGACATGTAGAATACTCTTCTTTTCTTTTTTGTCGTGTTTAACGATAAGACAGTCCTGATCTACATCTCGCTATCTCCTTTTCTTCTGTCTGTTATGTAAGCATACAATTGAAGGGTTAGACTAGGATAGTGGTGGTGACAAAATCAGCTAGGTCAGTAACGAAGCCATGGGACATCTATATACCCATCTACTTTTTGGTTTTCAGTTTTTTCTTGACTTTTAGATTTGTAATCATTTGAGTTCTCAAACAATTTTCCAAATATCACTCAGTATATGAGTTTGCTTCTTCTTCTTCTGTGAATTCTTTATGTGCGATATTCTGCTCGTGAAATGTCTGGACTCTGGAATGTTTAGCTAGTCATGTTTATTCATTGTGGAGACTATGCTCTTTGAGGTTGTCTGAGAGTTGGAACCATGCTCAAACGATGTTGAGTTGTAAATAACAAGAGAAGTCAATTCTACTCAGGAATATTTCCGCCATTGATGAGCGAATTGCGATTTGTTTCATTCATTCCATTTAGCCATTTATCTATTCTTCTCAGTGAATTACTTCATAAAAAATTGGTCAAGAGTTCTAACCAGAATCTAACAGTGCATACCAAATGGCACATGGGAGTATTTTTGGTTTTTGACTGCCCGGTGTGGTCTGATAGTTCAGTGAATGAAGCAAATCAGTTTTAGTAGTCAATGTGATAGAAGATGTCGATTTAAGCAACCTTTAATGTAATCCACTATATTGAGCACCATATTTCTAGGTAACTATGACTGTGCTATTATGATGGGGCAAATATCTTCGTGTTTAATCTCCAAGTAAGTATAAAAAGAATGACTTAACCAGAGTGGCCGAATGATGGTGACAAATGTAGGCTGTCACAAGAGAATTTAGTCTCTTGTCTGATTTCAGTATTGCTGTTGCATGTCGTCCATATTTATGATTTTATGTACGGATAAATGGAATTTTTGTTTAAGTAGAATTCGTTTAATTTTCTGCTAGTTTTCTTCTTGGTTTGTAGGGAAAACTATTGGGCCTTTCTTCAGCTGGGTTTAGTAGGTACCTGCCAGTCTGGTGTTATAAGATCATCTGTTTATAATTGGCCCCTTTTGGTCAAACAATTGATTTGAGTTGATTTTTGAGTTAAATGGCTGATTTGCAATGAGTATAATCCTTGTAATTCCCTACTGTTGCTTGGTTGCTTTAAATTAGTGAATATTGTGATCTTAGAAGCACATTTGGAAACTATGTAGTAGTTCATCAATCACATCAGGCCATCCTCAGGCATGTTGTGACAATTCTAAGTCATGTGTAATTATACTAATGGCATGCTGAACAATTTTCAGGGAATGAGGTCTATAACATACCTGCACACACATTCAAGGAATATCCTTTTGATAAGCCAAACTTAGTTCTTGCTTTGACATGACTTAGCATCTCTGATTCTTTTGCTGTAATCTCCCAGGGTCATCTATAGGCTGGTTGGTTGGCTCTTTCTTTTCTTTAATTTTTATATGTTTGAAATATTCAAGGTAGATTCATTATCTAAGTCAAATGGACTGGATTTTGTCCAGGCACGTTTATGAATAAATGTATAAGGTAGAATATCTCTGATTGGGTAGATTTGGGTGCAGCAGGCCTTGTTGATATGCAATAGGAGAGTCAACTGCCTACAGTTAAATGGCATGTACCTGTCATATAATTATGAATTGTTGCCACTGCCTCCTTAATGATTTTCCTTCTGGATGGTTGTTTAGTCTCTGTACCTGTACGATAATTATAAAAAGTGCTTTCTTCCGCAACCGCCATCCTCATAAAGTAAAATAAGTACTTTCTCCACTCTGCTGCTGATAGCTACTCAGCAGCAGAGCCTTTGAACCTTTCTTGAAATGATTCCATATGGGCCTGATAAATGATGATGAGTACATCTTTCAGAAGGCTATCTTCTGATTCTCCTAACAAGCCAAGCACATTGTCTATTACTTATATGCATCACACGGCAGTTGACATTTTGTTCCTTAATGCTTGTAATTTCTTTCCTTTTTCCCTTGAAGTTCATGATCATTGAACTTAACTTCCTTCATGTTGCTATAGGATGACAGGTTTGAGCGGCTGTTCAAGTTATATGCAGATAGAGTCAAGCTTAACCAAGAAAATTTAGTATTTACGTTTGATGGGGATAAGGTCAGTCCATCAGCAACCCCTGAAAGTTTGGGAATGGAGGATGAGGACATCATTGAAGTGCATGCTAAGTCAAGGTGATTGAGGTAAGAGTCTGCTTTGGTAACTTATCTTTTTTCAGTTAATGCATATCCACTTCAAGTGAAAATCGACATGCTGAGTACGTGAGCAGGAGGTCCACCTTTTCATTCTGTCTATCCACTTTTGCAAATGATTGTGTCTGGTAGCATTTGAAGGAAAATATTAATTGAATACATGGAAAAAAAATGTGGTGCACATGATAGATTTACGATGTTGAGGGAGTTAATGTTGGAGCTAATAGAGGGCATGAATTGTGAAGCTTTTGCAAAGGCACTGTCGGTTGTTCTGTAGATTGATGAAACAGAATCGATCATAAAATATTGCATCAAATTGATCAGACGTTGTCTTTTTCACTCTCATCACTTACCTATGCCTGAATAAGCTACTTTACCATTTCTCCATTTTTTGGCTGGAAAGTGGCATTCATATTTTCTGGTTGTGGATTGTGGGATTTGGCTTAACTGTGGCTGAAGGCTGGAAGGAGAAAGTCAAGTATCTCTTCCAACCAAAAACTGTGAAGTTAGAAAAATAGGACATAGCCTTGTTGTTTGCACCATTGTTACGTGGCCATCCAGTCTCTTTATCAGGAACTGGAAGTTAAGAACTGAAAGAGAGCATGATTGTTAAGATCCTGAACCTGTACGATCTGTGATCCCACTTGTTTGTGATACTTGGTGAGATCCAGATCGTTGTGGAATATCTAGATCACTGGATCGCGATGCTAACAACCAGGCTGCTAAGTCAATACAGACTGAATTTTCTGCTTGAGGACTTGATGACCTTTGATCCAATGTCTAACTGCAAATATAATGCACTTCTGAACTTGAACGATAGAAGGAGTCTGACCATGTGTGGCTGCGTTCCTGTCTCTTTATAGGAAATAAGAACAAACTAGCTTGAGTAATATGGATAAAAAACTGGCTCTCTTAGGATGTGTTTGGTAGTGATTCTATTCCTGGGAACAATTTTGATCATAAATATATATATTTTTTTAAAATTTTGTTTTCAGGAATAATTTTTGAGCGAAAGAATACGCTTGGTAACTGTACAAAATTTTTATTCTTGGAATAGAAATATGTTTGATAGGATTCTTAAATTTTTTTTTTTGTTTCTTTTAATTTTTTAAATATTTTTATTATATTTTTCTTCCTTTTCTTTTTCTTTTTTTCTTCTTCTTCCTCCTCCTTTGTGGCTGGTCACCGGAGCCTCACTAGGCAAGCGAGGGGTGGCAAGCTCACCGGAGGCTTGCCTAGCCACCGCGAGGCTCGACCTCCCCTAGGTGGCGCGAGGTAGGCCTCGCCTTGGCCTGGCGAGGCTGGGCCTTGCGCTGGCCGGCAAGCTCGTCTCACCAGATCTGGGCGAGCTTGAGCTCACCCAGCCAAGGCGAGTTTGAGCCGCGCTTAGCCACAACAAGGCTCGGGCTGACAAACCTTGCCGTGGCTCGGCGTTGCTGGGGGCCAACGATGCTTTGGTAAGGTCACTAGCCAGCCATGGCCAAGGCCGACAGCCAGCCAAAAGGAAGAAGAAGAAAAGGAAAGAGAAGAAGAGAAAAGAAAAAATTAGACTTGATTTTAGGAATTGTTCTTGGGAGCAAGAAGCAACTTCTTTCTGTTTCTTGATTTTATTCTAAATCTATTCCCGGGAACAAAGAGACGGATTTTTGTTCCCAGGAACAAAAAATTTGCCAAATGGATTTCTGTTTTTTTTTTTTGTTTCCGGGAATAAAAGAACAGAATTAGTTGTGTTCGGAGTATTACCAAATAGGCCCTTAGCATTCCGCTGCATCCACTGGTACTCCATGACACAACATCCAACAAATCTGTCAACAAAGCAAAGTAATATTACCCTTCTCCACAACTGAGATTAGAGATGAGCTCTCAACTTGTTGCTCTGCTTACACAGGAGACATAAGGATGAATGTTCTCTGGTAGTTCTCAATTTGTAATGAAATAACATTGATTACATAGTACTTTATGTACATGCCTTTGGTGAAATGTGATTTGAAAACCATCTTAGCTATATAATTTTATCATTGGATTAACATTGTAATTACATCGTATGGTAATTGTTTTTTCTTTCATTTCTTTTATTTTTGAGAAGGTGCAACATATCCCATTTCAAAATACAGTGTTGATGCTTTCATGAACAAATTCTGAAATTTGTCTCAAAAAGAGTTTTGCCGGACATTTTTCAGGAATAGAGAACAGAAAAATAATTTTCTGTCTTTATTTGGGCCAAGCCAAATCTTTTTCATTCTTTTCTAATTCTGGGTTTTTTTAGCAGTAATGACGGTCAGTGTATGGGTTTCTGATGATCTCGGGAGAGTAAATAATTATATACCATAATATGTGTGCAAGTCTAGTGCATTATTACCCTATGAGGATCTATTATTTATCAATCACGGGGCGAGGTTAACTATGTATATGTACCCCACATTGAACTTTTACTGCCCTAGGCCATGTACAGCTAAGAGCATCAGTCGTAGTAAATGTTATAAATGTAACACCTAGAGAAAATCTAATGACCTTAGCCATATATGGTTGGTGGCATTCTTTTCTGTTTCACGATGATAATGCTACTGTTCTTGGCGCTTAAAAGTCCAAGAATCTAGTGGGCAACTTGAGCCTGATTGAGAGATTGTTGCAGACCCTTTAGAGGACCTCATGGCATGATCTAGGCGGTGTTTGCTTTTGCTTGTGGTTAGCTCAAGTTGTTAACATGATACCAAGTCATGTTGACCCAGGTTATTGTGTATGTCTAGGTGTTATATGCTTTTGATCTCTTGATTAGGCTGCGATTAATCTTGCTTTTGTGTATGTCTTGGGTTTCTGATGATCTCGTCTGATGATCTCGGGAGAGTAAATAATTATATACCATAATATGTGTGCAAGTCCAGTGCATTATTACCCTATGAGGATATCTATTATTTATCAACCACGGGGGGAGGTTGACTATGTATATGTACCCACATTGAACTTTTATTGCCCTAGGCCATGTACAGCTAAGAGCATCAGATTTTCTCCAGTCGTAGTAAATGCTATAAACGTAACACCTAGAGAAAATCTAATGCCCTTAGTCATATATGGCTGGTGGCATTTTTTTCTGTTTCACGATGATAATGCTACTGTTCTTGGCGCTTAAAAGTCCAAGAATCTAGTGGGCAACTTGAGCCTGAGTGAGAGATTGTTGCAGACCCTTTAGAGGACCTCATGGCATGATCTAAGCGGTGTTTGCTTTTGCCTGTGGTTAACTCAAGTTGTTAACATGATACCAAGTCATATTGACCCAGGCTGTTGTGTATGTCTAGGCGTTATATGCTTTTGATCTCTTGATTAGGCTGCAATTAATCTGCAGCGCCTGTTAGTTACTTGAGTTTGACTTGTTAGCTGCTTGACTGGAGGTCCTCTCAATTTTTAGGCGAATTAACATCATATCAAATCAAACTTGAGTTTTTAGTATACTTGAATTGAGTGGCTTTTAACCCTAATCTAGTAGTTAACATAATTGCAAACGTAACCTTTTATCTTTAACTATTTTCTGTACTTTGATAACTCAAACTTAAGCCTTATTCAAGTGTGTAGTATCGAGTCTTGGAGCTGAGTCGAGCTCCAAGACTCAGTTCAGTATCGAGTCTTGGTCAAGCTTCGAGCTGTCATGTTGTACGTTCAAGTAATTAAACTATATCTGCTTGACTCAGGCGACCCTAGTTCCGCGCTTTTTTTTTTTTTTTTACTTTTGTTTGGACGTAGTTGTTGTCCAGCGATTGAGTGGTATTGTCTCAAGGCAGCATCTCTTGAGGATCCTCTGAATCTTGTTCCGGTACCTAGTTCTCATCACGTGCTCTAAATGCAGGTTTTTGCTTCAGGTCGGGGCTTAATTCAACATCTTGTTGCCTTCCATGGAGCTGCACCGTGACCACCGTCGATCCCTCTCGCCAACTTCTCTGTAAAACTGATGAGCCGATATACTCTGTTTGCCTTGCAAATGTACAGTTTGTGCCCGATTTTTGTAGACTGGGAACTCGTTCTGCTAGGAAAGCCCCCCCGCGTGCTAGTTAATCGGTCTGATCGCCAATTTTTTGGGAAAAGAAAGTAGCTGATTACTCTCTCAAAGCTGATTTTTAACTCACTTAAAAAAAGAAAGGGACTAATAAGAAACAAAAAGAAATCGGTGCTGATTGAGGTCTTACCCGCTATTGTAAAGTAATCAAAAGCTGTTGGGGGCTAGTTTATTGCGCATGCGTCGGTCCTCCATAGTGTACACCAAAGTAGTTCTGCATTTAAATTTTTAAGGGACTGGGACAGCTCCGGTAATTGCTCGGAAACCCATCTCTCTCCAGCAACTTTCTTGGCTTTTGAAGGTTCGGACAAACGTGTACGTGACTTAGGTGAACGATAGTGGACGGCTTCGTTTGTCTATTCAGACAGTGGGCCATCTATGCCATGATGGTGCTCGGCATCTTTTTCAGGCTTTAACTTTAGTGGGGGAGTCGTTCGTCAGACGCAACGGTCCAGCCCGGGGGACACGCCTTCCCTTTTATCGAATGGCTGTAACTTTCGCTTTGAATAATGGGGTTGTCGGTCTCGGTCTTTGATAAGGACGACTCGGCGTTTCCGAGAAGCATCCACCATCCGCCATTCAAAAACTAGGCGAGAAAAGTTGTTTGGCGGATGTGAAATGGCATCCGATGTCTGCTTTCTTTATAAAAACCCACTAGCATCTGTTCTTCAGTCCACACGGCGATGAGAGAGAGAGAGAGATAGAGAAGTGGGGGAAAGAAAGATGCAGAGTGGGGGAGTGCATGGAATGGAAGGGTAGGAAAAACGGGGACTGAGTGATTGGGGCGTTCGCTCTCTTTCCTATTCCTCCCATTCCATACACTCCTTTGCCTCCTTCCTTTCCCTTCTCTTCTCCTGATTCGACCGGCCGTGGCCGAAAACACAAGGATAAACAAGACAGACAGATACCCCCCACAAACACAGATCCGAGCGAGAGAGATAGGGAGAGAGATGAAGAGGGGGAAAGGGAGAGAGGGTCTCAGGAAGTTGTGGGCATGGGTCGTTTGGTGAGAGGAATCGCTCTCGGTGGTCATGCACGGATGTGTTGTGGAGCGTGAGATTTCTTGCCAATACCACCCATGCCAATGATTTCCTGCTTTTCCTCCCTTTCCCTTCTTTTCCCAAGAGCTTTTGACCATGGAAAGAGGTTTGTTCGTTTCTCTCTTTGATCTATGCTCTCTGTCTGTCAGCAAATGTTCAAGTAGCTCGATATGTGTA
Source organism: Eucalyptus guilfoylei (assembly GCA_016097605.1). Lineage (NCBI taxonomy): Eukaryota > Viridiplantae > Streptophyta > Magnoliopsida > Myrtales > Myrtaceae > Eucalyptus > Eucalyptus guilfoylei. Next base: position 35,255,499 of record CM027866.1, on the reverse strand, counting down.
GATAGCGTAGATCTTTCCTTTTGTAGCTGCTTTGCTTGGCTTCTTGCTTTTTCATTTGAGTTATAGACCTGGATCATAGACAAGGCACTATCGCACTTTGTAAATCGACCTCCCTGGAGAAATATGTATGGGCGAGAAGTTGTGTGAGCTCAGCTTGTGGTGAGCTCAAGTCTCAAGGCCTCAAGGCATTTGAATCGGAACGCTTAGATCATCTGTAGTTTTACAGACAATCTACAGATGATCTAACCATTCAGATGTGTTGGGTTTACATGAGGGAGAGAGATCCTTGCATGGACCCCGATCCACATGGATCGGATCTATTACCGCCGTTGATCATGTAAAATTGCATGATCAACGGCTGTGATGGACTCGGTCCAGTGGATCCGAGTTTAGGCAAGTTTTTCTCACGAGCTGAAAGGTGTTGGTGTTGATGTTACTGAGGTACACTTGTTGGACACTTGTTGTAACGAACAATTATATCATGCATTGTGGTATTTGAAAATGCTTTTCTTTCACGGAAAACTTAAGATTTGCAAAATATTTTTCGAAAAATAAATGCTCATAACGTTTATAAGTATAGGCAGATGGAAAAATATTTTCGTCGATAAAAGGTTATTGTAACAAAGAACCGTTCATGAAATTGTAGCAGTACTGTTCATCACTCTGGCAGTTACTGCTTACCAATGTTGCAGTAGCAGTTGCAGAAATTTGACACCCGTGATTGACAAACTTCTGCTATTACTACAATGCTAAACTACTTCTACAGAAGTGAACAGTTATTGCTACAGTACTGTTACAATAATGAACAATATTGTTATAATGCCGTGAACAACATTTTATTACGTTAACTTTTTGTACTTCATCCGATAACTAAGATTGTTCAAGCCGATTTTCCAATGAAAACATTATCTGAGATGACTAATTTTTCTAAGCATCATTTTTCAGAAAATATTTTCAAAATCTTTAATTTTTCATGAAATGAATGCATCCTAAATGAAAAAAAAAATTGCCACACGGTTCAATTATATCATGACTTGCGATAATCAATTGTCAAATAGATGTTGTGAGAAAACATAATTGTATGATACACTACTGTCCTATCGATAATGTCTAACTATCAAAAGTATAAAAGCATATGTTTCAATTCCCCTAATAGTCCCAACGCTTAAATTCTTAAGTACGGAAATAAGAATAGAAAGCTATTTGATAATAGATGAAAATCATATAATTGATTTCTTCTATTTTATCAAATATGAATGGAGAACGCAATCGAAAAAGTTTGATACTCAAACACATCCTACTCGGGATGGGCCCATGTGCTTGGGCCATATGGGCCCATGTGCTGGCCCGAGCATGCCATCCTTATTTATGTGGTACATTAAAGCACTAATATTAATTAATAAAATAATGAGTCTTGTTAGTGAGTGCCCCATTAATACTTGTTAACCAAACCCGATAAACAAATGTCATCATTTTCAATACATCGATGGTACATGACTAGGAAAAAATGGTGCTTTGGAAATGACACCGTTTATTTGTTGGATGCTTAACAAGTGCTTTTGGGGCACTCATTACCAAAATTCATGAAATAAATTGTCGAAATTTGACATCTAGGCCTATGCACACCTTTTTGTCTTGATAGCAACAGTGCCATTTGTGCAAGCCGTAGGTGTCTTTATCCCGTCTCATAGTGAAGAACTTCTTGACACTATTTGCACGCTATAAAATTGCCCATATCCGAGATTTCTTTAATCTCCATGAATTTCCATATGTCGATGTCTCTTTTTAAAGATCCATTTCCCAACTTGAGTGCATTGTCATTCAAACCGGCCATACATAGGCTCGTTGCGAGTGTGTAAGGTTGAGGACTGCAAGAGTCTTGTCGAGTTGTAGATATAGTTTTAAGAGATTGGTGTAAACGCCCCGTTTGATGTCCTCTATACACACACCATGACCTAACCCGTATTTTAATTATCTTTTAATGAAAAAAGTGGTATTACGATGAACTACGGCTACAATAGGATTTTAAGTAAATATATACAGGTATTTGAAATAATATTATAGTCGTCTATCGACTTTGATCTGACATTGATTAAGATTAACTAATACTAATTGTCATTAGTATTAAACTAACCACCCCTAAACGTAATTAGTGTCATAATCCACGATTATGAAATTAACTCACGGATTTTTGATGATAGTGGGCTCGTGGCGATGGCGTCGAAAACGTGACGCTTGCGGCTCGAACGGAGATGTGCCTATTAGGTGAAGCCGTTAAGAAATAGAAACGCGACAGATTAGAGAATTTGATCGAAAATCGACCGCTCGACCATAATAATTGGCAAGGATCAATACGACACCGTTATAATTGAATTGCGATCGGATATAAGTCGATTCAATGGAATCACGTGGTCGAATTGCAGGTGGTTCTGCACGATTGCGATATTCATGTCGAGCGGCAATAACCCGATTTTCTCCGCACGATTGCGATATTCGCGTCGAACGACAATAACCTGATTTTCTGTCAATATTATATTCAGGACACGTGATTGAAATCTTGCGATTTTTACGACAATCGAGAGTCATCTACGATTCGAAGATGTACAAATATAGATTGAAAATTATCGACCACGGGTCAAACACAATAAAATTCCTAAAAGCTACCCGATAGGTTAGGTCGTACTAAAATCGCGTTCGGTCAATTTTAACCACGAAATTGAATTCGGTTTTAGGAATCGGACATTTGAGAGTGTCATGATTCATTTATAGGATGTCGTCTCATCTTTCGGCAAAATTTCGTTGAGTTCGAAATTTTACGGAAAAATCGATTTCGGACAAAAGAAGTTATGGAAATTCGGATGGGCTGAAGAAGGGCTTTGTTTGTGGAAATTGGAATTAAATTTCGTTGGATGGTCATTTGACTTTTTAAAATTTGAAAACTTTTTTGAAGATTTTAAATTTTTAAAACGCCAAAAGTTTTCAAATTTTAAAAAAATCAAACGACCATCCAACTAATTTAATGTAAACCATTTACTCAAGATAACTCTTTTCAACCAAATCATATCTTTTGTCACCATTTTAACTTGAATAAATGTCTTAATTCTCACATTGTTATTGCCCACATGCTCTTATTTGAAGACATTGAAATTAGCTCTTGGTGCTCCCATGCACGATGTTTAATTATTTTAACTCTATTAACTTTATATCTAATATTAACTCTTGTTAATTGATATAATTATTTTTAATTTAAGCTAATAAATGTGATTTCAAACTACTTTTCAGTAAAGAATAAAGAGGGAAGATAAGAGATAAAAGTAATTTTATATCACTCACTAATTATGCCCCAAAACGTCATGTGCGACACATGTTTTTTCCGATCATTACTCACTAATTATTGTGAGCATGCTTAAGCATATTAAAGCATTCACAATACTCTATAAACATACATGTTCATCTTCTTTAAATTAACAAGTCTTATTCTTTAGAAGACAACAAAACTAATTTGATTAAAAAAAGATGAAGTGAAGTCCAGAAACATACCTTGTAAGAAACTAGATTAAGAGTATAAATTTGAACTTGAATATGTTGAGAAGATGGAGTGCACGTTCACAATAGGAAGGGAAAAGATAATTTTATCTCTCGTCTTCCCTCTTTATTCTATATTGAAGAGTAATTTGAGGTCACATTTGTTAGCTTGTGTTAAAAATAAATATGTCAATTAACTAGAGCTAATAGTAGATATAAAGTTACTAGTGTTAAAATAATCACATGTCATGTATGCAATCATCAAGAGTTATGTTCAATATCTTCAATGTTGGCAATAATAAGGTGAGTATTAAGATATTTGTTCAAGCTAAAATGATGATTTGGCAATAATAAGATGAGAATTAAGATATTTAGCTAAAATGATGATAAACGGTATAGTTTGGTTGAAAAGATGGAGATATTAGGTTATTTTGAGCCGATGCTTTATATTGCAGTAAATTAATAGGGATATTGATAATAATTTTTTTTTTTGTCAAATGGTATTCATTTGAAACAACACCAAATTAGAAAATTATTTTGAAATCACTAGATTTATTAACAAAAGGTACAGAACAATAGGACGCATTAGCTTTGTAAAATTTTAATGTATGAAAATAATTCGATACAAAATACTAACTAATTTAATTTCTTCAATAACTCTCATTAACTTAATATCATAAATATCATCAATTACGAAGAAAATTTTCGAGGTCGCAGTGACTCTTGCTTAGAATTGAGTGAGGGCCTATAGGCCCCAGCCTGTCATTAGTGGAGAGAGAGAGTTTTAGAGATTCATAGAAAACCACATAATAGTGTTTCTAAGAAGGGTGCATTCTGACCCTTAGCCTTTACATGCATTGCCTTGTATAGACATAATATAACACATTAGAATGTTACGGACCTTGTTTGGCCGACAAAGGCCAATTATTTGTATCTATTGAGTTTTGCACTAACATATTGACATTTTTACTTCTTATTCTGCTTATTTCGCTTCTGCTACAGTATGTTACAGTGCTGCAGTGCTATGAACAGTACATGAACAGTGCCAAACAACGCATGAATGAGGCAAAAGGATGGATATGGCTCAGACAGTTTGGACGATGACGAACCAATTCGCATGTATGACTTGTGAAGAAATCTAAAGTATCAAGAAAGTGAAGAAGGCAACCTAAAAGAAAGTCTGACAAGCCACATGATGAAGAAGAAAATTTGCTCAAAGTCATGTAGCAAAAGTACTATTTGTGTACTATTCATGCATTGTTTAGAACAGTTCATGCACTGTTTATGTACTGTTCATAGCACTGTATCATTATAGCATACTGTAGCAGAAGCAGAAAAAGTGAGATAAAAAGTAGAAAGGTCTCGACAGATGCAAATAACTAGCCTTTGTTGGCCAAACAAGGTTTGTAACATTCTAGTGTGTTGTTTTACGCTATATAAAGCAATGCATAAAAAGGTCAAGGAGTAGGATGCACCCTTTCAAGAAATAATATTGTGTGAATTTTCATGAATCATTAAAACTCTCTCTTTTCTTCCTTTTTGCCTAGTATGATTATTTAAAATTAGGAATGTGCAGATCGATTTTAATAGTATGCTCTACACTTGCCGCAATGTGGAACACATGCATTAGAATCTTGCTACTTTAAAATTTTATGTGATATGAGTCAAAAAAATGAAGAGGAATTTAGTGGCTAACAGGCAGTCCATTTTCTAAGGTCACAGAAGGGTTGTGCCTGTGGGATAGCATACTTGTTATAAATTTTGTTTTCATTCTCCTTGACCCTAGGTGCGAAATTCTAAAGGAGGGCTAAGAGAAATTAGGGTATTTATAGTGGTAAGAGGGGAAATTTCAAAAGATTCTGTCATGGTAAGGAAGTTCTTCCCTTCTATGACGGAAATTCAACCCAAAACTAGAAATGTATTGAAAATTGTCATGGCTCTATTACCAAAAAAATTGGCCGATGACACCAACCATAGAAAACAAAAACAGACCATTCTCCGGCCTCAAAATAAGGACTGCCTGTTAGTCATCAAATTCCTTTTTCATTTATTGGTTCATATCATAAAAAAATTATGATAGCAAAATTCTGATGCACGGGTTCCATATTGTGATAAGTGCACATCTTTCTACTAGGATTGATCTAAACATATCTTATTTTAAAGAATTATATGAGGCATAATGGAAGATAGAAGAGAGTTTTAATGATTCATAGTAAACCACACAATATTATTTCTAGGGAGGGTGCATTCTGCCCCTTAACATTACAAATATTGCCTTATATGGGCATAAGACAAACACTACTCACCTTATTATTAGTGAAAATTCTAGGGATCACCAATAAGTTTTACAGACTCTTTATGGCCAACAATGACCAATAATTTATACAAGTTGACCCTTACACTGATAGGCTAAGACTTTTACTTCTAACAAACCCTTATTCCACATTTTTTGCTTTTGCTACAGTACCATACAGTATTGCTATAGTGTCAAACAGTACATGAACAATGTTTTGCTGCATTACTTAAGCCAAATTTTCTACATCTTCACATGGCTTGTTTGACTTCTTCACATGTTGCATTTGACTCATTCATATGCCATATTTATGAATTGGTTCTTTAGTGTCATCGTTCGAGCTATTTGAGCCGCCTCCATCTTTCGGTCTTTTGTACTCCTTGATTAGTCTTTCAACCTCTAAGGCTTCAAGATGGTCATTTTCTGTAGACTCTAGAGGCCGATGAGAACTTGATGGGATGTTAGTGAAAGTGTTTTTTTCAAGATCATCTTAAGCTCCTCAAAGGACTCAGGCAACATTATGAAGATAATCTTCAAAAAGCACTTTCAATAATCCCACTGACATCCCATGAAGTCTTGAAATCTTAGAATCGAAAGACTAATTGGGGAATATAGAAGACAGAAAGATGGAGGTGACTCAAATAGTTCGAACGATGATACGGAAGAACTAATTTACAAATATGACATGTGAATGAGTGAGACGAGCCATGTGAAGATGTAGAAAATTTGGCTTAAATACAGTAGCAAAACATTGTTCATGTTCATGTACTATTTGGCACTATTCAAACATTGTTTGGTATTGTAGCGGTGCTATATCGTATTGTAGCAAAAGTGAAAAATGTGGATAAAGGTATCGGGAATAAAAGTCTTAGCCTGTTAGTTTAAGGATTAGCTTGGAATTATTGACCATTGTTGGCCATAAGGAGTTTGTAGAACTTATTGGTGATCTCTAGAACTATCACCAATAATAAGGTGTGTGGTCTTTGTCTTATGCCTATAAAAGGCAGTGTTTGTAATATTAAGGGGCAAAATGCACCCTCTCTAAAAATAATATTGTGTGATTTAATATGGATCTTTAAAGTTTTCTCCCATCTTCCTTTCTACTTGGTATGATTCTTTATAACTAGAGATATTCGTATTAATCTCGGTAGTATGCTTTGCATTTGCCACCATGTGAACCTATGCATCAAAATTCTGCCACCCTAAAATTTTCTATGATACGAACCCAAAAAAGAAAAGGAATTTGGTGACTAACAAGCAATCCCTATTCTGAGGCCGGAGAAGGATCGTGCGTGTGGGATAGCATATTTGCCACAAGTTCTATTTTCGTTTTCTTTGGTTAGTGTCATAGGCCAATTTTTCTGGTATCACTTGGCGACCCTCGCCAACCATTGGCCGGCCATCCCCACCATCATCTGCCCTTTTCGATGATGGTGGGGCGACAGTGGCGAGCGCCTACAGGCCCTCGCCATTTTGCTATATCTTGTCCACTATTTAATGATTGTAATAATAAAATTGAATATATTCACGTCATACTATATTTTTTGATATAAATACCTATATGAATTACAAATTTTACAAATGAAGATAGTAAAAATCTTTTGCGACACACTTGTCTACTTTATTTTTATTTTATTTTTTATTTTATTTTCCTCTCTTTCTTATTTAATTTCTTTTTTTATTTCTTTCAACCCCCTCCATCATATTCTAATAAATTTTTATTAAATAGAAAATTATGCTAATATACCTAAAATACTAAAACACCTAAAATATGTAATAAACATATATTTATATATTAAATTCATTTTCTAAGATAGAATTAAATTCGAATATATAAAATAAGGTTAAATTAAAAAATGATTTTTTATTTTTCGTTATTTTGAATTTCTTATATTAGAATTCAAATATTATTTATATTGAAATCTAATTTTAATTTTTTAATTTAAGAAATTTGTTACTTGAGAAAAAAAACTTTCCTATTATGAATATTAGAAATCATATCTGTCTTTATCTTATCTCCCCTATGAGATACTTTTATCTTATTTATATCTCATTTATATCCAACTTTAGCCTATCTTAAATTGGCACCAAACATAAGATAAGACAAATTTTATCCTATCTTGAATTTTATCTTGATCGCCAAACACAACATTCATGTTTTAGCCATGTCAGCATTTTCCGCTAGTCAAATTAGGCGTAGTTAACAAAAGGACTTAATTACACAAATTTGACAAGTTTTATAATTCAATTGTACTTTTTGTAAGTTTTAGAATTCAAACATTTTCGTGACTAATTTTAAAACTTCCAATGCTCACATTCATTTCATTATAACGTGTAGTTTATTATTGACGAACCCTACCTGACAAGGGCCCAAGAGAGATGGGACATGGGCCTAAGACAGGTTGGCACAACACAGCTCGCTACAGTATAGTCTAATGGCCATCCCTATAACCTATTTTATGTTTAAGCTCCTAGTTCTATCTTAGCCTTTCTGGGGAGACTTGTCAATACCAAGGTATGAGATTTTTACTTGGCCGATGACGAGCCTAATCAAAGTAGAAAATCACCTTCTAACGCACCCAAAATGGAATCACATTAATGACTACTTTCAAGCACTTACCAAGATTGCTTTATATGGAATGATATGATTTTTCTAGACATTAGTTATCCCTATAATGAGAAAAATAGGGCACTTTGGTTCGAAACTTCTTTTTATTGGATTGTTTAACGAAGCTTAAAGTCTATTGCAAGTAATATAAAAGCATCTACCTCTTAACGAGCTAAAGAGCATTGCTTAATTTTCAACGGCATTCACTATGACATTTTTGAATTAACTCACTTGAGATACTGTTACTTTTTTAGATTTTCCAATTCCAACAAACCTTAACAGTTTTAGTTTCAAGAGTTGCTTGACTAGACCTTATAAATAACACTCACCATTTCCCAAACTAAAAGCAGCCTACCTTTCCATCAAATTTTCATCATTTGTAAGTGTTCAGACAATTCCTTTCATCTGAGGATCTCGCTCTGAATACATATGATCATCTAATCAAAACCCTTGCACAATATTCAAACTACCACCCTATTTGGGGTCTATAACGCCAGGTACCACAATCACCCCCAATCATCAAAACCAAACGGACCATCAACCCTCTTAATGGTGCAACCATCTTGCCATTAATATAACTATACCAAACGACAAATCGATAAGGGATAAACTATGATAACCTTAGGTCGACTCATATCTCGTAGAGTTGCACTTAATATACACCACTACAAATTCGTGATATGGTTATATAAATGGCGAGTTGGCGAACCATTAAGAAGGTTTGATGGGCCACTTCATTTTGATGATGGGGGTGATGACGGTGCCTGAAGTCGTAGTGAATAGGCTTGTAGTTTGTATATAACTGAACCTACTTCTGGGACCAATTTGATGTATTATGTTATATTTGCAACTTTTGTGTAGCAATGACTTGTTATTGTAACACTAACTTGTTCATATTATGTGGGATGATTTACAATTATATTATAAGTTATATTATTATGTTTCTGCATATTTTTTACGTGCGTGTGTATATATATATATATAGGAAGGAGCACGTGCTGTAAACGATGTTTTGGGGCGTCCCCTTCACTCTACTTCCACTAACAAATGACAAATGATTAAGAACGAGAGACATATGTGAGAAGAGTAGCTCTAGAGAGAAAAATGGCCATAGCAAGGGTCTACACTATTCTAGCTTAGTATACATTTTATGACCATTTAGGCGCTTGGGAGAGAAGGGAAGGGAAGGGAAGGGAAGGGAAAATGTGTTTGGAAAGTTGATTTCTTTTTTTTCTTTTTCTTTTTTAAATGACTCCAGATATTTCATAATTTTTCAATTTTTTCACACCCATTTTCATTTTTCCTCCCATCTCAACTCTTTAAATTACTCCGGGACAGACATCAACCTGTTTTCTAAATCTTCTTTAAATTACTCCAAGACAATTTCATGAATTGGTAGTAAATTCTGACCGAAAAGTTAAGAGTCTTGTCGAGTTCATCTACGAGTATCAAATATATTACTGAAAAAGCGAGGTGGGTTTCACTTTTTGGACTTGTTAAAATTATTACTCTTTTATCTTAGTAGTAAAATGAAGATGAGAAAGAATGGAGGGAAGTCTATTAAAAGAGTGACAAACATTCTTCCAACATTAAGAGTTATTTCGACACTATTTATACAAGCATAACAGTAATGGATGAAACGAGCATCATAGAGGCGAATATTGGCAAATCTTTTCGACCATGAAATCTTACCGCAAGTCGGATTGCACAAAGGTGGAGATGAGTGAATTCATTGTCGTCATTCAAAAGACATCTGGAGAGCAACAAACTGTTCTTGCTTGGTTGTTGGAAGAAGATGCCGATCAAAATGAGTAGACTCTACATCTTCTTTGACCTTTTTGGGACTTCATCGGATAAGTTGTTTTATGGACTTTTTACGGGAAAATGAAGCTGGTTTAGCCAAAGCAGAGTGTAAATTTACAAGTGGAAGGAAGATGTTTGATATTTTTTTTCTTCTTCGTTTAAATAGGATCCCTATGTGGGAAGAATTGGACTTTCCGAAGGGAGTTGTGGGGATCTAAAGAGATAGGGGCAGATATATAGTGTGCTTATTTGGGATGCATCGGCCATTATGAATGTATTCCTCCGGGGGCTGATGTATTATCATGGCACATGATTACGGCATTGGTCAGATAATGAAGTTGCTGGCTCTGATGCCATGAGAGGTCTAAAGTAATAAGACACAAAAGTATGCTATCCCACAGCATCGGCCTTACTCTTGGCCATTTAAACAGAGTGCCTGTCAATCTCCAAATGCCATTAATGCATATTGTATATGCCTTAAGGCTTTCAAGCCTCAGGAAACTTTGCGATCAATAGGACCCGATACAAAGTGACAAATGGAGAGCACACTTACGACATAGACTCAATAATAGAGAGCATCCGACGGATGTTTTATGGAACCTTGGTGGATACGATAATGTGAAAGCGACTGGGCCAACTATCGTGACTGGTCTCTTCAATCCTGTCCACCTCCTAGTAACTTGCTCATGTATACTTTTAATTGAGCCATTTTCGGTGAAATCGCATCGTCAGTTCGCAATAGAAAAGCTATACATGTACTATGAGTTGGTGAACAGCTGGCCTCGGGATTGTGATTTGATGACGACGAGATGATGATCATTCTTTGATTGGATGAGAAGCGAATCTTGCAAATTTACGAGTTAATGAATAGTTTGATGGTTGCTTCTAAACTTTGATCCTAAGGCAAGACTCGTCCACGTCCTGGACCAGGAAAGTTTGGCGGAACGCGTGCAACTTATTCCATCCTCGACGTTTACGTATGAGGTCACACGAAAGAGAATACTGTAATTCCTGTGCATGCGTTGGACCCTGCTTATTCCAAAAGGTTAGGTTGAGTGTCGAATGAGAGATGGATTTTGGTGCATGAGTTCAATTTGAAGCTAGAAACTAGAATTAGACTGATCAATGGACATGATCAAGAGTTGGGTAGGAATTAGGGATCTGATTCGAACCTGCCGCAGATCCATTTTTATGTGGCTAGTAATTGTTTTCGTTTGTTCTGGATTTGATCTGGGTCGATGCCTCCAATGCAGTCCCCATACCACTAGGTTGCGTGCCCGGTGGTTGGTGGCGGTGGATATCAAATAAAGTCTTTGCATTTGCAATATTTCTAATCAAGTCCTTCTGTTTAAACAAAATACCCAATCAAGTCACTCCAAAGTTCAGCCAAGTCCAACTGATGTGGCCGCTGGAGACTTTGAAGTGTGATATGGATTAAAAATGCTGGCTAAAAAGCCACGGTTGCCCGTGGATACCAAATGGATTAAGTACTTTATTAGCTTACTTTCTCATGCTCCTATCACTTCACAATTCTGCAATGATTGTCCACATGGTCAATAATTAATCCACACCACGCTCTGGCATCCTCTAGCAATCACATCAATTAGATATGATCAGGTTTTATATCGAAGGCACTCGTAGATATTTTGTGCAAATAGAAAGATTTGATTAGAAAAATTAAAAGTACGAGGACTAAATTAATAAAATCCATGTAACGAATAACTACTAACTAGAAACCTAGCAAGCGAAGATCCTCCTAATGGAGCTGCATATGTTGCATTGAATTCAGTGATTAAAAATAAATGACCATTTACTTTAATGTGAAAAATATGTAAGTTTTATTATTATTTTTTTCTATTTTGAAAAATGACATTCATGTGTAAGTGATGGGTAAAGCCTATTGAAGTCCAAACAAAAGAGAAGAAAGGGCTGAGCTGCGTCAGGAGAATTGTGGCCACAATTCCTGATCTTTGAATCTTGAACTGTCATACAGAGTTCCATTTTTGGAAATTGGAGTAGAGTGGTACCGTCGCTTTTTTGCGATCAGATTGAGTCTACCTTTCTGGTCCAATCGAACGCCGGTCATCCACGCACAACTAGGAGATTCACAAGCATGTCACTTCCCAGTAGCCATTTTTGGATTCCGATACTTGGATTCGGGTGTTTCCTAGAATCAGCTGATAAACGTGCAAGTTATCGTCCCCATCTCGGCCGGTGGAAATGACTCCTTTGGCAATGGATATGATCGGAAGTAGTGCAAATCACCGACGAGGTGCATTTTTCACATCGCGTACTAATAGACATTAGGGTCGAAACACCTTACACGGATGTGGACTAAGCCTAGACTACGATTAACGCATTACATTAACCACAAATAGAGGGAAAAAAAAGGTGTTCTCAATGTGACGGTGGATGTAGCAATCTATTCTCTCGACCACATTTTTGTGCAGGAATGAACATTATCGTGCATAATCCAAGACTAATTGGACTCAAATAGATTCAACCAAATCCATATCAATAGCTAAGCGAGTGGGAAAAAGAATATTGCGGCGATTGACTCAATCAGGTACATAACTCTGACATGGTTTTCTTGAACTTTTTGAATCTTCTCATCCTGTTGATCGATCCAGGATGACCAAGACAGAAATATCGTGGGTACTCTTGAACAAATCCGACGTTTTTTTGTTGGGGGGTAGGGGAGAGGATGATCACGTGAGTTCTGATGCATTCATTATTCGACGACCCCTGTAATTGCTACTAATCACGATCCACGAGGCATGCTCGAATCTGCAGGTGCGCCTCGATCAGTCTCCTGTATAAATTCCGACCTCTTGCTTGATGAACAAGCGCTAACGCGCGCATGTGTGAGCACGAGCGGGCAGTTGAGCGACCATGTGAGCATGAGCAAGAGATCATACGGAGAGGGAGGATGTTTGTCGACATGGTCACCAAGTGATGACGGGAGATAGAGAGCACGTGTGAAGAAACCAATACAAAAAATGACAGATTACTTATAAAAGACAACACGCTCTTGGAGGGACCGCGATTAAAGTTATACCTCGGACCGATTTTCTGCCATTTTCTCTCGTGTTATGTCAAAAAAAATTGAGGACGGTGGGCTTCACTACAATCCCTAACACCACCACTCCTTGTCGTATCTATTCCAAATTTTTCCTCCAAGACCGAAACTCGGATTTCTCAAGGTAAATGAGGCTCAAATGGGAGGGACGGATTTGGGGATTTTGGGGTGATTTGGCGCTTCAGTTGCTCGATTAAGAAACTGTTGTTTTTTTTTTTTGGTCGATTAAGAAACTGTTGTTTGTCTATGCAAAAACGATAGCCTCTAGTCCATGTCACATGAGGGGTAGTTACTTGTAAGATGACCAACGATAAGTGGATTAGCACGTTAGATAAATCAAGTGAGACTCGGTCAAAAAGAGTTGATTGTACTTTTCCTTGAAGCTTTAGTTCTTGATCTTGATTGAAATCCTACAAAAGTTTTAGGATTGATTGTGTAATCACCCAAAAAAAAAACAGATGATTGTAATTTTTTTCTTGGATTTCACTTGTGCTCTCCGTGCTCTGTTCATCGTCTTTGGCCGTTTGCCGTCCTTGCATTTCTGGTTTGCTTTACCTGCCATCTTGCCGTAATCCATCTGGGGTCGCCCTAGCTTCCGGTAGCATAACTTTGCTATTTTACTATGTCCCGACACGCTGCAACCATGATTGCAACTTGTGAGGGATTTCCAATGAGAACTATTCCATAACAGAATAGTTTTGCTTTAATTTCAGCATTTTTCAATACCATGGTTCTCCTCGGGTTCACAAATAGTATTCACAATGTTAAAATTACGGATGAGGTCGCACGAAAGAGCATATTGTAAAAGGTTAGGTTGAGCGTCGAAGAGGGATGGATTTTGAAGCATGAGTTCAATTTGAAACTAGAAAATAGAATTAGAGTGGCCAGGTAGGAATTAGGGATCTGATTTGAACCTCCCGCCGATCCATTTATATGCGGCTGGTAATTGTTTTCATTCGTTCTGGATTCGATCTAGGTCAATGCCTATAACATAGTCCCCATACCAGTAGGTTGCGTGCCCCGTGGTTTGGTAGCGGTGGACATCAAATAAAGTCCCTACATTTGCAATATTTCTAATCAAGGCCTTCCGTTTACAAAAAATACCCAATTGAGTCACTCCAACATAAAATTCTGCCAAGTCCAGCTGATGTGACCGTTGGGGCACGCCAAAGTGTGATATGGATTAAAAATTGCCGGCTGAACAGCCATATAGTGGGCCATGGATACCAAATGGATTAAATACTTTTTTAGTTAACTTTCTTATCCTCCGATCACTTCACAATCCGCAATGGATGTCCATGTAGTCAATAATTAATCCACGTCACGCTCTGGCTTCGTTCGGCAATCACATCAGTTAGATATGATCGGGTTTTATATGGGAAGGACTCGAAGATATTTTGTGCAAGTAGACAGATTTGAATAGAAAGATTGAAAATATGAGGACTAGATTAATAAAATCCATGTAACGAGTAACTGTTAATTGGAAACCTACCAAGCGAAGATCCTCCAAAATAGTCGCATATGTTGCATTGAATTCGGTGATTAAAAATAAATGACCATTTACTTCGGTGTGAAAAGCATGGAAGTTTTATTCTTTTTTCTATTTTGAAAAAGGACATTCATATGTAAAGTAAGTAGAGGGTTAACCCTGCTGAAGCCCAAACGTAAGGGCAGAAAGGGCTGAGCTGCGTCTGGAGAATTGTGGCCACAATTCCTGATCTTTTGAACATTCAACTGTCATACAGATTTCCATTTTTCGGAAATTGGAGTAGAGCGGTACCGTCACTTTTTTGTGCATCAACTCGCATCTACCTTTCTAATCCAATCGAACCTATGTCATCCTCATAATAAGAAGAAGAAGAAGAAGAGCAATTTATTTTCTCGACCACATTTTTGTTGCACTGATCGACTTGACCAAGTACATAACTCCAAGAAGAAGAAGAAGAAGAGCAATTGATTTTCTCGACCGCATTTTTGTTGCACTGATCGACTTGACCAAGTACATAACTCCAACATGATTTTCTTGAACCTCTCGAATCTTCTCATGCTGTCGATGGATCTAGGATGACAAAGATTGAAATATCGGGAGGGCTTTTCTTCATTTTTTTTCTTTGTCTCGAACCCATTTCTCTTGTTCCTGTTTTATGACATTTTGTCATATCTCTTGAACAAACCCGACGTTTTTTTTCTGTGAGATGATCACAAGTTTTGATGCATTCCTTCGATGAACTTGTAATTACTTCTAATAACGACCCACGAGGCATGTTTGAATTTGTGATCATGCCTCGATCGGTCTCTCGTATATATTCTGACCTCTCGCCTGATGAATAAGTTCTAACGCACGCATGTCTGAGGACGAGTGAAGAAATTGATACAGACAACAACAGTTTGGTTATAAAAAGACAACATGCTCTTGAAGGGACCACAATAAAAATTATATCTTAGATCGATTCTCTGCCCTTTTCTAGCACGACCACTCCTTGTCGTTTCTTCTACAGAATCTCAAGGTCATCGTCGTCTTTGCTCCTTATTTTTTCCACCAAGGCTGGAACCGGGGTTTCTCAAAGTAATTGAGGCTCGAAAGGGGGAGATGGATTTGGGGATTTTGGGGTTATTTGGCCCTTTAGTTGCTCGATTAAAAAACTGTTGTTTGTCTGTGCAAAAACCGTAGCTTTTATTCCATGTCATGCAAGTTGTAGTTACTTAGTTATAGGACGGCTGGCGTTAATTGGATTAGCATATCAAATAAATCAAGCGAGACTTGATAAAAAAAGAATTGATTCTATGTTCTTAATCACGATTGAATACCTACAAAAGTTTTAGGATTGATTGCGTAAAACTCCTCCCCCCGGGGAACCCCCAAGGTTGTAATTCTTTTCTCGAACTTCACCTGTGCTCTCTGTGCTCTGTTCATCATCTTTGGCCGTTTGCCTTCCTTGCATTTCTGGTTTCCTTTACCTGCCATCTCGCTCCAGTCCATCTGGGGTCGCCATAGTTTTCGGCAGCGTAACTTTGCTATTTCACTATGTCACGACGTGCCGCAACAGTGATCGCAAGAGACTTTCAACAAGAACTGCTCCATAACAGAACAGTTCTGTTTTAGCTTCAGCAAATTTCAACACCGTGATTCTTCTTGGGTTCACAAATAACATCCGCAATGTTAAAATCATGTCTCGAACTTAAGCGCATTGAATTGAATCCGGTCCGAATTGAAGTGGTTAAGACAACCGGCCGTGTGAAAGTAAAGTACAGTGGTTCTTGGTCGTGAAATGAAGGGGGCGCACTTTCCATGTTTATCTGAATATGTTCCGGAGGCGGCCAAAGAGACGTGAAGAGAAAAGTGCAAAGATTGGACTCGGTTGACCGAATCCCACTTGGACCTCGTTTCCTCTTCCAATACTGTGGCTACATTCACGATCCAATGCACTTCTCTCTCAAGGTGGTTATACATATATTGTCCAGCGAAAGCCTTTCACTCAGTGAATTGCAGTCCAAGGAGGATTAGTGTTTGTATCCGTGAAATTTTGTGATAAGATCTGTGAATTCCTTCGCAAGATTGAGGAATTATTTAGTGAGAAATTCGTGTTTGAGCGACGATTGTAATCTCAATTGTATTACTTAATCTATAGTAGAATTCTTTACTGCTCTCCCATGGACGTACGTAAATTCGACATCCAATATACTTTCTTGTTCTATTTAATTTTTATTATTCAATCATTTAATTATTTTGCTTCTGCAACGCACATTATACTTTAAGTGATGTTACCTTGAGTCTGGATTTCTATGAACTAAATTAAATGGCTAGATCCTACCCTAAAAAGTAGAACCCAAAAGATTGGAGACTTGAACTTGTGTTTGCATCATGTCATGTTGCGCCTCCTCATAATTCATTTCTCGTTTTCACATACCTTATGGTTTTATCAATATTTTATGTTGAACCGCTTTGTTGCTTATACTATTTTACTATAATTGCTATTTTGCACAATTTAAAAAAATAAAAAAAATGAAATCGATTTTCGGGTAGACTCTAGAACTAGCCTAAAAAGCAAGGTAAATTCAAGTTTTGGGGCTAAGTATTAATTCCAAAAACTAGAATTTGTTTCTAACAAGATAAATTCCCTAAATTTTGGAGTTAGAATTTACGCATCCTGAAACTGATTACCCCTATTATATACCGAGAAATCTTACTAAAACTTACTTAATCATATGGTAACTTTTTGTTGCGTGTTTAGAGAAGTCAACCTATCTAATCATGGATCCACTTATTTTGATACCCAATCGAGATTCGTCACGTCTAGCAAGTGAACAAGAAAAGAAAAAGAGCAAAAGCGTTCAACACTTCACATCGCACATTGTCGAGAGTCTTGTTGTAGTATTGATTGACACATTGTGTCTCCCCTGTTTACATGAGTCTAACGTGTTCTGCCGCATTTTAGTTGCATCATCATTTCACCCCCAACTCCGCAGGATACATCCGCTGACTTTTGCTTCCACTATCCAATTTGATATAAACACTATAAAAAAGAAGGGCTAGAAATCTCCAAATAAATACATATAGAAATCTCCAAATCAACTCACCTCAGCGAGGCGAAAATATATTCCAAACACGGAAAGAAAAAATGCCGAGGCTCTAATTTGATGGTCCAAAAGTACACATGGATAAGATTTCTTCCCGACAAATTTGCTCAAGATATTCAAATTATTGATTTTCAACACTAATTTTTATTTCGGGCAAATAGAATCCTATTCTAAAATTTTTAATCCTCTGTAAATATTGACATAATTTTATCTCATACCACTTGATAGTTAGTTTTATATATTTTTTGCATCCGTGTAATCTCATCGTAACAGGAAATTCGAGCAGTTGAATTTGATTTTTTATATTGATTAAAAAGGTTTTAAGAAGTGGGCACTCATCAAGCCGACAACCTCACAAGCACTTTACACCATTTCACCTGCCCTAACCCTTTTTTTAAGTCCGAAACAGCCATCACATCCCAAAATTATGTAGACGCTTCGAGAGAATTCTCTAGCTAACATGATTTGTCACCATTGCCCAATGATTTCGACCTATAAGATCGAACACACTCGTCGAAATTATACGTCGATCATCTATGACGCGGTCGGTCGGCCTGTTCTTTCTATTTTTTCCACGAGAAAAAGATCCAGAGCGATGTCGACAAATTGCAGCATACAAAAAAGATATACCTCCCTATTTTCCTTCTTTATCACAGGCGGATCACGTTCCAGATAATTTACACCGACGTTTGAAAAGAACTCCGAACGAGCCCTTCAAAAATCACAGTGGCAGGACATGACTGAAAAGGGGAAAATCGATCTACGGAATGAACAAGAAAACGAGAAAAAAAAACGGGAGAAAGAAAAAAGGGGCACGGAAGTTAATCTAGGGTCAAAACTGCAAATACCCAAAAAAAGAAAGGAAGAAAAAAGAAAAGAAAAACGAACAGAAATTTTGCCGAAGCGGCCCTCATCATCAATCATCGTAATCATGACGACGAGGAGCAAACCGTTGCTGCTCTTTCCGCTCCACCGACCGACGCGCGCCTCACCGCGGGGAGAAGAAGGCCGCCACGTCCCCGCCCACGCGCCGGGCGGTGAGCTCCACGCGCTCGTCGGGGACCAGCTTCGACCGGCACACCGGGCAGTCGAACTTGAGCTGATCGAGCCATCCGTCGAAGCAGCGCTTGTGGAACACGTGTCGGCACGGCAGCCGCCGCACGCGGTCCCCCTCCCCCAGCCCGCACAGGCACACCATACAGCACTCCGAGCAGGTGCCGCCGCCGACGCCGCCGCCGCCGCCTTCCTCGACGGAGAACCGGTCGGAGAGGAGCCGGTTGAGGTTGAGCTGCTCGGCGAGGACGATCAGGCCGGCGAGGCCGGAGCCGAGCGGGGCGGAGAGGAAGCGGGCGTCGCCGTCGCCGTCGCCGCCATCATCGTCGGCGGCGGGGGCGGCGGGGTCGTCGAGGGGGCGGGGGAGGCCGAGGGAGTGGAGGAGGCAGGAGAGGGAGGAGCGGAGGTGGGCGACGCAGGTGGCGGCGAGGGCGAGGAGGAGGAGGGGGATGGAGTCGGAGGAGACGTCGTTCAGCTGGCTCTGCAAACCCATTTTTCTTCCCTTCCCTTCCCTTCCCTTCCTCGCGAAGGTTGCTCCCGATTCGATTTTCGCTGCCGCAGTCGATTCGAAAGAGAGAGAGAGAGAGCGAGTGTGATGGAATGGGGGTCGCTGGTTTTATGGAGGAGAGAGAGAGGGGAAGAGAGAGAAGGGAAGGGGGGAGGCTTTTTGGCGTATTTGCGCCGTGTGATGATATCGTGGCATGTGCGAGGGGATCCGCCATTGGATCGTTGCTCGTTGGTTGGGTCTTTCTTCGTGCGATTCTGGAGGTCCCCCTCTCCCTCCTCGGGGTCATTTTTTCTACGCTTTTCCCCATGATTTCTATGCAAAATATAATGACGATTAATATCACGAAAATTTTCAAATTGGTACAATCTCAAATTAATTTTTAGATCACTAAAAATCTTAATATCACGAAAGTTTTCAAATTGGTACAATCTCAAATTAATTTTTAGATCACTGAAAATCTTGAATCGATATATCTATAATCTGATTTTCACGTGAACTTATCATTTCATTTAAATTATTATCATGTTTCGTTTAGTTCGAAAATTTCACAATAAAATTTGATAGAAGTTAAAGGAGGGTAAATATGTTATACGAAAGTACTAGTCTTGAGAGATTTTGGTGATTAAAAATTAGTTTGTGATAAATTTGTCATGTGTACTAATCTAAAAATTTTTATGATTTAAAAATTAATTTAAAATAAATTTGTCGCGGATATATCGTTTTTGGATTTTCGATATTATCCCAACTTAAAAAGGTGTATGATTGAGGGGAAATTTCTTCTTTATTTGATTCGACAATGGTTAAGTGGCGATAAGGATATTGATGCTCTGATCATGAGCTTTCCTATTATTGAACCATTGATGTCCTTGGCTGTCCAACGATCCTATGAGCATATGCGGTTCAAATCGATGCGACAAGAAATACCATATTTCTCACAAGCCATCATTTGATTAAACATCGCGAAGTGACTTATTTTTTTCAGAAGTGTTTGGTCACTTTTAACATATTAGTTGATTTGGATTGATGGGAATCATATGTCCTGAAAGAAGGTACTCTAATTTGCACTTACCTTAAGACCTTCGTAGATTGATTTTAGATCATTTGCAGTCTTAATTTTTATAATTTGAAACTCAAACAACAATGAATTTGACATCCCAAGCTTCATATCAGTTTGAAGAGGCATGTCAAGTAATTCATAAATCAGTACAAAACATTGATAAATACAAACCGAATGAATAAATGTTAAAAAGTAACTCAAATGAGACTTGGTAAATTAAAATTAGCTGGTAATCTAATGAGAGAAAAATCGGTGAGTCGTGCAAATAAAATTTGCATATACATATAAGAGTTGACAAAAATCAGTTGTTTGTAAGAGAGACCAAAAAAGATGATAAAGAAAAAAAAAATAAACCGGTAACTCAAATGAGAATTAGTAACTAAAAGTAGGAAAAAAGTCAATTAGTCACTCAATAAAAATTGGTGAACTTATATAAGATTAAGTAAATTTAACACGTTGGTAAGAAGACAAGCAAAAGTTAGTAAAAGATAACAAGAATTGATAATTTGTAAACTATAAAAAATTGTTGGTAATTTTATTTAAAGTGTTAGTAAGTTACCATCAGTTACCGAGAAATCAAGTGGCCAATAACTTTTTTCACCAGCCATTTCCTAGTGCTTACCAAATTTTTTCAAAATTCTACTTGCATGGAAAATAAAACTCGTTTTTTCATAATAGAATGATGAAATTATTGGGAAAGGAGATTGCATTTTTCTATCTCTCTTTTATATCTAAATTGTTCTCTCTTGTTTGCTCTCCAATAAAGCATTATGGGTAATCAATTCCAAAGTGGGCAAGTTCTAGACTTGAAACGCGAAAACTATTCTATCAAACTTAGTTCTCGGTATTTGGAATCTAGAACTAATTCTATCTACCTTAGAATTGGCTTGGAAATGAACTAGTTGGCTCTAGGGTCGACCTAGAAAACTGGGCAAGCTCTCTTTTTTCTCTTTTCTTTTTGTTTCATCTTGTTAGATATACAATATGCATGTATGAAACATGAATACCATTCTTTCTGCTTTAGGATAATATGTCAAGCATGTTCAATTTCAACAAATATTTTCTGTTTAAAAAAGAGAGTCAAAAACCTACTTAGGGTTAGAGATAAAACTGGGTTGGTTTCGAGTTCTCAGGCAAAACCGAACCAAACCAGTAAGGTCAGTTCCTAATTTTTGGTAATGGGAACTAGATAAACACTTTGTGAATCGGCCTTGACTAGTTCTCAATTTGAACTAGTCCGGTTGCCGACCCTTACAAAGCATGACAATCCTCTTACTCACCTCCTCAATACACCACCCCCTTGCAAGTATTTAATGATGAAATCCAAATCTCTCATCCAGACACCTCTCTCAGCACACTCCTTCCAAATTAGCTTAGGGCATGCTCAGAAGTCAGAACTCTCATTTAGCAAGAGATCTTTCTGGAGCACTTCCGTGACGCCGAGGATGCTCATGCTGTTAGGGTTACATCACCCCGAAGGCGTGGCAGGCTTGCGACCTCTTCCTACGGCTTGGAAGGCATAAAATAAAGGAACGCATACTTTCATGTGCCCGTTTGAAAGGACAGAGAGACCCCGGGCACAAAATGATCTTTTCAGATGGTGTCATTTCTAAACTTAAAGGCACATTTATTTAACTGAAAATTTCATAATAAAAGGAAATATTTTTCATGGAAATCATTTACTAGAAAAATTATGAGTTTTCATTTATTTGGCAATTTCAGAGAATGATTTTTTTCTTGTTAGGAGGAGGGGAAGTTGTGTTCCCTTAATCTAAATTTGTATCAGTTTTTCATAATCCAAATATGGAAAGCCGGAAAAATAATTTCCTGGAAACAGTTTTTTTTCAAATAAATGGACCCTTAATCAATATTTGCCTCTTTTGTAGAGTTTTGCTTTGGACCTTTACCAGTACCCAGCATTTGCTCCGCAACATCAACGGGATAGCATGAAGGTCTCATTGTCGTATCGTCCTAAACATTCATTGCTCGCTGCGAAGGTAGTGGAGTACTAGCACGATGAGATTGAGAAGACCATTACAATTTATCGGTAAAATTTAAAAGTTATTAAGGTCCGGACTAATCACTTTCCGTGATCTCCCGTAGCTCTTCAAACAAAAAAAGAAGAAGCAATTTCTATGGTTAAATTAAATGACGAAATCAATCCCCTCTAATCTGGAGTGGAAGTTGCAAGTTCTATATGATTGCTCGTGAGCCAATCAAGGGCTTCCAGAGAATGAAAATGTGACAAAAGACTAACGTTGATGATATTCTGAAAATTGACAAAACCGTGTTCGATGTTTCTTCTTTGAGCTGTTTGTGATTAGCAACGACTTGCTCAGCTGTATCTCTTTAGCGTCCAGTCTGTTGCTGCCGTCGCCGTTGCTTGCCGACTTGTTAGGGTTGCTTTTGGTCGGTCCATAAATTCTGAGTCAAGAAAACAGAAGTCGCATTAGAATACGACCCGGCAATCATGACCAGGCAGATAATACTCGGAGCTGACTAAGAAAATCTACGTTTTAGTTCTCATGAAAGTGCTTAGACGTGCTATTTATTCGCTGCACCCGTTAAGGGAGATTGGTCAACGATATAATTGTTCAAAAAGGTTCTGAACTTGTTATATAACGGACAATTCAATCCCAAACTTTTCCATTTTGCCAATTTAGTCCAAACCTTTCGACAATTTATCGGTATAGTCATTTCGATCAAAATTGGCCAGAAATCACTAGTGTGGACGATATTAGTGTCGACCAGCGTCCACGTCAGTGGTTTCCTCCCAAAATTAGCCGGAATGATTATATTGGCAAATCATCAAAAGATTTATGACCAAATTGACAAAGTTAAACAAAGTTAGGATTGAATTGGCCATTACACAATATATTTAAGACTTTTTGAACATTTTTCTCTATAATCAACTTGAAGCTAGTGAAATGTGTGCGCTCAATGCGTGGCCTTGATTATAATACATTAAGCTCACAGTGTTACAATGTTATGGTCAAGGCCGCATGGAACTAAGGATAATCGGTTCCTCGTCTGGTTCGGTCCAAAAGAATCGATCACTTTTTTTTCCCCGCTTCTCGATGCCTTATATTATGAAAAAATAAAAAAAAATAAAAAACCTGGTCACTTTTAATTTTTTTAAAGAAATTAAAAAATAAAGAATATATGTAGAACTGAACCGATTCCACTTTTAGAAACTAGGAACCAGATCGATACTCCTAGGAAATGGACCTAATCAGTCGCTTTGATTTGGTCCGAGCAATTCCCTATTCGAACGGTCCGTTTTACACACTTCTACACAGAAGAACTCGTAATTGGCCGGATAAGTCTGTACCTCTGGTCTGTGCATGTGGCTTCATTCTGGAATAAGTTTGCACCAACTGATTAGTTCCCCAGCTGAAAATTCTCCAGCACCCTGGCCAGGTGCGCCGAATACGGGGATCACACTTGCCCTGTCTCCAAATGAACGTGACCATCTCTGAGCAGGAGAGGACAGAATCCAAGGCATCGATTTCGCCAACTCATCGTTCAGAAAGAAAGATTCAAGAAAGAGATCCACTTGATCATAGTTTAGCAGTCGCCAGCGTGGTTTCCTCCCTTTTATGGTATATCCAAACCCCAAGTACTCCGCGTTTTCCCACTTACGGCAAAATCAGCACCATCTGCTCCTTAAGGATGCTGCATTGCATTGGCGGTGGCGTAGAATAATACTAACTCCCAGACATATTACACACAATATAAAATTTGTAGTACCTAGTTCAGGGAACGAGAATTTGATAATGATAATCACAGATCATACGAAATTTATGATAAAAGTTGCATCAAACATCAAGTTTTCAGAGGGGATCGTCCTGGCACTCCACCGTTCCCTTCTAGTTTGTCATTTACGATTCATTCTTGTATTCAATTACTATGACTTAAGATCTAAATTAATTAAAACGGGAAAATTTTATGATAAAGAAAAATACTTTTCTAGAAACTTTTTTCAAGAAAATCTTTTTTTTTTTCAGGTTAGGCAATTCATCTTACTAATTTTAAGCAAGCATATCTAAATTGGTCAAAACTAAGGGTGTGTGTTGTTTCGGGGAACTTTATGGTAAAGAAAAATCATTTTTGAGTAATCCTTTTAAAGGGAAATGTTTTCCCTTGTTTAAGTTAGAAAATTCATTTTCCCTATCTTCAAGTAAGTATATCCATTGATAACTTTTCAACAAATCAAATGCATGAAACTTCAGAAAATCAATTTGTGAGAAATTTCTTTCACTCAAATAGACACGCCCTAAAGCACAACCACGACTGGTCGAAGCCATCTGCATGATCCAAGTCTTTGACAAGGTCAATTCAATGAGTGGGGGAGAGACAGAGTTAAATAAAAGTCAATTGAGATGTGATATGCAAGGAGAAAAATACAAAATTAGGTGCATTAAGTTCCTAACTCACCTCTTGGTCCCTCTTTTTCTATTATAAATGTCTCTTGCTTTATGTTAGTTTATTTTAACTTGAGAAGGAAGATGTCCGAAGAATTCCCAACATCACATGTCGCTAATAGAGTCGCAATAGTTTTAATGTGCAAGTGGCGCTGCTTGGGCGGTGGGAGATCAACAAGGGGGGGGACCAGCACGACACGCGAACGAGATTCGTCATAGATATCTGATGACTAATTTGTCGTGATTAACTTAGCATTTCGTATCAACGAATGTCGCAAGAGCATTGGTTAAATGTACCCCTCGAATTTTATTTTTTTTATGATTTCCGACGCATGGATTGGTTGTTTTGTGGATCGATGTCTTCGAGATCGAACTATTCTGAGAAGGACGTACTTTGAATGAATGGTCCGAAACACTCGCTAACACCGCTCTTTGGAGTTTTGAATTGATCGTGATGGATACGATAAATAATGAGGAGAAGGTTCCGGGAAGGGGATTTGAGTTTTCAGACAGGAAAAGAAGGTGTGCAAATCTCGACCGTCCGAGAAGATCCGCGTATCCACCGCCCATAAAACCGTGGCCATCGGATGAGATAAGGACTTCACAGAAAAGGGCAAGTTGCTGTTGTTAGGTGATTAGACAAACTTTCGCATCGCCAGTTTTTAATTTCAAAGCCGAAAGTTTCGCATGCATATTTCTTTTTCTTCTTCTTCTTCTTCGCATTTTCCTTTTTTTATTATTTCACGACAAGAAAGGACACTAAAAAAATCATGAATTTTATAAAAAATAATGAATATCACAAATCAATTGAGACGATAATAGAAACTCAGATGTGTTATCCAAGTGAAAAATCGTAAAATTTCAAGTGTCAAACTTGACCATGAATGATTTTAAGGTGTGAAAACTCGATGGGGACAATTCCCTATCACGACGATTACGACATTTTGTTACATGTGAGACGCTGTATTTTTTATGTGAAGATGATTGCATTTACAATCAATGGGCCCCACGGGACTCTCTTTATAGTTGTTCCTAGGGTTGAAGATAGAGGGAATCAAATCTATATCTTCTGCTTGATTTAAATACACACTAATTCACATGATGATTTCGTGTTTCCTATTTTTGTGAAGAGTAGGCACCATTAATGATCCAAAATTGGTACTGGTATGACAATTTGACCCAAGCTAATTTCTACAATATAAAAAAACTCAAATCGGTACCAAATGACTATTTATTTTAAAATTAATTTGCATCTCACAGAAAAACCAAATCGATATCGCCGACCCACGTCCACTCTCCTTTAACATTCCATCCAATACCCAATTAAAAAGCATACATATTAAGAGACGCGTGATAGATGACTTGAAGACGAATTGGACATGGACAATGAAAGATCCAACATGAAAAATCCACGAGTGTTGACAATTGCATGCATTTCAATGCGAAAAAGTAGATTTGGTTTTGGGAGCGATGCTGATTTGTGATTTTTTATATAATGTCGTTTGTAAAGACGCGGAGATATCATGTTTTCTCACCAGAAGAATCCACGTGAAGAATTGTATTGTTTATTGGCAATGATTTCTCCATTATCATTCAGCACCTTGCCCTGATCTTACCTCCATTGTCATCAACCCCATTGCTAAAAAATCTAGCACGTAGCCACAAGGAAAACAATCAATGTCTGCCGCTTGTCATCGACGTCCAATGTGAAACCAACGACCAAAGAGCAGCTGCTGATGGCAGCCGGTGAGCTTGCCAGTTTGCCATATGTGCACCTGCATGCCCGTCCCTTTGGATGGTCAACATCGTGCCGTGCTCGTTATTTTTATTCTTCTTTTGGTTATCCCCGGCTACATTATATAGTTTTGGAGACTCGATTACGAGAAAGCTCTTGAAATGCTTTGCACGCATTGTAAAATAACTTACTCTAAACCTTTTTGCTTGTACAGGTGGCCCCTATCCAAAGTGATCAGCACACAGTTGATAGGGTTCGAATGACTGAATGACCTCCGTTTCTAGAAAGACTCAATAAATTGTACCAATTTGGATTTTTGTCTTTGTTTAATACCATGAAAATCCTTAAATTTACTTTCTATTAATTTTTATTGAATTTTATTGTCAAATTACTAAATTGGATAACACGTAACAGATAATATACTAATTTGGGATTTGTTACTTTTCGTGATATTAATTTAATTTAATGAAAATTAATGGATAATGAATTTATCACGAACGCGTCGATTTAAGGTTTTTCATGATCTTATATCAAGGGGATTTTCGTGAGATTGATATTTTGAATTTTTGGGTTTTGCTTGTCGTTTGCAAGACAGCTGGAAGCGGGAAGGCAACCTGAGGAGGGCAGGGATTTTCTTGATGACGTTGCGTCGTTTTCAGCCAGCGAAACTTGTGCGATTTGATAATTACGTAGTACCTCCCTACCTGGTAAAGTGCGGAGAAGGAAAAGCAAACAAGAGAGAAATGAAGGTTCCAGAAATGAAAAGAGGTGGATCGATGACGATGATGATGTGAGAGCTTGGGAAATGGACAAGAGACCGAGACGGGTTTCACGCCAACTTCCGAGTCTTCTTTCCTGGTCGTCTTCTTCCAGGACATCACCGCCCTTTTCGACCTCTTCTTGACTTTCGGCTTCCACGCGGCTGTGACGACGTACGAGGTGGTCGGCTTCTTTTCGTTTGGCGTTTTGACTGGTCAGCAGTGCGCTGCCCTGCCTAGGGCAAAGTTTCTCCTTCGTTTCGGCCCAGGAAGTTGCTCGTGCATTTGAACTCTCGCGTTCGTTTGAAGATGATGATGATGATGATGCCCCTTGCGGATGCGATTCGTGCCTGGACTGGACGTATCGCCGTTTAGGAAATGGAGCAGTGTTGTTCCGATGCCTTGGGGGTGATTTGAACCTCGAAGGGGATGAGGGGAGAGAGAGTCTCTTTGATACTCCGCCAATCTTACACTTGCCCTTACGGTTTAATTTTGTCCTCATTCAAGTCTCCGATGTGCATTTGCACCGAATGATGTAAAAGGGCCGTACTCTTGAAGTTCCACCAAACATACCCATCGATTCGAGAAGATGATAGGATCTAAGGATGAGCACGGATTCAAGATAAAACTTGAAACCTGAAAATCGAATTGGTGTGAACTTATTTAGTTATAGATTTCAAGGTATGCAAGGTAAATTTTGGATTTAAAAAATTAAGGGAACTTATTTTAATGAGATTTCAAGTTTTAAATTGGAGGAATTTGGAATCTGTAAACTAAATCTTAAAACGAGTTTTTGTATATTTCTTTATTCATATCTTTATGCAATCCTATGGCATTTTTTTTTTATATCCGTTGATAAGTGTATAATCCGAAAACCTTAATTAGTTTGAGCTTCTATTTTATGATTAAAATTTTTACTTTGTTAATATGCATATTTTTTTATTTATCTAAATATAAGTTACGATCAATAAATTGTAACAGTAAGTGGTGATCATTAAAGATGATAATTTATTGTGATAATTTAATTAATAATATAAATGAAATCTGAATAGACATTGAAATTTGCGACTTAATAGGTCTTAGATTTTAAGGTATGCATGATAAGATTTAGGTTCAAATTTCAGGTTCTAAGTTCTTGGTGGTTTTATGTGGAACTTAGAACCATTCTCTCATAATTGGGTCAATGCTATTTTAAAATTTCGAACCGATGCCTTCACGATAAAATTATCCTAAGTTAATCTTCCTCGCACGAAGAATACCGAGCTGATACTCCTATAACATATGTATCCCAAATCAATTTTCGTCTCACAAGTTGCTCGCTGCACCCACTCCATTATGCGGCTGCCCAAGCTGTTCGAATTGATCTTCTTCCCCTTCACATGGGATCCCCCGACACCACGCACGTGCGGAGCGCGTGACTACCCGCATGGGAGACCCGGGAATTCCCAAAAGTATGCACGTCTCCTAAATCTCAGCACGGACCCAAATGGATAATGGGCTTTTAATCGTGTTGTGCAAAGCCACTTCCCAAACCAGGCCTAGTATTTGGATTTTTGTGTAATCACCATGGCCTGCTCTCAGTCGAATGGGCCGACCAGCCTTGGCGGCACGTGCGAACCGGGGCGTTTGCACGTTCGGGCTGATAACTTCGGTTCGAAGTATATTTATCTGAAGATCTAATCAATCAATTTCTAAATTAAACCAATATAGTTTAGTGCATTCAATTTCCATGCATTCAATTAATAAATATATTTATCTGAAGATCTAATCAATCAATTTCTAATCTAAACCAATATAATTTAGTGCATTCAATTTCTGTACATTCACTTAATGACTTTGGGTTCAAAATATATTTATTGGAAGATCTAATCAATCAATTTCCAAACTAAACCAATCTGGTTTAGTGCATTCAATTTCCGTGTTAAGTTGGGGTTTCCATCATTTTCATAGAAGGATAGAACATCTACAGTTATTTAATTTTGGTCAACAAAAATGATATCCTTTTAGGGAATAGGGAAAATCATAATGCAAATGGATTTTTGCATAAGGTGCAAAGTAAAAGTTATTGACTTTTGAACGAGGTTTGTAAATAACTAAATAAGTGATCCTTTGGTAATGGACAAGGAATACCTATTATTCTCCTAAACAGAATGAATTGAACTCATGATTCCATTAGTTTACTTTTAAGCCCGCATGGTTCCTGATTCTTTTTCATATATTCCATTTTCTGGAAGATGTATCAAGTATAGTGTTGAGTCCACTTTAAAAAACTTAGCAAAAGTAGCCAGCGGATGGGAACAAAAGGATTCAATTGCGCAGTCCGGGGAAACATGGGGGGTGAGAACTCGAATAAACCACAACTGCAAGGACGAAGCAGCAAATCGGACTTTTAGCTTTATATTTATTTATTTTGGACGCCCCCTCGATCGAAAGCTGCAGAACCAAGCCATTGACTGCAAGGACGACGCCGTCTCGCAGTCGCACTTGCATGCCCTCCTCATCTCCCTCCGCCCTCCTCCTCCCTCCTCCGCCTCCGCACCCTCGCCGCTCCGCCGTCTTCCCCGGAGCTCCGACCCCTCCGTCCCCTCTGATCTCCCTCGCGATGAAGGACCGGCCTCCGTCGTCGCACGGCGGCGTGGGCGTCTACGTCCCTCCCCACCAGCGCCTCCGCTCCGTCATCACCGTCCCTAACCACTCCTCCTCCTCCTCCTCCTCCGCCCCGCCGGTGGCGGCGACGGCGGCGGCGGCGGCCTCCTCCGCCGCGGACGCCGCCACTTCGCGCGGCCACCGCGGCCAGCCTGTCCCCGTCCCGAGGCCCGCGAGAGCTCCCCCGACCGGCTCGGCGGCTCAGCAGCGGCAGCAGCTGCAGCAGCAGCTCAACAAGAGGAATTACCCGCAGTACAAGTCGGCTAACGGCGACGGCGCGTCGGAGGATAGCTCGGATCGCGAGTTCGAGTCGTCCTGGTCGCAGGTGTGCTGCTCGAGTTGTGATTTTTCTGCTGTTGCTCTGTTTAACTGACTGATGTCCTGGGACAAAATGGAGCTTAATTACGCGTTGGAGATGACTTTGGCACGGCGTGCTTTATGTTTTCTCCATTGTCAACGCATAGTCGATACACTTCTTCGAATGCCCTTGGCCCTTGGGTACTGCCCGACGTTTTCCTTTCGCTCGTAACGTTGTGGTTTGGTTAGGTCAGTGCCTTATTTTTAGATGATTTTCATAGCAGAATAGACCATGGAGCATTGAGAATCGTTATGCTTCTTCCGTGCTAATAGTTCATCATCTGGAAGGCTGTGAATTTGAAGCATTCTCTAAGCAACTCATGCTAGGCTAAAATTTGTGGATTAGCTGTGGGCAAATCGACTCCGGACTCTGGAGTGGAAATGTTGGCTCTTTATCTTCATACAGAGGATCTGCATAATGTGGCACTGGGTTTCAATTGATGTACCATTATGCTTTCTGTCTTTTTCCTCCTTATATTGGGGGAGTGGCTTTACTTAAAAGTACCTTTGCAATGGCTAATTTTTAAAATTGAAACTATGAATCGGAAGGATTTATGTTTGCCATCATGATCAACATTTTGATGGTGGACATGCTAGAGAATATAAAAACTTCAAATGCTGATCAAGTTGTGTTAGGTTTCTGGATGGATTCTGTGAATTGTACCAAAGTAACAACTCTTCATTCAAATATCTGGAGAGGAATGATGCTCATGTCGAATGGTTTTTCCTTAAAGACAATATTCTTCAGCTTCTCCTTGTGATGAATTTAGATGGTGTTGAAGGATACACATTTTCAAAGCATGTCATACATTCAAGCATGTTCATTCATTCAAATGATGATCGCGTGAGTTGGTGACCTCCTTTAGTTTTCTTAGACATTAAATGTTGTGAAGGTGACTTCACATAAGTTAGACTGCCTTGTGGAGAGAAGTATTAAGTATCGGCCTCTTCATTATTCATTTTTGAGACCTCGCAGTTCTTTCAGATAGAGAGCAGCAAACGGTTTTGTATTAGTAGGGGGTATGGAGATTTCCTAGTTGCTTGGGAGACCTTACCGTGATTCGATTGTTGTTACTGGGAGCATCTTCCGATAGGCGAACAAATGGGTTCCTGCTTTGGGGGTGATAATGATGAAAAAATTAGACAATGTTTTGATTATAAACTGTATATATAGTGTGCTTCATTCATCCTCATTCTTCCGAGCCATGTTTTAACAGGGTTCAACATTTTCTAATGGTATTGATGGGTGGAAACGGAAGCTAAACATGCTTTTGTGCAATAAAGAAAAGCAAGAATTGGTCTCAAAGGACAAAAAGGACAGGCGTGATTTTGAGCAAATAGCAGCTCTGGCGAGCAAGATGGGTTTGTATAGGTATGTTATCCATCGGCATTGATAATAGCGTCCACCTATCAGTTGTTTGCTGGATCTGGATTCTGAACTTTAACTCTCTTGTAGCCAAGTCTATGCAAAAGCGGTTGTATTCAGCAAGGTTCCTCTGCCTAACTATAGATTTGATCTGGATGAGAAGCGTCCGCAGAGGGAGGTACAGTACATTACATACTGTCATGTTCTTTTTCTTTTTTCTCCTTAAATTTTCACTGACATCTTTACAAACAAAGTTCTCTTGGATCCTAGCTTATTTTGGGCTGTTGTTTATGGGAATTTTCTAAAATTGTGTTTCCTTTTTAAATGAAAAAAGCCCAAGAAAAAATGTTTGGATCAGCTTTGAAAACGTTCCTCATACGAAAACGCAGAAAACTTAGTTATTATCAGTGTTTCTTATCCAAAGGAAAACACAAGATTTTTGTACGTGCAGGGTGTGCCTTCTCTCATCATCCTTGTGTCGACATTTTTTTTTTTCTCCCACCATTGTACTTCCATAATCACACATTTCCCTCCCCTTGAACTTTTGTGGGGATTTTCAAGCTTTGAAGCAAGGGTTCTTGTTTTGGTTGTTCTGAGCGCTTTCTCTCTCTCTAAGAAAAATAGACTCTGAATTAAGTTAATGCCATGATCAGTTTATTTCAATTATGAGCAATTAGTTTCCATATCTTGTTAATATGCACATTAGTTGGTTTGAGTAATATATAATACTCAAATCTCTAATGAGATGGTTGAGTAGGAATTGAAATTGACATGAAATTGATTTAGTAAATGATAAAAGCATAATAGAATATGAAAATAAGATTTTCTTCAGGTTGAAATTTGTACATATACCAGACATGTCTTCAAGAAAATAGCACAATGAGAAAGGTAGACATTTTCATTTTATTTTCAGTGAAAGGAAAATTGATAATTTTTGGGAACCAACTGGGCCCTTTGCTTTTTCTTTTTCCTTTTATTCATTCTCAGGTTCTGGTCCATATTGGGATCAATGGTCCATGGCACGCCTTTTCGCCCATATCATTTCTAGTTCCTCTATCGATCATTTTGACATCTTTCTGAGTGTCTAACAACACGGATTTTGCAGGTGAGCTTACCTCTTGGTCTGCTAAGAAGAGCTGAGGGATATCTAGGGGAGTTCTTTTCTCAGAAGCCTAGATATACTGAAAGCTCTTCATATAATTCCTTTTCAAGATGCAGTAGTAGCAGTAGTATTGCTACTGAAGAAGGGCTTTTTGAACAACCAGAGCCACTGGCGTCCAGTAAGTCCGTGATAGAGAAAGTTCTTGCTCGGAGAAGTTTGCAACTCCACGAGAAGCAGCAAGCTTGGCAGGTTGGTCCACTTTTGAAATACGGAGCCATGTCTTGCTTTCCTATTCATATGTTTCAATTTTGTACTTATAGGACCTTAATTGTCCATTACTTAATTGACAGACTTGGTAAGAGGCTGATTACCATTGGCTAGTATTTTCTTAATGGGTAACTTTAGTCTTTCCTCGCTTCCATAAGAGGAAAATTGTGGTGATGAGTACCAACCTTTACAAGAAGCATGTAGATTTTTGAAAATTTATTAGTTGCAATAACTGAAAGTTATGATGGACAATTTCTACCCCTCCAAAACCGATTCTCCCTGTTCACAAAGTCTTGGAGAATGCGGCTAGTTTAATTCCTCAGCTCCTTTTTATCCTTAGAGCCATGGAAAATTTTGACTGTCGTTTCTATTCCGTTATTACCCACATCATGCATCAATTCTATCTTGATTCAGAGGATATGTTTTGAGAGGTCAAAAGTAATTCCTCAATCAACAATTTCTTGGACATTGCCGTGCTTCACTCCCGGTTGCATGTTTGTACTTTCCAGAATCACAGTCAAAGTCGACTATGCAAAGCCATCTGACTGCAGTTGATCTTTTGTTTGTCTTTCTTTTCTTGCTTGTTTGCTAGTATGAGTGAAAGCCTAAGTAACATTAAAACAACTCCGGTTTTTCTGGTTTATTGTAAATTTGGTTAGCTGTTTATGATTC
Organism: Eucalyptus guilfoylei; assembly: GCA_016097605.1. Lineage (NCBI taxonomy): Eukaryota > Viridiplantae > Streptophyta > Magnoliopsida > Myrtales > Myrtaceae > Eucalyptus > Eucalyptus guilfoylei. Next base: position 35,221,668 of record CM027866.1, on the reverse strand, counting down.
AATAGTTTCTTTAGCTGTTTAGTTGCAGAGGAGTGTGAAGACATAATGCTATAGTTCTTCTAAATACTTCTTGTCAGATCATTACTAGAATGTTCATTTTGTGTTCACTTGCAGAAATCTCCACAAGGAAGAAAAATGCTGGAATTCCGTAGAAATCTACCTGCCTATAAGGAGAAGGATGTATTATTAACAGCCATTTCGCAAAATCAGGTGAACTGCTATTGATTTTATGATGAGTCTCCTCTCAATGATCTACATTTGAAATAGTGACTAAATCTGAAAAATTTAACAAAACAATGGTTGTTGGTAGAACTTAATTGATTTAATTCTTTTACATTTACGTTTAGTGTTGATTGTTGTCCCCGTGTCTTTGAATCCTGACTTGTTTCCTTTGTTTATTGTATGCTTTACCGTCATAACCAGAAGCATGTGCCTTGTAGAAACTAATTGCTTCAATGTTTGGAAGAAAGAAGTTGGGAGATTGTTCCGCTATTGCTTTGGCAATGGCTGACGTATGTTGTGCGATCTGTCTGACTGTTGATTGAATTACATGCTTTTACCCCTTGTCTGGGAGTCCTGCTCTTATAATTTCTGATTGGGGTCCTGTTGAGCTTTCAGATGAGATGATACTTTCTAATTTGTCTTGTTGCTTATTTTCTGATGTCTGCACTTAAGCCTCTAACTGGAATCTGTTTGGCTTATGATCATTGATTAAAAGAGGACCAATCTATGGTGTTTATAATGTACTGTTCAGGATGTAGATAGATTTCTCAATGATGTATTCCATCCTATACACAGCAGAAATAGCAAGTCTTTGAGTTTTTAAGCTTTGGTTGGATTCCTGGTTGGGTCATGGTATATATCTGCTGCTTTCTTAAGGACCTCTTTCTACATGGTTTGAGAGATGCCTGCATATTATCCCCCATATTATTCAACTTATATCTGTGTATCTCTATGTCGATTATTTGATGGAGGTTGAACTTTCATTCTGATTCCATTAAGATGTAATCAGTGACTAATTTTTTCTTCTATTTCAGAAAGGGTGTTTCCTCTTAGGAGTTAGTGCACACAGCCTTAGGGAGTCAGTGAGATCTTACTTGATTAAAGTAGTTCTCGCTTTATCTTTTATTTCTTGGGTGACATGGTCGCGAAAATCTGAAAAGAGTAATGTTGAATATGTATTCCCTTAGGTCTGATTTTTATAACTTTTGTGAGGCTTTCCTAGTCATTAGAGTACATTTATTTTGTAACGCTCTCACTAGGCCAGCCAATCAATTTGGATGAGAGGCCTCAGTCATGCTTATCTTTTCTTGAGATCTATTGCTGATTTGTTCTGCTGATTTCTTCTGGAATAATTAAGCATTTTTACCCGCACAAACACACTCAAGCATGCGTGTGCCCATTGGCAGAATGGCAGTTTCATCTGAAATCAGTGGAATTTATGGTGGGCCTGTGTTTGTTAATAATGGTTGGAAGGAAGAATTCTCATTCTGTATAATAAGACTAATTGTGCCGTTGTTTGCGTCTTATGATTGTAGCTCTCAAAATTTTACAGGTTGTTATCATCTCAGGTGAAACTGGCTGTGGCAAGACTACACAGATTCCCCAATTTATTTTGGAATCAGAGATAAATTCTGGACATGGAGCACTTTGTAACATCATATGTACACAACCAAGAAGAATATCAGCCATGTCTGTTTCTGAAAGAGTTGCTTCAGAAAGAGGAGAAATATTGGGTGATTCTGTGAGTTTTCTGTCTGATACTGTACAGCAAGATAACATGTTTGGTCTTGAATAAGATACTATTGAAGGATTTGCAAGTTAATTTCTTGAGCAAAAATGTAAGGAGTTCTTTCTTTTATCCCTTTTGAAAGGTTGGATACAAGGTTCGGTTAGAGGGTATGAAGGGCAAGGATACACGCCTTCTCTTTTGCACCACAGGCATTTTGTTGAGGAGGTTGCTGGTCGATAGAAACTTGAAAGGTGTAACTCATGTTATTGTTGACGAGATTCATGAACGTGGAATGAATGAAGGTACACGGTTTGTTTGTTGGAAGCATTACGTTTATGATGATAAGAAGATATTATTTCTAATACTGCGCATATCTGGTGCTAGATTTTCTGCTTATTGTCCTTAAAGATCTACTTCCTCGTCGGTCAGAACTGAGGTTGATTTTGATGAGTGCCACCTTGGATGCGGAACTTTTCTCGTCCTATTTTGGTGGAGCTCCAATAATTTGCATTCCGGTAGGTATCTAAAGTGAGGACTTTTTATTCTTTTTTTTTTTTTCTGGTTTTGCATACGAGGACAGCATTATGCACTTGATTGGCCACTTAATTACAGGATTGTTGATTCCGCCTACATTTAAGGTGGCGGAATGAAGAAATGGGATGAGATAACTAGAGCGCAAGACCATATAGTTTTTGAATTCTGACACTTGAAACATATAGTCTTGGAAGTTCTCTTATTTGCGGATGCCCTCAATGGACATAAGAGATCAAAGGCATGTTGAAAGGGACCTTAGACACCTATCGGAAAATAGAGTTGTGGAAAACGGCATGGAAGATATTTACTAGGAAAAGGGACATACTATCTAGTTTATCCATTGTAACTGTTAGGTAAGGAAGAAAGATTTTATTTTCACAGCCTTTCTTGCCTTCTTTCTGAAAAACCATTCTTTTCAGTGCTCCTTTCTACTTTTTCCAACAGTCCGTTAGTGATAATCTACCTTTTCCCCCCTTTGTTCGTCATCTCTTCATTTAAATGAACTCTTTGAAAGATTAGTAATGAAGGAATCAAGATAGCGTTTTCCAATAATTGTACACAAGCTTCCATTGTTGACGATTCAAATGCCTAAACCTCTGAATGCTACTTCACATGCTTTACTAAACTAAGGTTATGACCCACTTTGTGATGGATGAATGAGAAAAGAAAGTCATTTTCCATTCTTATCCATCAAGTTTGTTATTGAGACCTCTGAGTGTTGAGGTTGAGCATTGAAGGGTTCACACTCTCTTCTTTAAGAGATAAGTTTAAGTCATGCCATAGGCGAACCTCTTACCAGTTTATGCCTTAGGCATCTGTGAAGAGACTTCTTAGCTTTTGGTATGTCAGTGGGGCTGAGATGATGGGCTTATTGACCTTCAACCTTTGGGTTCCGAGTGGATTAAGTGGCTATGGCTCAAAATGAACATTTTGTAGCAGGTGTGAGACTCTCATGGTAATTCTCAGAGGGGTTAGCTTTGTTGGTTGCCCCTTTTAACCTTTTTACTTATAAAAAGCCAAAAAGCAAACAACTGCAAACCAACCCTTATCCCACTAAATGTTGTCGGTATATGAAACCTATTACATCATTGCGCTTGATCCTTTACTAAAACTTCTTTAAGCTCTAAATACTTCATATCGTTGCCTCTTGTTTCTTTCCATGTTAGTGTAGGTCTTTCCCTGCCCCTTATAACCTGTGTTTCCATCCCTTGCTAACATCTCCTCACTAGGGGATCCTATAGGTCTTTGTTTAACATGGCCAAAGCAGCCCAAGCAACATCTTATCCTTGATTGGGACAACACCTATTTTTCCCAAATAGGTTCATTTCTGGCGTTGTCTTTATTCTTGTTCCAATACATATGACAAATCATTCGTTTCTCCATCACACTCAAGAACATCAGTTTTGTTTGGCCTCCTTTAGCACCTAGAATTCTTGTATTAGCTATTGATGAATATATATTACCCCTGTTATATGAGATTGGGGGTGGTTTGACTTGAATCCTGGCCTAAGACCTTGTAAAGGATGAGTTTAAAATCATTGGACCAATGCTTGATTTTTCACAATTGACTGTTGAAATTAATGTAAGACCAGAGCTGCCAATGAGATTGCCTTTCTTGGTCCCTATGGTAAGGTACGAAGCAGCTCCTCTTTTTGGAGAAATAATCAGTCAATTAGTCATTTGAAGCTTATAAATTAAACACCGACAATCATTCATTGAATTGCTTTTGCCAATTGCATGAAAGGATGCTGTAATTATTCTCTTCTTGTTGGTGGCTAACTTGACAATGTGTGGGAATTATTCTCTAAGGACAGAATGGCACATCACTCGTCCTTCAAAAAGGATGTTGCACACTCGTGACCAATGATTTAGCAGAGACATTTCCAGTCCATTACCAAACTCCCACTGCTTGACTGTGTCTATTTTATTTGACACTCAACCTGAAGTTGGAGTGCTTTGGACATCCTAGTGTGATCTATTTCCTTATTGAGATCTTTAATTCGTTTGGGAAAAGTTGCACTGTTTCTGTTTGTACTGTATGGTGGCAGAAAACAATAATGGTTTTACTTAAAAAAAAAAAAAAAAAAAAAAACAATAATGGTTTTGACAGATCTCTGGACTGTCTACTGTCCTTGCTCTGGCATGTTGGATTCTAGGAGTGTTGCAGTTTTACTAATTTGGTCTTAAGAAGTTCGTGTCATGCCTTCATGTATTTTCTACTTACACTATTTTGTTGTCACCTTGTCGTATAATGAGATTTATTCTTTTTTAAAAGTCAGAGCTTGACTGTTATATGTCCATTACAATTCATCTTTCTCTGCTAAATGTGTATTTCACAGCAGTCCAGCAACAACAATTATTTTCGTTTTCTGAGGCATCAACAAGTTGTTTGCATTTTAGTTTCTGAAACTAGTGTACTGCATCTTCTCACAAACTACTGTTACTTACCAAAACATGACAAATCTTGAAAATCTGGGCTCAGCTTTCCTTTTTATTATCACTTGATTAGGGTTTTACATACCCAGTTCGGACTCATTTTCTGGAGAATATACTAGAAACGACGGGCTACAGGTTGACTCCTTACAATCAGATAGATGACTATGGTCAAGAAAAGATGTGGAAAATGAGCAAACAGGCTCCTAGAAAGAGAAAGAGTCAAATTGCCTCTGTTGTTGAGGTATACTAAATTGACCTTCTCAAATTCTGGGTCCATGTCTCTTATTATTATTTTTTTTATTTCTAATTTTTTCTCGTGATGCTTCTTAGGAAGCACTTGGAGCTGCAGATTTGAAGGATTATAGCCCCCAGACTAGAGAATCTCTCTCGTGTTGGAATCCCGACTGTATTGGCTTTAATCTTATAGAATATCTGCTGTGCCACATATGTGAGAACGAAAAACCGGGTGCTGTGCTGGTCTTTATGACAGGATGGGATGACATAAGTTCACTGAAGGAAAAACTCCAAAGTCATCGAATATTGGGAGATCCTAATCGAGTTTTATTGCTTGCATGCCATAGTTCAATGGCCAGTTCAGAGCAGGTAATATGGGTTCTCTAATCACAGTATAATTGAATTTTGAAGGAAAAGCAAAAGGAGAGATCCGCTTGTCTTATGTGTTCACATTTTTGCACTTTTGTAAATTTGCACATTTCAGACTGATTGGGAAAGAAAGAGAACAGTAGCTATCTTCATTCATACAAAGGAGACTCTTAGCAGCTGAAGCAGGATATTTTTTTACCTTGTCTTGTGGCTAATTGTTTGCTGTTCATCTTTAGGGTACTCTCTAGTTACAACCTACCGAATAGATTAACCTTCTAAAATTTAAAGATGGTCACATGCTGGACCTTTTCAAGAAACAGGATTTTATTTTGTAACTTTCATCTGGTTGGACATGCCCTCGTTTTGCTTTACCTTGATTGTTTTGACAATATGTTTTGCAATCAGTACATTTACCTTATTCCTCCAATTTTCTTGTTTTCGTATGTGCCTCTAAGTGCTTTGTCTTCCATGATTATGTATGATTCTCTTTTTACAATATATTACATACTTTGTCGCAAACTTGTGCAGAGGTTAATATTTGATGAACCAGCAGATGGTGTGAGGAAAATAGTGCTAGCAACCAATATTGCTGAGACAAGTATTACAATTAATGACGTTGTTTTCGTTCTCGACTGTGGAAAGGCTAAAGAGACCTCATATGATGCACTGAATAACACTCCTTGCTTGCTTCCTAACTGGATTTCTAGAGTTTCTGCGAAACAGGTAAATACTCTTGTTAAGAATCACATTGAGCAACATTATACACTGTTGACAATCTGAATATTGTAGATTGAGGGCGTGAGATGTTCACTTAAAAAAAAAAAAAGCGGTCTTTTGCTGTTAGCCTCCCCCCCGCCCATCGCTCTTTTGCTTTTTCCCACCTGCTATATTTTCTTGCTCTGGTAGCTTGTCCCAATTTTTGTATGACTAAGTTCTTTAATGATTCTGTTATCAAATTTAAAAAGTGTCCCAAATGTGATGAAATACATTGAAGATGTTAAAAAGTGAGAAGCCAAGTACAGAGAAATTCACTCTCTGAACATCTTGTTTATTACCTATTAAGTGAAAAAAGAAAATGTGATAAAATGCCATCAAACATATGGACTATGTTGAAGTGAGACACCAGGGAGAATTTCACCCTGTGAACATAATGTCGTTGGCAAGTTTTTGAGTTTGATGTACTTAAAGTTATCATCTGTGAGATCCTATCACTTAGTTGTTAGTTATGCATGCTTTTTGGCTAAATCCTGGAGCGAGTTTTGTTGATTTTAGGAGGTTACATGGCTGGAAGATATTTTTAGTGTTCACAAACATTTGGGATGGCCTGTGTCTGTAACTTACTCCCTTTTTTGTGGTCTCTATAGACATTGTTAGTTCCATAATGTTGATTTGTGAGCCCCTCTGGGTAATGTTAAAAACAATTGTACTTAGAACTTCGAAGCTTTTATCATGATCTACCCGATGGTCATATGTCTGATTCTAGAAGGTAGATGAGGAAATTTCTCACACTAGTCATCTATGCATTTCTATTTAGAGAAGAGGAAAAATTAATCGCTAGTCTTTACAATGTAGTTTTTTTCATTGGTCTCTTTATCCACACAGAATGGTTTTCAACTTACATTTTATTAAATAAGCAAGCTAGGGGTGAGATGGTAACTGCAGCCAGAATCTAGTGGTCTATCAGCTTAAACCTCTTTCTGACATCTCATGCTTGACCTCAATAAATAGTTTTCTGGGCTTACCACTAATATTCATGGTGAGATTCTTATCTTCCATTTTGATATTAAATTCTGAGCAGAATGTCCTGGACAAGTTCCTGAACTGGGGCCATCTAGAGATTCTAGTAACAGAAGTGGGGAGGGTAAATATATTTTTTGTAGTTCTTTTTTATTTTTAATCGAGAGAGAGAGAGAGAGAGAGAGAGAGAGAGAGAGAGAGAGATCCTAAGAAGTCCCCTCTCCGGACCCCTGCTGTGTGGGAAGCCTTGTGCGCTGGGACACCCTTTATTAGAGAAATTTCAAGTAGTATTCATAGCGTCTGTGTAACAGAACATGTCATAACTTTCTCTTGCAAATGGTTGTTGTTTATAGTCAGAGAGTGTTGAACTCATTGATTGATGAGTTATGAGTTTTTCTGCTCATGTACAGCGAAGAGGAAGAGCAGGTCGAGTTCAACCTGGAGAATGTTACCATCTCTATCCTAAATGTGTATATGATGCCTTTTCAGAGTATCAGTTGCCAGAAATTTTGAGAACACCCTTACAGTCGCTTTGTTTGCAAATAAAAAGTTTAAAACTTGGCAGTATTTCTGAGTTTCTGTCAAGGGCTTTGCAGTCCCCAGAGTTGCTAGCGGTATTTGGAAGCACTCCTTTCATGTCTCCTTTCTGTATTTTTGTCTTTAATTTGCCCTGCACTTGTCCTTACTAATTTCTGTGTTTAATTTCCATTGTAGGTTCAAAATGCTATTGAGTACTTGAAAACTATTGGGTCTCTGGATGAGAATGAGAATTTGACCGTACTAGGTAAGAAGTATTCTTATATAGTTCTGTGTCTCTATCATTTTCAGTGACGTATATCTTTCAAAGTCAACCTGATCAGTGTAAATTGGCAGGCCGTTACCTTTCTAGGCTTCCAATGGAGCCTAAACTTGGGAAGATGCTCGTATTGGGTGCTGTCCTAAATTGCCTGGATCCGATACTTACTGTTGTTGCTGGCCTCAGCGTGAGAGATCCTTTCCTAACACCAATGGACAAGAAGGATGTAAGTCAGGCTTTCCATTTATCGAGACAGTTATGCTTCATTTTATCTTGTTGAAGATCAGTAATAAAAAAAATTCCCATTAGAGGTGTTTGCTTGTTTGAATTTTTGCTTTGTTCTTGATTAGGAAGTCCCATGCTTTTTTCTGCTTGTTGGGGGATTGTTCTTGACTGTGCAGTCTCCTGGTGATTTTGTTGGCTTCTATTTGGGGAGAAAAAAAAATGATGTGCAGTTTCCATTGCAAATGATCTCCATATGTTCCTTGATTCTTATTGCTGTGAGTTAATTGTCACCATATCGCAGTGGAAAAACAGATGTTTTGTGGTGTTTGGATATTGCCTAAGCAAATTGTACTATTTTCCTAGGCAAATGTTTTAGAATTTGGAGGATCTCTCTTCTAATTCACATTTTCTTGCTAATATCTAGACAGCTGTTTTCCTAGTTTGTGTCGTTCCATTTCGCACATGCCACTGACTGTTTACAGGGAGCAACAAATTCATTTATAATAGTGTAGAGTGGCAAGTATAGAAGTGCTCTGCAGCATGAGAGTCAAACCGGTGACCTCACGTTCAAACAAACATGCATTTGGACCTCCAGACCAAGCTGTGTTCAGATGTAGATTTTGCTTTATTTACATGTAATGACTGAATATCAATCAACAGTTCAACTGGTTTAAGTAGTCACATGAGGGGTCCATATGCCAATGCGATTTTGTAAAAATTGATCTCCACAAGATAAATTGTTACTGTTTGCATGTATGCATGCACACAATCAGGAGTCTCAATCCTACTATGCACATGTGCATGCACACAGTCAGAAGTCTCAATCTTACTCTGCACATATGCAAACAAATGCAACTGTTCAGTGTCACACTTGGGCCCTTTGTGCTAAAATTTTGAGAAAGCCAAGGAAACAGAAAGAAATGTAAAATGAAACTGGAAAAACAAATGAAAGTAGCTTATGTAACTTGTTTGCCTCTGGTACCGTTTCTCCTATATTTATTCAAAGATGCAGGTTATTGTCGGTGTTTAATTCAACAATTTCTTTTTTCACCATGCAACTGACATTCTTCCATTGAGAAAACCAGTAAAAATCTAGTAAAAGCAGATCTTCATTCTTTCAGCTAAATTAAGGTTGAGATATCTCATGCTTTTCTTCATGCATATATAGAAATTACAGTAGATACTAGATAGCATTCGTGCTTTTGCTTGATCCCTTTTCTTATGTTTTGTTTACAGTTGGCAGACGCTGCAAAAGCACAGTTTTCTCGTGACTACAGCGATCATCTTGCGATTGTCCGGGCCTATGAGGGGTGGAATGATGCTGAAGTGGATTATGCTGGATATGAGTATTGTTGGAAAAATTTTCTGTCAGTACAGTCCATGAAAGCTATTGATGCTCTTCGGAGGGACTTCTTCTCTTTGCTTAGGGACACTGGCCTTGTTGATGGAAACACAGCCACCAGCAACCAATGGAGCCATGATGAACATCTCATCCGTGCTGTTATATGTTATGGCCTGTACCCTGGTGTTTCTTCTGTTGTGGTAAGTCAGAGATTCGTGTGCAATAAATTTTCGTACTGCCTCCCTTCATTTTGACAGTTGCTTTAAAGTTAATCTATCAAAACAGAAAACAAACTTGGGCGTCATCTATATTCTATTGTGATAACTTCTCATGTCCTTATTACCTTATTGTTGAGGTAACAGATATTTACTTGATCTGTAAATTCGAGATAGTTGAAAAGGTGTTTCAAGATTCATACTCTTTACACCTTAAAGCTTATGTGGAATAATCTTGGGCTGTTCCAATTCTCTCAAACTCATTGGTTTTTAAAAGCTAAACTTGTGTCTGTATGCAGCACAATGAAAAGTCGTTCTCCCTGAAAACTATGGAAGATGGCCAGGTGCTTCTGTATTCGGTAAGTTCCTGTTTATGACAAATTTATATCTGCATTAAAATGTTAATTCAGTACCTGCACTTTTGGGGATCTAATCTTCGTGCAATAATTTATTTGGTCAGAACTCTGTCAATGCTCGGGATTCCGAAATCCCTTATCCATGGCTAGTCTTCAATGAAAAGATTAAAGTGAAATCTGTTTTCCTCCGCGATTCAACAGCTGTGTCAGATTCAATGCTTCTCCTATTTGGTGGAAGTTTCTCTAGGGGGGATACGGTAACACTCTCTCCATGCAACTCTGATACTGTAACTTTTACACATCTCCGACAAAAACATTTAAGCACCAATGTGCTAGCTTTCTCTTCTGGGTACCTCATTTCCTGACACGCTTTTGCGTAACTAATTGATACTAGTTGGTTTCTTAACAGGATGGGCACATAAAGATGTTAGGAGGATATCTGGAATTTTTTATGAGTCCTGCAATAGCAAACATATACGCAAGCATTAAAAGAGAATTTGATGAACTGATTCAAATGAAGGTGAGAGAATCATTCTTGTTATCAAAGTGAATATATCCTTGTGGCATAAGCTTATGGTTGCCTATTTCTTTAGAGTGTAAGCATAAAGAAAATGTAGTCTTATCAGCCATTCAAAATAATTGATTTCTGTGCCGCAGCTACATAATCCCAGGATGGATATACACTCCCATCATGAGGTCCTATCTGCTGTAAGGCTGCTGCTTGCAGAGGATAAAGGCTATGGTAAATTCGTTTTTGGCCGTCAGATTTTGATGCCCTCAAACACGACCCAGACACAAGTGCAGCCAACCACAGTCTCACGCATCGAGAGTGGCCCTGGTGGTGATAATTCAAAAAGTCAGCTGCAAACACTGCTCACACGGGCAGGACATGCTGCCCCGACCTATAAGACAAAGCAATTGAAGAACAATCAGTTTCGAGCAACAGTTGAATTTAATGGTATGCAGATCATGGGTCAGCCATCCACCAATAAGAAGAGTGCAGAGAAGGATGCAGCTGCCGAGGCTCTGCAGTGGCTGATGGGTGGTACTCAACCGGGTTCTGGATACATTAATCATATGTCGATGCTACTGAAGAAAAGCAAGAAGGACCACCATTAGCTCAACAATGGCGATGCATTATTCAATGAATATACCACGCTAAAATGCTGAACTCTTGGTAAGAGTTTTTGGGAATCCGAGACTAAAGCACTGCTTCATCCTTGAGAAGTTTTCCACATGTGGATGGTGGTTAATCTGCCTTGTCAGAGCCCCACTTTTAAGTTCTTGAGCTCAATTGTCTGTGGAAGGAGAATGGATCTTTAAGGTCTCGGGCAGTATGCGTGGTCACTTGGATTTTGTAATAGCTCAGATTTTTAAGATGGACTTGGTTGTATTGTAAGAGGGTTGGGTTAGAGCTCAGAATTCTGGAACCGAGTGTGTTTTCAAATGGGGTATTGGATCAGAACCAATTCTATGTATCATCAGTCAAAGGGTTCATAGGAGCTGAGGGCTAGTCATCTTGTAGATACTGCAATCTACAATCATTGGATTTGTACAGGTCTAACAATTAAATTGAATCGAGGATCTCTGGATTTGGAATTTGAGGGCACTTTCGGCACCTTCCAACTCCTTGTGTCCATGCAGATGGATGTAAATGAATTGAAACATGTGGCTGTGAGTTGAGGTAAAGTTTGCATCGGCCGTGCACATTATTATGCGTTGCACCATGTGATTATCTTGTCACTCTTTTGAGTTTTCTAGAATGAAAGTGGCCCGCGTTCATTTGGTTCACTTCTCTCTAGATGGTCAGTTAGTTTGATGGTGCTTGTTCCTTGATTTAGTTTTCTTGCCTTCAAGTTCTAGAGTCTGATGAAAATTGCGGACAGAGAGAAAACTGTCGTGCTCCGTTTCGTGCATGGAGAACCTATTTAATCATGTTGATGACGAGGGCAACCCTTGGAATGATTCGAAAGGAGATACGTATAGAGGATGTCTTTGTCCAGCCTGGCCTAAGAACCCTGCACTAAATTAAGCAGTGTTAACGTTTGCTTTATGGGACGCCGACCGTATGTAATTGTTTTGATGCCAATGGAAGAGGTAAAGCGGCAGTTGAAGATCTTTGTTTTTTCCTTTTTTTTCCTTCTTTTAATATTTTTTCCTCAAATTAGTGATAATGTAATTAAGCGCTTCGTTTTTAAGAGTCTCCAGAAGAGATATGCACCATGCTGAATTTGGAATGGCCTCTGGAAGAAGCAAGACCATATCTGAACACGTAAACTTCCCTTTCCTTTTTCAAGCCTTTCAGCAGAAAGTTAAGTCGGGAAATCACAGTGCGGAGGCAGTTTCGGAATCAGGAAGGGAGAAGTTTATGCAATTAGTCTCAATCGTGGTGAAACCAAGGTGCATTCTTCAGCTTAATGCCGAACACGGATACCTTTCTCCGCAACGCGACTTCCTAGCACAGATGCGAAGAACCTCGGCAGGAAATGTACAAGGAAATGGAATATAGCAAACTGTTTGTTCGAGGTGGAATCCTTGGCAGATTCCTTCCTAATTATTTATATACACGAGAAACGATCCTCAAAGCTCAAACACATGAAACTTCCTAATTATTTATATACACGAGAAACGATCCTCAAAGCTCAAACACATGAAACCCAAATATAAACTAAGTACATCCCCGGGGTGCTGTTTTCATTAATTCTTTGTGTGTACTGATGCAATAGTCTAATGAAGCAAATTAAGTTTATCATGAGGATCGAGGACTGACGGACGGTGTAGTTTCAAAAGTGTAGGAGATGATCCCTGGTAAAGATAGCCTTTCAGTCTTCAGGTTCTTTGTAGGCAGTGCGGTGTCAGTTCTAGCATGACTTACATATGTTGCCCATGTTCAAGTTCATCCTTGAATACATTGGCTGCATAAGGAATTTGATTCACTTTTTTCTTAATACAATTTCATCGTTATATACCTAGATCAGCTGTTAGTAATGATGTTTTTTATTCCATAACAACAAATATCTGCTAATGACATATTCGTGCCGGACAAAGAAACGAAGAACTTCGACTTCAAGTAAGACAATCTTCATAAATACACAATTGGATAGTGCAGTGTCCTTTTGACGCATGTACACCGGCAAACACAGGATCCTCCGCTGAAGAAGCAGTTTCCCAACAACCAGCATGTCGCGGTCGCAGGTTGAGGAACTTGTCCCTTCTGGGGGATACGTACGAGGTAACTTGTTGTGTGGCACCATGATGCCTTCTGGAGTCTGCACATCAGGGCTCTTTATTCGCACACGATCAATTAGCTTCTAGGGTTTTTTTTTTTTTTTTTTTTTTATCTGAATCAAACACAATCGACAAATTCTTGGGATATAGAGCAAATCCATCTTATACTCCGCCGCTGAATATGCCCTGAGGCAACTGGAGTGAGGCCAACGATGTAGTCATGCTTCGAATAAGGATTGGCTAACTTAATCCCCCTACAGGATATCCAGTGCCCTTTCAACATGGCGGGAACTGCATGGAAGTGATCTTTTTCTTCCATGTGGTCCTTCCTCTAACAATCTCCTCGTTTTTGGACTCGCCGTTGATCTGGAGGAGGTGTGTGTACTTCCAAGGCATTGTCGCCTTGCCGAATGATCCCAGGAGTCCACTTCCCTGAAAAATTTCAGATGCCAGGGAAAATCCATTGAGCAGGTTAACCTGATAACTATCGTGCTGACCACCGCTCTGGAGAATTCCATCGGCATCAGGTTCACAAAGTGACTGAACTATGTCTGAACCCCCGCACTCTCTTCGGTACTCGAGTATTATACTAGAAAGCTGGTGAGCTTCCAAGATCTCATCCGGGATTGTCTGCAGACAAAATTAGATAGTTAGACATATACTCAGCAGAGGGGTCATATGGTTGCAGAAATTGAAAGGATGAGTCTAGACTCTAGAGTGAAGGCAATTTACCTCTAGCATCCATCCCACATACTTAACATTGTTCACATGGTGGTTCATGTCCAAGTCACTTCTCTTTGGCTGAAATTCACCGTCATAAATGATAACTGTGCAGGAACTATCTTGAGAAGATAATTTTCACGGTTCGATATGGAATTACCTTCAGATCTGAGTTCACATATGTGGCTTTACTGTCCAGCTTGACTATTTTCTCAGGATTGTCCTCTTCAATTGCTTGCTTCTCTATAAACCATGGCGAGATCTCCGCCCTCACCTCCTCCGGCATCTTTGAGAGGCGCCTTGTTTGTTCATTCATCATCACCCAAGTGCTGTTTTTCAGATTTGCATGAATCATCAGCAAGATTATAGTAGATATGCAGTTGACTAAAACGAGTCAAAGAGATTTCTGAGTCATACCTGGTTGCCCGAGCAAAAGTGACTCCTGAAGCTTGGCTGCGGATCAGCCAGTCTCGCCTCATGCCATTCTTCCCTGATGCTCCAACCCACGTGTCGATTTCAACTACTTCGCCCCTGTAAGATATATTATTAAAGCTTCTTGTTCACATATCTCGACAACAACTTGGAAATTCAATATCAATATGGTACACCGGGTTTATTCCTACAAGCCTAAAACTTCATACTCATCGATGTGAAAAATATCCTGCACTATGAGCTCTTCCTGGAGAGTTTTGCCAATCCCAAATTTGTAAGCTACATCCCTTATCCACCTAGTGATCAAGATTATATCTATTAATTACCTGAAAGGTTGCTGAAAACTAAAGCAGGTGAACAGTTAAAACAATTTCGTAGCTCCTGGAGTGGCATAGAAGCATGGAAGAATTAGTTATAATCTTCGTCTGGACATAACGATTATATTCGTACTGTAGCAGTTAATCTTGTATAAAGACAGAGTATGACATGTTCTGTTCAGAATCCTTATTAGGTCGAATGTTTTTACATTTAGGATTCTCATGAACTTAAGTAAAAGTTTTGAGTCCTCACATGAAAGGGGTTAATCATGACATGACAATGGAACTAACCAAATAGGGTAGTGATCAACTTGAACGTGCATTCTTGACACAACCCATATCAGATTGTTCCTCATCATTCCATGCGTTGCCCCAAATCCATTGCTCAAAAGACCTGACATCCACACGTGATTTAATGCTGTTTCCTACAATTTCACAAGTCGAACATCATTCTCAATTTGTAAAATATTCCAACAAATTTTCTATGCTCACACGAATTTAAAATGAAAGTCATCTAAAACATGTTGCTGCAATCACCTGCAAAAGGTTTAGGATGCTCTCAATGGTAGCGGTCTTATCAGGACCAACTTCATAAGACCGAATCACGACGGTCTGCTGGTACCCGACACCCCCTTCAGTTATGACTCCCAGGCGATGCGAGTCGATGAACTGCTTCTTTGTGGGAATGTTCTGCCTCACTTGCTGTTTGTCTATGTGGCCATTGAGGACAACTGAAGCAACAGAACCAAATGTCGTGACAGTGCCAGATGTTTGCCTCAATGTGCTGTCAACCTTGGTCCATGTCCTGTTTGCAGTGCCATTGATCTTGATGTTGTTCAAGTTTTGTTTGCTCGGGTCATTGCCCTCTCTGCCTGAGGAGCACCAAATTGGAAAGGATATCGTGCAAGAGAAAGCAGCCATCAAAAAAGTTTTATTTTCTGCCAAACTCTTTAGTGATGATTTTGATCGGGAGTGTTTGAAACAGAGAAATGGACTCTAAATCGTTTTTATAGCCACAATGTGACGGACAAAGCCATGGGACAGTTACATTCGAGGGACAAGATAAGGACAGGCTTTGTTTTAGTATTGAACATATCAAAGAAGGGGTTTTGGCCCTTGTGCTATATGCTGGAAAACGTTAGGATTTTCATTCTGGGTTGTTCCCTTAGTGTTGATCGACGTAATCGATATTATTTTCGTTCTTTTCTTTTTCCGTTTCATTGAGACTTGTATTCTTATATAATGACTTTATTTGTCATTTTGTTTTGGGGTACTACAAAGAGGTTGCATTGTTTTGTATTCTTTGGGGGCGTTAATTAATTAAATCATCATGCCAATTTAGGTTAACTCGAGGGTTCCGAGGTCTTATGCGTGAGTTAGTAGAATAATCCACAGGCTTGTCCTTTCGCTGGAGGAAGCAACAAAGAGTCGGTATGTTTTATTCTCTCCCGGAGGGTCAGAACAAGGTATTAGTGATCCCTTTGACCATTGCTCAGGAAGGAAACATCAAGATTCTCCTCCATGTATTTTATTTCCCCAGATTCTCACCCTCAACAGTCACCATTCTACATCGGTGTCGTGTTAATTGTCCGGTACATTGCTCCAGAAACTCTCTTCTTCCAAAATCAAGGATGTAATATTACACAGATTAGTTAGTTATAAGTTTCGAAATTCAGGACAATGCCAGTTGATATGGATCATAACCAAGAGCATGTCAAATAGAGTTAAAGGTTTCCAAGACTTTCAATTGTATGTTCTTTTTGACATGGCAGCATGGTCCACTCCTTTTTTGTCACATTTAACAGATCGAATTTATCGTAATTAAGTTTGCATCGACCTTGTATACTCATTTCTATTCAAACAAGTACTTTTTGAAAGCCTTTCATCTTCACATGCTGTTACGTGTGAAATCACATCATCTCAAATGTCTTTGGAATAGACCTCGCATAAATCTAGATTTCTCCGCTAGATTAAATCGAGTATGCATCAGTTTTTCAGTAGCCAAGATTTTGGTACATTAGGTATTTGTTGAGTCATCATACCTAGAGGTAGATTCAAATTTTATCCCTGTCCTTTAGTGCCTTCAGGAGACATTCTATAATCAAGCTTATGTGCTTTTAAGTTTTCTGTTTAATGGCCTGAAGTATTAATGTACTTTTTATCAACCAGTTTTAGTTTTGCTTTCTTTTTGTTTATAGAATTCCCTTTTCTGTCCCTATTGGGAGGAACCTAAACCAGATGTTAGTTGCTTCTGGCATGTGGGAAGCAAGTATAATGCTTGCCTCTGGAAATATATGCTCCTAGAAAAAGTCGGCACATGAGAGAGAGAGAGAGAGAGAGAGAGAGAGAGAGAGAGAGAGTTTTGGAAAGCAAGATTTAATGGGAGCAGTCTGAATAAATTACTCTTGACTAAGTTTATTTGGTTGGTCTCTTCTTGGTTCTTTTTACCTCGGGCTTGCGGGTATCTCTCTCAGTACGTCCAGAAATGTGCATCTCCTCCTTGACATGATTTAGCTTCATCAAGCAGTGTCATACCGTTTTTTGATAACCACCTACTTGTCTTAAAAGGAGGTATCGAATTACTGAACTTCTGTAGATTGTGGCCATATGTGCACGCTATATGAAGCCTTAGGTGTTATTAATCAGGTAAAGGAAAGCAGATAGTAAGAGGAGCATTTGAACAGTTCACTCTAACTTTCCTTAAATTGGTCTTCATATTTCTTTCTGAGAAAATCATGGATCTCACGCCCTGCTGTTCATATGAAATGTACCAAAACACATTGACATGACAGATAAAGAAAAGATAAAAAATCAAATTTAACTTTAAAATGAATCTTATAGCTGGATCAGATACTATGAAGAATGAGGCAAACTTCAGGAAAATAAGGCAGTACAAGTACGAAGAAACTAAAAAATTTTGATTTGGTCATTCGTTATAAGCATTGTTTTTGTCCCCTTGAATATGCGATCATGCATGGCTAATGAAAGTAAAGGGACAAAACACAAATCTAATTGTCCATAAAGGGCAACCTCTGATGTGTCCGGAACCATAGAAGGGACATTAGCTCATGTTGGAAGCTACAACAACTTGCAACTTGCCTTTTCTCTCTGTCTAGGACGATAAAGAAAGAAACAGCCAAATATTAACTAGAAAGTAACATCCATGTTGATATCGCCTATGTACGTAACTTTATAAATTCATGATAGTTGGATTTCACCCCACAAGTGAACCGGGCCCCTCCTTGATGTCAATAACCAATAATTTGGAAACGCGGCGAAGAATCCCACCTCCTGCTGCGGCGCCCACAGAAGCAGCCCGCCTCCCGCTGCGGTGCCCATAGGAGCAAAGAGAGAGAGAGAGATCAATAAGACCAGTACAACACCAGCAGTCCGAGATCAGTCTTTGCAACCTTTGACCTATGCCTCGTTCTGCTTATACTAACACAGTCTAGGTTTTCCTTTGCATCTCTAAGCTCTACGTGCCAACAGATTACTTTGTCTCCAAGAAATATGAATTTTCATTTCTTTCCTCTTTCAATGGAAGAAAAGGTTTCCACAGATGGTGTTAAGATGAGACGACAGTCATTCGTGTGTGTAATTGCAATCTATTTGTAGAACAAGTAGATCTCAACGTAGTTAATAGGAAAAGAAGACTAGTACTGACACAGTACTATTGGATTTTTCACCAACAAGCTTCCTAGACTAACAATGATTGGCACTTGAAGTTGAAGACTTGAGAAGAAATTGAATGTGTAGAAGCAGCGCTATGAGAGTCAGCTCTAGGAGTACCACTTAAGGTTCACATCAGCACATGGTCCTCTGAATGTCTTCCCTCAAATACCCTCTCCCTGGCTTTACTTGCCTGAAAAGCGAGAAAAGTGGAAATCTTCAACATATGAAGTATGATGAATATGACCACTAGACCTTCAAGCAACTTCACAGGTTATGATTATGTTACTTATCATAATCCCAAATCCCCTGCGACCATAACTCAGAGCAAACAAGAGTAGTTTACCTGCACTTCCCAATCTGTACAGCTTGTCACTATGAATAGGAGAACTGCTTGCACGAGAGACCCAGTTTGAATCCCGATCCAAAGGCCCATTCCTCCTAATTTCACCCAGAATCCTAGAATGAGGGCCACTGGAATCCCGCAAAGATAAAACGACCCTAGATTGACAAATGCTCCTATGTGCTGCCACCCACATCCCCTAGCAATACCTGCTAAAAAATGACCAGTTTAAGGTTGCAAAACGAAGCTCCAAAAAGTGGAAAACCTGATTAGAGTAAAGAGAACAAAGATGCTCAACCAGTGAGCACTCCTAGTAAGCTGTCCAAGATGACGGACAAGCAAACCAGAGGAGCCATCTTCGTAACGTAGTCCACAACTTCCTCTTCATTGCTGAATGTGTAGCCAAAAACTCGCCGGCTAATGAACAAGATTGTGCTCACAATAATTGTCTCGGTAATGGTGAGAAATAACGTGGCGTAAACAGAAAGACGGGCAGCTTCCGGGTTTCCAGCTCCTAATTCATTTGAAACTCTTGTGCTATGATGAGTTTGGAAGACTGAGGTATCAGATCTTAATATGCGGAAGAGGGGTTTAAGCTTGCAGAGTTTTATGCATCAGTGAATTCGATCATACCTTCCTGCAGCGCCAAGTCCATATGGTATCATGTAGAGTGTTGCTATGGTATTGAGACTGATCAGGAACCAAAAAGAACTAATTAGCACATTTAAATTCTCAACATTACACAGTAGGTTGATAGGAAAGTCCTCCCATTCCTGAATGGAAAATTTTGTGCAATTTAAGATGGAAAGATTCACATTCTGAAGATGGTAATCGACAAAGTAGAGAATGTACCACACAGACAGAACCGAAGTTTCAAGCTGCGGATTTGGCAATATCCCAGAAAGCAAGACCAACAGCTCAAAAGACCACCATTCAAGACTGCAATAGAATTAAGAAGAAAAAGTGGAAGAAGGATTAGTCATGCCAATGCTACCATGGATAGGCCATTTTACCAACTCTCGCTCTAAAAATCAAACAATGATCTATTTTGCTCAAATTTGCTAACTATACAGACTAACATGCTTTTCTTTGAAAAGGTAATTCAAAAGTAAGAAATCTTTTAATGATCAACAGCTCGAAGATTATCAAACTTTGAGAGCCTTTGGCAGAAGAAAAGCAGCAAACAGAATCCAGGACAAGTAACTGGCTCACCAGACCATCACTGCAGAGGGCACAGCGTAGCGAAAGAATTCGCCGATCCCTCGAAACAGCTCCATGGAAACTGGCACACAGGTTTTTGTGCAGGAAGGAGAGTATTTCATGTACACCCCCAAGAAAACCACATTCAACCAATAGGAAACACTGATGGCCAGTGCAGCACCGAGGTTGTCCAGCCCTGACCTGAACACGAGAACCCAGCAAAGCGGCACATGGATGCAAAGGGTGGCACAAGAACTCACGAGCATCGGCATGATGAGGCTCTGCGTCTGGAAGTAGCGGATGAGTGGCTGAAGAGTTGCATAGGCAAAGAGTGCAGGGACAAGCCAAGCCGTAAACTTGCCAGCTTCGAGAGAAATCAGAGGGTCTTGGCCAATGAATGCGAGCACCTTTCCCATGTATATCCATAGGACAGATATAGGGAAGCAGACCAGAATCAGGGAGAAAATTGCAGTACATGTCTGAGTCCCTAGTTTGTGATACTGTTGAGCTCCATATGCTTGTCCACACAGTGTCTCCAGAGCACTAGCCATTCCTAGCTATTACGACATAGAACTAAACAATTAGCATTGGCCATAGTTAAATACTGACGTCATTAGGTGAACATCATAAGGTAAAAAGAAATTGCAGAGAATGGCTCAAAAAGGAGAAGATTCAGCAGATGATGAAGCCGAAAACTGACCGAGACTTGCTCAATCGTCACTTAGTACCGAAATTTGTTGCTTTGCTGTACAAGTTTCATTTCGCCTGGTTTGAATTTATGCTCTTGCTATCACACATTGGTATATATTTCTCGACAATTTTTGAAATTATTCAAGTTGAGAATAAAATCTTGAACCTACGAGCAAATTGTGTGCAATCACTTGAAAGATGCAACAAAGAGGGAAGGAAAGACACAACTTCCTCTGATGTCCCAGTTCTGGAACAGCCTGTTCATGTTGATTATCGTTGCAGATATAAAATGTTAGTGGAAATGGATTATTGCCGCATAAATCCTACTTAACATAGGCCAGGACTTGATAATATTTGTTGCAAATAACGGATGCTCTCTTCATTTATCAAGTCAAGCTTTCCTACTTCTAGATCAAGAAGATGGATTCAAACCCATGTTATGTGATAATACACCAACTTCCGGATATTTCAATAATCTCGGATAACAGAGACTATGGCTCTTCTTTCTCTGCTTGGTCAATTTCTCCGAGTAATTTGAGAGCATAGCATTAACAGGAAAAGTAAGTATCGAAGCTCTTTCCAAAAAACGTATTGTACTCACTGACCAAACGACTGCTCATTCATTCATCAGCTTGTCGGCTAAAGCAATGACCAAAACAGTTTGAGCCAAATGATAATGATAACGAGCCTTCAAAGCAGGAAAAAGTCACACTTCAAATTCCAAAGTAAATCTCTAGTCAAGATTAGACTCGCTGGTACCATAATAACGTTTGCCAACTCGCATGCACGCGCTAGAACAGCGACTAATTAGACGATGATTTGAATATATTTTCCGCGCACGGTCGGCCTTAGATGCAATTCCTTACTAAGTTGTAATCGCTTGGGTCCAAATAACTTTGGTGCGGAATATTCAACGCAAGAGATATACGGATTTAGGATTGTCAAAATGATCGCATTGTCGAACAGGACGCATGATGTGTATGATCACCAATAATGAATCGCAAAAGACAAAAGGAAAAAGAAAATTCATTTTCCCATTATCTATTTTGTTAAATTTCATCAGAAAACTTCTTCATTATGATTCATTTCTTCTCGTGATTTCTGATTATTAAGAAGAAAGGAAGACATAGCAGAAAATGGGGGAAAAATTGTATCGCCTCATCGACCAGGTTGCTCGCATTCGAACCTCGAAACCACAGCCATCTCAGTGTAAAATTTTCATGTGCCATTTCAATTTATAAACACAAAAGATGCTAGACATGATCCAAAAAAAATGTAAAACCAATGCGTATGCATTATGCACTGTGTATTTACTGTCTTACGAGCGTGACCATTTAAAAAACCAGATGAACGCACTGATCGGATCCCAAATAATCCGCACGAAACTAAGTACTTCCCTCTCATCGAGGAGTAAAAAAGAACGCAAAAAGAAGATTATATAAAAGAAGAAGATGAAGTGATTCGACGTGTGAGGCAACAGGCACAACATGACCAAGAACAAGAATGACAGCTGCGCAGGCTAAACAACAAAAGATGGCGTTTCTTACCAAAAAAAAGAAAAAAAAAACAAAAGATGGCGTCAAAGAATGGTTTGTCACAGACAATGAAGCCAAAGAACGCCGATGATGTGCCATGTTCGATGAAGAACACGTCACAGAGAGAGAGAGAGAGAGAGAGAGAGAGAGAGAGAGAGAGAACGTACGAGGAGGCTGAAACCGGAGACGCCGGCGAGAGAGACGGCGATGGAGGTGCTGGAGAGGGAGAGCTCGCCGAGGTGGCCGACCATCATGACCGAGATCACCTGCAGCAAGAACTGCAACAGTGAGACCGCGACCAAAGGCCCGGCCACCTGGCCCACCCTCTTCACTTCCTCCCAAAACGCTCTCCTCCATGGCCATGCACAGCATGAAGCTGACCAGCTTCTGCCGCCTCCTCCTTCACCGTTCTTCTTCTCCTCCTCCTCCTCGGGATCGTCATAGCGACCGTCTCTTTCTTCTGGTCTCTCCTTCTCCAGCAGCAAGGCCTCCTCCATTCTTGCCTGTGTCGTCTCCCGTTCCCCAGAAAGATAGAGATAGAGAGAGAGAGTGAGAGATTTCCGGAGTTAATTTGTGGCAATCAAATTTTAATGAGGGTGTAGAAAACTTCAATTTTCTTTTTTGAATTGCTTTCCCAGTCAGCATTAGTGCAGGTTTTCTATTTGTATTAACACCGTCAAAACCCCACCAAAAATAATATCCATAACTTTTTTTGTGATACAAAAAAATCCTCCGAACTTATACTAATATGACAAATATATTGTGGATGAAACTGCAATGAATGGTAAATGACAAGTTTGATTTTTTTGTGACACCATAAAAGTTGAGGATATTTATATCATAGTGAGTATACTTTGAAAATTTTTGTGGCATTTGCCCTTTTTATTTTGGATCCAAATCTCTTCTATATATAAGAAGTGTCACTTCTTGTGAAGAGAATCAAAGAAGGGTTTCTATTTGTGAATTACATCCTAAGTATTTGAAGTCATGAAAATCTTGTGTTAAGGTTCTATGAACATCTTGAGTTTATTTCGGGAGGAATTATGAGCCTACAGACTATAAAATTATTAGATGTAATTGGGAAACACTAGAACTGTTTGAGTAACTTGAGTATAGTTGTAATCTCCATTGATATCACTTGATTTATAGTGAAATTCTTTATTGCTCTCCCTATGGATGTTTCTGATATTCGATTTATTTTATTGTTTTATTTATTTTATTGTTTTATTTATTTTATTGTTTGAGTGCTTGCTTCCATAATAAGAGTGTGTTCACTCTTATTGCCATTGAGCATACTTTAAGAGTGCTCAGATGGGAGCACTCCTTGGATGGATGACCTTTTAGGAAAATGTTAACTTGTATGTCAAACAACAAGATCATAAGACTCAATATGAGACGAGCCAAAACAGGTAATACCTCAGTGAATTAATCTAGGGCATCACATATTGCTCAAATTTCCTAAAAAGAAAGAAGAATATCTAATAATTGCTTGAAAATTTATAGAATTAGATTCATTCATGTTTGAGTAATTTTTATCTTATCAGAGTAAACTTTGTTTGTATAATTAGAACTATCAATAATGCCTGACTGAACCCTTTTTTGGTGGGTATTTTCAGGTCAGGCATCCTTCATGTTCGAGTAATTGTTTAACATATGGGTATCTTAAGGATTTCGGTCTTAAGGGTTTCGGTTCGGTAAACCAAAATACACTTGAATGAGTTTCACGAGTAAAATGTTAGTGCTTAAAATAAAAACAAAATACATTCACTTCAAACCCTAATATATGCCCTCTTAAAACCTGGTACCCAAATTGGACCGACCAAACTTGATCCGGGTTTTTTTGATTGGATTCTATGTGTTTTGGGTTAGGTTTGGGTTAAAGAGAAAGCACATCTCTAATGGATCAGGTCGGGTATCATGGAAACCAGATTGTTGACACCCCCACATATAATAATGTTTTTTTCAAAAATGCTCTTAAGAATAATGTCTCGTGAAATAAGATATTGATTTATTGAATCGGTATGTTATGTAACGTTGCAGACTTTGAGAAAATGGTATTGAATATCGATCCAAAAATCCTAGCAAATCAACTGATTAGTATAAATTAATGTTCAAGCATTGAGGCCATGTAACAATTTTTTTTTTGTTTATACTTTAATTTTTTTTTCCTTTTTTAGCGAGCCAATCTTGTTCGACACAATTCAATACAAATGTGGATTGGAGTAATTAATACGATCCATCAAAATCAAATGCACAGATGCGATGTCATGCTTTCATCATTCGGATTTGGGTTAAAAAAGAGGTGTTTAGACACTTCCTAAGTAAATAAACGAAAACAATCACAATTTCGAATAGATTAACTGCTTCGAAGATGGACGCAATTAGTAATCCTAGAATCTAACATATCCTTCCGAGACATATTTAACAAATGTCCCGAGAAGACTTGATTGTTACATCCTTGACATTAGGAACAATGTCGAACTTTCATACTTTGGGTTTATAGTTACAACCGTACGATAACATTCACTGAGGCTAGTGATACTTGTATGTTTTGACATTAAAATATTGGTAGTGTAATTCAGCATCGAACCAAACGGGCTAAGCACGACCGTGGTTAGTGCTGCTACGCATCGTCGGGGATCCCGGTTTCGAGTAATCTTAACCATGAGAGACCATGACTTCCAAAGAAGCACCCACGAGCCAAACCAGCCGCAGCATTGGTTGACTCGGGCAATTCGAGTTCTTGCTCCAACCACGACACGCAGGTTAAATGAGTCAATTTCATTCTTGCCCCATCAATCATATTGCAAACGTTTTGCAGGTGCGGACATCAAAATTAACAGATGAGAAAGGGTCCACATGAATTCACTAGAGAGAATTGATTATGTGCTACCCACTTTAGCCACAAAACTAGCAAGTCTGCAGGAATATTAAAGATTCTCACATTGTTTTGATTATCTAGCCAATCAAAACTTGTACATTTGCTTTCCTATGTGAATTTGTAGGTCCAAAATTAATTGCGGCAATTATACCATGGCCATGGTACAAATGAAAGCTAAGTATATTTGAAAAAGGCAGGCGGTTTTCGTTAGTACTCACGTGATAACGAGCCTATCACGGTTAAGGACAAAAGACGAGCGTTCTAGGAAATGTTTCCCAGAGTCATAAAACCAAGCTAGCAAACAACGCCATGTAATCAAGCCACTGCTGCTTGGTACGATGTTGGACCCCAACATCAATCTCAAACACATGTCCTTGGAATTTCCCTGGATTGGTTGAAAATGATTGCTCCCAAGGCCCTAAATCGGACTGGAGTAAAACATACCCGTTGCACGGGTCTCCTGGAGTGAATTCAGATGCAAATTCATCACCTTTTATTACTCTCGAATTGCTATCTAGAGGATGATCACGCCACAGTTTTATCCTAACTAGTTTATCAACCATGACCCCAAGGAAAATAATGGATAATTTACCTGCTATTCAAAAATAAAAGAAAATCCTTGTAATGCAGACAATTGCACAAGAGCCGAAGAACAACCGCAAAAACAAAACATTTTCTTTCTTTGGAGTTCTCTTCCACAAATCAGGAGAACTCGCTCTCAGTGCTGCTGAATTCTCGCACCCTAAAATGATGTCCATAGCACATGCTAGGTCTTTGTCTCTGTCAAATGACCCTAGCTTCCCTACTTATTCACCCCCGAAGCATTTCTCAAAAAAGAAGAGAGAGAAGAAAAGGATAACTAGAAAAAGCCAGAAAAATGAAAAATGCACCAACCACGAAGTGAAAGCTGCTGCAGTCCTATTTAATGGAATTTATAGCCTCTAAACCATGACAACCGCTTGTGCTTTAAATGGACCCCACATGAGGTCATCGTTCGCAAAATTACAACTTATGCTGCAATACTCCAAATCAGAAATCTTTAACCGGTTATTTCGCAGCTCAAAACTTGACGGCAGTCGTCCACGTACCCTGCACACTGGGATGCTTTGTCACATGTCTCGTCTTCAGCTTCACAACTTTTCTTCCCAGTGCATTCCTTAACCTGGTTGCATGTAGGAGGATGTCCTCAGGGCTCATATTCTTCACGCATATCACCCGCTGGTTCTTGTTCTCTGCAAATCCAGACAAACAGAATATTCACTAAGTAGCATACAAAACTTCCCCCTTCTTTTTTTTGGTAATTTAAATTAACGTGAAGGTTACATCGAGGTTAAAAAATATCGACCAATGTACAGGGGTCATCAATAGAAGGTTAATGGGTTGTGAGGAGAGACTTACTATAAAAGCCCTTCAGATGTGGATGCTGGCCACGAATGAGTTCAGTGGCAACTTCCAACTGAGGGTTAACCTCCTTAAATGCTGGCAGATGAGACTCCATAAATGCCCTGCCAATATCGTCAAAAAGATAAATTGCTAATATATGGTATTGGAACCAACAACTCATGCAGGAAATGACCATTCGCAAAGGGATGGATCTATCAACCCAAAAATAATTTTAATCAGTGAAGAACACCTTAAATAAACAGTCACAATGTGTGCTTTGTATCACAACAATCCACATCACCAAAGATTTGCGAAAGTTACAAAAGCCAATGGTTGACGAAGCTATGATGCTCAAGAAATCCATGATCCAGACTGACAGCCCATCACCCGTAATTTTCTATCTCAGCCTACTTATCTTAATGATTCATGATGGAGATGTGCAAATTGTGACAAAGAGAGTGGAAAGGTTTAATGAAGATAACCAGGGAAGTTCATTTTCACAATGACAAATTAATTTGGGATTCAAAATCATTGATTGAACCATACTTGAAACCTACGTATAAGTATGCTAAAACTCGGCAACTTGAGCAGAAAGCAAAAGCCAGAACCCTATGGGTCTACAATTAGCATGTTCATGTCCTAACCTTCATATCTTTCAATGATATAAGGTTGACAAGGAAGAGGTATGGAAATCCAGGATTAAAGCCCAAGGAGCAGTGGCCTCAACAAATTGGGCCAACCCTATTCCCCATTTTTTATTTTCATTTGAGAGTCTGAGACTGCTTATGCTTTCACCCCATGCTCAAAATGAGGGGATTAGAAAGCAAAGAGATTATCTGGAGTTGAATTGCAAAAGGGAAAGTAAATCTAACAAAAGGTGAATCCATGCTCATTTACTATCATACAAAGATACTAGTTAGACAATGCTTCCATCCATTGCAGAGGATAGCAAGAACAAAAGGTTCCTCTAAATGTCTCAATTAGTGAAGGAAACATAACTGCTATAATGCTGTTTGTAGAAAGCAGTGTTAATAGTGAAGTCCATGTCTGTTATGCTTTTATTGATCTTTTTCCATTTCTAAGTTAAAAGGGAAAAGTTAATGGTTATACTATAGTCTTATATACATATATATGGACAAAACATAAAAATATTTTAAACAGTGGGGAAGAGGGATCAAGATTCACTCATGGAAGTCTCAATGGTAATAAAGCTGGAGAGAGATAACACAGTGTAATTTGGATTTTCAGAATGCCTGCCACTTACTGATGCAAAGTGGAACCTCTTTGCAAAGCCTTTGAATCAATCATGATAGTCATCACAGGTTCAAAAAGAGGCAAGACAAGGATGACTAAGGAACAAACAATTCTCTATGATAACTTTCCCTCTTTCTAGAAAGTCCTGCCAATTTGAGTGTCGACATACATAACCCCATTGGCAAAATCTCATAGCGAAACTATAGTAGTGTAAGTACACTATTTATCCTGGTAAGAGCAGCATGAAAGTGTGTTACTACAGCCAATGTTTTTAAACCCAGAATGGTCCAAGAACTGGTCTTCACAGGTCAAATGGTTCAATCAGTTGACCACTGCATCAATGAAGTTGGAAAACTAATAAGAAACTTATAGGGCGTGCATGTTTTTGTTCTTTCTTTCTGTTTATGAACAGAAATTTTGTTTTTTTGTTCCCGGGAACAAAAAAAGAACAGAAACGCGTTTGTTTGCGTTTTTGTTCAAAATCAAATTTTTTGTTCCTGAAACACAAAAAGAACAGAAATGAGAAACAAAAAAAAGTTGTTTCTTGCTCCAGAAACACTTTTGAAGAAACAATTTCTTCTTCTATTCTTCTTCTTTTCTTCTTCTCTTCTTCTTTTCTTCTTCTTTTTTCTTTGGCCGGTCGCCGGCCTCGGCCATGGCCCTCGACCCTCGCCGGGGGCCGGCGAGGCTCGGCGTCGCACGCGCCGGCGACGCCTCGCCTCGCCTTGGCTGGGCGAGCTCGGGCTCGCCCAAATCCGGCGAGGCCGAGCGTTGCCGGATCCGGGCGAGCTCTCGGGCTCGCCCAGCCAAGGCGAGGCTGCCGGCCCCGTCGGCCGGTCGCCGGCCTCCGGCGACCGGCCGAAAGAAGAAAAAATAAAAAAGAAAGGAAAAATGAAAAATTAAATATAAATATTAAAAAATTAAAAGAAACAAAAAACAACATAAATTTACCAAACGTGTTTCTATTCATTTTTTATTCCGGAACAAGTTTACCAAACGCATCTTTTTGGTCAAAAATTGTTCCCGGAAGCAAAAACACTTTTTTCTATTTTGCATTCCCAACATTTTTGAACAGAAACGTTACCAAACGCGCCCATATTGTAAATATTGAGTATGCACATTAGCAGCAAAAAGGAGGAACACTCACTCTAGTGGATAAGGCGTTCTTCAATGTACAAGAGGTCAAGGGGTCGCTCAACACCTACCCCCACTAATTAGATTTTTTCACCATGTCAACAAGTCAAAGCTCCAGTCAAACCGAAGGCCAGTTTATCAGGTCAAGCGATGGAACCAGGTCAACACCGGGTTTGACTGGCTCTTGACCAATGGGTGGATGAGAAAAACTGGACTGGATCATGGTCTCCCAGACCAATCAGGTGAACCAGCCAGTCCAGTTTGGGTTTGAATAAATTGAAGACAGCTGCATGTGCATATCCTACAGGTACAAACTAGATGGTGTACTCAACATGGATCAACAAGCGGTACTGTGGCTTAATTGATTGTGGCAATTAACACAATTTTTGTCATAATTTCCCTATCTTCCATTGATTCCCTCCACAGCTTCCCCCCCGTAACCAAGTCTTCCTTTCCAAAATATTTTATATCATTTAGAAGTAACACTTGGTGTTTCGCTTGCCTAACTTTTAAAAGAAAAGAAGAAGCAACACTTGTGCAACGTTGAATTGTTTTTCGTCTCCGGTCAATTTCAAACACTCCACAATATCCAAAGAACCATACATATTACATATTCGATAGCTAGCAAGCCCTCGTAGATGAAATCCCATCAACTTGCTCCTTCCTAAACAGATCTGCCCTTTATAGCTTCTTTCTTATAGGCAGAAGCTTTACTTATCTAGCTACCTCAAAAATATAGAGCCCCATATCTTCAGCAACCGCATTCATTTGAAGCTGCGCTATGTGCAACTAACTTCTTCCCTTGGATCCAGAACCAATGCCCCTCAGCCCTGAGAGACCTTATACGAGAGTCATCCGCAAACTAGCACAACAAAGAGGCCACCACTGGAGGTAGTAGGCCTCCATAATCTACCAGGCACCCATCCAATACTTTTGCGTATACCCAATCCCGCCCATTGCATTAGCACTTAAAAAAGACGTGACAACCCATAGAAACAATACCCACATGATCTTATCAGCGGAAGCAAAGACTTTCAGCAGATAAAACATAAAAAAGCCGAGACACGACTCGAATCTGAACAACCGATAAACAGAGTCTCAAGCCATAGCACTACTCCAAGAGCTCAATCTCAGCCATCAGCTGTATCCATGTTCGCTTAGAAAAGCGTGCATACCTGATGCCCCGGCTACTTCCTCCCCAGTTGCAATAGCTTACAATCAGCTTCTGGAGCTGCCAGACGCCCCTCAAAGACATCTGTGGACGCAAAAAGTGCCGGATTTCACCCGGGTTAACTAGAATGAGCGCAATCAATCGAAAGCACTACTAGCCAGGGAAAATTGCTCAACCAAAAAATGAAATTCTCTCTCATCATCTTGGTTCCCAAAATCCGTGCTCATTCGGCAACCCCGAAAATCTTAAAACCACGGACCCAAAAAACCCAAAAAAGAGGAAAGAACACCCAGAAAATGGGTCACTGGTGCTCTAGCTCAGCAGCTAATCACCAGAAATTCCGCCACTCGATAACAGCGCTAGAAACTAAGAATCAGCCCCGGCATTCGAATCCCCGAAAACGCGGAGATTGAAGAGGAGAGTGGAAGATTGGAACGAACCTCTGCGCTTCGCGGCTCCGCTCGTATCGAACTCGATGTGCAGCGACGGAGGTGGGGAGAGAGAGAGAGAGACCAGGGGTTTGGGAAAGGAGGGGTTTTGGGGATTTTGGGTTTTTGCCCTAATATTTGGAATTGAGAAGAAGATTGAATATTTTCGTAGAAAATCAACGTAGAATTATTTAGTTCCGGACTCTATATATTCATTTTGACCTCCTATTAAGCTTAGTTCTCAACTTTTTCTACTTTCGAATAATAATAATAATAATAAGTGTAAATTGCATCGAATAAATTATTACTTCCATTGTTTGGCTAAGCACTTCTTATACATCAAATAGTTTCGTCTTGCGCATTACTCCTTTTGTGTATAAGGCGAGCCTTTGCCAAAGATTAGGTGGGGTCACAACCTACGATTCTTGCCTCGACCATAGATTAAGTGACATACATGATCCCTTTTCGCTGGTGAGCTTGTTGGTCAAAGCCTAATTTGTATCAACATAACAACTTTTCTTTGATAGACATATTTGTTTGTGTTTGATTTGAATGTTGACATCTTAGTATGATAAAAATATAAAAAATTTCATACTTTTTCACCGGTGAAAAAGGTGCCCTATGGATGTTACCCTAATGATGACACATGTGTTGCGGTATATTTGGTTTGAGCCAATATTACTTTATCTGTCTCTTGAACTTAGAATTTAGATAAGCTTATCACATGAAGTAGCAAACGTGTATGCCACAAGTTAGGTAGAGATCCACTTAATTTGTGGCCTCATGGACTTTTGAATTTTCAGAAAGAAAAAAATGAAAATACTTAGACTTAGGAGATTGAGATTAAGTAAAAAGATGTAAAAGTAATTTTTTTTTTTTTTTTTTAATAGAACAATTGTTAGATCCATAGCTAGTGTACTAAATCATTTCTTGCACCCACTAGTGGATGATTGGCATGCTTAATACTAATGTAACCTTTGCCTATATTTCAATCATCAAATTTTTACATAGTTACATATAACAATTAAAGTTGTAATAATTCAAGATCCAATGGATTTTTTTTCCCTTTCCTTCTTTTTTTTTTCACTTGAATTTTGCCTGAAATGCAGGAATGGTAGTTTTGTCTCCCAAAATGACCCCTTTCTCTCTCTTCTCTCTCTCTCTCTCTCTAGTCTCTACACAGTCCATAAATTGGGAGCTAAATCCCTACAAAAAAATTCCTCCTTTTTTCCCCACTCCTCCCTTCTCACTCTCAGCCCCCCACATCCCTCCTCCATGGCGTCGCCGTCCTCGCGCCGGCTCCTGCCGGCCCTCCTCCGCTCCGCCGCCCTCCGCCGATCGCCGTCGCGGCCCTCCTCCTCCTCCAACCCCAAATCCGCACCCTTCTTCAACTCCTCCTCCGCCTCCCGCCACCACCACCGCCCTTCCCCCCACGGCTACCTCCTCACCCGCGCCGCCCACTACTCCACCTCCGCCACCGCCGCCGCCGCATCGCCCCCTCCTCCCCCCGCCGCCGCGGCCAAGGGCGCCGGGAAGGGCAGGATCACCGATGAGTTCACCGGCGCCGGCGCGATCGGGCAGGTGTGCCAGGTGATCGGCGCCGTGGTCGACGTGCGGTTCGACGAGGGCTTGCCCCCGATCTTGACGGCCCTGGAGGTGCTCGACAACTCGATCAGGCTGGTGCTGGAGGTGGCCCAGCACTTGGGCGAGAACATGGTCAGGACCATCGCCATGGACGGGACCGAAGGGCTGGTGCGCGGTCAGCGCGTGCTCAACACTGGCTCCCCTATCACCGTAAGTTTGACTTTTCGATCTCTCTGTCTCTCTCCCCAATTCACTTGGTGTGGATGTATGCGAGGTTGTCTTTGTCGATCCTTGTTGTGATCCGGTTTTGCGGGGGAGCAATTGTTTGTCGATGCGAATGTCCCCCTCGCTTGACCAAATGTTAGACCAAATGTTAGCGTTATTGTCCTGTTTTAAGGGTAAAAATGGTTGATTTCATTGTGGTGGGTGGTTGGAGACTGGACTGGAGTGATGCAAATGATACGGATTTTCTGTGTAAGTGTGGGATGTTGAGTTGGAAGTCTTGCTCTTGTCTTCTATCTTTTAAATTTGGAAAGTTAGGATTTTGGTGTACAGTTTTGTGCCGAGGTAATGTCCCCCTCACTTGACCAAATGTTAACGGTATTGTCCGATTTTAAGGTGAAAATGGTCGATTTCACTATCGTGGGTGGTTGGAGACTGAACTGGAGGCGATGCAAATGATACGGATTTTCTGTGCGAGTGTGGGATTTTAAGTTGGAAGTCTTGCTTTTATCTTTTATCTTTTACATTTGGAAAGGCAGGATTTTTTGGTCTACAGTTCTGCGCTGAGGTAATGCAGCTCAAGAGGTGATTTTCCTGTCTTTTTTCTTCAGCTAAGAGCTGAAGCCTGAAGCAAGATGATAATTTGTGAAAAACAGAAGTTTCACTAATCTTGCGGTTGACGGAAAGCAATTCTTACGTGGTGTTATTCCATACATACTACCCAGTTACTTCATGAAAAGAATTGAAAGATTCACTTCTAGGCTAGTACAGCAAAGGTTGTGGAAGTGAACCACTTTTGGTTGACTGTTTCATTTGAGCTCTATGCTTTTGCCCTTGATGATTTCTCATGGAGACTCTTTTTTCAAACTGCCTTTTGGTCTGCCAGCAATATTTCCTTCTGTTTAATTGGAGTGGCATTTGTTCGTTTATTTTGGGGTATATCTGCTTTTAGTTTGATTGGCCCATTCCATTCCTTCTGCTGATTCACATGTTTCAATAAATTTGTATTGTATATATTAATCTACTACCTTTGCGATGCTTCCTATTTTCCTGTAGGTACCTGTCGGTAGGGCTACACTTGGCCGCATCATCAATGTTATTGGGGAGCCAATCGATGAGAAGGGCGATATCAGTGAGTAATAGAGCAATGATGAAGTACATGCTTGTTCCGACTGCTGCTTTGATTACATGATGTTAATGGGTGAGAATTTATCTTGTTTGACAGAGACGGATCATTTTTTGCCCATTCATAGAGAAGCTCCATCTTTCGTTGAGCAGGCAACTGAACAGCAGATTCTTGTCACTGGTATTAAGGTATACAATTTTATATAATAACCCAGTGGTTATCTTCCTTGAACTTCTTTTAGACCCATATTTTGTCAGATATGCTGGTTTATGTATGTGAGTTTCAACAACTGCACTGCTGCTTTCCCCTGCAGGTTGTGGACCTTCTCGCTCCATACCAAAGAGGTGGAAAGATCGGGCTATTTGGTGGTGCTGGTGTAGGCAAAACAGTGCTTATTATGGAACTTATCAACAATGTTGCTAAAGCCCATGGTTGATTTTCTTATACCACATGTCTTAAGGTGCAGGTTGCATCTTGTTGTTCCTATATGATGTCTTCATTATGCTTGTATAGGTGGTTTCTCTGTGTTCGCTGGTGTTGGAGAACGAACTCGTGAGGGTAATGACTTGTACAGGGAGATGATTGAGAGTGGTGTCATCAAGCTAGGTGATAAGCAGGTGCTTAAATACCATCCCTATCTTCTTTCTTGTTGCTTGTTGGAATGCAAGAATCATTTGGGACTGTTTTGCTTAGTTTAACCTTCAATCTACAGGCTGACAGCAAATGTGCTCTTGTCTATGGTCAAATGAATGAGCCTCCTGGTGCACGTGCTCGTGTTGGGCTCACTGGTCTGACTGTTGCTGAACACTTCCGAGATGCTGAAGGGCAAGATGTGCTTCTTTTCATCGATAATATTTTCCGATTTACCCAAGTAAGCATGCATGTGAAAGGACATAAGAATTATGTTGCTTTGTTTCTCTAACCGTTGCAAGAATGGTACTGTTATGATGCTTTCGATTTTTTTACTGTACTATCAATTTATTCTGCAGGCCAATTCAGAAGTGTCTGCCTTGCTTGGTCGTATCCCATCTGCTGTGGGTTATCAACCCACTCTGGCTACTGATCTTGGAGGTCTTCAGGAGCGTATTACAACAACAAAGAAAGGTTCCATTACATCTGTCCAGGCTATTTATGTCCCTGCTGATGACTTGACAGATCCAGCTCCTGCAACCACTTTTGCGCATTTGGATGCCACGACTGTTCTGTCACGACAGGTTTTGTTTTTTTTATGCTTATTAGTACTTATCCAAAATGGTTCTTCCGATGGATTGATGACTTGTGACTTTTGAGCAGATATCTGAGCTTGGTATTTATCCTGCCGTCGATCCCCTAGATTCCACATCCCGAATGCTCTCCCCTCACATTTTGGGCGAGGATCATTACAATACTGCTCGTGGAGTGCAGAAGGTTCTCCAGAATTACAAGAATCTTCAAGATATCATTGCAATTTTGGGAATGGATGAACTTAGTGAAGATGACAAATTGACTGTTGCTCGTGCTCGTAAAATTCAACGGTTCTTGAGCCAGCCTTTCCATGTTGCTGAAGTGTTCACGGGAGCCCCTGGCAAATATGTTGAACTGAAGGAGAGTATTAACAGCTTCCAGGTAATATATATTCCCATTTCTTTCCTGCCATCAGTTGATCTGTGTGTTTCCTCATAACAAAATCTAGGGGTGATACAGAAGAGGATGATTTTAAATTGAAAAACTGTTGATGATTTTTTATTCATCTCATTCTAAAAGCTCAATGAACTTACTGGAGAGAATTAACTGGATTTCTATGTTGGACTTTCATTCTCTAGTCCTATCATAAAACTCCTATATGCATAATTAGCTGGCAAATAATTCACTAATGTAGATATCCATGTATTTGTTTGAATTGAGCCTTAGTCGTCATGCCAGTCTGATTATTTCCATATGTTTCTAGCATTGTTAGGGTCCTAGAGTTTACTTATGTAGGTTTTGGTTTTTTGCTTGTAGGATGCACATGTCCTAATTCTTAATTTTTCTTGCGGAATTACCATTAATATAGCACTTGTTATGATTGGGTAAATTATCGCGTGCATTTGTTAATTGCTTCGTGCTTTCTTCCTCTTAATTTCTTGGCAGGGAGTGTTGGATGGAAAGTATGATGATCTATCAGAACAATCCTTTTACATGGTTGGAGGCATTGAAGAAGTTATTGCTAAGGCAGAGAAGATTGCCAAGGAATCTGCTTCTTAATCAAGTCCCCTCTTTGCCGGTTCTCTTTGTCCCCTTCACTTTGTAATTGCAGGAACCAGCATATTTAAGAGATAATTGGCCTGCAAGAGAATTGCTTTCGGATCAAATTTCGGGATCTCTCTTTCTTAATCTGATTGCAGAGTGTGAAAGAGAAATGGAGTTGAGGGCCTCCGTTGCTATGCCCTCTTTCTTCTTGTCACTCAATAAGCCAGGGAATGACTGGACGTGTATATTTTTTGCTTTGGTTCTGGGCATATTGGATATCTTTAATTGAAGAAATTTATTTCACTTCATGCTGTACTGCAGCGTTTTCCCTCTTGATATGCCATGCATGGTATCTTCTCTCTTTTCTCTTTTTTCTCTTGTTATGCTCAGGCATATGATCTTGCTGTGTCATATGTGATAACCAATTGCATTGAGTACAAGTATTTGCATGTTAAGACATCTTATACTGGAATTGCAATAAAATGTATATTGATTCAACATGTTCCCATGGAGGAATAGCTCCTCAGGACAGACATAAATGAGGTTTCTTGTTGCTTGTCAACTAGCACTAGCATTCTTTTCTTTGCAGATCTTGACTTGATTTGCATTTGAAACATCGGAAACCAAATTCAGTTTGGAATATTGGAAATGCTTGCAGTAGGACAATTTTATCTGCACTGACTTGTGTCAAAGGAAATTTACTTTGGAAGCTTCTTTTTTTCTTGACTAGAAGAAGTAAATTTTGGAACCTCTCTAGGTTAGCGAAACGAGGCATCCTTGAGAACTGTAAATGATAACCTCTCTAGGTTAGCGAAACGAGGCATCCTTTTTGTTAGCCCCTTTTTGTTATAGACTCTTATGTGTATAAACTCAGTTGTTTATAAAAGTGTGTTTTCTGAAGTTTATTGTCTTGCTTTTCTATCTCATGCTATTTGCTGTCAGGGGTTATTATTTCGCTTCCGCATGTGCATAATCGATTGGGTGAGCGACGCGTCTAGGGAACGTTGCAATTTTATCGACCACCGAAGGATGTGCTTGCGCTTGAGATTCGGGGCGTGACAATAGTTCCCAAAATCTTTGAATTATTTTCAAGCCAATGTGTTTCTGGTTTCTGTATGAAAAATACAAGACCCTATCATGGGCTCAAAATGATGGGCTATCATTTAAGTGCCCTAATTATCCTTCAACTCGTATCATCAAATGTGATATCGGATCTTGAAACTTCTTGTTATGCGATCAAATTGTTTATTTTTTTCTTTTATAGTCACAAAAAGATTGTTGAGGAAGGGTACCGACCTTGAGTGCTTGATTGCTTACAACACATAAAGAAACTCCTGTGATTATGTAAATTGCATACTTTTTGAGGATAACAACCTGAAACAAGGCTGCTATTAATACAGAGAGTCGACCTTATTCCCAAAGGGACAATGAAGTAATATCACCATACTAAGTAGAAGCAAAATCTTAGTTGTAAAACATGATTTTGAGATAACAATGTAGGCAAAGGCAAATCTTCATCTATGCTCAGCCAAGTAGTAATCCATCAAAATCATCATCAAAAAGGCTTCAATGAATTGGCGACGTCAATGACAAATCGGTACTTAACATCTGCTTTTGATAGACGCTCCATGGCAGTGTTCACATAATCCATAGGAATAAGCTCAATATCTGCAACTATGTTGTGCTTCGCTGCAAAATCAATCATCTCTTGCGTCTCTTTTATCCCTCCAATGCCACTTCCTCCCACCATCTTTCTACCTGTCATTGGTCTTATTTGTTACTATTTTTCGCATTCATGAAACTCATAATAGTCTTCTACTAAAACTAAAATCGTTTCAATTATAAACACCAATTACGAAGGTAGTTTTCTTTTCCAAAGCACTATAGAACACAAAAGACTTGCTTAGGCTTACCCATGAGGAGGGGAAAAGCAAGTAGCTCTAGTGGCTTCTCTGGTGCACCAACCATGATGAGCTTTCCATTAGTTTTCAAGAGACCGATCAAAGGCAAAAGAGCATGTACAGCTGAGACTGTGTCAATGATACCATCCATTGTACCCATTGCAAGCTGCAGTTAATAAAAGATAATAACATAAATCTACATTCAATTAACCTCATCCCTATACATCATCAAAGAAAATAATATGTTGTGACTATAACTTACTTCCATCTCTTCTGTGTTACGGCTAACCAAGAATGCATCAGCTCCCAAATGGTCCATGGCTTCCTTCTTTTTATTAGGTGAGGTACTGATGACGGTCACTTTGAGACCCATGGCCTTAGCAAACTTTACAGCCATATGCCCGAGCCCACCAAGCCCAACTACCCCTAAATGCATTCCGGCCTTATCAAGCCCGTAGTACTTCAATGGACTGTAGACAGTGATCCCAGCACAGAGGAGAGGGGCACTACCATCAAGAGGCAAATTGTCGGGGATTTTGATCACGAAGTGCTCGTCTGATACCATGATGTCTGAATAGCCACCATGGGTGATGGTTCCATCATAGTACTTTGCACCATAGGTCAAGATCATTTGGGGGCAATAATTCTCAAGATCCTCTTTGCAATTTGCACAAGAGCGACATGATCCGACCATACACCCA
This sequence comes from Eucalyptus guilfoylei, assembly GCA_016097605.1. Lineage (NCBI taxonomy): Eukaryota > Viridiplantae > Streptophyta > Magnoliopsida > Myrtales > Myrtaceae > Eucalyptus > Eucalyptus guilfoylei. The sequence goes on along the minus strand of CM027866.1, from coordinate 35,183,565 downwards.
ACACCCACTTTGTCCCCAACTTTAAATTTGGTCACTTTGGTGCCTACTTCGGTGACCATACCTACAATCTCATGCCTGCATACAGTGGTCAATCTGTGTCATTAATGGCTTAAAAATGTATTACTTATCTAAGAGAATCGAAAGGGATGATGTTTTTGAAAGCTCATACCCGGGCACTACAGGATAAGAAGTTATTCCCCATTCGTTCTTGATATTATGGAGATCAGAATGGCATATACCACAATACAATACCTTAAAAGTTACATCATTTTCTCCGGTGGCCCTATAAAACATAAAATCAGTGAATTTGAAAAGAAATATGTTCTCCTCTCTTGAATTTTTAGGTGCGCCACCCAAAATAAGAATCAACGAAAAGAGAAAGAAAATCAAAAGACGTTACCTTCTTGAGAACCTAAAGGGAGAGAGATGCCCTGTAGTGTCTCTGGCTGCCCATCCAAAAGCCTTCACTGGATGTTCATTCTCTGTGGACATTGCCATTTCACTGAGCTTGACGAGCACGGCTTAAATCTCAAACTGGAAGAGAACTGCGTTATCTGTGTGTTTTGAGATGCGAAGAGAACGCTGATGAGAGGGGAGGCGAGAAGCGTTGGTACATATATAGGGCTTGTGAAGGTACTGGAAGCGGTGGTGATGACGCACTTGGTGAGCGAACTGAGCCAGACAGCGTGCGTCAGTATACACTTAGGGCTCGAGAAGACACAGGAAGAAGCGGAGATGACGTACTTAATGAGCGAACTTCACCCGACGTCCTGCGTCACCATCCATTCCCATTTGTTTGACCAGTCAACCTTTGCCCGAAAGTTCTCTCTCTTTCTACCTGTGGCTGCTCTGCTTTCTGGCGGCGCAAAGAAGAGACGACATAAATCCGGCTGCACCTCAAATGATTCCAACAGAAGGTGGGACATTCCACGAAATCCAAAAAGATGAATTCTGAAATATCAATAATCTTTGGTAAGAAAATTACCTAAAATGTGAATAGGATTATTTTTTCCAATAATAAAGACTACACCAGACATCAACGATGGCTTATATTAATGATAGCTGAACTCTAGTATTATATAATAACACTTGACTAGCAAATTCAGGCCTCTGCACGCGCCTCTCTTCATGGCGATTATGGTATTCGTGTCACCACAAATGTCCGTCCCGCTTCTCGGATCATGAGCGATAGTACTGTGGCATTATTTTGATGCTACACTACAGCGCACATGCGTGACTTCTTTAATCTTGAACAATTTTCATATGTCGGTGTCTCTTCGTCTCTATTGATTATGACATAGACGTTACTTCTGAAGACTTTCCGAATTGTTTGGACATTATGAAGTCCGACACGCGAGCTGGGGATAAAAAAGCAATATGGTGCCCGGTCAAACGGCCTTAACTTTTGAACGGGGAGGAGAATATCATTTCGGAGAACTCTTTTGCGAGCACTAGCTCCCTCCATCCCTCATCACGTGCAATTCTGTAATTCGTGGTAACTGTAGATTTGGGGAGCTGGATAATGCTCATAGGCTGCTTAAAATGATGGGAGACGGTGGTTTAGCTCCTAATGTTCATTGATACATGCTAAACCTTATACATGAAATCAATGAATTGTGCTCTACACATTCTGTATGTGATGATATACATGTTAGCCGACATTTGTATTTCCGAAATCATAAAGAAATATAGGAAAATACCCTAAAAAAATGCATGTGTAGAGGGTTTTGTATATATTTTTCACATCATTAAAAGCATCAAACATTTAAAATAGATACACCATATTATAGAATTTTTCGATACTAGAATGTCAGTACCAAGAACTCTACGAACGGAGCCCGGATGCACTCCCACGCGCCGCTGAAGTGCGCAACACGTATAGCACAGACTTACCGTGCTTGAACTGCCTTAGATCATTGGTAGCGGCGCAACACGTATAGCACAGACTTACCGTGCTTGAACTGCCTTAGATCATTGGTCCAACCAGTCCGGTCAATGATCAGTTAGTTCGATCAATGGACAACTAAGTTGGGTCAATGAGCCGAATCAGCTTGCGCCGCGGGTCGTTGACTCTCCCCTAAGCGATGTGGGATAGTAGACATGCCCTTAGCCTTGCCTTGCCTGCCGGCCTCCATTGTACACATTATCCGCTTTGAACACTAAATCTTCACGATTTTGTTCTTCTCAGGGCAGTCCATATTACCCCAAGAAAACGTGTATATACAGTTAGATGGACCTAAGCTTTATAAGCTAGCCCAGGACTCCTCCCCTAAATGATGTGGGACAGGAGATATGCCCTTAACCTCCCCCGCGTACTGCCGAGAGTACGCGACGCGATCTTAGCCTGTCCCTACGTACTGCCCTGAATCTAGGTTGTCATAGAATATCTTCAAGATATAAATTTTTCTCCATGGTTGTGATATTCAAACAATAATAGATTGAATCCGAATGGACTTTTCTTCATTGATAGTTCTTATAAGAAAATACTTCTATGTAATTATCAGATTTAAAATAAATAAAAAGGAGGTCTTCTCCACTTCAAAATCTATTAGGCGGTTTTCTCAACATAGTCACGAAGTTTGAGAAGAGATATGCATTTGGAAGGGAAATGGTGAATCAGGAAGAGCATGGCACTATTGCTGTCAAAATAAAGTCGCTGAAACCGGCGACTACTTGCAAAGGTCCCATTTTCTATGTTTATTACTTCGGTTCATGTTCCCCATTGCCAATGCATATTCTTGGATAGTAATAATTGGCATGGGTCGAGATTTGACTGCTATAATATAAATAGCATTATGGTTTAAATTAATTATAGTTCAAGCAAAGAGATGTGGATTGACATTGGCACATAGGCATCAACCCTGTTCGCCGCTTGCCACTAATGGTCAATCCCACGATTCCGAGCTCATTTTTCTCTGAAACCAGTTGCAGGTCCGTTCCATGAACATCCTGGGACAATCTCGAGCGCTGCCCGCCCGGAATTACGATGAGAAAGCCCGGCTGTCAATCCAGGTGGCTCTCGCAGGGCAGGCGAGTTCGTGGTTACCATCGGCCTCAGGACCCCGAAAGTTGACCTGACCCTAATTTTCAACACAGGGCAGGGACATTACGCAAAACAATGTGAATCTTGTACTAGTTGCCATCCTCAACAAGACCCCTTGTTCGAGCCACCCAAGTCCACCACATACTCAAACCGAAATGCACATGCTCGATCGACTATGATGACAGATCCCGCTCTGACGGTCACCACGTCTGAGATGTGCTCACCCTCACTCCAAAAAACAAGTTCTGGAGCTCCATCTTCGGCTGCAGCCAAATTGGTAGCCAGAATTTCGGGTCCATTGCCGGTATAGGCACAACCTTAATCGCACAAATAGCATCAGAATTTGCCCGAATCTTCTGCTATGGCATCCTTGGCAGTGAGAGCTCAAATGGTTACTTTTGGGCTTGAAGCCCTTCGTAATTGCCAAACAAACAATATCACACCATTCCTAATCGACCAAAATAACCCATCTTTTTATTTCGTCGGCCTAGTTGGTACTGCCTTATGGAGTCAGAAATTTAGCCTCTCTTTGGAGTCTCCACCTCCTAGGACCATCATAGACACCGGGACTACCATCACTTGATTGTCGCCCCGATTAATTCGGTCATTCACACGGAGTTCACCAATTATATGTCAACTATCCCGTTCCAGAGCCTCTGTCGACACTGCTGGACACCTGCTATGATCTTCGGGGAGAATGTGAACTTGATTAATTCGGCCATTCACACGGAGTTCACCTATTATTATATTTCCAACTATCCCGCTCCAGAGCCTGTCGATACCGATGGACACCTGCTATGATCTTCGGGGTCAGGAGAATGTGAACTTGCCGATGATGATCCTACAATTTGAGAATACTGACGTTAGGTTGGACCAATCCGCCATAGTTTGGCGAGAGAGTGATGCGCGAATCTGCTTGGCCTTTGTGCCGAACCAGAGAAATAACCTGGTCATACTCGAAAGCGTGCAGCAGCGGAACCGGAACATACTTCACAACGTTCAAGATGGGAAGATTAAATTTGAGATTGATGAAAGAAACTATTGCAATCTTTCTTTGTTTTTGGAAATACATCGTTTCTCGGGTCATTAAGTGTGAAATAATTGTGCAGCATGTGACAATGCAATGGCTTATGTAATTTGCAAAGCTTACCCAAAAAATCATTACATTTTACAAGATTGTGACTGTCGTTGTTATGTGCAAACTAAGATACAATCTCAAAAAGGCAGAAGACACACAAGGAACACCAACTCCGTTACCAAAGCTGCCCTGTCAAAAAATGAATCCGCATTATATTTGGTTCTCGTTTGGTGCGTCAGTAACGAATATGAGCAACAACTCAATCATTCCACTCTTCATTTTCAACATACTGATTCATCCTTCGTACCCTCTCTACTCTGTGCACACCACACAGGCCGGGAAAATCGAGAGACGTCCACAACTCAGCAAGATACAGGCACTTGATACAAATTGTTCAGGGCTTGTGCTGTGCACAGAACGACGTTCCAACTGCCTGGCTCGGAGGCAAAGGCTTTCCATTCACGAGCAATTGTTGAGGGAAATCCACACGGATTGATTTGAACTGGTAAGTCTGTTCAATAAGAAAGGAGAAGCAGAACACCAGTCAATAGAATTCGAACTGCGAGATATGGTTTATATCAAGGATAGTGTTATAAGGTAATAAAGCTTAATAACTACTTGCTCATTAATGAATGTGAACAAAAATCCATGCTGACAAAATAAGTACCTTCCCACTCCAAGTAAAATCAACAAGACGGTAATAAGGATCCAAGAGCATCAGTTGATCTCCTTCTTTAATCTGAAAGCACAAATCACGAGTTGCAAATAGCAGTCAAGATGGTGAATAGTGACTGCAAGCAAGAGCTGAACTTATAATTTGTGCTGGGTACGCAAGATTACAGCACTTTTCAACCTAGTTTTTGGATCTGATACACAAAAGTTCATCCTTCGCCGTTCTACCGGTGACAATTCAGAAACCCAGAGTAAACAGACAGGGAGCAAACTGCGTGATAGTCCTAGACTGACATTTGAGATATAAGAAAATAAAGGATAATTTTCATTGGTAGTCACCAAATTTAAGCAATTTTCAATGAGATCACTCATCTTTAATTTTTAATCACCCAATGCACTAAACATCCAATTTTTGCAATTGGTGTACCATGACCCAAGTCCAGCCAATTCTCTGGCAAAATATAATACGATGCCCATGTGGCAATGATGGAGATAAAGCCACCAATTTGTTGGAAAATTGGCTAGTTCCTGTTGAAGTGCATATGTTGCAAAAATTGAGCATTCAGTGCATTAGTTAATTGAAATGAGAGTGCTGTAATATGATTGCAAAATTCACTAAATTTCAGTCACAATGAATGAAATTTATCCGAACCACAAAGGAACCCAAAATAAAGTGGTAGATAGAGAGCAAAGAACAATGAGAACAAAACAGTAGGTCCAACAAGTCAATTTTCACATTTTTTGCAGAAAGAAACAATTACTTCTTACCACGTCATTCCGTATGCCATAAACTGAAAGGATAAAACACGTCTGATTTGAATCACATGCTAAATAATACCTGCGAAAAACCACCACAAAGTTCATAATAAGCACGCTGCTCGAAGGATCAACAAGCGTGACATGATGCTTCAGAGAATTAAAATGGAACAAGTATGTGGAGTTGCCTACAGTCAGTTTAATAACCATGTGAAAGAATTGCATCATTGTAATACATGTGAAGCACAACAATGTCCACAAGCTGTGACTAAATCAGTTTGATCAAATGCACGAACCATGAGAACATTGGCAAGCAGAGAACTTACAGGGGAGAAACACTATCATGCTTTATGAAGAATAGCACCTTTCCAACAACGGCTATTGCTTTGTTAAGACCCTCAAATAGAAGATCAACATTCGCCTTTTTGTGGGAGGAACTGACTAGAGATAAGGACACGTCCCACACAAATGAACAAAAGAAAAGGAGAGCAAATTAAATGCACTTCCAGAAATCCAAAAGCTTTTCATAGAAAGTAAGAATCACTCAAAGCAAAGGATTACAGCTCACAATTGGCAGAAGCCAGCGACGATGCAAAAGACGCAAGTCGTTTCCCTTTGGCATGTACCTGTGTGCACAAACCAACAGTTTTAAAGTAAGGATTACAATCATCCATAGAAGACAGATAATCACTAATTAGTTGCACGCAAACCAAGAAGACAGCATGATAACAATTTTAACTCCCATATTAACATTATAACTAAAATTTTGAAAGATATTAGAGTCAGTTTCTCTTATGTCTTGTCAATTGGCAATAAATGTGCTGACTAGCAGTTCTAACTCCCCAAAATACACAAGTTTAACTACAAATCATAGAATCAACCAGCTAAAAAATAGTTCCAATAGTTAAGTAGCTAATTTCTTCACTCAAAAATAACTTTACCTTCAAGAAATTCTCTAGCTTGTCAAGAAGACTGACTATCTTCTCAACCTCCTCAGACGCATTCAGACCAGGATCCTTTAGCGCAGCAGCTTGAAATCCAGTAAGGGCCCTTTCATAGTTCTCTAGGTACTTATTTACCTGAAGATGAAAACATCATTGAACAAACTGGGGAATGACGGGGAAAATGACCTAATGAGAGTGACAATCCCATATAAAACATCACGTTAACAATCTTTAAAATATCTTATAAAGCATTGCCCATCAGATCAATTGAGCAGGGTCATGAATGCGGATTCCATGAACCTTTTATCTATCTTTATTCTCATTTCCTGTTCCATCTATAACATTCCCCATTTTTTTCTTTTTCAGTTTTCTGTTTTTTCAGCTCCCGGATAATAGCTGCTTACTCTGTGTTGTAAAATAATAAATGCGATTTTGCTCAACTATTAAACTTCAGCATTAACTAAGGAGCTGTCCTTAATTTTAACTTTGATATTCATATATACAGGTGATTGGTGATAACAACACATTGTAATATATGATACCAGTATCTAGAGCAGACTCATAATGCTAATACAATTTTTCACTGGGAAACAAATATTCCATATAATCATCATGGAACAACTTATAAAGTGGGCACATCATGCGCAGTTAATCAGCCTGCCCATCCTGTAGAAAGAATCCTCAGTGCACACCTCGTCTAGAAACAAGCATAATGACAAGAGGAACAAAAAATTCTAATCATCTGCACTCCCTTATTATGAAACAAAGAAGATTGAGAACATATGTTATGTGACATGTGATAGTCAGCTCATCTTCACTCTAGCTGATTACTCAATATATTTAAGCCCCAGCAAGGAACATATCAGAAGATGGTTAAACATTTTGTCATCTTGATAACAAAAAAGAAATGATGAAGGCAACTTTCTCAACTTCATGACACAGCAATGTAAATTATAACAATAAAGTTTCACTTACAGTAGCGCAGTTGTAAAATAGGTCTGGATTGGATTCCATTCTTTCATCTTTTTCCTGATGATAATTGAATATTAGAGCATAAAATGGTAAAAAGTCTTGAGTACAACAAAAGCAAAAACACCTGTTAGTATCAGATGAATCTTTCCAGGTAGTTAGAAGTTCCATATGTGCATCAAGATGGAAAGACTAATTACTTAATCAGATTGGATCACAAAAATGATAACAGGAATATTACAATGGCTTTCCTGTTTCATCTTATTGACACTTACAGCATTCTGATATGCTTTCAAAGACTGATGAAGTTTGCTAAGATCCCAGGCTCCGGTCACGAAAAAACTAGTGAGGCATGCATTTCCAAGGTTATCTGCCAGGTTTTAAATGATTTGACGGCTAAATATACACCTCGATGGAAACAAGAAAGGGAGACTGAAGCATGAATCCCTGGGACAATGCAATGAAATCAAATAAGGTAAAACTAGGTGGAAGATTGTTTTGTCCTTACACCAGGAATTCCCATCCTTCACATCTAAAGCAATAGCTTCTTTTGCATGCTTTATGCTTTCTTCAACAATTTCTGCCTGGTTATCAGAACCTACATTCAAAATATTTGCATTAGGCAAAAAAGGGCAACCATTTTAAGCAAGCCAGAAGACAAGTTTTTATCCCTTCAAATTTTCTCCCTTTTGCCAAGATTTTGCATCCCATCTTCCTCTTAGCTTCTTTGCATTGCTTGGCTTAGCTGATACAGAGGGTGTCCCATTTCCTACTGTTCTTGTTCTTATTTCATTTTATGCTAAGTTTATTTTACTTTGGTGGTGGTTTTGGGGGACATGTCACATTTATTTATGAAACTCGGCTTTCATAGAGGAGATGTCCTTCTCCATTTGAATTTGACTCCCTGATACTTGTCTGGGGAGGACTCGGGATATCCTAAGAAAAGACATCATTTGGAGGACAAGCACAATTATCAAATTACTCATGACAATCTAATTCTGTGCATGACCACGACACCGTACTAATTTAATACTCAAATGGCATGGTCAGGCACACTGCCCTCGCAGCAGTGGTCCCATTCCCAAAGGAAAGAAACCAAATGATACTTCAGAGACATAATACTTTGAGAAAGAATTCCAATATAAATAAAAGTAAAAGCAATACTCGCCTTGAGCCATCTTCCTTTCAAGCATTGACAGTTGACATAGAATCTCCTTGTTTGGACCCTTCATGATGCCAAACCACCAAAAATTTCAGGCATAGACATTGACCCCGACAAGCGGGCCAGATAATTATCATTTAACACCTAGAGTACAAAAAGAGATACAAAGAACCTTGCTTAATGCGAGATTGAAGCAATTTTTTGCTGAAGGTAGGTCTCCCTTCTTCCAAATGCAGTTACCTAAGCATAACCAAGCATCTGCAAGAGATGGATTCAACTTAACCTGGACCAAAAAGGTTTTGTTTTCACAAAATCTAACACCAAGCTAAAGAAGAAAACACATGAAACAGCAAAACCAGGAATTCAGTGCTCACAGCTTTTGAGAGATGTTCTTCTGCTTCTTTCTTATAATCAGGAAATACATCCAATATCTTCCCTCTTAGATATTCATATGTTGCTCGTTGTAGAGGCGATTTCCTCTTTTCTGCCCAACACAGAGAGAAGCGAACACAGCATTAATAAACCAGAAAATTATTTTCACACTGTCTAAAGAGAAAAGCCCAACTGTATTATTTTCAGTTTATTACTGGTTATAACACGAAGAATCATCATAACAGCAGCGAAGGGGCGCCACCCCTTTTACCAAAGTCATTTACCTATGCTACTCACACCAAACATACTCATTCCCAAGCATCACTAAGATAACCAAATGCGAATGTCTGTAACAACTTAATATCAGCTATTTGAAGCATCTTTACTCCCATTCCACCACTAGCCATTATTCAATGAGATGGACGAGAACCGCCATTCTTTTCATTGCTCTCATTTTCTTAACAAACCCACACTCCGTTTTCCACTAGCTCCAGCCGCAATGGAACAATTGCCATGTCAAAGAAGATAAGTAAAGCAGTCAAAAAGCGTACTTTTCAAAACTTTCAACAAAAAAAGATACACAGACGAAGACGCAGACGCGTGAAACTGACGTGTCTTTCTATTAAAAACTACACAAGGGCACAGAAGCAAAAGAAAACTCCTTTTCACTGGTATCACACGAAATGCACAAGAGCAAACACGGATCAAATCTTCCCCAACAGGGGGGAAAAAAAACGCATACTCCCACATATCCCGCAATGCACAACGCAATATTCGCGTTCGCCCACTCAAAACAAAACCCTCGGCGACAACTATCGCCGCGCGAGACTTCAACGTCGCCGAATTCCACCTCTCCCGAAGTTTCCACGAACTACCGGCTCAACCAAACGACGAGCTCTCAACACAATCCGATCCATCCGAAGATCACGAAAGGGATCATCGACGAAACTTCCCGACCATCGAATCGAGAGAAGTTACCGGGAGGGATGGAGTTGAGGAGCTTCAGCGCCGAGCTCGATTCGTCGCGCAGCCTCGAGAGCCTGTCCTCCGGATTCGAGGGGAAGTAGGTGTCCCGGGCGCGGTAGAGGTCCTCCGCGGCCTCCGCCGCGGCGGCGAGCAAACTCGCTTCGGGTTGACTGCTCATTCCGGTCGCCGGCGCCGATGAATCGCAGTCGATCGAAGTCGCGAGGGATGGACCGAGCGCTTGAAGACGACACCGGAGGAATCGAGGAGAGAGCAACCGCCTGAAACGGCTTCGTTTGCTTGCGTTTGCTTATCGTGCTCTGAAGTTTTTCGCTGCTTGTTGCAATTTAGTCCTCCAAGTTTTTTCCGTCGTGCAGCCCGGTCCTCTATCTTCTTCGATTTGTGCATTTAAATCCTTTGCCACCGAAGAAGTCGTAAAAATTGCTAAATTGCTACTGCGACCTTGCTGACGTGGCAAAAAATTTGATGAATGATGCTGACGTGGGCCACATCGGAAAATCAGTTATTATTTTTTTTTAGAAGAGGCGAACTAGGGGAAAATGGGGCCGCATGTAGACGGGGTCTTGTCATGGTTAGGAAAGGGTCGGGTGGCTCTCGCGAAATCTTGAGTGGAGGGAGAGAGTGAGGGGTCTTAAATTCCTAAGATATGGCAAAAAGACAATTCTGAAAATAGATGATTCAGTGAACATAATTAATCATGGTATAGGATTGAATATACCAAATTATATCTTAAATAAATTCTATTATTTTACAATGAACTGTCAATGTCATATCTAATAATTTCTCGACATATGATCGATCTAATACGACATAATCAGGTCTCAACGGTATCTTGGCCAATCTTGTTTTTGTGTCCAAGAAAAGCATAGAAATAGAAAAAAAAAAACCGCTATCTAAGAGTACGTTTTGTAACATTTCTGTTCAAAAATTATTCTAGGGAATACAAATAGAAAAAACTATTTCTGTTCCGGGGAACAATTTTTGAACAGAAGAATATGTTTGGTAAATTTGTTCCTAGAATAGAAAAAGAACAGAAACACGTTTGGTAAACTTGTATACTTTTTTTGTTTCTTTTAATTTTTAAATATTTTTATTGTATTTTTCCTTTTTTCTTCCTTTTGGCAGGTCGTTGGCCTCGTCAGGGGCCGGCGACGCTCGGCCTCGCCAGGGGCCGGCGATGCTCCAGTGAGGTCACCGACCCTCGACGACGTCGCCAGCCCTCGACGGTCGCTGGCCATGGCTGAGGCCGTCAACCGGCCAAAGAAAAAAGAAGAAGAAAAGAAGAAGAAAATAAAGAGAGGAAAAAAATAGGAAGAGAAAAATTGTTTCTCGAAAGTGTTTCAAGAATAAGAAACAAATTTTTCTTATTTCTGTTCCAAATTTGTTCTCGGGAATAAAAAAATAGATTTAGAACAAAAACACAAATAAACGCGTTTCTATTCTTTTTTTTTCCCGGAATAAAAAAACAGAAATTGTGTTCATGACTAGAAGAAAATAACATAAACAAACAGGGCCTAAGAGACAGCTTTGATAGCTAATACACACACATCACTTTCAGGTGTTTCTATTCTTCTTCTCTTTTGACAAAGGTCTGTTTTGTTCACTGGCGCTCTTCTAGACGCAACTTTGCTCGTGCAATCCATCTCACTAGTTTGTCGTCGGCGCATCCATCTCCATGTGCATGCCTCGGTGAGATCGCTGCAGAGACACATTTCGAAAAACATGGTGAGCCGTCGCGTTGTTCCTCTTTGTCTCATCGTGCTCCGCGGCATTGTCGCACAGTGTGCCCGTGATCTTCACGTTCGGGGACTCGATCTCCAACGTGGGGAACAACCACTTCAACAGGAACTGCACGGCCCAGGCCGATTTCCTGCCCTACTGGTCGAGCTTCTTTCATTTCCCGACGGGGAGGTTCACCGATGGAAGAACCATCGCTGACTTCATCTGTGAGTTCGCTAACTCGAATAACGACTTTGTAATGTTGTCCTTCTACGAGTAATTTCTCGATCAATTGAAAAAAGAAAAAGAAAAAAGAAGACCTGGCAGCTCAATTTCTGGGCTTGGAATTCCAGAAGCCATACATGGAGGCAAAAACTGCAGTAATCAATGGGAGTGAGAGAGAGGAAGTAAGACAGCATCTCTCTCTCGCTGAAGGCAAGCTCCCCTCTGCCCGACAGTGGCTTCTTCTCTCGCTGAAGGTGAGTTCTCCTCCATCCCCTCCTGGTGATTGCTCCTACATCTCTTCTCGTGAGAAATGGCTGTTGATATAGCCTCTCCACCCGATTAGCTCAAACCTTTTTCCTCTCTCGAACCCTAAAATGAGCAAATCAGCTCTGAAACCCTAACTTGTCTGGTCCAGCTTTTCTAACGAAATTGATCCAAAACCTGCAGAGCTCCCTTCATTTCCAAACCAAACACAGCATCCAATCCTAACCCTAACCTTCTCGTCCACCCAATCCTCCCCGCATCGCAACTTTGTCATTTGGGGCCTAAGTCGATTCAGCCATGGAGGGCAACCAGGAAAACCATCTCCGATTGTTGGCTCTTTGTAAACAGATGGGAGATCTATGGGCTGCGGATGACATCACGGAACTGAATGGCCGCATCCATGAGGTACACCAACAGGTTGATGAGTATCTATTATATGGAAAATTGTTCTCGAAACCAAATGTTAATTTCCCAGCATTCTGGGCTACAATGAAAAAGGCTTGGAAGTTAGAAGAGGTCAGATGTGAGGTGATTGAACCAGGTTTCTTTGTATTCATTTTCAAATCGGAGGAAGAACAGAAAAGAATTCTATAGACATGCCCTTGGTCTTTTGCAAGTAATCTGTTAGTTCTACAGGAAGGGGACCCTACCATCCCCGAGCATTGCTATGAGTTCAAACATTGCTCCTTTTGGGTGCATTTGATAGGGCTTCCAAGAGCTGCTATGTCGGAGGACTGTATTCGCACGATTGCTGGAAAAATGGGAGAAGTAGAGGAAGTTAGAATTGATGCTCGAAATAACTGGCAAAGCAAGAGTAAGGCTGAATCTGTTTCATCCTCTTAAAATTGGAACGATCATTCATGTGGGAGATAGAAATTGGTGGATTGACTTCAAATATGAGAGACTACTACACTATTGCTATTCATGTGGTTACATAGGCCATTATGCAAACTATTGCCTGACATTTCCCTATGAAGAATCTGGACTTCCTCAAGATAAACCAGGATGCTATGGCTCTTGGTTGAAAGCAGAGGTGAAAGAGTTAAGCCCTTGTTGGAATACCTTTTATGGGGAGATAGACCTCACATTAACTGAAGATGATATGATTCCCGAGACCCCTGTTATCCCTTCTAATGATGAGTCGAACATCAAATCTTCAATAGATGGTAGCCAAGCCATTGTACTTTATCACCCTACAACACAACCAATACTAGAATTATCAATCTCAACAGAACTCACTACATTGAAAAAAGGTAAACGAATTTAGCAGTACTTGGAACAACCAACGGAGTATCTAATGCATGATGCAGAGCTGGGGATTCAGGGGGCAGCCAAATCTGGTACAAAAAAACAAACATCCAAAAAATTAAAACGCTTTGCTCCGTATGAGAGAAAGGGCAGTCTGAATGCCCTTGTGGACATGGACAAACTTCTGGAAACACCAATTCAAATATGGGAAGGCGAATCAGCAGGGGCTTTGGTGGCTAGCCCTAATAAGCCACCAAGAAAGCCATGAAGGTGTTAAGCTGGAACTGTCAAGGTTTAGGCTCTCCCTTGACAGTCCAGCACCTACGAGCCTTAGTGGCTCGCGAGAGACGTAATCTGGTTTTTCTTATGGAAACCAAAAATCAGTACCAGATGGTGGAGAACATCAAAATAAGTCTAAAATTTTCTTCTATGTTTGCTGTTAATCCTATCGGAACAGCGGGAGGCTTGGTATTATTATGGGATGACTCAGTGCAACTTACTATTGAGCATAGCTGCAAAGAGTTAATTGATCTTTCATGCACAGCGGCTGGAAACAGTTTTAAAATGCAGATCTCTTTCCTACATGCATCAACTAACTTCCAAGAGAGAGTGTCTCTTTGGAACTTACTTCATGCTAGAAATGGATCGACAACAACACCCTGGCTTTGTATTGGTGATTTCAATGAGGTGCTATATCATTGGGAGAAGATAGGTCGAAGACTAACGGAAAGATTTCGAATGACGGCTTTTCAGGACTTTGTTGACTCATGTTCTCTAATAGATATTGAAAGCAAAGGGTGCGCATTCACGTGGACAAATAAAAGAGACGGAGAAGATTTAGTCAAAAAAAGACTGGATCGAGCATTTTGCAACCTAGAATGGAGGCTTTTATTTCCCAATGCCGAAGCCTTTGCACTTCTAGCAATAGGATCTGATCATAGTCCTCTTTTATTATGCTTAAATGCATTTGAATAGAAAAAACAGAGACTTTTCAGATTCGAGGCTTTCTGGTTAGATCATCCAGAATGTGCAGATGTAGTAGACATGGCTTGGAAGTCAGAGAATAGGCAACAAGGAGATTTGGTCAAGAAAACAAAAAAGGTAACCCAAGATTTGAGAAAATGGAGCAGGAGATCTTTTAAAAATGCATCTAAACAAATTGACCAGCTCAAAAATCAGCTCACTCAAATCATTAACAGGGCAAACCAGACTGACTGGGCAGAGGAATACAATAACATCACTGAGAAAATCAGTTCATTGTGGCGCCAAGAAGAATTGTATTGGGGCATTAGATCCAGAATTAACTGGTTAAAGTGGGGCGATCGGAACTCGAGATTCTTTCATGCTACAACAATTCAGAGGAGACAAAGGAACAAAATCAAGATGCTGAAGATTGAAGAGAATAGGTGGAGTCGAGAACCTCGAGTCATCAAACAACACATAACAGCTTATTACCAAGAGCTGTATAAATCTGTGGGTTCTCATTATTATCAGCCAGTCTTAGAGCATTGTCCAATTGTTGTTTCTAAGGAAATGAATGAGTTGTTAACAACACAAATAACTATCGAGGAGGTGAAGCTAGCTGTTTTCCAAATGGGGGCAGCAAAAGCCCCTGGACCAGACGGTTTGAGTGGGCTTTTCTATCAAAGTCAGTGGGCTATTATTCATGAAGACATATTCAATCTAGTGGATTCTTTTTTCAAAGAAGGCAGCTTTGATACAGCACTTAATGAGACCTTTATCACACTTATCCCCAAGGTAGCAAATCCTGAGAGCATAACAGAATTCCGACCAATAAGTTTGTGCAATTTCAGCTACAAAGTTATTACAAAGGTCATGGTAAATAGACTCAAACCTTGGCTCCCATTCATCATATCCCCAGAACAAAGTGCATTTGTCGGGGGCCGGCAAATACAAGACAATATCTTTATTGTTCAAGAAGTCTTACATCAACTACGGGTTAGAAAGAGACGTAGAAAATTCCACGCTGTGCTGAAGCTAGACATGCAGAAAGCTTATGATAGAGTTGAGTGGGACTTTTTATGTGATTGTATGAAGAAGATGGGTTTCAGTGAGAAATGGGTGAATATGGTCAAATTTTGTATCTCCTCAGCCCAATTTCGTGTGCTAATCAACAGCGAAGCAGGGGAATCTTTCACTCCAACTAGAGGTATTAGACAAGGGGATCCTCTCTCACCTTATCTGTTCATTATTTTGGCTAATGTTCTCTCCCATATGGTGCATAATGCTATCATGGATGGAACCTTAAAGGGCATCAAACTAAATCCACACCGCCCTATCTTATCTCACCTATTCTTTGCGGATGATGCCATTTTCTTCTTGGATGACACTATTAGGGAATCTCAGAATCTTGCCAATATTCTGAATTGTTATTGTTTTGCATCTGGTCAGTCGATCAACCTTAACAAATCTGGAGTTTTTCTTGGGGCTAGCTGTCCACAGGATTTGAAACGAAATATTGCAGCTAAACTGAGGGTTCCTATCCTAGAAAAAACTGGAAAATATTTAGGGATACCATCCGATTGGGGCCAAACTAAAAGACAGATGTTAGATTGGATCATAGCACGGGTGGATAGAAAACTGGAGGGATGGAAAGAGCAATTAATATCGAAGGCAGGGAAAGAGGTGCTAATTAAAATGGTTGTTCAGGCATTACCCCAATATGCCATGAATATCTTCAAAATACCTCTATTTATTTGTCGAGTGATCGAAAGAAAAATCTCAGCCTTCTGGTGGAAACAGAATGCACAACAAAAAGGTATTCACTGGAAGAGTTGGGAAGTTTTGAAGAAGAGGAAGGAACAAGGAGGAATGGGGTTTAAAGATTTAGTGGAATTAAACAAAGCTATGTTAGGAAAACAAGCCTGGAGATTAGAGAAAGCTCTCGAGGCCTTATGGAGCAGAATTTTTAAAGGCCTCTACTTACCTAATGGTAATCTATGGATTGCCACAAAAGGAGCTAGACCATCTTGGGGTTGGCAGAGTCTTTTAATCGGCCGTGATGCCCTACAACCTGATCTGAAATGGGAGGTCGGGGACGGTAAATCTATCGACTTGAGAGATGATCGTTGGCTAATGTCAGGTAGAATTGGTGGACCGGCAAACCGAGATGATCCTAAGCTAGTGGCAGAAATCATTGATCCAACTACGCGTGCATGGAAAAATCAACTTATCACAGAGCTTTTTGATAGCCACATCTCAGAGGAAATTCAAGCAACTACACTTAGCATATTTACCAGACCTGACCGTCTAATATGGACAGGACATAATTTAGGGGAGTATAAGATCAAAAGCGAGTATCATAAACTACGAGCAGCCAACACCAACATAATAGAAAACCATGCATCCTCTTCAGATTAGGTACCGAAACAACTCTGGACAGAAATATGGCATCTACAGACGACACCCAGAATCAGGCACTTCATGTGGAGTTTATGTAACGAAGGTCTCCCTACAAGAGTCAACCTCTATCGGAGAAAAATCATACCTAAGCCGACATGCCCATTATGTCACCAATTTCCAGAGTCCTCCGAACATCTCTTCTGGCTTTGTTTGTGGACAAGAGAAATATGGCAGAACTATTATACCGACATAGATGTTTCCCCAACCTCTATAACAAGAACAGACCGATGGGTAAGCGAATACATTCGATCTGGCATCTCGGCAAGCCAAAAAGCGATTTTTGCGACCACCCTTTGGCTAATTTGGAAAGCCCGCAATGCTCTGATCTTTCAAGGCCGAAAAAAAAACACAAGCACAGATCATTAACGAAGCCCTTCTCTCCCAGCAACTCTACGAGAAGTGGAACCCACGGAAAAAAGCGACGACTTCAGAACAGAATACCTAGGTGCCTCCAGATTCGGGTGCTTTGAAGATAAACATCGATTGCTCTTGGCAGGGCGAGAAATCGGAGGGATCCATTGCCGGAATATGCAGAGGAGAGGAGGGGGTGTGTGTTGCAGGCTTCGCGCAAAAAATCCGAGCTCAATCGGCTCAAATGGGAGAAACCCTAGCTGTTCAACAGGCGTTAGATTGGCTGAGGAGAAACCGAACTGTTCTGACAGAAACCTCTTCAGGCGCACGAATTGATTTGCTTGTCTCTCGTGTGCATCTCCAGCGATTGTATCTCAGCCGTGGATTCCATCTTGGGCCAAAATGAAGTATCTTGGGCCTCTCACCCTATTGTCTTGGACTGCAGAGAAATGTTGGCCCAAATGAAGAATGTCTCCTTGCGATATGAACCGCGCCAATCAAACCGAGCTGCCGATTGGATCGCCAAATCTCACAACACAGGTTCTCTTCCGAGCAATTGGGTATCCCATCCCCCGCTCGAACTTTATCTTATATTATGTTTGGATTCTCGTTCTAGTTGTAATCCACCATCCCAGTATTAATCAATGCAGTGTTTTCGACCAAAAAAAAAAAAAAATGGGAGTGAGAGGAACTGTCCGTCAAACGGTATCAACTTTTCTAGTGCTAGGAGTGGCGTAATAAGAGACAAACAGGGACATTTGTAAAGAAAATATGCCCAAATTTCATCTGTTAAATTCTATCTATAAGCATATATTTTCCAGTTCATTCCTGTGGTCTCATGAAATTGATTCTCCGTGATACAAAAATTCCTGTCTTGACAAGCGAAATGTTGATTTTGCAACAGGGAGTGACTCCGATCCAGGATCAGCTACGACAGTTCCGGGCCCTAGTCAAGCAAAACGAAGTGGACGAGGAATTGGTCCGCCGATTGATGTTCCTCCCCGAGTCCGGCTCAAACGAAGTATTCATCTATTTCGTCCCTATCGTCGCCCCAACCCTCGGCCCCGATGCGTACATGTGGGCCATGCCCGCTGAAGTGGCCTGCTTCATCGGTGAGATCTACAAGCTCGGCGCTCGCAGGATCGTTGTGTTTTCGCTGGGCCCCGTCAGGTGCGTCCCCGCTCGAGCGCTCTTGTTGGGGGCACCAGTGGGCCGGTGCTTACGGGAAGATGAATGCGATGGTCAAGAAGTACAACCGTGGCTTGGAGAGCTTGGCCAAGGACGTGCCTATTAAGTACCCCGGCTCCATTGCGTTAGAGAACGATGTTGTTCAGCGGATTTGCGCAATCCCCGCATGCTATGGTACGTAACTTTGCTCTTCTATCGCAATCTCTGCGCACTATGGTATGTAACGTTGCTCTTCTATCGCAATCACCTACTATATGAAATCTTTTTTGAGTTGCTTACGAAGGTATTTGACATTTTTTAGTTTTATTATCTGTTCTATTGAGTACCAACTTTTATTTACCTTATGTATCCATTGATTAAAATATACCATTTTGGAATTTACCAACCTTAATCAGAGAGATTACCAACTTTTGTCTAATTAAGTTATCAATCACTAAGTCAACTACCAACATATATTTTGTTTTTTAAATGTCAATTTCTCTTATCTTTGATATATTAAAAAAAAAACCTTTTCCTATCTTTTGCACATTTTTATTAATCCTTTTTATTGACGTCCTAAATTAATCACTTTCTCTTATCTCTAACCAAAAAATAGTTTTTAATCATTTACTGAAATTTATTTAATTTTCTTATCAATGACAGAATCTTACCAATTATTATATCAAATTTACAAGTTTCATTTTTGTAAGTTCTAATTTTGTTTCAAAGTTAACGGCTAGTTTTAGTCTCCAACTCTTATTTGTGTTATTTAGAAACATTTCTTTGTTCTTTTCTTACTTTACCCACTTTTTTTTTTTTCTGGTTTAATAATTACTTCTATATGTACTGCCCATCAACTAGGGAAAATTACTCAATCAATCCTAAAACCAAGATAAAAATTCAGTTCTTAACGTTTCAATTATGTTAATTTAGTCATTAACATTTGAGCGAAATTTTAATATAGTCATTATGGTTAATTTTTCGTCAAAAATTGCGAGTGTAGCAGTGTGCTATGTAAGAAGATCACATGATCATATTTAGCAATTTCCAGCGAAAATTGATAGAAAAGACTACGGTGGAATTTCATGCAAAGATTTTGGACTAAATTGGTAAAATTTTGAACTTTGGCATCTAGATTTAAGATTGATTAGACAATTTCTCCAAAAAGACATTCGATTTACAAATTTGTTTTGAAGAATCATCCAACTTTAGAAAGCGGGCAGGTCTAGAATTCGATGCTCATCATTCGTGGAATCTAGTCAATTACTGAATCCAGGTAGTCATTTTAATCGGTGTCTGAGTTCACAACGAATCCTCAGTCATGCGTCTTTTTTCCAAGAGCAAGAATATCTTGGCTCGAGTCTGCTTCAGTGAAAGGATGGCCATCTTGAGTAAGCGTCGATGGATGTCCTCGGTGTTCACAAAGGACATACAGAAACCTTGCGTGTATAGAAGCTTCGCTAGTTTTAGCATCGCTCCTATGTGGCTTTGTATGGAGCTGGGACACAAACAGCATAGGTTCTAGTTCTCGTAGCTGTGGCTGATTGGGTGTCCATGTCTTTCTCTCTGTGTGGTGGCTCTGGTTCAATGCATAATCCAGGAAAGAAAAGCTGATATGGGTGGTCAGTCAGATGAGGGGGAAGATGTAGAGCAAATCAGGCAGAGCCAAAAGGTTGACGACATTGATAAGCTTTCTTCTTTTAAGTTTCTATGCGTCCCTGCATGTATTCTAGTTGCTCTAGTAAACTAAACATACTTCTTATGATTATGATTAGTTTATAAGCACGCTCCCGTTTGGAAGGATCAAGACGAAAATGTCCATCCACATACGACAAGCATGAGCGTAATCTAAAATTTATTAAAGGATGATTCCTTCTCAAAGAATGGTAGATGAATATTTATTTGTAATTTCTGTCATAATGCGATGCCGGCTGTTTAAAACCAATGAACCTGGGCAGTACGTTAAAAAGGGCAGTCTTCTTAATGAAGTTTCGTACACGTTCTCAGATGATATCCATGTGTCGTCCGAAAATCTTATTACTAGACGTTCCTTTAAAGGCAACTTTTGTCTTGTTATAGTTGTCCAGTGATGAATAGTAGACTTGCGGCTTTGGAGCTGAAAGCAGCCTTCTAAAGAAATAGTCCTTATTGGGGAATCGTATACTTTGTTGAAATGGGCTGAAGATCTCGGATGGCAATAGTACATCCATAGAGATCTTATCAAGAACCTCCAGCAAGTGTCCTAAGGTTGCCGGAACTTGTATCCTTCTCTATGACAGTGCAACTTTAAAATGCTTTTGCTGTATGCTGTCCTCTTCTGAAAACTGTCCGAGATTAATCGAGTGAGGAAGGGAATGTTTCTGGGATAAATGAATATATCAAATGATAATTTCGTAGTTTTATATGCATTATTGCTGATTTTGGGTGTCACGGCTGTCTTGGGTTTAGTTTAAGAACTTAGTAGCCATTGTTGAAAAATGTAAAGTGAATCCAATGTGAAAAGCCAGAAGATTCTGGAATGGTTCAAATTGATCCTAGAATTCTCATTACTAGAAGCTTCGGTGTGTTTGTGACCGATGAAGAGAAGTCTTCTGCTCATGTTTATTGCAGTTCATGTTTCAATCAAATGTCATCCCCACCAGGCCTTTCCTATTGGTGCTTCAAACTGATTTTCAGGAAGCAGAAAGATGCTCATTTCCAGATTCTCTTTTACACGTAATTGGTGCATTTTCTCAATCGATCGACCACATTGACCAAAAGATGCAAGCTGAGATTTTCTTAATGCATTTTCTGGGCCCTATTATTCACATGAAATCCTAGTATGCTCGGTCATCTTTTCACTGAGATGGTTGATCCAAGGTGTCACAGAAAGAGGAGTGTCTTATTGCGAGTCCACTTAGCCAAGGGGGAGAATTGTTAGGAAAATGCTCATGAGTATGAGCCTTCAGATTTTTCCAGGTCTCATGGCCACCCTTTGACTTTCACCATGAAGTACTACACAACAAATCCATGACTGTCATTGAAGATGAATTTTCACCAGGAGAAAAGCATGCCAATAGATATCTTTGAAGTAATGACTAAGCATGAAGAGGAGAAGATGGGTGTAGGAAAGACAGCTTGTCTTGTCGGGAACAAGTTCATAAGATAGACGAATTAAGTAGTCAATGCAAACCTCTTGAAACACACATGATGCGAATATATAATTTCATTACAGTAATCCATAAACAAAGTATAATGCTGTTGTGAACAAAGAAATGCCTGTGGTGGCAGTGTTGCACAAACAGATGTCCGATGCTGTATTTAAGTCAGAAGTTCATTCAACAGCTTGTCAAAGTTTATGGACGATGACCCATTCGGTTCTGTTGCTTCCTGTGCTAATTTCTTCCACTCCGCGATTCTTTCCTTCATTTGTTTTCCCTTGTATCCTTCCATCAAATCCCTCACTAGCCTTTCCACTTCCTCTCTCTTGACCACACCTGATAACTCCAAACCAATCTCCCATTTACTGCAAGCGTAAGTGCAGTTTGTCGTCTGGTCCCCAAAAGATGGCCAACAAATCATTGGGACTCCTGAAGACACACTCTCGATTATAGAGTTCCATCCACAATGTGTTAAAAACCCTCCGGTGGACAAGTGGTTGAGAACTGCCTCTTGTGGACACCAATCTGCACACATACTCCTTCCTTCTGTTTCTTCAAGGAATTCCCGGGGAAGAACTGCTGAATCTCCACTTACGAGGTCAGGCCTAATTATCCACAAGAATGGGTGTTTGCTGTTGGCCAGTCCCATTGCAAACTCAATAAGCTCTACTTTTGTCAAGACGGCTACACTGCCGAAATTAACGTATAGAACTGACTTTGGTTCCTTTGAGTCGAGCCATCGGAGACACTCTGTATCTTCTGTCCACAGATTGCAGTCAATAGACTTCAAGGGGCTCTCTTCCTGCACCAGTTTGTTGAATAGTAACGAGAGTGGGCCAATTGCATAGACGCGAGGAAACATTGATGACAAAGCATTAAGTACTTCTGATTCAAGGTTATCAAAGGTATGGAAAATCATTGCTGAGGCTGTATTTGCCCTCTCAGCAACATCTATCCCAAAATTGAACATAATATCATCAGGTTCCGTGGTACGAAGGAAGGTTGGCAGGTCCCATAATCTGATGTCCTTCATTCCTGGAATCCAATCGATTATTGTATCCAAATGGCCGTTTGTTAAGTAGCTGGTATCTGCAACACACGGGATATTCTCAGTCTTTCATGTATAGCGTATTACACCATAGAAAATCTTTTTAACCAGGAGGTAATTTTAGGTCAGTAGACCTTGGGCTCAAGAAATACCCCGGTGACCTAGGACCGGTAAGAAACGAGCCAAACCACAGGTGGGTGGGATCGGAATTGTTTGTACCAGATGTTCTGGGTGGTCATACATAAGCCATACGCATAATCCACACACACGTCCGCTGCTTAATCACTGAGTCTACTCACAGGATTCAAATATATATATATTTTCTTGTACCTTTTAATGGAGCGAGGCCCTTTTCCTGAAGAGTCCGGTATTGTTTGAATCCCATCAAGGCGCAGGCAGGGAATGTCCACAACAGTATGATAGGGATGCCGAATTCTTGAGCAGCTTCATTGGTGGCAAGTGACATGACTCCATCGGAGAAAATGCAAGTGACTGGAGGAACATCCGAGTTTGATGCAGCGTGGTTGATATTGGAGATGAGATCAGAAAATGGAGCAGACATGTTATTTCTGATAGCATCACTTAGAGCCATGAGGTCTTGGCTTGAGTCTGCATCTGAGGGAGGAAGGCCGTCGGTGATGGTCAGGAACTGAAAGCCACGGAAGCCATTGAGGGCTTGAGGTCCCCTCGACTTCAGTAGGCGTCGATGGTTGTATTCTGTGTTCACAAAGGATATGTCGAAACCTTTTGTATGTAGAAGCTTTGCCAGTTTTAGCATTGCTCCTTTATGGCTTTGGTATGGAGCTGGGATACAAACGGCATGGCTTCTCTTAGCTGAAGCTAATTGAGTGCCCATCTCTCTCTCTCTCTCTCTCTCTCTCTCTCTTTGTGGTGACACTCAAACCAGAACCTAGTGGATAGAAAAGCTGATATGAATGGTCAGTTTTATATTTCAAATGAGGGGGAAGATGTAATTGAAAATTGCGATCCAAAGTTCGAAGGAGTGTTCCAGTAATTAAACATTAAGTTATGCATGCATCTAGCAAAGTTCTACACACCTTTGCATGTGGCTACCCTATTAAAATCTGGGGGAGTGTCATGGTAATTAAACGTTAAGTCATGCATGCATCTAGCAAAGTTCTACACGCCTCCGCATGTGGCTGCCCTATTAAAGTGATATACTTTACTGATCGCAATAGCCATGCTTACCGTTTTGAATGATCGAGAGGCAAACCTCCACAAAAGACAAGCGTGAGCGTTGAACTGGATTTTTCCAACGTAAAAAAAAATTAATGACGGTTGGTTCCTTTTCACTTAATAATATTTTAATATTTTTTCGAACTTATTTTCTTCCTTTTCTTTTTATTCCTTTCTCTTTCCTCTTTTATTCCTTCCCTTCCTTCTTCCTCCAGCAGGTCACTGAGGACCTCGTCAGCCACTTGCGAGGCTTGCCTAGCCCTTAGCAAGGCTCAACCCTCGTTGGATTGGGCTAGGGCGAGACTTGCCGACCTAGTGCGAGGTCGCCCTCATGACCTCTAGTGAGGGCTCAAGCCTCACCTAGCCATGGTGAGGTTCACCCTCACCTACCCTCGCTTTTGGTCAATCGCCAGGCCAGAGGAAGGAGGGAGGGAAGGGGAAAAAAAAGGAGATAGAAAGAAAGAGAAAAAAAAAAAAAAAGACATAAAAAGAAAAAGAAAAAAAACTAAATTCGAAAATATAATAACATATCATTAAAAATTTTCCATATTAAATAGCCATGTCACGTAAGCTGACTGCCATTCAAGTTGGCAATATTCAGTCAAAATTAACCGAAATGACTGAATTGACACTTTGTCAAAATATTTATGACTAAATTTGTACAAATATAAAAAAATTAGGATTTTTTTGACACTCTTTCCTCAAGAGTTGGAGAGGAGCGTTCTAAGCTTATTGGTACCTTATATTATTTTTTCTTATACTATAACTGTAATAAGCAGTAGTAGTGTTGTTTCCAAGGGTGTGGTGGACTAATGTAAAGGACTAAAATCAACTCTTGTGTTCGCAATTGTGTAAGAATTATTGTGACTCACATGATTTTATTAATTAATGGTTTGATAAATATTTAATGCTAAAATGTGTTGGCCATGAGAAGTTACGACTCGAATGAAAGGATCCTCATTAAGAAGTTACCATTCTTCTGAAGATGTGCAACTCTCAAGTTAAAAAAACGCTTTGATGGAAGACACCTATTGATAATATGTGTAAACAAGAGCCTCTTCCTCTTTCTACCCATAAAGTGAAAAAAAAAAGAAAAAAACGTTGTATTTTATCCTCCATCAGATGGAATATGTTAAAGAAAGCATGAGTTACGGGAGAGAAATTAGATTTCTTCATCACTTTAGTTTTCTGCGACAAATATTTTCAAGGGTATTGCTATTGATAAATATATATCTTCATCCCTTTTATTGTGAAAATCATAAAGTTCAAAGATTCCTTATTTTCTATTTTCCACATTGAAGAATTATGTTTGTCACGCCCTGATCCTCAAGCGCGTGCCCATCTCTCGGTAGTCGATTAAAATTTTGTGACTTCCTAGGACGACTCGCTGACCCTTTCATTTTATTATACATATGGAAGCGAAAAATTAATCTCCTGACAGTAACCATCTCGGGATAAAAAAGCAGGACAACACATTCATAAACAAACATGATTTTATAGACATACTGAGTCATGTACAAAAACCTATACCCAAAAAATTTCAAAAGACCGACTCTAAAAAAGAGGCTGTCCTATCTGACCTATACTTTAGATCTCTTCAGCTCGGCTCCAGGTCCTCTCTCTACGGTCTTGAAAATTTAAGCCTACGACAGGGTGAGATATAAATCTCAACGAGTTCACATTCTAAGCTCTGATTATGAGGGAAATACTCATAGAAGCGTCATAACCACACAATCACACAATTAACACAAGGGACTTACCTTGCCTCAGTTCATTCCTACACGTTAGCACAGTTCGTATCACAATGCATATAATCAATGCATATAACAATTGAACTGCCTCGTTAACTTAGTTGATCACAAGGGTCCCGATTATAAGGCCAAACCGTTATGACACGTCCCAATCACGCCACATAGTTTTGTCTCATAATCAGGCGCATCAAACTTAAACAATTATGCGTTCCAATTGTTAATTAAGCCCCTCAAGGCACAGCCGACTCCCATGTTTGACTGTCTACTGGCGTAGCCAGGCATTGTCTCTTCCCCATTGAGCACGGCTACATCTCTCATAGACGGCTTTCCTGAAAGAGCATAGGTCCAGAATCTACTGCGACCCGATACCCTAATGCATGGGTAACCCAAAAAGGGATTTGGTAACGTCCAGTGTAATCGCTCGAGACAAGTTTTCTTAACTAACACACGACCAATCAATCTCGGCTTAGGACACCGTGCATTACACTCAAGTGCCTCAATTAAAATAGTGATCCTGGCCTATTTTCTTCTTATTAAAAATATACGGTGAAATAGTCGTGTGCGGGTACACAGTTAACTCGACTCAGAAAAATTTATATCTTCCCATTTAAAATCCAACTGTTTTATATAGTATATAAAACCATTTTCGATGTTAAAATCCGACATCTGGGATTTTCTGAATAAATATTGAAATTCACAAATTTTGGAATTAAATACTCAAAATTCCAATAAGTACTCAATTTACACAAATCGACATCCAATTGCATAAATTAACCACACCATTGCAATCAGTACAAAATTCCGATCTCCGGCTATCCTAGTCTAATTTTCGAAAAAATATTAATAATTAAATAAATTACTGGAAATTAAATAAATTACAAAATAAGCAAATTGAAGTACTCAATTAAATTAACCTAAACTAACTAGGCTAATTAATCTAACAATTAAATCTAACCATTCTATCTAATTCAATCTAATTACACTAACTATATAAACTAACTAATTCATAACTAAATCCACCTAATTATTCTAATTAAACTAACTAAATAACTAACTATATACTTACTCTAACTAAATTACCCTAAGCTTAATTAACCTAACTAATACACCCATTAGCTAACTAATCCACCTCCAAGTGTCAATAGCCTACTAATTAGGGATTAGAACGCAACTCACCAGTTTAGCATGAAAACTGGCTCACAGTGACGGCGGCGCGATGGCGGCCGAGACTCGGGCTCACGGCGACGCCAACGGAGGCTCGAGTGGGCCTGAAAAAGCCTCGCAAGCACACAGCAAATTTGCTGGGCTTGGCTGAATTCGTGGGCCGAAGCTCACGGGCTGAAACTTGCGTGGACTGAGCTGGGGATTTGGGCTGCTAGGTGGGCTGAAGATGCGGGCTGCTGGGCTCACTTGATGGGCTGAATGTTGGGCTGAGCTACGAGGAAGCAGCTTTGGGCTGGGCTGCTACGCTGGGCTCATGAAAGGAAGGCGGACGAAGGAGAGAGAGAGCTGCTTCGGTCGAGGGAATTCACTGGCGTTGAAGTTGTTGCGGCAGGTGAGGACCACGGGCGATGAAGCTGGGGACGTGTGGGGCTTCGGTGGAAGAGACAAGCTATCTTCGAGCAGCTGAAATTCACGGGCGTGGGGAGGAGTCAACTGCAGGGACGTTCGGTGGAGACGTTGACCGAAGGGGTGATTCGGTGGGTTGAGCTGCAGGGAAAATGGATTCGGTGGACGCTGAAGACGCGTGGGCATGAGGCAGGGGTCGAAGACGATGGTCAACCAAGCAGGGAGGCTTCACCGGTCTGACCAAGGGACGTGTGGCGTTGAGTGAAGACTTCGGTGGAGGTGTGGGCGTGTGTGAGTGGGGGAAGGAGTTTCGGTGGAGAGGAAAACAAAAAATGAAAGAAGCTGAAGTTGCAGGGAAATGGCAGAGAGGGACGGTCGAGGGAGGGGATGCACGAAGAAGGAGGGGATCCGGCTGGGGTGTGCTGAAGAAGCTAAGGATGAGGGGCCAAAAGTCAAAGAAATTATCCATTCCATTAAAAGCTTGTCCCCCATAATACTTTCTAACAAATTAATACCACAAATAATCCAATTTTTGAAGCCAAAGTTGCTGTCCAAGCCTAAATCCGAATTTTATAACTTTGGGGTTTCAATTTCTTCGTGAATCTCTTCAATTTGGTGTCCAATTTTGCCAAGGAAAAGGCCCACACCACTTCTACAATTTCCCATCAGCACATAGCCTGGCTTGGAAGTCAAAATTTCCTTTTTGGCCCATCCGAATTTCCGTTCGTTTTCCAAATCGTCTGAATCGATTTTCCATAAAAATCCCGGAATCTCCGAAAATTCATTGGAAGATGAGTCGACGTTCCTAAAATAAATCGTGATACGACAGAATTTTCAATTTATGAAATCGAGTTTAATTTCGCGGTTAATTTTAATCTGACGTGATTTTAGCGCGTCCTAATCTATCAGGCAGCTTTTAGGAATTTTTAATGCAATTGACCCGTGGTTCATTATTTTTGAGCCACAACGTACATTTTCGATACATTGGTGATTCTCGATTGTTGTGAAAATCTTGAGGTTTCAAATACGGATATAGGGTACGAAAATGACAGAAAAATTTGTTTAGTGCCTTTCGACAGAAATTTTGCAATTAGGTGGAATTACCCATGCACTAATCACATACTTTTATTGAATCGACCTATCTCCGGTCTCTAATTGATTTTGACGGTACCGAAATGACCTTTGCAGATTAACACGGTCGAGCAGTCGATTCCTGGTCGAACTCTCATGTCTATTGCGTTTAGATTCCTTAACGGCTTCACTTGATAGGTTAGTTAACTCGTGAATGGCTAACTCGGAGAAAAAGGCTATAGTTATGCTGATAAAAAGCCCAACTCATCTCATAGAAATCAGACTCGAAAATTAGAATGTCACAATGTTATCGCTTATGGTTAGTATCCAAGCATGATTAAGGATTTCATAGTTTTTTCCGATTATTGAAATATTATGGTTTATGGATGAAGATCCATTGAAAGATGTTAGTCTTTTTCTTGTTATTTGCCTGTTGTTGAAATGTTTTTGGAGGGGGCTGTCGAAGGAAATCCAAATGATGGAATGTGTGATGAGAAAAGGAGAAAATTTGTGAACGGGCAGAAGAAGGCACATAGATTACACATGTCGCACGTGCCTCCAAGCGCATGCTGGATGTTAGGCATGTGGAATCCATATGCCACACGCCCACACGTGTGTATGCGTGGGATCCATGCAGCCGTGCCAGCCTAAAGGCGCATGCACAGCACGGACCTATTGTCCCTCTGTTGTTATTATGATTTTGCCCTCCTCATGTTATTACGTTTCTACCCCTTTTCACATTATTGCATTTTTTCTCTTGTCTGTTGGATAACTATGATTCTACCTTAGCTGGTTATTGACCATTTTGCCCCTGGATGTTAATTTACAGTTGTGCCCCTTTGGAATTATGACTTTATGGTTTTGCCCTTGGGTGCAATTTGGTAAAATGTTTGTGCTTTACGATTGTTGACACCTAATTTTTGTTTTCTAATACATAAAAAATTAGAGAAAAAGAGATAAAGAGGAATTAGTCACTAAAACAAAAACAAAAAAAAGAAAAAGAAAACAAAAACAAAAGAAAAAACAACAAAAAAAAGAGAAAAAAAAGGAAACGTGGAAGGGGCCGGGCCAGATCTCGCCTTGGCCCGGCCCATGCTGCCTTCTCCCTCTTCCTCTTCGTGCGTGAAACCCTAGCACAGAACAGGAGGGAGGGCGAGACACATAGAGGGAGGGAGCTCGGCAGGGGGGGTGGAGAGAGGAAAACGGGGAGAGAGTTGAGAGGGGCAGGAAGAAAAATCCTCTTCTTCCTCAGCAGCTCTTGGCTGCTCGACCCTCCGACACCGCGCCTCCACCTAACGCCGGTAGTTGAACCGCTGACCACCGCCGTTCCGCTAGCCGTTCGCGACCGCCTCGCGCCAACCCACATATGTTTCGCCTTGCCTGCAACCTGTAGATCCCGTGCCTGTCGCCGCCCTCAACCCAACGCCGTTCGAGCTGTCTTGCCGCCTCAACCCGCTACCTAGGAGCCGCGACGCTGCCGCAACCACCATCTCTGCCCTTGCTTGCCTTTTCACCCGAGCTGCGAAGCCGCTGCAGCCCGTGCCGTCGCTCGCCCGTTGCCGCCCTCGGTGCCAACGTGCTGCTTGTTACTGCCCGAGTAGCCGGCAGCCGAAGCCCTCGCCGCGCCAGCCTCTAACTCGCCTTCCGCTCCCCTCCGAGCGCTAACCTACAGTACCTGCTGCCGCTACTCTCGACGTCGAACCTGCGACACCGTCGCGCCTGCAGCCCGACCCCTCTGCTGCCGTCGCAACACCCGTTTGGCCCCGTCGCAGCACTAGTACCGCACCGTTGCCGCCCGTGCCGCCGCCACCCGCCAAGAAGCCCTAGGGAGAGGAGGTACGAGTCGGGTCGCGGCCACCGAACAGGGTAGGGTTTTGACTCGTCCGGGTTGGGCCTGTCCGAATGGGTTGACACATCCCTAGGCCTGGCCCATCATTTTTAAGGAAAGAGGGCTAAATCTAGTTGGGCCGAGCTTCTTTTTTTTTAAAAAAAAAAAAGGGAAAAGGGGATCTTGGGCTGGGCCTACACTGCTAGCCCGTGTCGCGGGCCCGATGGGGTCGGACCCGGGTCCGGTCTCCGATCGGACCCGATCGGGTCGAACCCGGGTCGGGTCAGACCGGACCCGACCCGGTTCGCCCATTTTTTTTTAAAAAAATTAAAAAATTAAAAATTTAAAAATTAGAAATTAATTAAAAAAATATTTAAAAATTTTAAAAAAATTAATTAAAAAATTTTCAAAAGTTAAAAAATGTGGGGGTTGGTTAGGAATTGCCATGTATTACCTTTATAGTGTAATTAGGCCTTTAGTTGCTCGTATATTGATTATATCGCATGTTTAATTTACCTGCTTAGTTATGTTTGCAATTGTTTAGTGGCATGTGTTAATTTTACTGCAATTAGGATCTTGTTATGATTATTATTTTAATGTTTGCGCACCTGCATGATTACCTCACATGTTAGTGAATATGAATGAAATCAATCCAAACTGCCTGCCAAAAATCATTTTGTTAAAAATGAACAAGATTAGGTACCGAAAGGGCACTAATTGAATAATTAGTGTAATCAAGTCCCCGACCCTAGATTCTCTGGTTACGTAGGAAGTGAGATACACTCCTATATCTCACTTGGTTTCTAGCCGACCCTAATAGGCTAGTGGCGACTCCTTTTTGCAAAATTCCTAAAAATATCCCAATGTCACGCGGGGTATGGGCTTGGGAGAGCCCGTGCCTAATCATGGGCCTTAGGCCCGTCTTTTAGGCAATACCCCTAAACCTGTTCCCTCCCCCCGAGGGTAGGTCGCGATAGCTTGGCGACTCCGCTGGGGACTTGATTTTAGACCTTAGAGGACTTATGCCAATATTAATCTTGTTCAAAAATACTTTTGTTTGGTAGCGAGGATTTCAGGTACGTCCCTAACATTAAAGGTGTTAAATGTTTTTGCAGAATGGGAGGTATAAGGGGAAGTGTTTGCTTACCTTTGTTTTGCAGGG
This sequence comes from Eucalyptus guilfoylei, assembly GCA_016097605.1. Taxonomy (NCBI): domain Eukaryota; kingdom Viridiplantae; phylum Streptophyta; class Magnoliopsida; order Myrtales; family Myrtaceae; genus Eucalyptus; species Eucalyptus guilfoylei. Next base: position 35,152,422 of record CM027866.1, on the reverse strand, counting down.
AGGCGTAGGAATGTATGGTTTATTTTTTATGTACGGAGTGTTGTTTGTCTATAAATTGTTGTGCATGTATCATTTGCATTGCACTATACCGTGACACACACTACCTCCGCCGGACGTGGGCCGCATAGGATCACTTAGGATGGTGTTGAGATGGATACCACTCCGACTACAATCATGTAGTACGAGTTGCCCATCTTTACCTCGAAATTCCTTTCTTCACGTCGAAGGTACCCACCTCGGTCTGCAACCACGCGACATAGGTCGGTTCTTTGACGAAGCCGGAGTCATGGGATAACCCGACCTAGCCACAATCTTGTTGGTTCAGTCCGATGATCCTATGGCTCCATTTTGAGCCATATAGAGTAGAAATCGAACCATATTTCATGTGCATGTCCATGTAAAAAAAAGAGACAAAGGTCGGCACCCATTGTAAGTGTCATTTTCCTTTCTATTTGCTCATTTTGTATTGCATTTTCATCTTGAAATTCTCAAACATCAATCGATTGCCCTCGGTGTTGTAGGCTTACAATTGAAAAAAATCGGCAATCACTTTTGAAAATGAACATTTGAATGCAAGTTCTAAACATTTTGATTTGGCCCTATTGAACACATGATTTTATTTAAATTCCTAGTTATGGGCTCAAAATCACATTTTGAAAGAAAAAGAGGCCAAAAAAAGGGGGGGGGGCTTGCAAGTTGCGATTATATATTGGGACAAAAAAAAATTGAGATTGCATTTTTGATCAAACTCTTTCCTTCTTACATTTTGGGATTGAAATGCAAATCACATTTTGTATAGATTTCTCAAAATAGAAGTCACTTCATTTTTTGCAAGAGTAAAATCATAAAATTAACCTCTTCAAAAAAAATAAAAAATCATAGCCACTTTTGCATACGGAACTTTTGGAATAAAAGTGGACAATTGATTGATGGTCGTGGATTAATTATTTAAATGATGTCTTCTTTTATGATAAAATCTTGGCGAAATACAAAGATCCCATAGTAAGGATTATGGGGCATGTACCGTCGCCTCGATTTTGTTGTAAGAAGCGACCTCATTGATCACGTACTAACATTGTCGTCTTTTTGCAGGTTATGCATGATACTCCTTGACATTCTTGTGGTGACTACATAAAGAAGTGAATTCTAGAGTTAGGATAAGAGTCGTTTTTTACTTTCATCTATGCAAGAGTTTCTTGTATTTTATCATTGTCTTTATTCTTGTTAAGAACCTTGTTTTCCATTTTGAGTTTTAATTGCGAATCCAATGGTTGCTTTTGTAAATCGTGCGACTCAAATTTTTAATGATGGAATTCAGCTTCATGAAAATCATCATTTAAAAAAAAAAAAACACACAAAAAAAGAAGAAGAAGCAAATTCAAAAGTGTTTTAAGTGAACCTATACGTTTACCTTCCAAAATGAATTTCGAGAAAACTTTGCTTAAGGCTCTCTCTTCATGAAATCGCTTTCTCCGGTAGGACGATTAGTTTATTTAAGATCGGCATTTGCTCATTCTAAAAGATACAAGTGTAGGCTCATTGAGCTTGAGGAGTAAGCATGCGTCAAGCATCCTCGGCACCAATTTTCCATAGAGGCGGAACAAAGTTGAATTCCATTCTAGGAAGTTTTGTTATTCGCAAATGCCTTAGATGCCAAAACAACCCATCGATCTCGTTCACTTTGCATGATGAGACAAATGAAAGGAGTTGCCAAATATCCAAAAGAGTGAATTCGAAGGAAGAGTAAACTGTATCGATTCCAATTATCTATTTATGATACCATTTTTGACTTGATTTTCTTTTCATTGTTCAGGAGACATCAAGAGTACTAAATTTTGTAACGTTCCAACAAATGCGATGGAGCATTATTGAGTCCTGTTCATCTTAAACAAAGAAAGATTCAAATGAAACAGAGGGGCAATATTATTCATTCCTCCATGAGAGATACCTTGGGATGTTGATTGCTCGACTTTGAAAAGGATGTATCTCGTTCCTAAACTTGACCCTATTCAGCGTAAAAAATGACATATCCTTTTCTTTGATACAAGACATACTCGAACAGAACAAAGATTTGTCAAATAAAGAGTGGGAGAACAACGTTTGATTTAGAGAAAAACTTCTCCTACCCACCAATGAAGTGTGCTGAAACAACATCGTCAAATTCATCAAGAAGGATGTATCGTTCCTCAATTGAACCTAACTAAGAATGGAGATAACTCGTTTCATCTCCTCTCCTTACAGGGTGATAAAAAGTTGCGCATTGACCGTAGAAGCGGCGCTTTCTACCAAGGAATCGGGAAGATGTCAAACACTTAAAGGCGAATGCAAGGGAAGGGTATTGTTGAGTTACCAAATATCCACGAAGGTGAATTCAAGAGATGTCAGCGCCCAAAGGATGAAAGTGAATGAAGGGTAATAATGTATCATTTCCAACATTTCAATCCCTAAAGATTTTTGCACTAATATATTCTTTCACATTCTTTACAGGGTTACCAAGTCATCATGTCGCAGGTAAGTACCCTTCTTCTCATTTTTGTTTTGTTTTTTTGCTTAAAAAAAGAAGGAAAAAAAAACAAAACAAAACAAAGATTTTTCTTTACAAAAAAAAAAAAAAAACCTTTGGTGCTTTCCTAGAAACAAGCACAAAAATGAATAATTGAAAACAAATTTCTTCAAACTTTTTGAGCATCATTTTTATCTCAAAATTGTTTTCTGGTTTTGTGGGTTATTAATTTAAAATCAAATTTCCCTATGGAGATTGATCTACTTAGATGATCTCGACAGAGTGAGATTGAGACGTTAACCATGCCAAACAAGGAGTGCTTAGGATGAAGAAAGGTAAGCCATTTCCAAACACATCCTTCAAACACTTTTAAGAGTTGAGTGAAAAACAACCTTCTCTTAGGACGAAGGATCCATTCGCATTGAGCGCAAAGATCGAAATGATAAAGGCATTTCTTTCATCAATCCCAAGCACCGAGTTGACATATTGCTAGCCCTTTGGGCCAAATAGAGATGATCCTCCAAAGTACTCCTATCGAGAACGACCTTACATTGGGGTAGCATAGGAGGTTACAGTCGTATTGTAGAGCGAATGATTGAAAAAGATCCTATTACTTTCACTTGCATCAATCTTTTGGTGATAGATTCAAAGGAATTCTCACTAGATCTTGACTCATCCCAATGTGAAGAAGAGCATTTCATCCTCCACCTAAACACTGATACCCATTGCTTTAACCAATTTGGGCTTGATTATTCATTTCTGAACCCCGAGCGGTGATCATCTCCCTTCACTGGGGCAAGGCATAAGAATTGATCAAATACAATTGACAGTTATGAGAAAATGTAAAAAACACCTCGAAAGTCATTAGAGCTACAAAAGTTCAAAAAGCAAAAAGTTCGACAAACTAAGGGGCATGAAAAAGCAGTGTGCCTGGTAAAAGCAAGGCCGATGCTCGTCAAGAAAAAGAGCCAAAAGGCTGCATCTTATGAAAAAAAAATATCAAAATCCAAGTGCTTGCAAAAAAAGAAAAAGAAAAGGCATCGCAAAGGGCAAAGGAAATTAGAGAAAAGACCAAAGCTCCCATGCAAAAATGATTAGTCAAGGGACTTTTGGGATGTGCAGTGTTTCAAAAGCCAAATGCTTTCGAAAGGTTGAGTGACTTGGTCACGATCCTATGATGATCACCGACTCTTAAGAACCCTCTTGAAAATTTTAAGACTTTCGAGCCTTTCCCGAGCCAACGTTATAATCCTTTTCCGAAGCCTCTTCTGATTGGGATGATTTGAGTGAAAATGAGAATACCACAAAGAAGCTACTGCTTGAAAGAGTGGAAGTAATTCTATCTTGTCTTATCTTCCAAGCTCTTGACTTGTAAACCCGATGAAGATAATGACAAATGTTCCTTTATTGGCCTCAAAGCAATAATTCCTTTGTGTAAGCCCTAACCGAGCCTATATTGCGGTCCTTTCAAAAGACCTTTTTGATCGATCAGATTGTGCTCATTGCGAATGTTTCCGGAAGCCTTCGACATAGGTTATGTGAGATACCTTCAGCAACCAATTATCTCCCACATGAATGGATTGGATCAAGTAGCCATTTTATTGAGAGTGTGTGAGAAACCCTTTCTGATTAAGAAGCTCTAGTTTGGCATGCTTAATGAACCTTTTTCTCGAGTCGTAGCCTTTCTGATGAGAACTTGTCTCCTAGAGAATTTGATGGCTAATAATATATCCACGAGCAAGATGACAGTTTTGCGCCACATGATACTGATAGGCATCTAATGTTTTTCTAAAGCAGTCGAACTTAGCTTGATTATTTTGTTCAATTAATGCTGCAATATTGCCAATACGTCTCTTGATGACGTCTCTAATGACATTTGCTCAAGTTGAGTTTGACAGGATTCGTCAGTGAAGCCATGCGGTTTTCTAAGGGGTTAGCAGGTGCTTCCCTAAAAACCAAAGGTTCATGATCAGCCTTAAACCATGTCATCTCCAAAGGTTTATGGTTAACCTTAAACCATGTCATTTCCAAGATTGGTGGGTTCATCTGTAAACCACGCTTGTCGGCCTCCCAGTCGAAACTCGTTCGTACACGTTGAGACTATCGTACCCAGTCGAAACCCGTTTGTACACGGTGAGATTATCATACTCGGTCAAAACTCGTTTTTACACAATGAGACCTCAGTCATTCCCCTTCTTCTTATGACCTAGAGAGCTTTGTATCCTGGAGTCTTCCTCCCTTCTTATGACCCGGAGAGCCTTGTATCCTGGAGTCTTCCTCACTTCTTATGACCCGGAGAGCTTTGTATCCTGGAGTCTTTCTCACTTCTTATGACCCGGAGAGCCTTGTATCCTGGAGTCTTCCTCGCTTCTTATGACCCGGAGAGCTTTATATCATGGAGTCTTCCTCGCTTCTTATGACCCAGAGAGCCTTGTATCCTGGAGTCTTCCTCGCTTCTTATGACCCGGAGAGCCTTGTATCCTGGAGTCTTCATCACTTCTTATGATCCGGAGAGCCTTGTATCCTGGAGTCTTCCTCACTTTTTATGACTCGGAGAGCTTTGTATCCTGGAGTCTTTCTTCATCTTATTGACAAGACGCGTTTTTATAGTTATGAGTCATTTCCGTCGGCCTGACGAGTGCCTATGCACTCAGGGTCTCTCTATCACAGAAATAATTTAGGTGTCTTTTGTCTTTGAATGCAACCTCTTCGAGACAACATTCAAAGAGGGGCAGCTGTTGACACCTAATTTTTGTTTTCTAATACATAAAAAATTAGAGAAAAAGAGATAAAGAGGAATTAGTCACTAAAACAAAAACAAAAAAAAAAAAACAAAAAAAGAAGAAGAGGTAGAAGAAAAAAAAAAAAAAAAAAAAAGAAAACAAAAACAAAAGAAAAAACAACAAAAAAAAGAGAAAAAAAAAGGAAACGTGGAAGGGGCCGGGTCGGATCTCGCCTTGGCCCGGCCCATGCTGCCTTCTCCCTCTTCCTCTTCGTGCGTGAAACCCTAGCACAAAACAGGAGGGAGGGGGAGACACACAGAGGGAGGGAGCTCGGCAGGGGGGGTGGAGAGAGGAAAACAGGGAGAGAGTTGAGGGGGGCAAGAAGAAAAATCCTCTTCTTCCTCAGTAGCTCTTGGCTGCTCGACCCTCCGACACCGCGCCTCCACCTAATGTCGGTAGTTGAACCGCTGACCACCGCCGTTCCGCCAGCCTAGCGCCAACCCACATCTGTTCTGCCTTGCTTGCAACCTGCAGATCCTGCGCCTGTCGCCACCCTCAACTCGACGCCGTCCGAGCTGCCTCGCCGCCTCAACTTGCTGCCTAGGAGCCGCGACGCTGCCGCAACCACCGTCTCCGCCCTCGCTTGCCTTTTCACCCGAGCCGCGAAGCCGCTGCAGCCCGTGCCGTCGCTCGCCCGTCGCCGCCCTCGGTGCCAACGTGCTGCTTGTTGCTGCCCGAGTAGCCGGCAGCCGAAGCCCTCGCCGCGCCAGCCTCTGACTCGCCTTATGCTCCCCTCCGAGCGTCGACCTACAGTACCCGCTGCCGCTACTCCCGACATCGAACCCGCGACACCGTCGCGCTTGCAGCCTGACCCCTCTGCTGCCGTTGCAACACCCGTTTGGCCCCGTCGTAGCACTAGTACCGCACCGTTGCCGCCCGTGCCGCCTCCACTCGCCAAGAAGCCCTAGGGAGAGGAGGTACGAGTCGGGTCGCGGCCACCGAACCGGGTAGGGTTTTGACTCGTCCGGGTTGGGCCTGTCCGAATGGGTTGACACATCCCTGGGCCTGGCCCATCATTTTTAAGGAAAGAGGGCTAAATCTAGTTGGGCCGGGCTTCTTTTTTTTTTTAAAAAAAAAAAGGGAAAAGGGGATCTCGGGTCGGGCCTACACTGCTAGCCCGCGTCGCGGGCCCGACCGGGTCGGACTCGGGTCGAACCCGGGTCGGGTCTGACCCGACCCGACTCGGTTTGCCCATTTTTTTTTAAAATTAAAATTAAAAAAATTAGAAAATAATTAAAAAAAATTAAAAAATTTTAAAAAATTTTAAAAAAATTAATTAAAAAATTTTCAAAAGTTAAAAAATGTGGGGGTTGGTTAGGAATTGCCATGTATTGCCTTTATAGTGTAATTAGGCCTTTAGTTGCTCATATATTGATTATATCGCATGTTTAATTTACCTGCTTAGTTATGTTTGCAATTGTTTAGTGGCATGTGTTAATTTTACTGCAATTAGGATCTTGTTATGATTATTATTTTAATGTTTGCACACCTGCATGATCACCTCACATGTTAGTGAATATGAATGAAATCAATCCAAACTGCCTGCCAAAAATCATTTTGTTAAAAATGAACAAGATTAGGTACCGAAAGGGCACTAATTGGATAATTAGTGTAATCAAGTCCCCGATCCTAGATTATCTGGTTACGTAGGAAGTGAGATACACTCCTATATCTCACTTGGTTTCTAGCCGACCCCAATAGGCTAGTGGCGACTCCTTTTTGCAAAATTCCTTAAAATATCCCAATGTCACGCGGGATATGGGCTTGGGAGAGCCCGTGCCTAATCATGGGCCTTAGGCCCGTCTTTTAGGCAATACCCCTAAACCTGTTCCCTCTCCCCAAGGGTAGGTCGCAACAACGATATTAAAAAATTCAATTAAGAATGGCTTGTTAGTCACCAAATGACCAAACCTTAAGATCTTTTGAATTTTTTGATATTGTAAATTGTTTTATTCTATTACCCATGATTAATTGATGTTCTGATTGAAATGGATATGTTACATATCTTTATTGCTGTCATTGGTACATTGAAGTCTATTTACTATAAGAACTTAGGGATTAATCTAAAGGTTAATCAATTTCTTATAATTCATGGACATAATAGTGGGTAATTAATATTTTTTGTTAAATTTGTTTATATATCCAAAGAGAGCAAATATATTTTAATGAGATATATTTATAATTACCAAATTAAAGCTATTAGCATCATTATGGTTAAATATATGGTAGTTTATCATAGGATCGTTCGAAGGAGAAATATAATGAATATGTATTGTTTAGTTTGAATATGATTAGGTGATATTCTCAAAACATTAACGTATGAGTATTTTCTTGCATATATCGTCTCTGTACCTGTATGACTTCATTTGCACGCTTCGTTTGTTTTTTTGTTATATGGAATGAATTTCTATGATTGAAGTGAATAAGTATAGTTTCACTTGAGTGTCCTAGATCTTGATTTAGCACTCCAAGTTGAGAAACTAGCTGCTATTACTGATAAGAGTAGCGATGATGAAAAATCTTTCCATAAAACTTGGGAAAGATCGAACATATTAATTTTAATGTTCATACGAATGACAGTTGTAAACAACTTGAAGACTACTTTTCCTAAAACTAACAATGCTAAGGGATTTATGAAATTTATGGAAGATCGTTCTTAGACTACTGATAAGTCACTTGTTGATACATTAATGAACACTTTGACCACCATGAAGTATGAGGGTTTATGTACCATGCACGAGCATATTCTTGAGATGATGAATTTAGCAGCAAAATTAAGGATTTTGGGAATGAACATGAATGAGTACTTTTTAGTATAGTTCATACTTTATTCCTTGTCTCATGAACAATATAGATCATTTCAAATGAATTATAACACTATAAATGACAAGTGAAATGCAAATGAATTCACTAGTATGCTTGTTTAAGAGGAAACAAGGATTAAGAACTAAAAGGCTCATTCCATTCGTCTATTAAGTCATCAAGAAACTGAAAGGAATTCCAAAAAGAAAGCTGAAATGAGTAAGAAGAAAGGATTATACATCCTGAATGGATTTTCAAGGGCTTCTCAATTCCACGAGATAGAACACAATTTTATTAAGTGTTATTTTTTGTAATAAAATTGGACACTTAAAAGAAAAATTGCCTGAAACGTAAAGTTTGGTTCAAAAAATTGATAAGCCTTGTGCTTTACTATGTTTTGAATCAAACTTTACTGAGATTCTTCATAATACTTAGTGGATTGATTTTGGTGCCACCACTCATATATCAAATACGATGCACAGATTTCTTATGATCTAAACTATAAAACCAAATGAAAGTTATGCTATTACATGGAATAAAAACAAAGCTCCAATTAAAGGACCTCATTTGCTACTTTTTGTTTATCACGCTCTGAAGTTTTTCGCTGCTCGTTGCAATTTAGTTCTCTCAGTTTTTTCATCGTGCAATTTGGGCCTCTATCTTCTTCAATTTGTGCAATTGAATCTTTTGTCACCAGAGAAGTCGTAAAGATTGCTAGTATGACCTCGTCGACATGGCAAAAGAATTGATGAATGATGTTGACGTGATGGCGCATTGAAGAAGCAATTGTTTTTCGAAAAGAAAAGAAAAAGAACTTAGAGGAAAATGGGGGAGGGGGGCAATTGCTGACAAAGCCCATTTGGACATAAACGGGTCTTGCCGTGCTGAGGCGAGGGTCGGGTGGCCCTCGTGAAATCTTGAACAGCGAGAGAGAGATCTTATCACATTGGATAAAAATCCTAGAATATGGCAAAAAGTAATTTTCAAAATGGATGATTCGGTGAGCAGAACCAATCATAATCGAGATTCAAAAATTTTGTTTCCAAGAAATCCCACTATTTTGCGACAGACCGTCAATGTCACATTCAATCACTTTTTGACACGTGATTGAACTGATACGACAGAATTAGATCTCGGCGATATCTTGGCCAATCTTGTTTTTGTGTCCAAGAACGGCATGGAAACAGAAAGAAACCGCAACCTTAAGAGACAGCTTTGATAGCTTATGCATGAAGAAGTTTATGAGCAGGAAGTGATGGAGGGAAAATGAGAGAAAACAAAGATGAAAATGCTTCTTCTGTTATTTCAACTTCACAAGATCTACAACATGAGAGCTTTTCTTTTATATCTATATTAGCTCTCTCAAGAATCTGTTTTACAGGTGTTGAACAGTTGAAGAAGTTACAACTACCTAACTAAAAAGAAAAACTAATTGATTACCAGAAAAAGAAAAGAAGAAACAGAGTAAAAGAACAGAGAGCTAAAACAGAGAGCTCTAGGAAAACTTTTGGCTTTACAAGTCTTCGCAGATTATTCATATGCAACAATACAATCCGTAGCATCACCCTTATCTTCATCTTCTTTTCTTTCTCTGTTTTTGACATTGGTTCTTCTTTCTGTACACTTCTCGGCAGCATTTATATATTCTGCTTCTTCCTCATATGCTTTCCTCCTCCTGTTCTTGATGGTTTTATTAGTGGCTGAGCTGCTGCTATTTACTGTAGTCTTAACATCCCCCCGCAAATTGGGCAGGGGTGAAGAGCCAATGCCCAATTTGAGACGAAGAGAAGAATGTGAGAGTCGGATAAAGACTTTGTAAAAATATCAGCAATTTGATTGTTGCTGGGAATATATCTAACACACAAGGATCCAGAGGCAACTTTTTTCGCGAACGAAGTGAAAATCAACCTCAATATGTTTTGTTCGAGCATGAAGTATAGGATTAGCTGTGAGGGATATTGCGATTGATTATCACGAGAATAGTAAGGTTGGAGAGTGTAGAGGAAGACCAATGTCTCTTAGAACAAAAGTGATCCAAGTAAGATCAGCTGTTGCCGAAGCAAGTGCTCTATATTCTGCTTCAGTGGAAGAACGACTAACAGTTGTTTGTTTCTTGGCTGCCCATGAGATGAGATTAGAGCCGAGATAAGTACAGAAACCTGTGGTGGATCGTCTGGTTTGAACACAACCAGCCCAATCTGCATCAGAAAAACCATATAAATTGAGAGAACTTCGAGAGTGAAGATAGATGCCAAGGTGAATTGTTCCTTTCACATAACGAAGTACTCTCTTCAGTTTAAGGAGGTCACCAACAGTGGGTTGTTGCATTTTCTGACACAAGATATTTGTTGCAAATGCAAGATCAGGACAAGTGATAGTGAGATATTATAAGCCACCGACTAAGCTTCTGTAAGCTATGGGATTGGGAAGAAGATCAGCATCTGTTTTCAGTGTGACTGGTTTAAGAGAAAGAGGTGTGGCAATAGGTTTGCAGTCAGACATATGTGCACGAGAGAGTAAGTCAAGAGCATATTTGGTTTGACATAAAAATAACTCAGTGGATGTTCGTGTAGCTTCAATTCCAAGAAAATAATGGAGATGGCCAAGGTCTTTCATATGGAATTGTCTACTGAGAGAGTGAATAAGTGTCTGCAGCAACTTATCTGAGCTACCAGTCAGGATTATATCGTCAACATATAGCAATAGAAGTACTGTCTCTTGACCTTTATGAAGTATGAACAAAGAAGGATCAGTTGAGCTGCAGAAAAAACCAGCTTCAAGCAAAAACGTGCTGAACTTGTCATACCAGGCACGCGGTGCTTGACGCAATCCATAAAGTGATTTTTGAAGAAGACAAACATACTGAGAGTACTGTGGATGTACAAAGCCAGGAGGTTGCTCCATGTACACTATTTCATTTAAAGTGCCATGCAAAAAGGCATTCTTGACATCAAGTTGATGTATAGACCAGTGTTTTGTCATTGCCATAGAAAGTATAATTCGAACAGTGGCATGTTTGATAACAGGACTAAAGGTTTCTGTGAAATCTATTCCTTCTTCCTGATGAAACCCCTTGGCTACTAGTCGAGCCTTCAATCGATCAAGGCTGCCATCTGATGTAAGTTTAGTCTTGAATACCTATTTACAGCCTATAACATTCATGTCATTGGTACGGGGAACTAATAACCAAGTTTGATTTTGATGTAAAGCATCCATTTCCTCTAGCATTGCCTGATGCCATCCTGGATCTGCTAGAGCAGATTTTATTGTCTTTGGTTCTAGGGGAACTCGATATTCAGCAAGGCATGCATATCGATGATTGATTTTGATGATGCCAGATTGAGATCTAGTTTGCATAGGATGAGTAGATAATGTACCTTGTAAGGTTGTCTGAATATTAGAAACAGCTTGTTCCATATCTGGTTCAGCTGTTGTCTCTGTTGTGGAACTAGGTATTTCTACTTGTTGTGAAATATTCTAAGAAGTTGAAGAAGCTTGATCCATAGGTAATTTAGTTGTAGAAACAGAAACTGTTGGTTCTGTAGAATTAGGAGAGACTATTTGTTCAGCCGGTTCTTGTACATAACCTGTATGATGAGATAATGAAGTGTTTATGTAATCTGTACTGGAAGGTTGTAAAAATTTCTCTTCTTCTGTCCATAGTTTATACAAATGTGTGTAAGTTGAATAAGTTGTTGCTAATTTCTGAGAGAAAGGAAAGAAGGTCTCATCAAATACCACATGTCGACTGATGTACACATGACCAGTGGTAGGAACAAGGCATCGATATCCCTTATGGTAAGTACTGTATCCTAGAAAAACACAGGTAAGGGATCGTGGATCAAGCTTGTGCTGTGCATAGGGTCGAAGGCAGGGATAGCAAGCACAGCCAAAAATTCTGAGATGATCATATCTTGGCTGATGCTGATATAACTTGCTAAAGGGAGACTGCATCTTTAACTTTGGAGTGGGAAGAATATTGACAATATAATTGGCTGTCACAAATGCATCAACCTAGAATTTTAATGGGAGTTTTGCATGATACAGCATGGCCAGACCAAGTTCAACTATATGACGATGTTTTCTTTCAGATATTCCATTCTGTTCAGGTGTATATGGACATGAGACATGCTGTTGAATGCCACAGTTCTGTAAGTGAGTTATGAACTTGTGACTGATAAACTCTCCTCCACCATCACATTGGAAAATCTTGATCTTACAGTTGAGTTGGTTTTCTACTAGTCTCTGAAACATGAGAAAAATATCATAGAAGTCTGATTTTAGCTTCAATGGATAGATCCAACTGAACCGAGAGTAGTTGTCAACAAAAATGACATAATACTTGAAATTCTGAAAAGAGTTAACTAGAGAAGGTCCCCAGATATCACAATGAATTTGTTCTAGGGGTTTAGTAGCTGTAGAATTCGACAATGGGAAAGGTAGAGCAGTGCTCTTAGCTAGTTGACAACTTCTACATACAAATTGTGGTTCTATATGGCACTGAATTAGCTTTTGATTCTTCATATGCTTCAGGATATTCTGATTTGTATGAGCTAGACGTTGATGCCAGACATTCTCTTCAGCAATCCTTTGTCTTTGAGTGAAGAAGACCTCTGCAGCATAAGGCTCTACTCTGTAAAGTCCTTTAACCTTCTTTCCTAGCATCTTGGTTGTGTTGGTGATGCTGTCCTTTATGTACACCCCAGTTTTGTCGAAGACAAATGAACATGGATAATCATCTGTTAGTTTAGAAACTGAAAGAAGGTTTTTCTTAATTTCCGGAACAATCAACACATCATTTAGAGGTAAGACATCAGTAGCAGTATTCAGTAATGCATTACCAATGTATTGAACAGGTAAGCATGAACCATTGCCAATCATGACTGTATCAGTACCAACATTCTTAGAAAAGTTATGAAGAATACCAGCATTAGCAGTAATGTGAGCTGTTGCTCCTGTGTCTGGATACCATTCATTACCATTTGCTTCCTCAATATGTAGTGCTGATAAAGCTGTTGGTATCTCCTCAGCTTGGTAGGAATTATCAAATCGATACCAACAGTGTAATGCATCATGACCAGGTCTTCTGCAGATTTGACACTCTAGTCGAGTGTTTTTTGTTGTTTTCTCCACTTGCATATTTTTATGAAGAGTCAAATTTGAAAATGGGTAGGTCTTGGTATTTGAATACCTTTGTGCTGAGCCATTATATGGTCTGAATCCCTGACCAGAACCCAGAGCAGAGGAGGTATTAAACTGTTTAAGCTGCTGATTTCCCTGTTCATAGTTCGAACTATTAGTTCTGTAATTCATACTTCTTCCAGGATATCCAAAGTTTCTATATCTGTTATTGAATGACCTACCTCCTCCATAATTTCTTCCTCCACGACTATTCCCTCTTGAACTTCCAAAGCTATTATTCTGTTGTATAAAATCTCTGTTAAACTCCTCTTTGTGTATAGCTTTAGTCTTCCTCTGGCCATAGTAGGCTAGATTTGGACTAAACTGATTCGAAGAATAGTTTTGTAGCCTTGTTTCAAATCTCTCCAGATGTGAGATTACTTCGTCATATTCTGGTTGAGGCTTTAAACAATAAATTGTTGTTTTAAAGCTCTCATACTCAGACCCCAGACCTTCCAAAACACCAAACAGTTTTGTTATTTCATCCACTGGTTTCCCTATTGCATTCAATTGATCACGTATTGATTTATACTCTCTGAGATATGTTGATAACGTTCTATCACGCTTCTGACAAGCCTGCAGTTTTCCCCTTAACTCAAACTCTTTTGCCACAGATTTTTGTGTAAACTGATTGAGCAAAGTCTGCCAAACTTCATATGCAGTGTTTAGGCCAATTATCAAACTGAGTATGTTTTCTGAAACAGCACCACTAATCCAAGAAGATACAAGCTGATCTGTCTTGATCCAATCATTATAATCAGGATTAGAAACCTCAGTAGTTTGACCTCCTTCTTCGACCTGCAATGTTTTAGCAGGTGGTGGCACTTCTCCATTAACAAAACCAAATAGGTCTTGACTTCTTAAGAACCTATGAAATTGAGCTTGCCATAGGAGGAAATTATCCTCAGCTAATTTGATGGTAACAAAATTCGAGATATTGACATGAATGGGAAATGGATATCTCAAACTTCTTTCTGCCATTCTAATCTTCCAGATCTTCGAACAACTTTAGTTGCAAACACAAATTATACTAGTTTTGCAGTATGTTGCTACGAGTGTATTTCTGATGATGAAGATTTAGATGTAGATGAGAAATACCAGCTCACAGATTTGTTGGAAGATATAGATGTCTCATAGATCAACGAAGCTTTGAATCTGACTTCAATCTGCTATAGATTCAGCCATTTTTATGCAGCATCGAGATGATTTCTTCAGCATATCAACATTGAGATGATTTCTTCAGGATGCGACGCTCTGATACCATGAAGAAGTTTATGAGCAGGAAGTGATGGAGGGAAAATGAGAGAAAACAAAGATGAAAATGCTTCTTCTGTTATTTCAACTTCACAAGATCTACAACATGAGAGCTTTTCTTTTATATCTACATTAGCTCTCTCAAGAATCTGTTTTACAGGTATTGAACAGTTGAAGAAGTTACAACTACCTAACTGAAAAGAAAAACTAACTGATTACCGGAAAAAGAAAAGAAGAAACAGAGTAAAAGAACAGAGAGCTAAAACAAAGAGCTCTAGGAAAACTTTTGGCTTTACAAGTCTTCGCAGATTATTCATATGCAACAATACAATCCGTAGCATCACCCTTATCTTTATCTTCTTTTCTTTCTCTGTTTTTGACATTGGTTCTTCTTTCTGTACACTTCTCGGCAGCATTTATATATTCTGCTTCTTCCTCATATGCTTTCCTCCTCCTGTTCTTGATGGTTTTATTAGTGGCTGAGCTGCTGCTATTTACTGTAGTCTTAACAATGCACCCACATCACGTTCAACCGCCCCAGAAGCTTACGCACCCTCTTTTGTTCCCTAGCTCTTACTAAAAGCAACTCGCTCGTGCATTCCGTTTCAGTAGCTTGTCTTTTGGCTCATTTATCTCCGCTCCATTTCGGGTTCATATACAAAATGTGCATGCCTCAGTTGGATCGCTACAGAGACACATTTCGAAAAGCATGGAGAGGTCATCGCTGCTCGGCGCGTTGTTCCTCCTGATCTCGTCACTCTCTGTGGCCTTGTCACGCAGCGTCCCTGCGGTCTTTACGTTCAGGGACTCAATCTTCGACGTGGAGAACAACTGCTTCATTAGGAATCGCGCGGGCCCATTTCCCGCCCTACAGGGGGCTTCTTCCATCAGCCGAGGGGGAGGTTCAATGGAAGAACCGTCGTCGACTTCACTTGTGATTTCGTTAACTCGAATAAGGACTTTGTAATTTTGTCCTTCCATAAGTAATTTCTGGATCAATTGGCCAAAAAATAATATAAAATGTGGCAGCTCAATTTCTTGGCATTTGAGAAGCCATACATGGAGGCACAAACTGCGGTAATCAATGGGAGTGAGAGGAACTTATTTATCGAATGGCATCAACTTTGCTAGTGCTGGCACTGGTGTTATAAGAGACACAAACAAGGACTTGGCAAATAAGACATGCCCATATTTTCTGTTAAATTGTATTGTAAGCATAGATTTTCCAGTTCATTAGTATGATCTCATGAAACTTATTCTTTGTGGTACAAAAATCCATCCTAAAAAGTGAAAAATGTCGATCTCGCGATGGGGAGTGATGTCGATCCGGGATCAGCCAAAACAGTTCTGGGCCCTAGTCGAGCAAAACGAAGTGAACGCGGAATCGGTCCGCTGATCGCTCTTCCCCCTCAGGTCCAGGTCGAACGACATTTTCAACTATTCCTCCTTCTCAGTGCCCCGACCCCCAGCCTTGACGTGTACGTGCGGGCCATGCTCGCCGAAGTGGCCCGCTTCATTGGTGAGATCTACAAAGCTCGATGCTTGCAGGGTTGTGGTGTTTCCACTAGGCCTTGTTGGGTGCGTCCCTGCTCAAGCGCTACGGCCGGGGGCGCCGGTGGGCCGGTGCAACGGGAAGATGAAATCAATGGTCAAGAAGTATAGATATGGCTTGGAGAGTTTGGTTAAGGGCGTGCCTATTAAGTACCCCAGCTCCATTTGCATTAGCGTACGATATTGTCCGGCAGATTCACGCAATCCCGTGCGCAATGATACGTGACGACGCTCTTCTATCGCAATTGCCTACTATATGATGAGAATCAAAATCATCGTGGAGGTAGTAACGCTTATGCTACGAAGTACATGCAAACTCGCACGCATTTCCTCTAGCATGTATATGTTTGGGCAAGGCTTAAGCGGTGGTATGAGGTACACAAGTGAGCGATTCATATCTCTGTGCTATAAGGTCTTTCCAATGTATCGAGGGCGTGTTGCGGCGGCCGGGATGCTCGGATGAATGCTCCAGTGCGGCAAAAAAGGCTACAGGATTTGTTCGGACCCGAAGCGCTTCCTGTTATGGGATTATTTCCATCCATCAGACCGCACTTATCACCTTGTGTGATATCTTGAAATTTGACCATTCTCGAAATATATGAAATGATTATTTCATCATTGCACTGATAGTTAAATTACTTTGAGCTGATCACTCATAAGTTAATTAATATATTAGAAAAAGCCATAAATGACTAAATGCGAACGACCAGATTATTCAATCAAGGATAGATTGCTCAATCATAAGGATTGCCAATAAACAATACTAAGCTGTTATAAGTCAATTAGTAAATGGATATAAATCGATTTGACATGAATACGTAGTTGGTTTGCGGGTGGTTCCACACGATTACGATACTCGCTACGCACAATAGTAAACCAAATTTTCAATTAATCTCGTACTCATGCTAAATAATTGAATCCTTGCGATTACATGACAACCCCATCCCCAATTTGAAAAGGCACAAATGTAAATAAAAAATTATCGACCATGGGTCACACGCATGAGAACCCCTAAAATCCGTTCGATAGTTTAGGCCGTACTAAAGATACACAGACGAAGACGCGGAAGCATGAAACTGACGTATCTTTCTATTACCGACTACACAAGGGCACAGAAGCACAAGAAAGCTCCTTTTCACTGATATCACACGAAATGCACAAGAGCAAACACGGATCAAATTTCCCCAACCCAAAAAAAAAGGAAAAAACGCATACTCCCAGATATCCCGCAATACACAACGCAGTATTCGCGTTCGCCCACTCAAACAAAACCCTCGGCGACAACTATTGTTATAATATGTCTCGAGTTTGAGTCTATGAACGAAACCGAACCTAAGATAAATTAAAGGAAAGTGGATATTTGGATTTCAAGTTGCTAATTTGTAGAGACCAAGCCATGAATTTATAGATTACGGAAATCCAATTTCGTATATATTGCTCGTTCAAGATAGCAAAAAAAAGAAAAGGAAAGTCCAAGTTGGACTTGCTGACCGAAGTGTCCAACTTTCCTATTCTGATTTGAAGTTGGCTGCCATGCATATTATATCATATATATATTTGTTCTCTTTTTTTGTCATAAGTGCGTGTGGTTGCCAGAGGGTTGTTGAAAAGAGCAGAGCAACGTGGTCTTCACACCGTGGCAAACGTGAAGATCTCTTGAAGCATCGTTTTCTAAGCGAGTGCTTGACGTGGGTTTTGTTGTTGATTTTTTGTTTGTGCAATTACATCCAAGAAGAATTAGTGTTTGTAGCCGATTAAATCTTGAGGTAAGATTTGCGTGTAATTCCTTCGTGAGATTGAGAGATTATTTCTTGAGGAATTTCGGGGTTAAACATTGCGTGCGTTATTGGGTGTAATTGGAGCTTGGGAAACACCGGGAGAATGTTTGAGTGACTTGAATTTGTAATCTCCTTGTGTTACTTGGTCTATAGTGAAATTCGCTGCTACTCTTCCAGTGGACGTAGGTCTTTACGACTGAACCACGTAAATTCGATGTCCGATTTATTTTCTTCTTCTGTCTATATTATTGTTCGATTGCTCGCCCTATTGCAACAACTATCAGCGCGCGAGACTTCAACATCGCCGAATTCCACCTCTCCCGAATTTTCCACGAACTATCGGATCAACCAAACGACGGGCTAGCAACACCATCCGATCCGAAGATCACGAAAGGGATCATCGACGAAGCTTCCCAACCATCAAATTGAGAGAAGTTACCGGGAGGGATGGAGTCAAGGAGCTTCGGCGCTGAGCTCGATTCGTCGTGCAGCCTCGAGAGCCTGTCCTCCGGATTCGAGGGGAAGTAGGTGTCCCTAACGCGGTAGAGGTCCTCCGCAGCCTCCGCTGTGGCGGCGAGCAAGCTCATTTCGGGTTGACTGCTCATTCCGGCCGCCGGCGCGGATGAATCGCGGTCGATCGAAGTCGCGAGGGATGGACCGAGCGCTTGACGACGACACCGGAGGAATTGAGGAGAGAGCAACCGCCTGAAACGGCTTCGTTTGCTTGGGTTTGCTTATCGTGCTCTGAAGTTTTTCGCTGCTTGTTGCAATTTAGTCCTCCGAGTTTTTTTCGTCGTGCAGCCCGGTCCTCTATCTTCTTCGATTTGTGCAAGTAAATCCTTTGCCACCGAAGAAGTCGTAAAAATTGCTAAATTGCTAATGCGACCTTGCTGACGTGGCAAGAAATTTGACGAATGATGCTGACGTGGCCCACATCGGAAAATCAGTTATTATTTTTTTTTAAAAGAGGCGAACTAGGGGAAAATGGGGCCGCCTGGACGTAGACGGGGTCTTTTCATGGTTAGGAAAGTGTCGGGTGGCTCTCGCGAAATCTTGAGTGGAGGGAGAGAGTGAGGGGTCTTAAATTCCTAATGGCAAAAAGACAATTCTCAAAATAGATGATTCAGTGAACATAATTAATCATGGTATAGGATTGTATATACCAAATTATATCTTAAATAAATTCTATTATTTTACGATGAACTGTCAATGTCATATCTAATAATTTCTAGACATATGATCGATCTAATACAACATAATTAGGTCTCAACGGTATCTTGGCCAATCTTGTTTTTGTGTCCAAGAAAAGCATGGAAACAGAAAAAAAACCGCTATCTAAGAGACAGCTTTGATAGCTTATACACACACATCACTTTCAGGTGTTTCTATTCTTCTTCTTTTTTGACAAAGGTATGTTTTGCTCACTGGCGCTCTTCTAAACGCAACTTTGCTCGTGCAATCCATCTCACGAGTTTGTCGTCGGCGCATCCATCTCAATGTGCATGCCTCAGTGAGATCGCTGCAGAGACACATTTCGAAAAACATGGTGAGCCGTCGCGTTGTTCCTCCTTGTCTCATCGTGCTCCGCGGCCTTGTCGCACAGTGTGCCCGTGATCTTCACGTTCGGGGACTCGATCTCCAACGTGGGGAACAAGCACTTCAACAGGAACTGCACGGCCCAGGCCGATTTCCTGCCCTACTGGTCGAGCTTCTTTCATTTCCCCACGGGGAGGTTCACCGATGGAAGAACCATCGCTGACTTCATCTGTGAGTTCGCTAACTCGAATAACGACTTTGTAATGTTGTCCTTCTACGAGTAATTTCTCGATCAATTGAAAAAAGAAGAAGAAGAAGACCTGGCAGCTCAATTTCTGGGCTTGGAATTTCAGAAGCCATACATGGAGGCAAAAACTGCAGTAATCAATGGGAGTGAGAGGAACTGTACGTCAAACGGTATCAACTTTTCTAGTGCTAGGAGTGGCGTAATAAGAGACAAACAAGGACATTTGTAAAGAAAATATGCCCAGATTTCTGTTAAATTCTATCTATAAGCATATATTTTCCAGTTCATTATTGTGATCTCATGAAATCGATTCTCCTTGATACAAAAATTCCTGTCTTGACAAGCGAAATGTTGATTTTGCAACAGGGAGTGACTCCGATCCAGGATCAGCTACGACAGTTCCGGGCCCTAGTCAAGCAAAACGAAGTGGACGAGGAATTGGTCCGCCGATTGATGCTCCTCCCCGAGTCCGGCTCAAACGAAGTATTCATCTATTTCGTCCCTATCGTCGCCCCAACCCTCGGCCCCGATGCGTACATGTGGGCCATGCCCGCTGAAGTGGCCTGCTTTATCGGTGAGATCTACAAGCTCGGCGCTCGCAGGATCGTTGTGTTTTCGCTGGGCCCCGACGGGTGCGTCCCCGCTCGAGCGCTCTTGTTGGGGGCACCAGTGGGCCGGTGCTTACGGGAAGATGAATGCGATGGTCAAGAAGTACAACCGTGGCTTGGAGAGCTTGGCCAAGGACGTGCCTATTAAGTACCCCGGCTCCATTGCGTTAGAGAACGATGTTGTTCAGCGGATTTGCGCAATCCCCGCATGCTATGGTACGTAACTTCGCTCTTCTATCGCAATCCCCGTGCACTATGGTACGTAACGTCGCTCTTCTATCACAATCACCTACTATATGATGAGGATCAAATTCGTCGCAACGGTAGTAACACTTATGCTACAAAGTATGCATGCAAACTTGCACGTATTTCCCCTGGCACGTATATGTTTAGCATGCGCAAGGCTTCACTGGCGGTATGAGGTACACAAGTGAGCGATTCATGTCACTGTGCTGTAAGGTCTTTCCGACGTATCGAGGGTGTGTTGCGGCGGCGGGACGCTCGGATGGATGCTCCAGTGTGGCAAAGAAGGCTACAAGATTTGTTCGGACCCGAAGCGCTTCCTGTCTTGGGATAACTTCCGTCCATTGGAGCGCGCTTATCACCTCGTCTCCAAGGCCTTATGGGGAGGCAAGCGATCTAGGATTCGGCCGATGAATCTGAACACGCTGGCGATTGTTAGCATCTCTCTCTCTCGCTCGACAAGCTTGAAGGAAAATACAGAAGGAAGTTGGCATGAACATCCGGTTCCGCTTTAGACCTATGTCATGCTTCTTTCAGTTTTTTTATATGTTGATAAGTACTAGGATGATGAACATGTTTGCAGTGATCGATACTCACTTTGAGATCGGAAATGAATTGCATTTCAAGATTAATTTTTTCCTATTAGCTCTAGTGCTTCTGATTTAATCGATGCTAAATATGAAGTCCCTTTTTTTTTTTTTTTCCATTCCGGTAGATTTTGAAAAAGGCTACTAAGCATCGAAAAAACCGTTCGTAAAAAGATTATGCGATAAATTTTTGGGTGACTTGTTGGTAACTTAACGATATTTTTATAAAATTAGGAAGTCCTTTTAGGAGTTTGTGGATGACCAACTTTTCTCATCTTTATCAATGTTTATTTATGTTTCTTCTACCTACACCTTAAACTTGTAGGCTATTATACAAGTTTACTAATCTTAATATGAGTGACCTATCAACTTTTTATCGATTTAATCACCGTTTGATTTTGTGTTGCCAATATTCAATTGCATGCCGATTAAGTGTTCATGTTTAGTTTATTCATAAACTGTTTCTGTTTTTTTATCAACTTTTATCTGAATTTCTCACAAATGCCTTAAATTAATCAACTCTTATATGTATTTATCAACATTTATTTGTATTACTTAACAGCTTTACTCATTAGTTTACCAACTAAATCTTTTTTGAGTTGCTTACGAAGGTATTTGACATTTTTCAGTTTTATTAGCTGTTCTATTGAGTACCAACTTTTATTTACCTTATGTATCCATTGATTAAAATATACCATTTTGGAATTTACCAACCTTAATAAGAGAGATTACCAACTTTTGTCTAATTAAGTTATCAATCACTAAGTCAACTACCAACATATATTTTGTTTTTTAAGTGTCAATTTCTCTTATCTTTGATATATTAAAAAAAAAAAAACCTTTTCCTATCTTTTGCACATTTTTATTAATCCTTTTTATTGACGTCCTAAATTAATCACTTTCTCTTATCTCTAACCAAAAAATAGTTTTTAATCATTTACTGAAATTTATTTAATTTTCTTATCAATGACAGAATCTTACCAATTATTATATCAAATTTACAAGTTTCATTTTTGTAAGTTACTAATTTTATTTCAAAGTTAACGGCTAGTTTTAAGCTCCAACTCTTATTTATGTTATTTAGAAACATTTCTTTTTTCTTTTCTTACTTTTTACCCACTTTTTTTTTTTTGTTTAATTATTACTTCTATAAGTACTGCCCATCGACTAGGGAAAAATACTCACTCAATCCTAAAACTAAGATAAAAATTCAGTTCTTAATGTTTCAAATGTTAATTTAGTCATTAACATTTGAGCGAAATTTTAATATAGTCATTCCGGTCAATTTTTTTACCAAAAATTGTGAGTGTAGCGGTGTGCGGTGTGCTATGTAAGAAGATCACATGATCATATTTAGCGATTTCCAGTGAAAATTGATAAAAAAGATTACAGTGGAATTTCATGCAAAAATTTTGGACTAAATTGGTAAAATTTTGAACTTTGGCATCTAGATTTAAGACTGATTAGACAATTTCTCCAAATAGACATTTGATTTACAAATTTGTTTAGAAGAATCAGCCAACTTTAGAAAGCGGGCAGGTCTAGAATTTGATGCTCATCATTCGTGGAATCTAGTCAATTACTGAATCCAGGTAGTCATTTTAATCGGTGTCTGAGTTCGCAACGAATCCTCAGTCATGCGTCTTTTTTCCAAGAGCAAGAATGTCTTGGCTCGAGTCTGCTTCAGTGAAAGGATGGCCATCTTGAGTAAGCGTCGATGGATGTCCTCGGTGTTCACAAAGGACATACAGAAACCTTGCGTGTATAGAAGCTTCGCTAGTTTTAGCATCGCTCCTATGTGGCTTTGTATGGAGCTGGGACACAAACAGCATAGGTTCTAGTTCTCGTAGCTGTGGCTGATTGGGTGTCCATGTCTTTCTCTCTCTGTGGTGGCTCTGGTTCAATGCATAATCCAGGAAAAAAAAGCTGATATGGGTGGTCAGTCAGTCAGATGAGGGGGAAGATGTAGAGCAAATAAGGCAGAGCCAAAAGGCTTACGAGATTGATAAGCTTTCTTCTTTTAAGTTTCTATGCGTCCCTGCATGTAGTCTAGTTGCTCTAGTAAACTAAACATACTTCTTATGATTATGATTAGTTTATAAGCACGCTCCCGTTTGGAAGGATCAAGACGAAAATGTCCATCCACATACGACAAGCATGAGCGTAATTTAAAATAGATTAAAGGATGACTCCTTTTCAAAGAATGGTAGATGAATATTTATTTGTAATTTCTGTCATAATTCAATGCCGGCTGTTTAAAACCAATGAACCTGGGATAGTCGTTATTGGGGAGTCTTCTTAATGAAGTTTCGTACACGTTCTCAGATGATATCCATGTGTCGTCTGAAAATCTTATTACTAGACGTTCCTTTAAAGGCAACTTTTGTCTTGTTATAGTTGTCCAGTGATGAATAGTAGACTTGCGGCTTTGGAGCTGAAAGCAGCCTTCTAAAGAAATAGTCGTTATTTGGGAATCGTATACTTTGTTGAAATGGGCTGAAGATCTCGGATGGCAATAGTACATCCATAGAGATCTTATCAAGAACCTCCAGCAAGTGTCCTAAGGTTGCCGGAACTTGTATCCTTCTCTATGACAGTGCAACTTTAAAATGGTTTTGCTGTATGCTGTACTCTTCTGAAAACTGTCCGAGATTAATCGAGTGAGGAAGGGAATGTTTCTGGGATAAATGAATATATCAAATGATATTTTCGTAGTTGTATATGCATTATTGCTGATTTTGGGTGTCACGCCTGTCTTGGGTTTAGTTTAAGAACTTAGTAGCCATTGTTGAAAAATGTAAAGTGAATACAATGTGAAAAGCCAGAAAATTCTTGAATGGTTCAGATTGATCCTAGAATTCTCATTACTAGAAGCCTTGGTGTGTTTGTGACCGATGGAGAGAAGTCTTCTGCTCATGTTTATTGCAGTTCATGACTCAATCAAATTTCATCCCCACCAGGCCTTTCCTGTTGGTGCTTCAAACTGATTTTCACGAAGCAGAAAGATGCTCATTTCCACATTCTCTTTTGCACGTAATTGTTGCATTTTCTCAATTGATCGACCACATTGACCAAAAGATGCAAACTGCAGATTTTCTTAATGCATTTTCTGGGCCCTATTATTCACATGAAATCCTAGTATGCTCGGTCATCTATTTACTGAGATGGTCGATCCAAGGTGTTCCAGAAAGAGGAGTGTCTTATTTCGAGTCCACTTAGCCAAGGGGGAGAATTGTTAGGAAAATGCTCATGAGTATGAGCCTTCAGATTTTTCCAGGTCTCATGGGCACCCTTTGACTTTCACCATGAAATACACAACAAATCCATGACTGTCATTGAAGATGAATTTTCACCTGGAGAAAAGCATGCCAATAGATATCTTTGAAGTTATGACTAAGCATGAAGAGGAGAAGATGGGTGTAGGAAAGACAGCTCGTCTTGTCGGGAACAAGTTCATAAGATAGACGAATTAAGTAGTGCATGCAAACCTCTTGAAACACACATGATGCGAATATATAATTTCATTACAGTAATCCATAAACAAAGTATAATGCTGTTGTAAACAAAGAAATGCCTGTGGTGGCAGTGTTGCACAAACAGATGTCCGATGCTGTATTTAAGTCAGAAGTTCATTTAACAGCTTGTCAAAGTTTATGGACGATGACCCATTCGGTTCTGTTGCTTCCTGTGCTAATTTCTTCCACTCCGCGATTCTTTCCTTCATTTGTTTTCCCTTGTCTCCTTCCATCAAATCCCTCACTAGCCTTTCCACTTCCTCTCTCTTGACCACACCTGATAACTCCAAACCAATCTCCCATTTACTGCAAGCGTAAGTGCAGTTTGTCGTCTGGTCCCCAAAAGATGGCCAACAAATCATTGGGACTCCTGAAGACACACTCTCGATTATAGAGTTCCATCCACAATGTGTCAAGAACCCTCCGGTGGACAAGTGGTTGAGAACTGCCTCTTGTGGACACCAATCTGCGTACATACTCCTTCCTTCTGTTTCTTCAAGGAATTCCCGTGGAAGAACTGCTGAATCTCCACTTACGAGGTCAGGCCTAATTATCCACAAGAATGGGTGTTTGCTGTTGGCCAGTCCCATCGCAAACTCAATAAGCTCTACTCTTGTCAAGACGGCTACGCTGCCAAAATTAACGTATAGAACTGACTTTGGTTCCTTTGAGTCGAGCCATCGGAGACACTCTGTATCTTCTGTCCACAGATTGCAGTCAATAGACTTCAAGGGGCTCTCTTCCTGCACCAGTTTGTTGACTAGTAACGAGAGTGGGCCAATTGCATAGACGCGAGGAAACATTGATGACAAAGCATTAAGTACTTCTGATTCAAGGTTATCAAAGGTATGGAAAATTATTGCTGAGGCTGTATTTGCCCTCTCAGCAACATCTATCGCAAAATTGAACATAATATCATCAGGATCCGTGGTACGAAGGAAGGTTGGCAGGTCCCATAATCTGATGTCCTTCATTCCTGGAATCCAATCGATTACTGTATCCAAATGGCCGTTTGTTAAGTAGCTGGTATCTGCAACACACGTGATCTTCTCAGTCTTTCATGTATAGCGTATTACACAAAAGAAAATCTTTTTATTTTTATTTTTAATGAGTAAGTAGTTTTAGGTCGGTAGACCTCGGGCTCAAGAAATACCCCGGTGACCTAGGACCGGTAAGAAACGAGCCAAACCACAGGTGGGTGGGATCGGAATTGTTTGTACCAGATGTTCTGGGTGGTCATACATAAGCCATCCACGCACACATCCGTTGCTTAATCACTGAGTCTACTCACAGGGTTCAAATATATATATATATATATATATATATATATATATATATGTATTTTTTTTTCCTTGTACCTTTTAATGGAGCGAGGCCCTTTTCCTGAAGAGTCCGGTATTGTTTGAATCCCATGAAGGCGCAGGCAGGGACTGTCCACAACTGTATGATAGGGATGCCGAATTCTTGAGCAGCTTCATTGGTGGCAAGTGACATGACTCCATCGGAGAAAATGCAAGTGACTGGAGGAACATCCGAGTTTGATGCAGCGTGGTTGAGATTGGAGATGAGATCAGAAAATGGAGCAGACATGTTATTTCTGACAGCATCACCTATAGCCATGAGGTCTTGGCTTGAGTCTGCATCTGAGGGAGGAAGGCCGTCGGTGATGGTCAGGAACTGAAAGCCACGGAAGCCATTGAGGGCTTGAGGTCCCCTCGACTTCAGTAGGCGTCGATGGTTGTATTCTGTGTTCACAAAGGATACGTCGAAACCTTTTGTATGTAGAAGCTTTGCCAGTTTTAGCATTGCTCCTATATGGCTTTGGTATGGAGCTGGGATACAAACGGCATGGCTTCTCTTAGCTGAGGCTAATTGAGTGTCCATCTCTCTCTCTCTCTCTCTCTCTCTCTCTGTGGTGACACTCAAACCTGAACCTAGGGGATAGAAAAGATGATCTGAATGGTCAGTTTTATATTTCAAATGAGGGGGAAGATGTAATTGAAAATTGCGATCCAAAGTTCGAAGGAGTGTTCCAGTAATTAAACATTAAGTTATGCATGCATCTAGCAAAGTCTACACACCTTTGCATGTGGCTGCCCTATTAAAATCTGGAGGAGTGTCATGGTAATTAAACGTTAAGTCATGCATGCATCTAGCAAAGTTCTACCCGCCTCCGCATGTGGCTGCCCTATTAAAGTGATATACTTTACTGATTGCTGCGCGATCAGTTTATAAATAGCCATGCTACCCTTTTGAATGATCGAGAGGCAAACCTCCACAAAAGACAAGCGTGAGCGTTGAATTGGATTTTTCCAACGTAAAAAAAAATTAATGACGGTTGGTTCCTTTTCACTTAATAATATTTTAATATTTTTTCGAACTTATTTTCTTCTTTTTTATTTTTCTCCTTTCTCTTTCCTCTTTTATTCCTTCCCTTCCTTCTTCCTCCAGCAGGTCACTGAGGACCTCATCAACCACTTGCGAGGCTTGCCTAGCCCTTAGCAAGGCTCAACCCTCGTTGGATTGGGCTAGGGCGAGACTTGCCGACCTAGTGCGAGGTCGCCCTCATGGCCTCTAGCGAGGGCTAGCCATGGTGAGGCTCGCCCTCGCTTGCCCTCGCCTTTGGTTGATCGCCAGGCCAGAGGAAGAAGGAAGGGAAGGGGAAAAAAAGGAAATAGAAAGAAAAAGAAAAAAACTAAATTTGAAAAAATAATAAAATATCATTAAAAATTGTCCACATTAGTCAGCCATGTCACATGTAAGCTAACTGCCGTTCATGTTGGCCATATTCAGCCAAAATTAACCAAAATGATTGAATTGACATTTTGTCAAAAGGTTTATGACTAAATTCATATAAATATAATAAAATTAGGACTTTTTTGATACTCTGTCCTGAAGAGCTGGAGAGGAGCATTCTAAGCTTACTGGTACCTTATATTATTTTTTCTTATACTGCAACTGTAATAAGCGGTAGTAGTGTTGCTTCCAAGGGTGTGGTGGATTAATGTAAAGGACTAAAATCAACTCTTGCGTTCGCGATTGTGTAAGAATTATTGTGACCCACATGATTTTATTAATTAATGGTTTGATAAATATTTAATGCTAAAATGTGTTGGCCATGAGAAGTTACGACTCGAATGAAAGGATCCTCATTAAGAAGTTACCGTTCTTCTGAAGAGGTGCGACTCTCATGGAAGTTAAAAAAACGCTTTGATGGAAGGCATCTATTGATAATATGTGTAAATAAGAGTGTCTTCCTCTTTTTTTTTTTGGTGAAAAGAGTCTTCCTCTTTCTACCCATAAAGTGAAAAAAAAAACGTTTATTTTATCCTCCATCGGATGGAATATGTTAAAGAAAGCATGAGTTACGGGAGAGAAATTAGATTTCTTCATCTCTTTAGTTTTTTGCGACAAATATTTTCAAGGGTATTGCTATTGATAAATATATATCTTCATCACTCTTATTGTGAAAATCATAAAGTTCAAAGATTCCCTATTTTGTATTTCCACATTGAAGAATTATGTTATCGCTTATGGTTAGTATCCGAGCATGATTAAGGATCTCATGGTTTTTTCCGTTTATTGAAATATTATGGTTCATGGATGAAGATCCATTGAAAGACGTTAGTCTTTTTCTTGTTATTTGCCTGTTGTTGAAATGTTTTCGGAGGGGGCTGTTGAAGGAAATTCGAATGATGGAATGTACAATGTAAAAAAAGGAGAAAATTTGTGAACGGGCGCGAAAAGGAAGAAGGGGCATGGATTACACATGACGCACGCGCCTCCAAGCGCATGCTGGATGTTAGGCATGTGGAATCCATATGCCACATGCCCACACGTGTGTATGTGTGGGATCCATGCAGCCGTGCCGACCTTAAGGCGCATGCACAACATGGACCTATTGTCCCTCCATTGTTATTATGATTTTGCCCTCCTCATGTTATTACGTTCTACCCCTCTTCACGTTAATACGTTTTTGCTCCTGTCTATTGGATAACTATGATTCTACCTTAGCTAGTTATTGACCATTTTGCCCCCTGGATGTTAATTTACAGTTGTGCCCCTTTGGAATTATGACTTTATGGTTTTGCCCTTGGGTGCAATTTGGTAAATGTTTGTGCTTTACAATATTAAAAAATTCATTTAAGAATGGCTTGTTAGTCACCAAAGTGGCCAAACCTTAAGATCTTTTGAATTTTTTTGATATTGTAAACTGTTTTATTCTATTACCCATGATTAATTGATGTTATGATTGAAATTGATATGTTACATATCTTTATTGCTGTCATTGGTATATTGAAGTCTATTTATTATAAGAACTTAGGGATTAACCTAAAGGTTAATCAATTTCTTATAATTCATGGACATAATAGTTGGTAATTAATATTTTTTTGTTAAATTTGTTTGTATATCCAAAGAGAGCAACTAAATTTTAACGAGATATGTTTATAATTACCAAATTAAAGCTATTAGCATCGTTATGGTTAAATATAAGGTAGTTTATCATAAGATCGTTTGAAGGAGAACTATAATGTATATGCATTGTTTAGTTTGAATATGACTAGGTGATATTCTCAAGACATTAACGTATGAGTATTTTCTTGCATATATAGTCTCTGTACTTGTTTGACTTCATTTGCACGATTGGTCTGTTTTTTTGTTATATGGAATGAATTTCTATGATTGAAGTGAATAAGTCTAGTTTCACTTGAGTGTCCTGGATCTTGATTTAACACTCCAAGTTGAGAAACTAGCTGCTATTACTGATAAGAGTAACGATGATAAAAAGTATTTCCATAAAACTTCGGAAAGATTGAATAGATTAATCTTAATGTTCATACGAATGACAGTTGTAAACAACTTGAAGACTACTTTTTCTAAAACTAACAGTGCTAAGGAATTTATGAAATTTATGGAAGATCGTTCTTAGACTGGTAATAAGTCACTTGTTAATACATCAATGAACACTTTGACCACCATGAAGTATGAGGGTTCATGTACCATGCACGAGCATATTCTTGAGATGACGAATTTAGCAACAAAATTAAGAATCTTGGGAATGAACATAAATAAGTACTTTTTAGTATAGTTCATACTTGATTCCTTGTCTCATGAACAATATGGATCATTTCAAATGAATTACAACACTATAAAGGACAAGTGAAATGCAAATGAATTCACTAGTATGCTTGTCACGCCCCGAACCTCGAGCACGCGCACATCTCTCGGTGGTCAATAGAATTTTGCGATGTTCCCAGGACTTGTCACCGACCTTTTTCATTTTATTGCACATGCGGAAGCGAATTCACTAATCCTCTGACAACAACATATATGGGATAGAAAAGCATGACAACCAGTTTCAAATTAAATACACTTTCATAAACACCTCAAGCTTAAACAGAAGATCTGTCTCATAAAGAACGACTGAGCCACTTATGCTCCTGACCTTTTCGCTTCAAGCTCCGGGTTATTCATACGAGGGACCTGAAAATGGTTAAACAATAACCAGTGAGATATAAATCTCAACGAGTCCTCCCCTAAGCCCCCTGTTAGTACACCAACTCAACTCGGGGTACCTCTTTAGAACCATCCCACAAATAGACCAAAGATCAACAACCAACACTCAATAGTTGGTTTGCATGCAACCATACCTGGTATGCCATACCCTGCATGTTGAATCTCAATACAATACACACAATGCACATGGCCATTAAATGATGCAGTTCATCAATCACATACGAGTCGCATCGCAAGCGATCTCACTTGGCCATTGCCACACCCTGCACATTATTGGTTCATGCATACGTGCCTTAAACAATATGCTCAACTCATGCATAACCGGAACTAATGATGCCATGATTCACATGAGCTCTTTCACTCTAGTGCACCACCTATCATGCATCAATCGATCACACGGGTCTCGATTATAAGGTAAAATCGTTATGACACGTCCCATACCGTGCCGCACAATTTTACCCCATAATAAGGCCCAACCAACTTAACACTCACACGTGCTCTAGTTTTTACGGCCCATTGACCATGGTCAACTCCCAGTTGACAATTCGATTAATATATGACCTCTCGGCTATGGCTAACTTTCCAGTCAGCGATCATCCGATTCCCGCTGGGCTACCAATAAGAAGATCAGGCTTCGTCCCGTCCCGTCGGGCACGGCTATGTCCAGAAATCCCATTCAAACGGTTTCCCAGAAAGGGACATCAATCCAAAGTCTACTGCGACCGGCTTCCGACTCCCGCCGGGTATCGCCCCCAAACTCCCGTTGGGTGACGGTTAAACTTTTGATCACACAAGCTCACTACTAAGACCCCCTTCCTATCTATGAGCATTTAACCAATGCACAATCCTTGCAAATACAATTTCAAATCATTTTCTCCTAAAGGCGGTTCATTTCGGTGTCCCTTGGACAAAGCATATATATATATATATATATATTTGTGAAATTCACTCAATTGATGTGGATGCTCATGCATTTATATACTCAAATCACATCATAAGATTAAAGCACATGAAATTAGGCACTTTTTATTTTCGGGTGAACAATATTTTGTGAACAGTGTGCATGAACAGTGTTCGTGAATAGTAACTGGTGAACAGTAGTTCGTATGAATAGTAAATTTCCAGAATTAAATAACTAATAAATTAAATTCACAAGTCATTGAAAACACTAATTGAAGCAAGCAAAGCATCAAGAACCATCACCAAACTAAAATCGGTCCTAATTGGTAGAAACCGGGCCACTCGTGCGTCTCCAAGTTTAAATCCAAAAACCTAATGAAAAAAGTTCAGAAAATTTCCAAATTTGAATATGTTGTAAAGGACACCTAAAAGAACATTTTTCATCAAGACACCTTAACTCAGATCCTTCTAGATTCGGCCCAGTAAATCGCTCAATCCAGCACAAAAAACTGGGTCCGTTTCCAGAAAGTCTGTTTTCCGAAATCAGTTTGGTTCGAAGTCCAAAACATTTCCGTTTGATCTAATATTTGAGTATGTTAAACTAGAAGATGTGATAAACAATTTTTGTGAAGAAAGAATTTTGAAATTCGAAAAAAAAACCCCTAGAATCCTAAAAGGTCACCAGTTCCAACAAAAACTGAGGTTTTATTTGAAAATTATGGAGCTTATATCTTCTTCTTTTGAATCCCTAAAAATCTTGAGAAAAATATATGTTGTAGCTGAGGATGTCTAAAACATTTATCCAGAAGACATCAACCTCAAATTCACAATTCATTTCGATCTAAGAAAATGGCAAATGTTGAGGGTCCAGAGATCCGAATTGCAGGAAGTCCACTGATTTGGACTAAACCACCTCAAAGGGGCTAATCTCACTAATTAGATTAACACTAATCCATTCTAAGGCTAATATAATCATTC
This sequence comes from Eucalyptus guilfoylei, assembly GCA_016097605.1. NCBI lineage: Eukaryota > Viridiplantae > Streptophyta > Magnoliopsida > Myrtales > Myrtaceae > Eucalyptus > Eucalyptus guilfoylei. The sequence continues at coordinate 35,120,439 of CM027866.1, read as the reverse complement.
TATATTATCAATAATCAATTCTTAAGCTAATCTAAACAACCCTTAAGCATAAATTAATCTCCTAAGCAAGTTTACGCTCTAATCAAATGATTAGGAGCTAAACTCATTAGTTAAACGGGCCGGAGACACAGACGCATCGGCAATGATGGAGGCTATGCTCAGGGACCTCTACCACGACGATCCAAGGCGGTCTCGAGGCTGAAACGGCAGCAACAACCTCTGCCTCCCACTGAAACATTGAAAACTGGATTGCCGGAGGAGAAACAAAGCTGAACAAGCTTGATTGGAGCTCCGGCGAGGGGTTGGCCAGCAACCAGCGGCACCTGTGGGTTGAGGGGGACCTGTTGGTGGTTGGTATGGGTGGAGGTAGGGTCGAAATGAAAAAAAAAAAAGACTGAAACAGGCGAAGTAGTGCAAGCTGCTAGGCGGACCAACGGACTGGCGATCGGTTTCGTCCAGCCGATGTACGGGTTGGCCGACGGCTCCGTTCGGCGAGCGGGTGGGTCCTCCTAAATGGTTTGGATGTGCTGAAGATGATGGTGGGTGGCACATGAGCTGGTTCGCACAGGAAGATAACTTTTAACTCGGATCTTCACACGTAGGTCAGCTGGAGCAGAAACTGGGAGAAGAGGAAACAGGGGAGGAAAGGGGTCCGATGGTGGCTCTGATGGCCTAGGCGGTGTGCGACGGCCAGGGGGAGGGTGTTGCTGGCTTTCCTTTAGTTTCACAAGCTCTCTCAATACTTCAACAATGGAGAAAGGAGGGGGGAAAGAGGAAGAAGAAGTTTGCTGGTCAAGGAGGGGGCCACAAAATATCCTATGCACTTGAGTTCTTGCCCCACCAACTGGTCTGTCATCCTCAGCCCTTTGACAGCCCACAAGCTTCCTCAACAAGCTTGCCGATGGGTCCAAAATATTGAGGGGCATGGGGGCTACGAATTTGTGATACCTTCCCCTCCAATTTCATTCCATTCTCTTCAATTTTCATTCAATTCCTCTTCCAATTGAGTCAAATTGAAGTCCATAAAATCCACCAATGTGCCTACACTTAATTCCACATTTTTCCTTGTCCATAGATCCCACCTGATGACCAAAAATGCGACCAAAAGCGAGCCTACAAATTTTCCAGTCAAAAATACCCTCACTTTGAAAATTCACCAAAAATCTCGGTTTGCAGAAAAATCTTTTGAGGATTAGTCGACGTTCCTAAAATGAATTGTGACATGATAGAACTTTCAATTTCTGAAATCGAGTTAAATTCACGGTTAATTTTAATTTGGCACGATTTTAGTGTGACCTAACCTACCGGGTAGCTTTTAGGAATTTTTGGTGCAATTGACTCATGGCCGATTATTTTCAAGCCACATTGTGCATCTTCAACTCAATAGCAACTCTCGATTGTCGTGAAAATCTTGAGATTTCAAATATGGGCACATGGTACGGAAATGATAGAAAAATCGGCCTAGTGCCGTTCGACGAGAATTTTGCAATTATGTGGAATCACTTACACACTAATCACATACCTCTGTCGAACCGACCTATCTTCGGTCTCTGGTCAATTTTGATAGTGCCATAATGACCATTGCAAATTAGCACGGTCGAGCAGTCGATTCATTGTCGAATTCTCAAGTCTATTGCGTTTAGATTCCTTAATGGCTTCACATGATAAGCTGGTTATCTTGTGAGTGGCCAACTCAGAGAAAAGAACTATCAGCGCGTCAATGAAAAGCCCAACTTATTCAATCGAAAACAGAACCCAAAAATCAAGATGTCATAATGCTTGTTTAAGAGGAAACAAGGATTAAAAACTTAAAGGCTCATTCCATTCGTCTATTAAATCATCAAGAAACTAAAAGGAATTCCAAAAGGAAATGTGTAAAGAGTAAGAAGAAAGGATTATACATCCTGAATGGATTTTCGAGGGCTTCTCAATTCGACAAGATAGAACACAATTTTATTAAATGTCATTTTTGTAATAAAATTGGACTTTTGAAGAAAAATTGCCTGAAATGTAAAGTTTGGTTCGAAAAAATTGATAAGTCTTGTACTTTACTATGTTTTGAATCAAGCTTTATAGAAATTCCTCATAATACTTGATGGGTTGATTCTGGTGCCACCACTCATATATCAAATACGATGCACAGATTTCTTATGATCCAAACTATAAAACCAAATGAAAGTTATGTTATCACATGGAATAGAAACAGAGCTCCAATTAAAGGACCTCATTTGCTACTTTTTGTTTATCACACTCTGAAGTTTTTCGCTGCTCGTTGCAATTTAGTCCTCTCAGTTTTTTCATCGTGCAATCTGGGCCTCTATCTTCTTCAATTTGTTCAATTGAATCTTTTGTCACAAGAGAAGTCGTAAAGATTGCTAGTATGACCTCGCCAACATGGCAAAAGAATTGATGAATGATGCTAATGTGACGGCGCATTGAAGAAGCAATTATTTTTCGAAAAGAAAAGAAAAAGAACATAGAGGAAAATAGGGGAGGGGGGCAATTGCTGACAAAGCCCATTTGGACATAAACGGATCTTGCCGTGCTGAGGCGAGGGTCGGGTGGCCCACGTGAAATCTTGAACATCGAGAGAGAAGTCTTATCACATTGGATAAAAATTTTAGAATATGGAAAAAAATAATTTTCAAAATGGATGATTCGGTGAGCAGAACCAATCATAATCGAGATTCAAAAATTTTGTTTCCAAGAAATCCCACTATTTTGTGACAGTCCGTTAATGTCACATCTAATCACTTTTTGACACATGATTGAATTGATACGATAGAGTTAGATCTCGGCTGTCACGCCCCGAAGCCCGAGCGCGTGCCCATCCCTATCTAGTCAATAATACTTTGCGACTTCCCAGGACGAGTCGCCGGCCCTTTCCATTTTATTGCACATGCGGAAGCGAAAAGAAATCCCCTGATAGTAATCATCTCGGGATAGAAAAGCAGGATATGAATTCATAAACAAACATGCTTTTATATTCACACTGAGTCATGTACAAAAGTCTATGGCCAAAAGACTACAAAAGACTAGCCTTCCAAATAGAAGCGGTCCTAACTGACCTACGCTTCCGATCACCTCCTCTCAACTCCAGGTCCTCCACTCGACGACCTTGAAAATGTTGTCCCATAACGGGGTGACATATCATCGCAGCGAGTGTAAGCTCTAAACCCCAAATAGGAGGGAAATACGCCCAGAAGTGTCCTAATCACACAATCATACAATCAATGAGACTTACCTCGTCTCAGATTCACCCTGCAGGTCAGTGCAATTTATATCACAGACAACATGAGAGCACAAGCAACAAATAAGCTCCAATAACTGAAACGCTACACTCAATTAATCATGCGTTCCTAGTTTTGATCTCGGCATATAGCACGGCCTACTCTCTGTTCGGCGGTCTTCTGGCATTGCCAGGCATCGTCTCACCCCATTGAGCACGACACGTCACTTCGTCGACGGCTTTCTCGAAGGAGCATAGGGTCCAGAATCTACTATGACCGGCTTCCCGTTGTCTAGGGGGTATCCCAAATAGGGATAACGTCCAGCTTAACAGCCCGGGACGATTTCTCTTAACCATCACACGATCACTCAAATATGGCCCAGGGCACCGTGCATTGCACTCAAATGCTTCAATTAAAATGGTGAACCTGGCCTTTTTCTTCGTATTAGAAATATGCATGAAAATAGTCGTGTGTGGGTACACGATCAACTCAACCTTAAAAATTGACATTCTTCATTTTTAAAATCCCACTATTTTATATATTATATAAAACCATTTTCGGTGTTAAAATCCGACATCCGGGATTTTCTGAATAAATAATGGAAATTCACAATTTTTGGAATTAAATACCAAAAATTCAATCAAGACTCAATTCGCATAATTTAACACTCAATTGCAGAATTTAACCACACCATTGCAATCAGACGAAATTCCGATCACCGGCTAACTCGACCTAATTACCAGAAAAATAATTAATAAATAATTAATTCAATTTAATTTCTAAAAATACTAACCTAGGCCAAAATTATTAAATTAAATACCAATACGGACTCAGAAAATTCCCGAACCCTTCTAGGTAAATAGTACAATTTATTTAGGTCTTAGCTAAACCATGCTAACCACCTAACATGCTCAATTAAATAATTACATTTCTAATTTAATCTAACTAACCACCTAATTCTTAATAAAATAAATCTAAACACCCCTTAAACGTCATTAGCCTACTAAGCAGAGTTTAGAGTATAAACTGACCGGTGCAAAACGAAGACCGGTTTACCGCGACGGCGGCGCGATAGCGGCCGAAACTTAAATTGCGGCGGCATCGAAGAAACTCGGAACGGGCCTAAAATGGGCCCAACAAACCTCAGCCCAAATATGAGATTTGCTTTTGAAATTGGACTGGGCTTGAGTTGCTTTGCGGGCTTCAATTAACGCGGGCTTGGAAAGGCTGAGTTGGGCTTGAATTCAAGTGGGCCTTAAGCTTGCAATGGAATTGGGCCTGAGCTTGAATCACCTGGGCTTTGCTGGGTTGAACAAAATGGGCTTCTCTGATTTCTTGGACGGGCCCAACTGCTGGGCCGTGAAATCCACTGGACTGAGTGCTGCCAACCGAAGCAGAAACGGAGCTGCAGGTCTTCGGGACTTGCTGGCTTGAAGATGGGCCGTGAAGACACGCGGATTTGCTGGGCCGATCTTAGGAGTGGGCTGCTGGCTTTGCTGGCGTCGAGCTGAAGGTGACGCTGGCGAAGACACAAACGAAAGATGGAGCAGGGAAGCAGCTGGCGGTGGAGTCTTCGAGCGGATGAAGTCCACGGCGTTAATGGGCTGAAGAAATCGAGAAAAAGGGACTTCGGTGGTGGTGAGTCACGGACGGTGGCAGCTTCGGTGGACTTTCACGCTGCAAGATGGATGAAGCAGTTGTGAGCTGGCACGGAAGAGAACGGGCAGTTGGCGTCCGGTCGTGGCTGCAGGAGATGAGTCTATGATGGGCCTTCGGTTGGAGGCTTTGACCTCGTGCCGTCCAAGTAAGGACACGAAGAAGGTGGGGGCAGGCGCGCAGCTTGTGGAGTCAACCAGGTGGCTTCGCTTGAAGATTTCGGCTGAAGATTGACCGAAGAACAAGAGGTGGAGGTCTTCGCTGGCAGGGAATTGGAGAAGAACGGATGAAAGTGGGATGGTGGGGTTGGCTTCGGCAAGTGGCAGAGAGAAATCAATGGGGAAATGGGCGTGTGGCAGGGACTGAGCATAATTTGTTTCGGTGGAGGGGATGAGTGACTTCGGCAGAAACAAACATAGAAGAAAAGAAAGGCAGTAGCCGAGAGAGAGAAATGAAAGCAAAGCAGCACCGTGAAAGAGGAGCCGGGAGAAGCCAAGGAGGAGGGGGTCCAAGTCAAGCATCCTTATCCCCTCCATTAAATTCATGTTTCCCCAATTGTCTTCATAGTTATCCACTTGTCCAATAATACTTTCCAACAAGTATAAATCCAAAATAAATCCATTTTGATGCAAATAATGCACCCCTCATCCTAAGTTCCGAATTTAGCTCAAATTAAACTTCAATTTCCCAAATTGACGTCCCAATTTGAATGAAGAAAAAGCCCGTACAATTTTCTATAAATTCTTGACACTCACAAGCTGAGTTTAGAAGTCCCACTTTCTATCAATTTAGCCCATCTAAATTTCCGCTGATTTTCTGCAACGTCCATATCGATTTTCCGCAAAAATCCCGGAATCTCTGAAAATTTCTCGGAGGATGAGTCGACGTTCCTAAAATAGTTCGTGACACCACAGAACTTTCAATTTCTGAAATCGGGTTCAAATTCACGGTTAATTTCAATCCGGCGCGCTTTTAGCGTGACCTAGTCTACTAGGTAACTTTTAGGCATTTTTGGTGCAATTGACCCGTGATCGATTTATCTCGAGTCACAATGTACATCTCCGACACATTGGCAACTCTCGATTGTCGTGAAAATTTCTAGGTTTCAAATACGAACACAGGGTATCCAAAACGATAGAAAATCAATTTAGTGCCGATCATTGAGAATTTTGCAATCAGGTGGAATCACCCACATTTTAATCACTCATCTCAATCGAATCGACCTATCATTGATTTCTGATCGATTTTTAATTGTGCCGTAATGACCCTAGCAAATTAGCACGGTCGAGCAGTCAATTCCTGGTCGAATTCTCAAGTCTTTTGCGTTAAAATCCTTTAATAATTTTCCCAGATAGTCTAGTTATCTCTTGAATGATCGGCTTAGAGAATAGCACTATAGATGCGTCGATGAAAGGCCCGATTTATTCAACTGAAATTAGATTTGAAAAATCAGGATGTCACAACTCTTCCCCTCTTATAAAAATTTCGTTCTCGAAATTTAAACCTATTACAAAGCTTGATAAAAAAGGTGGGGGTACAATTCTCTCATTGACTCCTCAGTCTCCCATGTCGCTCCTTCTATACCGTGGTGTTGCCAGACCACTTTGACCAACGGGATGGTCTTTGTACGCAGAACTTGCTCTTTACGATCGACAATCTGAACCGGGCTTTCGACGTATGACACACGGTCATCCACGTCCAATTTCTTGAAATTGAGCACGTGGGTCGGGTCAGGCTCGTACTTCCTTAACATTGACACGTGAAAGACGTCGTGCACTTGCGCCAATCTCGGCGGCAACGCAAGACGATACGCTAGGCTCTCGATTCTTTCAAGAATCTCAAACGGACCTACGTACCTTGGACTCAGTTTGCCTTTCTTACCAAAGCGCGAAGTTCCTCTCATTGGTGACACTTTCAGAAAAACGTGATCACCAACTTGGAACTCTAAAGACCTTCGACGCTTATCTGCATAACTTTTTTGCCTGCTCTGTGCTGTCTTTAATCTTCCTCCGATCACTGCCACGGCATCCACTGACTGCTGAATCAACTCTGGGCCTGTTATCTTCCTTTCCCTAACTTCATCCCAACACACTGGTGTTCTGCATGCTCGGCCATACAACGCTTCGAATGGAGCCATTTGGATGCTCTGCTGATAACTGTTATTGTAGGCAAACTCCACCAGGTGAAGCTGATCTTCCCAACTTCCTTTAAAGTCTATTACGCAAGCTCTCAGCATGTCCTCGAGAGTCGGAATTGTCCTTTCAGATTGACCATCCGTCTGAGGATGATATGCCGTACTGTACTGAAGCTTTGTACCTAAAGCACTCTACAAGCTCTTCCAAAAAGCAGCAGTAAACCTCGGGTCTCTATTTGAAGTTATCGCAACCGGCACTCCATGTATATGAACCACTTGACGCACATACAGGTCTGCGTGTCTATCCAGACTCAGGTCCTTTCGTACTGTAATGAAGTGAGCCGACTTTGTTAGCTTGTCGACCACTACCCAAATTGAATCATTTCCTCTTTGACTCCTTGGTAGTCCAATCACAAAGTCCATCATGATATGCTCCCATTTCCATTCTGGAATCGTGAGAGGTTGTAGGAGTCCTCTCAGCTTGCAATGCTAAGCTTTTACTTGCTAACACGTCAAACACTTGGCGACATGCTTGGCGATGTCCGCTTTCATACCTGACCACCAATAATGTTGACACGGATTCTGATACATTTTTGTACTGCTAGGATGAATGTTGTAACTGCTACGATGTGCTTCTGATAAGATCTCCTCTCTAAGCTCTACATCGTCAGGTACAACCAAACGTCCTTGGAACCTTAATGTCTTGTCATCAGCAATTTGAAAATCAGCTTTTCTCTTATCAGTATCCTCTTGCAGGATCTTCTGAATATCTGGATCTGTCGGCTGCAGCATCTTGATTTTGACCTGTACTTCCGGCTTAATTCTGAGGGTGGCCATAAGATTTGAAAGGTAGCCTACCTCAAATTTGAAAATCGAATCTCGAGCCTTCTCGATTAAAGTCCATTCCTTGAGTACCATCTGTGCAACTGAGGATTTTCGACTTAGTGCATCTACGACCTTATTCGCTTTTCCGTGGTGATACAAAATATCACAATCATAGTCCTTCAGGAGTTCCATCCAGCGACACTGTCTCATATTCAACTCCTTCTGTGAGAACAAATACTTGAGACTTTGATGGTCCGTGAAGATCTGGAATTTTTCTCCGCGCAAGTAATGTCTCCAAATCTTCAGAGCGAAAATGATTGCTGCGAGTTTTAAGTCATGCGTTGGGTAATTTTGCTCATGAGGTCTCAATTGACGGGACGCGTATGCAACAACTCTACCATATTGCATCAACACGCAACCCAGTCCTCTGAACGATGCATCACTGTAGATCTCGTATCCTCCAGGACCAGATGGTATGGTCAGCACAGGTGCGGTAGTCAGCTTTTCCTTAAGCTCTTGGAAACTACGCTCGCACTTATTTGTCCATAAGAATTTCTCCTCCTTCTTTAATAGTCGAGTCATAGGCGATGCTAAAGTTGGAAACCCCTCTACGAACCGTTTGTAATACCCTGCTAAACCCAGAAAGCTTCTGATCTCTGTCACGGTTGTCGGTCTTGGCCAGTTGATCACTGCTTCAATCTTGGATGGGTCCACGGAGATTCCTTCTCCTGAAATCACGTGACCTAGGAATGCAACACGAGTCAACTAGAACTCGCACTTGCTAAACTTAGCATACAACTCATGAGTCCTTAGAGTCTGTAGTACTAGTCTCAAATGTCCTTCGTGCTCCTCTGGACTTCTAGAGTACACTAGAATATCATCGATGAACACGATCATGAACTGATCCAAGTATTCCTTAAAAACTCGGTTCATCAAATCCATAAAAGTAGTTGGGGCGTTCGTCAATCCAAACGGCATGACCGTGAATTCATAATGGCTGTATCGAGTACGAAACGCTGACTTTGGAATGTCCTCCTTCCTGATCCTCAGCTGATGATATCTCGTCCTTAGGTCGATCTTCGAAAATATCGACGCTCCTTGCAACTGATCAAACAAGTCATCAATCCTCGGGAGTGGATACTTGTTCTTAATCGTTACCTGATTGAGCTGGCGATAGTCGATGCACAAGCGCAACAAACCATTTTTCTTCTTCACAAATAGAACTGGTGCTTCCCAAGGTGATGCACTAGGACGAATGAATCCCTTATCCAATAATTCCTGCATCTGCACCTTTAGTTCTTTCAATTTTGATAAAGCCATCTGGTAAGGAGCCTTGGAGATTGGCTCTGTCACGGGGGCTAACTCAATCACGAACTCTATCTCTCTTTCTGGCGGCAAACCTGGCAATTCTTTCGGGAATACATCCGGAAATTCTTGAACTACTGCAATGTCTTCGATTTTCAGTTCCTCCACTGTCGTATCCACGACAGTCGCCGGGTAACCTTGACAACCCTCATCTAACAACCGGGTTGCCTCTAGTGACGAGATTAGGGAAATTGAGGGTCTTCCTCGACTTCCAATAAACTCGAAACTTTCACCATCTAACGGGTTAAACTGGATCGCCTTGCGATAACAGTCTAGCTTAGCTCGTTGCTTGGTGAGCCAGTCCATGCCAATTATCAGGTCAAAGTCATACATGGCTAGGACTATCAAGTCTATATTCCCTTCTCGCTCACCAATCGCTAACGTGCAACCAAGACAACCCACTGTAGCTAACACCTTATCCTTTTATGGTGTCGATATACTAATCACTGATTCCAACAACTCAGGAATTAATCCTACCAACTTGACATACCGCTCAGCTATAAATGAATGAGTTGCACTAGGGTCAAATAAAGCATAAGCAGCATAGTTGTTTAGTGAAATAGTACCTATAATCACATTAGGCGCATCCTCCGCTTGTCCTCTTATGATCGCATAAGTTCTTCCCTGAGCTGGAGGCCTGAGTAGTCCACCTTGCTGTACAATCGGTGGCGGGAGTCCTCGGTTCTGATTCATCTGCGGCGGTGGCAACAACTGCGGCGGTCCCATCAGTCTCCTGGGACAATTCCTGGCCATGTGACCCTGCTGGCCATACTCAAAACAAGCACCCGGCCTAGAGGGGCACGGGGCTGACCCATGTCGCCTTCCACAGAACCGACAGGCACCATTCCGTCTCCAAACTGATTTTCCTATTCCACCCTTCCTGTTAGGCGGAATATGGTATCTTCCTCCAGTCATCAGTCTTTTCCCAAACCGATTTCTATCTTAGTTCGAACCAAACCGCGATCCAAATGCGGCGGCTCGTTCGTTCAGGTTTTTCTCGATCAGCTGAGCTCGTCCATACAGCTCATTGTAATTCTTTATATCCAATGGCACCAGTGGATCTTTCAGTTCTGGTCGGAGGCCATCTATAAACCTCATTGCCTTCTCCTCGGGATCCTGGATCAACCTAGGAGCATACTGCGATAACTCAACAAACTTCGCCTCATACTGGTCCACAGTCATTGGACCTTGACGGAGGCGCAAAAATTCCGCCATCTTTAATTGCTTAGCACAGTTGGAGAAGTACTTGTCATTGAATGCTCTAACGAAGACGTTCTACATTGGGACTACGCCTTCCGGGAATACTTCTCCTCTAGTGGCCCTCCACCAGGTACTTGCAACTCCTTGCAACTAATACACTGCAAGGGTAACCTTCTCTTCTTCAGAGCACTTCAGAAGCTCAAATGCCTTTTCCAGTTCTTCGATCCAACGGGTCGCAGCCTCGGGATCTCCTGTCCCAGTGAACTTTAGTGGTTGTAGCTTTAGGAAATGCTCAACGAGCTTATGAATCGGTCTGTTTGCAACTACATTCCCTTCTGGAACTTCAGCTTGAGCGGCAGCTTGGTTCTGGGCCTGCTGCCCTATCAGATTACCAATAGTCTGGAGCGCCTGCATGATCCCTTCAAACCTAGGATCACCAGGGGCTGCTGCCCCGGCATCAATCGGCGGAACTGGCGGCGGTGCTACACCACTCGCGCTGGCCTCAGCCTGCGCTCTACCTCGGCCGCCTCGGGCACTGCCTCTTGTCGGCGTTCTAGCCCAAGTCACTAAGGATAAGGTCCTCTGCCTAGGAGTTCTCGGCTCCTGATCACTCATACCATAGATGTTCTACAACACCTGCTTCCAATTCCATACCGAATTAGAAATTGAGTGATCACCACAATCAATTTACCAAATAGCTATCAGTCACATGCATCAGCATAATATAAAAGCCATTCCTACTAACTATCCCAAGAACCCATCGCACCTTATCACTCCAATTACAAACTTTGCTCTGATACCATAAAAAGGGGATGTCACGCCCCGAACCCCGAGCGCGTGCCCATCCCTATCTGGTCGATAATACTTTGCAACTTCCCAGGACAAGTCGCCGACCCTTTCCATTTTATTGCACATGCGGAAGCGAAAAGAAATCCTCTGACAGTAATCATCTCGGGATAGAAAAGCAGGATACGAATTCATAAACAAACATGCTTTTATATTCACACTGAGTCATGTACAAAAGTCTATGGCCAAAAGACTACAAAAGACTAGCCTTCCAAAAAGAAGCGGTCCTAACTGACCTACGCTTCCGATCACCTCCTCTCAGCTCCAGGTCCTCCACTCGACGACCCTGAAAATGTTGTCCCATAACGGGGTGAGATATCATCTCAGCGAGTCTAAGCTTTAAACCCCAATTAGGAGGGAAATACGCCCAGAAGTGTCCTAATCACACAATCATACAATCAATGAGACTTACCTCGTCTCAGATCCACCCTGCAAGTCAGTTCAATTTATATCACAGACAACATGAGAGCACGAGCAACAAATAAGCTCCAATAACTGAAACGCTACACTCAATTAATCATGCGTTCCTAGTTTTGATCTTGGCATATAGCACGGCCTACTCTCTGTTCGGCGGTCTCCTGGCATTGCCAGGCATCGTCTCACCCCATTGAGCACGACACGTCACTTCGTCGACGGCTTTCCCGAAGGAGCATAAGGTCTAGAATCTACTGCGACTGGCTTCCCGTTGTCCAGGGGGTATCCCAAATAGGGATAACGTCCAGCTTAACAGCCCGGGACGATTTCTCTTAACCATCACACGATCACTCAAATATGGCCCAGGGCACCGTGCATTGCACTCAAATGCTTCAATTAAAATGGTGAACCTGGCCTTTTTCTTCATATTAGAAATACGCATGAAAATAGTCGTGTGTGGGTACACGGTCAACTCGACCCAGAAAAATTGACATTCTTCATTTTTAAAATCCCACTATTTTATATATTATATAAAACCATTTTCGGTGTTAAAATCCAACACCCGAGATTTTCTGAATAAATAATGGAAATTCACAATTTTTGGAATTAAATACCAAAAATCCAATCAACACCCAATTCGCATAATTTAACACTCAATTGCAGAATTTAACCACACCATTGCAATCAGCACGAAATTCCGGTAACCGGCTATCCCGCCTAATTTCCGGAAAAATAATTAATAAATAATTAATTCAATTTAATTTCTAAAAATACTAACCTAGGCCAAAATTATTAAATTAAATACCAATACGGACTCGGAAAATTCCCGAACCCTTCTAGGTAAATAGTACAATTTATTTAGGTCTTAGCTAAACCATGCTAACCACCTAACATGCTCAATTAAATAATTACATTTCTAATTTAATCTAACTAACCACCTAATTCTTAATAAAATAAATCTAAACACCCCTTAAACGTCATTAGCCTACTAAGCAGAGTTTAGAGTATAAACTGACCGGTGCAAAACGAAGACCGGTTTACCGCGACGGCGTCGCGACAGCAGCCGAAACTTAAATTGCGGCGGCTTCGAAGAAACTCAGAATGGGCCTAAAACGGGCCCAACAAACCTCAGCCCAAATCTGAGATTTGCTTTTGAAATTGGACTGGGCTTGAGTTGCTTTGCGGGCTTCAATTAACGCGGGCTTGGAAAGGCTGAGTTGGGCTTGAATTCAAGTGGGCCTTAAGCTTGCAATGGAATTGGGCCTGAGCTTGAATCACCTGGGCTTTGCTGGGTTGAACAAAATGGGCTTCTCTGATTTCTTGGAGGGGCCCAATTGCTGGGCCGTGAAATCCACTGGACTGAGCGCTGCCAACCGAAGTAGAAACGGAGCTGCAGGTCTTCGGGACTTGCTGGCTTGAAGATGGGCCGTGAAGACACGCGGATTTGCTGGGCCGATCTTGGGAGTGGGCTGCTGGCTTTGCTGGCGTCGAGCTGAAGGTGACGCTGGCGAAGACACAAACGAAAGATGGAGCAGGGAAGCAGCTGGCGGTGGAGTCTTCGAGCGGATGAAGTCCACGGTGTTAATGGGCTGAAGAAATCGAGAAAAAGGGACTTCGGTGGTGGTGAGTCACGGACGGTGGCAGCTTCGGTGGACTTTCACGCTGCAAGATGGATGAAGCAGTTGTGAGCTGGCACAGAAGAGAACGGGTAGTTGGCGTCCGGTCATGGCTGCAGGAGATGAGTCTATGATGGGCCTTCGGTTGGAGGCTTTGACCTCGTGCCGTCCAAGTAAGGACACGAAGAAGGTGGGGGCAGGCGTGCAGCTTGCGGAGTCAACCAGGTGGCTTCGCTTGAAGATTTCGGCTGAAGATTGACCGAAGAACAAGAGGTGGAGGTCTTCGCTGGCAGGGAATTGGAGAAGAACAGATGAAAGTGGGATGGTGGGGTTGGCTTCGGCAAGTGGCAGAGAGAAATCAATGGGGAAATGGGCGTGTGGCAGGGACTGAGCAGAATTTGTTTCGGTGGAGGGGATGAGCGACTTCGGCAGAAACAAAAATAGAAGAAAAGAAAGGCAGTAGCCGAGAGAGAGAAATGAAAGCAAAGCAGCACCGTGAAAGAGGGGCCGTGCGGGAGAAGCCAAGGAGGAGGGGGTCCAAGTCAAGCATCCTTATCCCCTCCATTAAATTCATGTTTCCCCAATTGTCTTCATAGTTATCCACTTGTCCAATAATACTTTTCAACAAGTATAAATCTAAAATAAATCCATTTTGATGCAAATAATGCACCCCTCATCCTAAGTTCCGAATTTAGCTCAAATTAAACTTCAATTTCCCAAATTGACGTCCCAATTTGAATGAAGAAAAAGCCCGTACAATTTTCTATAATTCTTGACACTCACAGGCTGAGTTTAGAAGTCCCACTTTCCATCAATTTAGCCCATCTGAATTTCCGCTGATTTTCTCGTAACGTCCGTATCGATTTCCGCAAAAATTCGAATCTCCGAAAATTTCTCGAGGATGAGTTGAGCGTTCCTAAAATAGTTCGTGACACCACGTAACTTTCAATTTTGAAATCGGGTTCAAATTCACGGTTAATTTTCAATCATTTGCGCTTTTAGTGTGACCTAGTCTACTAGGTAACTTTTAGGCATTTTTGGTGCAATTGACCCGTGATCGATTTATCTCGAGTCACAATGTACATCTCCGACACATTAGTAACTCTCGATTGTCGTGAAAATCTCCAGGTTTCAAATACGAACACAGAGTACCCAAAACGATAGAAAATCAATTGAGTGCCGATCATTGAGAATTTTGCAATCAGGTGGAATCACCAACATTTTAATCACTCATCTCAATCGAATCGACCTATCATTGATCTCTGATCGATTTTTAATTGTGCCGTAATGACCCTAGCAAATAAGCACGGTCGAGCAGTTGATTCCTGGTCGAATTCTCAAGTCTTTTGCGTTAAAATCCTTTAATAATTTTCCCAGATAGTCTAGTTATATCTTGAGTGATCGGCTCAGAGAATAGCACTATAGACGCGTCAATGAAAGGCCCGATTTATTCAATTGAAATCAGATTTGAAAAATCAGGATGTCACATCGGCGATATCTTAGCCAATCTTGTTTTTGTGTCCAAGAACGGCATGGAAACAGAAAGAAACCACAACCTTAAGAGACAGCTTTGATAGCTTATGCACCCACCGTTGGATGCAAATTACGCAACCCCAAGATCTCCATAAGTAGAACAAGAACATGCATAATTGATCAGAAAGAATAATGCACCTGTTTTTGGATCCATTGTTCTTGAAACGGAAGCGGAAACACAATGTTCCACGCGCAAGTCCTTCTCCTCTATTGCCCTCCGTATCACTGGCTCAATGAGGCCGCCCCCTCACGTTTAGCGTTAGGTAAACGCCCTTTAGGTGAGGATACATGTGAGAAATTATGGTTAGAGGAGAGACTTGAGCACTATTTATAGAGTTTCTAGCCAGTCCCCCTCATTACGGGCTAGGCTCAACTCGGCCCACACTAGCCAGCCCATATTAGACTAATTAAGAAACCTTCTATCTCACCTTAGACCAAACCCCGTAAAACGGTAAACGTTAAACGGTAAATTACAATATCAATTAATGTAATCCAAATTAGGTAAACTCTTACATTCTCCCACTTGGACTATATTAATTGAAATCGTACTGTATGTGCGCACATTGGTCTAGAGATAACTCTTAATAGTCAATCCTATCCCATAAAGTCTTAAACGTCGAATCATGGCGGTAACTGCATGAATACACACAGAGCCTTCCATGGTCACAAATGTTCTCAACTTTATTGATATGGATTCAATATGGTAGTGTGACAAATGGATAACATCTCTCAAAGAGATCTCATTTGTCAGTCACCATTCTCTTACCTTAAGCGTCACAAAAACTTATGTCACTAGAGAATGCTTTATGGTTCCAATGAATCCACATATGTCTTGTTTTTACAGTTAACTTTTCTTTATGTATCACAAGACATATGCACAAGGCTAATAACCGGATGCCCCTAACCTTCACTCAAGGTTTTAGCAATACCTTGAGACTTTTAACAATATATATTCAACATAATAACAATCCATTCAAAAATATTTATTGAATGCAAAAAGTTGACATGTATATTAAAGTGTTACTAAATTATAACAAAAACAGATGTAAACTTTATTCAAAGAAAAATAAAACACAGCTCCCACTAAATAACAGCATCCCAAGATGCTCCTAGGCCCATGCTAATGACATATAGATCAAATACACACGAGCGTAGGCCTTTAGTCAGTGGATCTGCAACCATATCATCTGTAGGAATATAATTTACTGCAACGTCACCATTCTGCACTGATTACTTTATAGTAAAAAATTTGACCTCCATGTGTTTAGACCCCTTGAGACTTCTGTTGTTATTAATAAACAACACTACAGAGTTATTGTCATAATATAGCTGTATGGGCTTATCCACAAAATCAAAAACTAATAACTCCCTAATGAGGTTCCGGAGCCAAATAGCTTGAGTAGCAGCTGAAAAACATGCTACAAACTCCGCTTGCATGGTAGAAGAAGATATGGATTTATGTTTTTCGTTTTTCCATGATACTGCACCTCATGCCAACATAAATATGTATCCTGTCGTCGACTTCTTATCATCTTGACAACTAGCAAAATCTACATCCAAATACCCTACTAGTTGCAAGTTTGGAACATATCTATAAATCAGTATATAATCTTTTGTTCTCTTTAAATACCTTAAAACCTTCTTGGTAGCAACCCAGTGATCATGACCTGGATTTAACTGATATCTACCTAGAAGCCCTGTTGCAAAAGCAATATCTGGTCTAGTGCAAACTTGAGCATACATGATACTTCCAAGCACACTAGCATAAGGTACATTCTTCATTTGAGCTTTCTCAAAATCTGAATTAGGGCATTGTGAAAGACTTAATTTATCACCCTTAACAACAGGAGCAATTCTTGATTTGCAATCATGCATATTGAATCTTTCTAAAATGCGATCAATATATACCCTTTGAGACAAACCTAATGAACGGCGTGAGCGATCCCTATGGATCTCAATGCCAAGAACAAAAGACGCCTCACCAAGGTCTTTCATATCAAAATTTTTCGATAACAATCGCTTTGTCTCATATAGTAAACCAATGTCATTACTAGCAAGCAAGATATCATCCACATAAAGTATGAGAAAAATATATCTCCTCCCACTGACCTTGGTGTATATACACTGATTTACTTTGTCCTCAATAAATCTGAATGAAGTGACAATACTATGAAACTTGAAATACCATTGTCTAGAAGCTTGCTTAAGGCCATAAATAGATTTTTGCAATTTACAAACAAGCTTACCTGAGTCATCAGCTGCAAAACTTTCAAGCTGCACCATATAAACCTCTTCATCAAGGTCTCCATTTAGAAAAGCAGTCTTAACATCCATCTGGTGTAACTCCATATCGAAATGAGCTACCAATGCGAGGATCACTCTAAAGGAATCTTTAGAAGAAACTGGAGAAAATGTTGCTTCATAATCTATTCCTTCTCTTTGAGTGAAACCCTTAGCTACCAGTCTGGTTTTAAACTTTTCAATCTTTCCTTTGGAATCCCTTTTTAGTTTTAAATACCCATTTGCAGCCAATAGGTTTATAACTTTCAAGCAATTCAACAAGCTCCCAAACACCATTGTGTTTCATAGATTGCATCTCATCTTTCATTGCATCTAGCCACAAATCTGATTGAGGACATGAGATGCATCCGTATAAGTTACCGGATCAACAACACAGCCAATATCATAATCATGCTCTCCTAGGTAGACAAGATAGTCTGGTGGTATAGCTGAACGTCTTTCCCTAGTCGATCTTCTGAGTGGAGCTATTTCAACCTCATTCTGAATTTGAGGGACTTGAGGAATTTCTTCAGGAATTGTCTCAACAACAGGATCTTGAGCTGCAACGGGCTCAGTTTGTGGTGCAGGAGGCTCCATAATTGTTTGCACAGGATGAGACAGGGATCCAGTAATCCCCACCATATTATCATCTTCAATAGCTTGTGAGCAGCTACCTTTTTCAGCTACATCAAATTCTAGAAATTTTGCAGTCTGAAATTCCACAATTCTTGTACCTCCATTAGGGTTATAAAACCGATACCCCTTTGAATGATCTGGGTAGGATACAAAGTACCACCAAGTAGTTTTAGAATCTAACTTACTCAATGTCGGATTATATAACTTCACCTCTTTAGGACATCCCCAAACTTTAAGGTGATTCAAGCTAGGTTTACGTCCAGTCCACAACTCAAAAGGAGTTAATGGAACTTCTTTAGTAGGAACACGATTTAGAATATAAAGAGCCGTTTTCAAAGCTTCACCCCACAGAAAATTAGGTAAATTGGTCCTACTAATCATACTTCTCATCATGTCCATAAGAGTACGATTGCGTCTTTTGGCTACACCATTTTGTTCAGGACTTCCGAACATAGTAAATTGACTTACTATCCCAGAATCCTCTAGGTATCTAGCAAACGGCCCTTTAAGTTGTCCAGCATCACCGTACCTACCAAAATACTCACCACCACGATCAGATTTAACAATCTTAATAACTTTTCCCAATTGTTTCTCTACTTCAGTTTGAAAAATCTTGAATTTATCAAGAGACTCGGATTTTTCTTTAATCAAGTATAAGTATCCATATCGGGAATAGTCATTAATAAATGTGATGAAATAAAAATTTTTGCACAAAGTAGCCGTGTATGGTCCACTGATATCAGTGTGAACAACCTCCAACAAGTCAGAACTTCGTACGGCGGATTTCTTCTTTATCTTAGTCATCTTACCTCTACAACAATCTACGCAAGCCTCTAGATCACCTTTAAGAGTAGGCAATATGTCAGCCTTCATAAGCCTTTCTACTATTTCTTTAGAGATGTGACCAAGACGTTTATGCCACAATGCATAAGACTGTTCCTTAGATAGAGGCCTTTTGGAAACAACTTTTTCAGCTGAATAAGCAACGTACATGTTGTTGGGAGATAAACTCAATCGATATAATTCATTAGATAAATTGCAACATCCAATCTTATTTGAATCATAAAACATGGAAATAGTATTACTCTTTATTTCAAAAGAGTATCCACACATGTCCAAACAAGACATTGAAACTAAATTCCGCCTAAAAGAAGGTACGTAAAAAGTGTTTCTTAACACCATCCTAAAACCATAATAAAAAATCAAAATAACATCTCCTGCGAACTCGACGTCAACTCCAATGATGTTCCCAACAGTGAGCTTTAATTCATCCTGATTTGGCGTCCTTTTGTTTATGAACCCCTGTATGGTAAATGCAACATGATTAATTGCACCACTATCTAGCCACCATGAATTGGTCAGGACTTCAGATAGATTGGATTCATAAACAAATGCCAAAGAATTATTACCTTTAGGCTCATTCTTGTTTCTCTTAGACAACCGAGTCTTAAATTTATTGCAGCGTTTCTTTACGTGTCATCTCTCCCTACAAAAGTAACAAAGAACACCATCCTTCTTAGTGAATGCTTTATTAGGACCCAAACTATTAGAGAGTCCAGCACCTTCAGAATTTCCTTTATAGTTGGAAGGTTCAGCAACTTCAGAATTGCCCTTGTGGGTATAATTTTTCAACTTCTTACCCTTGTCACTAATAGAACTAGAAGCATAAAGAGCAATGTGCCCTTTATCTTTCTTCAATTTCTCTTCCTCTGCCACCACCCTTGCAATCAGGTCATTAACTGAGGTTTCATCTTGGGAATTATAATTGGTCTTGATAATTCCAAAATCAGGAGGAAGATTATTTATAGCTTGATGCACAATGCAAGCAGTGGGAATAACAACATTGAGAGCCTCAAGCTTTGTCTGCAAATCCGCCATCCTCAGAACATAATCTCTAATTCCACCAGAACCATCAAATTTCATAGTAAATAATGTTTGCAGGTGTGTTCCTATCTCAGCATTAGGTGAAACACGGTTTCTAGCCATTAAGGCCTCCATCATCTGCCTAGCAGTGCAGTCTGCAGGCAAACCACTTTTCAAGTGTTCCTAAATGGAACGCTTCATTGATAATAAGCAAATTCTATTGCTCTTTTCCCATGCAATAAAATGAGCTTTCTAAGCTTCTGAACTCTTGGCAGTAAGATCTGCTGGCCGATCGACAGTAAGAGCCATATGAACATTTGTCATCTTCATAGCAAACAGAAAATCTTCTCTCAATTTCTTAAAGTTTGAACCGGCAAGAATCTCAATGGTGACGGAGTTACTGTTTACAGAAAAGGTGACTGAAAAACAAGCAATATATATATATATATATATATATATATATATATATAATAATAATAATAATTAGCATCATGTGAGTATTGTGTAACTTGACGAATAAGTACACATCCAGAGAGTTATATGCAAAATTACATAATCACCTTTGGGCAGAATACATAACATGCAATTGTATACTCCCACATAATAGCGGTTATGAGAATATATTCCAATCTTTTGTGAATTCATCACTTTTGGGCATATGAACCACTAGGATCAGTCACTCATCTACCACATCATTATGTATCCCACCATGAACTATTACATAATTACCCCCTTTGGGAGTATGATTACACATTAGACTAGGAGACATCCCAATCATTATACGAGACCGAAATTACTTAAACCCAATTAAGTGTGCCACTTTGGGAGTATGATTACACATTAGCCCGTCCTCCGGATTCGAGGGGAAGTAGTTTCAGAAGTACAGCCTAAGTGTCAAAACTTGGCACAATGAGATACTTAAGTGCCAAAATTTTGAAAAGGTATACTTAAGTGCCACTTTTTTTGAAAAGTGGGACACTTAAGTGCCACCTCCAGCAAACCTTGTCGAAAATCCTACGTGGCAATATTTTATTATTTTTACTTGCCTACGTGGCTCATTTGGGGAGAGCCGACTTGGCTCAAAATCACCCGAAACGACGTTGTCTGCAAAATAAAAATTAAACTACCAGCTAAAATATTCTAAAAAATAAAAATGTGTAAATAATTAATAAAAAATTAATTAAATTAAATTTTAAATTAAATTTATTTAAAATATTCTAAAAAATAAAAAACTTAAAATTAAAAAGGGGGGGGGGGGGGGGCGAAGGAGCCGACGACGAAGGGGAGGGTTGGCTGGATCTGGGCGAGGGCCGCGACCCTCACCGCCTCCCCACCGTCGCCGGGAAGGGTCGGCGACGGTGGGCGGTGGGCGGAGCTTTGGCCGGGGTCGTCGAGCCCTGGCCAAGGGCCGGCGACACTAGTCGACCGGCAGCGAGGGCCCGCCGGTCTGCCAGGGGTCGGCGAGGGCTCGCGGGCCCTCGCTGTCGGTCGGCCGGCATCGCCGGCCCCTGGCTAGGGCCCGACGACCCCAATTGATGCTCCCCCCACCGTCGCCGGCCCTTCCCGGCGACGGTGGGGAGGCGGCAAGGGCTCAAGCCCTTGCCCAGATCTAGGGCGAGGGTTGCGGCCCTTGTCGCCAATCGGCTAGGGGCTGGCCACCCCGGCTGACCCTCCCCCCTCCGTCGCCGGCCCTTCCCGGCAGCGGCAACGAGGGCTCGGCCCTCGCCCGCCTCCTTCGCCCCCCGCCCCTCCCTTTTTTAGTTTTTTATTTTTTATTATTTTATTTTTTAGAATATTTTAAATAAATTTAAGTTTAAATTAAATTAAATTAATTTTTATATTAATTATTTACACATAAGACACAAAATGACGTCAAAAATTGTTATGTCAGCAATTTGGCCGAATTTTGGCCGGAGTGGCATTTAAGTGATCTATTTTACTCCGATTTTGACACTTAAGTGTACATTTCCAAAGTTTTGGCACTTATGTGTTCCTCCATGCCAAGTTTTGGCATCCAGATGTCCCAACCTTGGAAGTAGGTGTCTCGGACACGGTAGAGGTCCTCTGCGGCCTCCGCTGCAGTGGCGAGCAAACTCAATTCGGGTTGACTGCTCATTCCAGTCGCCGGCGCGGATGAATCGCAGTCGATCAAAGTCACAAAGGATGGACCGAGCGCTTGACGAGGACACCGGAGGAATTGAGGAGAGAGCAACAGCCTGAAACGGCTTCGTTTGCATGGGTTTGCTTATTGCGCTCTGAAGTTTTTCGCTGCTTGTTGCAATTTAGTCCTCCGAGTTTTTTCCGTCATGCAGCCCGGTCCTCTATCTTCTTCGATTTGTGCAAGTAAATCCTTTGCCACGGAAGAACTCGTCAAAATTGCTAAATTGCTAATGTGACCCTGCTGACGTGGCAAAAAATTTGACGAATGATGCTGACGTGGTCCACATCCGAAAATCAGTTATTATTATTTTTTTTTAAAAAGAGAAGAACTAGGGGAAAATGGGGGCGGGGGGGCAATTGTAGACAACCCTACCTAGACGTAGATAGGGTCTTGTCAGTGCTAGGAAAGGGTCGGATGGCTCTCGCGAAATCTTGAGTGGAGGGAGAGATTGAGGGGTCTTAAATTCCTAAGATATGGCAAAAAACAATTCTCAAAACAGATGATTCAGTGAACATAATTAATCACGGTGTAGGATTGAATATACCAAATTATATCTTAAAAAAATTCTACTATTTTATGACGAACTGTCATTGTCACATCCAATTATTTCTCGTATCGATCTGATAGGACATAATCAGGTCTCAAGTATCTTGGCCAATCTTGTTTTTGTGTCCAAGAAAAGCATGGAAACAGAAAAAAACCGCTATCCAAGAGACAGCTTTGATAGCTAACGAACACGCATCACTTTCAGGTGTTTTTCTTCTTCTTCTTTTTTGACAAAGGTCTGTTTTGTTCACTGGCGCTCTTCTAAACGCAACTTTGCTCGTGCAATCCATCTCACTAGTTTGTCGTCGGCCCATCCATCTCAATGTGCATGCCTCAGTGAGATCGCTGCAGAGATACATTTCGAAAAACATGGTGAGCTGTTGCGTTGTTCCTCCTCGTCTCATTGCGCTCCGCGGCCTTGTCACACAGTGTGCCCTTGATCTTCACGTTCGGGGACTCGATCTTCAACGTGGGGAACAAGCACATCAACAGGAACTGCACAGCCCAGGCCAATTTCCCGCCCTACTGGTCGAGCTTCTTCCATTGCCCGATGGGGAGGTTCACCGATGGAAGAACAATCGCCGATTCATCTGTGAGTTCGCTAACTCGAATAACGACTTGTAATGTTGTCCTTCTATGAGTAATTTCTCGATCAAGTGAAAAAAAGAAAAAGAAAAAGAAAAAAAAGACATGGCAGCTCAATTTCTGGGCATGGAATTTCACAAACCATACATGGAGGCAAAAACAGCAGTAATCAATGGGAGTGAGAGGAACCGTCCGTCAAACGGTATCAACTTTTCTAGTGCTGGGAGTGGCGTTGGACATTTGTACAGAAAACATGCCCAGATTTCATCTGTTAAATTCTATCTATAAGCATATATTTTCCAGTTCATTATTGTGATCTCATGAAATCGATTCTCCTTGATACAAAAATTCTTGTCCTGACAAGCGAAATGTCGATTTTGCAACAGGGAGTGACTCCGATCCAAGATCAGCTACGACAGCTCCGGGCCCTAGTCAAGCAAAACGAAGTGGATGAGGAATTGGTCTGCCGATCGATGTTCCTCCTCGAGTCCAGCTCAAACGAAGTATTTATCTATTTTGTCCCTGTCGTCGCCCCAACCCTTGGCCCCGATGCATACATGTGGGCCATGCCCGCTGAAGTGGCCTGCTTCATCGGTGAGATCTACAAGCTCGGCGCTCGCAGGATCGTTGTGTTTTCGCTGGGCCCCGTCGGGTGCGTCCCCGCTCGAGCGCTCTTGCTGGGGGCACTGGTGGGCCGGTGCTTACGGGAAGATGAATGCGAAGGTCAAGAACTACAACCGTGGCTTGGAGAGCTTGGCCAAGGGCGTGCCTATTAAGTACCCCGGCTCCATTGCGTTAGAGAACGATGTTGTTCAGCGGATTTGCGCAATCCCCGCATGCTATGGTATGTAACTTCGCTCTTCTATCGCAATCTCTGCGCACTATGGTATGTAACGTTGCTCTTCTATCACAATCACCTACTATATGATGAGGATCAAATTCGTCGCAAAGGTAGTAACACTTATGCTGCAAAGTATGCATGCAAACTTGCACGTATTTCCTCTGGCACGTATATGTTTAGCATGCGCAAGGCTTCACTGGCGGTATGAGGTACACAAGTGAGCGATCCATGTCACTGTGCTGTAAGGCCTTTCCAACGTATCGAGGGCGTGTTGCGGCGGCGGGACGCTCGGATGGGTGCTCCAGTGTGGCAAAGAAGGCTACAAGATTTGTTCGGACCCGAAGCGCTTCCTGTCTTGGGATAACTTCCGTCCATTGGAGCGCGCTTATCACCTCGTCTCCAAGGCCTTGTGGGGAGGCAAGCGATCTAGGATTCGGCCGATGAATCTGAACACGCTGGCGATTGTTAGCATCTCTCTCTCTCGCTCGACGAGCTTGAAGGAAAATACAGAAGGAAGTTGGCATGAACATCCGGTTCCGCTTTAGACCTATGTCATGCTTCTTTCAGTTTTTTTATATGTTGATAAGTACTAGGATGATGAACATGTTTGCAGTGATCGATACTCACTTTGAGATCGGAAATGAATTGCATTTTAAGATTAATTTTTTCCTATTAGCTCTAGTGCTTCTGATTTAATCGATGCTAAATATGAAGTCCCTTTTTTTTTCCATGCCAGTAGATTTTGAAAAAGGCTAATAAGCATCGAAAAAACCGTTCGCAAAAAGATTATGCGATAAATTTTTGGGTGACTTGTTGGTAACTTAACGATATTTTTATAAAATTAGCGAGTCCTTTTAGGGGTTTGTGGATGACCAACTTTTCTCATCTTTATCAATGTTTATTTATGTTTCTTTTACCCACAACTTAAACTTGTAGGCTATTATACAAGTTTATTAATCTTAATATGAGTGACCTATCAACTTTTTATCGATTTAATCACCGATTGATTTTGTGTTGCCAATATTCAATTGCATGCCGATTAAGTGTTCATGTTTAGTTTATTCATAAACTGCTTCTGTTTTTTTATCAACTTTTATCTGAATTTCTCACCAATGCCTTAAATTTATCAACTCTTATATGTATTTATCAACATTTATTTGTATTACTTAACAGCTTTACTCTTATTAGTTTACCAACTAATATGAAATCTTTTTTGAGTTGCTTACGAAGGTATTTGACATTTTTCAGTTTTATTAGCTGTTCTATTGAGTACCAACTTTTATTTACCTTATGTATCCATTGATTAAAATATACCATTTTGGAATTTACCAACCTTAATCAGAGAGATTACCAACTTTTGTCTAATTAAGTTATCAATCACTAAGTCAACTACCAACATATATTTTGTTTTTTGAATGTCAATTTCTCTTATCTTTGATATATTAAAAAAAAAAACCTTTTCCTATCTTTTGCACATTTTTATTAATCCTTTTTATTGACGTCCTAAATTAATCACTTTCTCGTATCTCTAACCAAAAAATAGTTTTTAATCATTTACTGAAATTTATTTAATTTTCTTATCAATGACAGAATCTTACCAATTATTATATCAAATTTACAAGTTTCATTTTTGTAAGTTACTAATTTTATTTCAAAGTTAACGGCTAGTTTTAATCTCCAACTCTTATTTGTGTTATTTAGAAACATTTCTTTGTTCTTTTCTTACTTTACCCACTTTTTTTTTTCTGGTTTAATTATTACTTCTATATGTACTGCCCATCGACTAGGGAAAATTACTCAATCAATCCTAAAACCAAGATAAAAATCAGTTCGTAACGTTTCAATTATGTTAATTTAGTCATTAACATTTGAGCGAAATTTTAATATAGTCATTCTGGTCAATTTTTCGTCAAAAATTGCAAGTGTAGCGGTGTGCTATGTAAGAAGATCACATGATCATATTTAGCAATTTCCAGCCAAAATTGATAGAAAAGACTACGGTGGAATTTCATGCAAAGATTTTGGACTAAATTGGTAAAATTTTGAACTTTGGCATCTAGATTTAAGACTGATTAGACAATTTCTCCGGAAAGACATTTGATTTACAAATTTGTTTTGAAGAATCATCCAACTTTAGAAAGCGGGCAGGTCTAGAATTCGATGCTCATCATTCGTGGAATCTAGTCAATTACTGAATCCAGGTAGTCATTTTAATCGGTGTCTGAGTTCGCAATGAATTCTCAGTCATGCGTCTCTTTTCCAAGAGCAAGAATGTCTTGGCTCGAGTCTGCTTCAGTGAAAGGATGGCCATCTTGAGTAAGCGTCGATGGATGTCCTCGGTGTTCACGAAGGACATACAGAAACCTTGCCTGTATAGAAGCTTCGCTAGTTTTAGCATCGCTCCTATGTGGCTTTGTATGGAGCTGGGACACAAAAAGCATAGGTTCTAGTTCTCGTAGCTGTGGCTGATTGGGTGTGCATGTCTTTCTCTCTCTGTGGTGGCTCTGGTTCAATGCATAATCCAGGAAAGAAAAGCTGATATGGGTGGTCAGTCAGATGAGGGGGAAGATGTAGAGCAAATCAGGCAGAGCCAAAAGGTTTACGACATTGATAAGCTTTCTTCTTTTAAGTTTCTATGCGTCCCTGCATGTAGTCTAGTTGCTCTAGTAAACTAAACATACTTCTTGTGATTATGATTAGTTTATAAGCAACTCCCGTTTGGAAGGATCAAGACGAAAATGTCTATCCACATACGACAAGCATGAGCGTAATCTAAAATAGATTAAAGGATGATTCCTTTTCAAAGAATGGTAGATGAATATTTATTTGTAATTTCTGTCATAATGCGATGCCGGCTGTTTAAAACCAATGAACCTGGGCAGTACGTTGAAAAGGGCAGTCTTCTTAATGAAGTTTCGTACACGTTCTCAGATGATATCCATGTGTTGTCCGAAAATCTTATTACTAGACGTTCCTTTAAAGGCAACTTTTGTCTTGTTATAGTTGTCCAGTGATGAATAGTAGACTTGCGGCTTTGGAGCTGAAAGCAACCTTCTAAAAAAATAGTCGTTATTGGGGAATCGTATACTTTGTTGAAATGGGCTGAAGATCTCGGATGGCAATAGTACATCCATAGAGATCTTATCAAGTACCTCCAGCAAGTGTCCTAAGGTTGCTGGAACTTGTATCCTTCTCTATGACAGTGCAACTTTAAAATGCTTTTGCTGTATGCTGTACTCTTCTGAAAACTGTCCGAGATTAATTGAGTGAGGAAGGGAATGTTTCTGGGATAAATGAATATATCAAATGATAATTTCGTAGTTGTATATGCATTATTGCTGATTTTGGGTGTCACGGCTGTCTTGGGTTTAGTTTAAGAAGTTAGTAGCCATTGTTGAAAAATGTAAAGTGAATCCAATGTGAAAAGCCAGAAGATTCTGGAATGGTTCAAATTGATCCTAGAATTCTCATTACTAGAAGCTTCGGTGTGTTTGTGACCGATGAAGAGAAGTCTTTGTCTCATGTTTATTGCAGTTCATGTTTCAATCAAATGTCATCCCCACCAGGCCTTTCCTGTTGGTGCTTGAAACTGATTTTCAGGAAGCAGAAAGATGCTCATTTCCACATTCTCTTTTACACGTAATTGTTGCATTTTCTCAATCGATCGACCACATTGACCAAACGATGCAAACTGCAGATTTTCTTAATGCATTTTCTGGACCCTATTATTCACATGAAATCCTAGTATGCTCGGTCATCTATTTACTGAGATGGTCGATCCAAGGTGTCACAGAAAGAGGAGTGTCTTATTTCGAGTCCACTTAGCCAAGGGGGAGAAAAGTTCGGAAAATGCTCATGAGTATGAGCCTTCAGATTTTTCCAGGTCTCATGGGCACCCTTTGACTTTCACCATGAAATACACAACAAATCCATGACTGTCATTGAAGATGAATTTTCACCAGGAGAAAAGCATGCCGATAGATATCTTTGAAGTTATGACTAAGCATGAAGAGGAGAAGATGGGTGTAGGAAAGACAGCTCGTCTTGTCAGGAACAAGTTCATAAGATAGACGAATTCAGTAGTGCATGCAAACCTCTTGAAACACACATGATGCGAATATATAATTTCATTACAGCAATCCATAAACAAAGTATAATGCTGTTGCGAACAAAGAAATGCCTGTGGTGGCAGTGTTGCACAAAACAGATGTCCGATGCTGTATTTAAGTCAGAAGTTCATCCAACAGCTTGTCAAAGTTTATGGACGATGACCCATTCGGTTCTGTTGCTTCCTGTGCTAATTTCTTCCACTCCGCGATTCTTTCCTTCATTTGTTTGCCCTTGTCTCCTTCCATCAAATCCCTCACTAGCCTTTCCACTTCCTCTCTCTTGACCACACCTGATAACTCCAAACCAATCTCCCATTTACTGCAAGCGTAAGTGCAGTTTGTCGTCTGGTCCCCAAAAGATGGCCAACAAATCATTGGGACTCCTGAAGACACACTCTCGATTATAGAGTTCCATCCACAATGTGTTAAGAACCCTCCGGTGGACAAGTGGTTGAGAACTGCTTCTTGTGGACACCAATCTGCACACATACTCCTTCCTTCTGTTTCTTCAAGGAATTCCCGGGGAAGAACTGCTGAATCTTCACTTACGAGGTCAGGCCTAATTATCCACAAGAATGGGTGTTTGCTGTTGGCCAGTCCCATCGCAAACTCAATAAGCTCTTCTCTTGTCAAGACGGCTATGCTGCCGAAATTAACGTATAGAACTGACTTTGGTTCCTTCGAGTTGAGCCATCGGAGACACTCTGTATCTTCTGTCCACAGATTGCAGTCAATAGACTTCAAGGGGCTCTCTTCCTGCACCAGTTTTTTGACTAGTAACGAGAGTGGGCCAATTGCATAGACGCGAGGAAACATTGATGACAAAGCATTAAGCACTTCTGATTCAAGGTTATCAAAGGTATGGAAAATCATTGCTGAGGCTGTATTTGCCCTCTCAGCAACATCCATCGCAAAATTGAACATAATATCATCAGGATCTGTGGTACGAAGGAAGGTTGGCAGGTCCCACAATCTGATGTCCTTCATTCCTGGAATCCAATCGATTACTGTATCTAAATGGCCATTTGTTAAGT
This sequence comes from Eucalyptus guilfoylei, assembly GCA_016097605.1. Lineage (NCBI taxonomy): Eukaryota > Viridiplantae > Streptophyta > Magnoliopsida > Myrtales > Myrtaceae > Eucalyptus > Eucalyptus guilfoylei. The sequence goes on along the minus strand of CM027866.1, from coordinate 35,091,565 downwards.
AGCTGGTATCTGCAACACACGTGATATTCTCAGTCTTTCATGTATACCGTATTACACAAAAGAAAATCATTTTTTTTTTTTTTTTTAATGAGGAAGTAGTTTTAGGTCGGTAGACCTCGGGCTCAAGAAATACCCCGGTGACCTAGGACCGGTAAGAAATGAGCCAAACCACAGGTGGGTGGGATCGGAATTGTTTGTACCAGATGTTCTGGGTGGTCATACATAAGCCATACGCATAATCCACGCACACGTCCGCTGCTTAATCATTGAGTCTACTCACAGGATTAAAAATATATATATATTTTCCTTGTACCTTTTAATGGAGCGAGGCCCTTTTCCTGAAGAGTCCGGTATTGTTTGAATCCCATGAAGGCGCAGGCAGGGACTGTCCACAACTGTATGATAGGGATGCCGAATTCTTGAGCAGCTTCATTGGTGGCAAGTGATATGAGTCCATCGGAGAAAATGCAAGTGACTGGAGGAACATCCGAGTTAGATGCAGCGTGGTTGAGATTGGAGATGAGATCAGAAAATGGAGCAGACATGTTATTTCTGATTGCATCACTTAGAGCCATGAGGTCTTGGCTTGAGTCCGCATCTAAGGGAGGAAGGCCGTCGGTGATGGTCAGGAACTGAAAGCCACGGAAGCCATCGAGGGCTCGAGGTCCCCTCGACTTCAGTAGGCGTCGATGGTTGTATTCTGTGTTCACGAAGGATATGTCGAAACCTTTTGTATGTAGAAGCTTTGCCAGTTTTAGCATTGCTCCTATATGGCTTTGGGATGGAGCTGGGATACAAACGGCATGGCTTCTCTTAGCTGAGGCTAATTGAGTGTCCATCTCTCTCTCTCTCTCTCTGGTGACACTCAAACCAGGACCTAGGGGATAGAAAAGCTGATATGAATGGTCAGTTTTATATTTCAAATGAGGGGGAAGATGTAGTTGAAAATTGCGATCCAAAGTTCGAAGGAGTGTTCCAGTAATTAAACATTAAGTCATGCATGCATCTAGCAAGGTCCTACACGCCTCCGCATGCGGCTGCCCTATTAAAGTAAGATACTTTTCTCGTCACTGGGATCAGTTTATAAATTGACATGCTACCGTTTTGAATGATCGAGAGGCAAACCTCCACAGAAGACAAGCGTGAGCGTTGAATTGGATTTTTCCAACGTAAGAAAGATTGATGACGGTTGGTTCCTTTTCACTGTATGGTAGATGAAACCGTTAGTTGTCATCGCAGTCATAATGCTACACCGGCTTTTGGAAACAAATGACACTGTGGAGAGCAGTCAGCCCCCGAGTTTTCCGACCTGACTTACCTTCGGAACCTACTTTGTGTCCCATGACAGCCGTCCGGTGAGATAAAAAATACTTGCGGCTTTGGACTTAGCTGAAAGCAGCTTCCTAAAACGGTTGCTATCAATAAACAATTGGCATATACTCTATTGAAATCGGCCGAACGATCTAGGATGGGAACAGTGTATCTAGAGAAATCTTATCAAGAACCAAGAAAAAGTATAAAAAAAGTCATAAATCTATTGTTTTGTGCCAACTTAATTATAAACCTTTTGACGTAGTATCAATTTATTCCTTTAAGCTAATTTTGGCTGGATATTGGCGACGTGGACACTAGTTGGTCATGTAGCATGACCTGACATGAATAACTTCTAATAATATTTTACTATTTTTCCGAAATTTTTTTTCTTTATACTTTTTTTCCCCTTTCTCTTTCCTTTTTGGTTCCTTCCCTTCCTTCTTCCTCCAGCTGGTCATTGAGGACCTTATTAGCCACTAGCGAGGCTTACCTACCCCTAGCAAGGTTCGAACCTCATCAAATCAAGCGAGGGCAAGCCTTGCCGGCCTAACGCGAGGTCGCCCTCGTGGCCTCTAGCGAAGGCTAAAGCCTCACCCAGCCATGGCGAGGCTTGCCCTCATCTGCCCTTGGCTCTTGTTAATTACTAGAAATGTGACATCCTAATTTTCAGGTTTTGATTTCGATGGGATAAGTCGAGCCTTTCATCAACGCAACTATAGTGTTTTTCTCTGAGATGGCCACTCATGAGATAACTGACCTATTAGGTGAAGCCGTTAAGGGATCCTAATGCAATAGACTTGAGAGTTCGACTAGGAATTGACTACTCGACCGTGCTAGTCTGCAAGAGTCATTATGGCACAATTAAAAATCGATCAAAGACCGAGGATAGGTCAATTCGACTGAGACGGTGATCGAAGTGTGGGTGATTCCACCTGATTGCAAAATTCTCGTCGATCAGCACTAAACCGATTTTCTGTCGTTATGGGTACCTTGTGTCCATATTTGAAATCTCGAGATTTTCACGACCATCGAGAGTTGCCAATGTGTTGAATGGGTTCATTGTGGTTTGAAGAAAATCGACCACAGGTCAATTGCATCAAAAATTCCTAAAAGTTACTCGGTAGGTAAGGTCACACTAAAAATGCGTTTGATTGAAAATAACTGCGAATTTGAATTCGATTTTAGAAAATGGAAGTCTTGTCGTGTCATGAGTTAATCTAGGAATGTTGACTCACCTTTTGAGGAAATTCCAGCGAGTTCGGAATTTTTATGGAAAGTTGTTATGGACGATTCGAAAATCAAACGGAAATTCAGATTGGCCAATTTGAAGAGATTTTTGGCATCTGGTATGAGTGATTTGGCAAATGGAAGTTGTTTGGGCTTTTTCTGAATTCAAATTAGATCTCAACCGAATTTGTTTGTTTCGAAAATTGGATTTCGAGAAAAATGAAATGAAATTTGAATTTGAAGGAAATTCGTGAGATAAAGAGACCGTCTTATTTGGGTCTTCATTTAGAATTCACATTTCGCAATTTACGAAGAAATTGGCCCTGGGGTGACCAATTGACAAAGTTATTTTGAAGTCGATCAAGATTTCAATTCTTAGTTTCTATGTTATTTTCCTATTTTATTTCTTTTGGACCCATGTTTTCCCCTCCCCCACGCACGCACACACCCCTCCCTTGTTGGCCGCACAATTTCTTTTCTCTCTGACTCTCTCTCTCTCTCTTCGTCGAAGACTCACGCACGAAGGCCCCCTGCAGCAGTCATTGTTCATGCTTTTCCTCTTTGACCAATTATTCCTCTTCCTTCTTATCCACCAACGCCTGATTTTTTCTCAATTCTTTTAAGCGCGTTTTCTGTTTTTCCTTTGCTGGTTCGCTGCCCCACCGACGGTCTCTCTCTGCAGAATTCAAATTCATTTTCCCTTTGACCAAATCCCTTCTTATCCAACCAACACACCCTTCTCTCTCTCCTTGACTCAGCTGGCGTCGACGAATCCCCCCCTGTTTCTTGTTGGTTTGCTTCATTTTAATCCACCTGCTCGGGTGCTGCTCCACCAACGTCGGTTCTCCACCGCCCTCAGCCCAGGCGTCCCTTCATCCGTGTCTCCTCTCCTTCGCCGCACGAGTCCAGTCAACTGAAGCTGCTGCGTCTCCACAGAGGCAGCACCCACCGAGTCAACATCCCTCTCCGTTGAAGCTCCGTAGTTGACCGAAACCACCTCATCCCCTGCCGCGCGTCCTCCAGCAGCTCGCCCATCCACGAAGCAGCGGCCAGCACGTCTCCGCTTCTACCCGCAGCTGCCTCGTCCAAGCCTCACGTCCACGTTTCTCCTCCGCGTGCGTTCTCCTTCGCCCTGCTGGTTCGTGTGTCTTTGGCCCAGCCATCTTCAGTTTCACGGGCCCATCTTCAGCAGCAGCCCGTGAATTGTGTTGCAAGTTCAGCTCGCCAATTGAAGTCCAAGATCAGCCCAGCTGCAGCCTTCAGTCTCTCGGGCCCACCATCTCCATGAATTTCAGGCCCAGCAAAGTCCATTAGCAGCACACAAATTATTCTTGTTCAGCCCGTTAAATTCAGCAAACCCAGCCCAAGCTTCAAGCCCATCCTCAGCTAGCGAAGCCCAGCGAAATCAGAAGCCCGCGCATTTTTCTCGGCCCATTTCCAGCTCACTTGAAGCCCAAGAAGCAGGCCCAAGCTCAAGTCTAAGCCCAGAAATTTCGGTGGGCTTGCAAGGCTTTTGGGCCCGACCCGAGTGTCCGCCGATGTCGCCGAAAATTTGGATTTCAGCCGCCATCTCGCCGTCGTTGCAGTGTTCTGGTCTTTAGATTTAACAAGTGAGTTTTGCTCACTAATCTCTTATTAGTCGGTTAATGATGCTTATGGGTTGATCAGATTTAATTAAGTGCAATTAGGTAGATAGATTAGATTAAAATAATTAAATTAGAGACTTATTGATGCAATGTTAGGCAAATAGATAGTGTAGTTAGCAAGGAAATATGTCATGGTATTTATTGAACAAATCTCGGTAATTTTCCGAGCTCATCTCGGCTTCCAATTAGGCATTACGGGCCTAAATTGGATTTATTTCATTTATTGAATAATTTCCGTAATTATTTAATTAATTGTTTATTTTCCGGAAATTAGGTTGGGATAGCTGACAACCGAAATTTTATGCCGATTGCTGTGATGCTTTCTGTTTATTTAATTGAGTACCGGTTTGTGAAAATTGAGTAAATTGATGGTTATGGGGAAATTATCTCAAAATTGGAGAATGTCGTTATTTGATAGGAAAATGACCGTGAAAAATTGTGAGTTGAACCTAGAAAGCCACTAAGTCTTAATAATGTTGAGTGGGGCCGTGATTCCACTAACTCTAAGACTTACCGAGTGGGGTTGTGATGCCACTACATATAAAATTGCTAAGTGGAGCCGTGATGCCACTAAATATAAATTTGCCAGGTGGGGCTGAAGATTTAGAAAATTGCCAAGTGGGGCTGTGATACCATTAAGTCTAAAATTGCCGAGTGGGGCCGTTATACCACTAAGTATAAATTATGATAACCACTAAATTTAGACTTTGCCTGTAGGGCCGTGATCAAGAGTCAAGATTGAATAGTCAGAATGATTGTGTAGTGATCTCGATGACATGTAATTGATTGAGTCGATTGATCACTAAGTCGATCCTGTTGGTTGAATTGATGGGTTGATGTGATTGTTAGTATTTATTATTTGAACTGATGTGCAGGAAGAAACAGATGCCAAGGTAAGTGCTTTGACCCGTGTTGTGCTAAGGCAGCCCTTAGGGTGTATTGGCTTTCTAATAAGGTCTTAGGGGGTAAAACTCGCTAAGACATTGTCTCACTGGTTATTGAATAACCATTTTCAGGTCCTTAGACGGCATTGGTGAAAGACCAGAGGCCCGAAGTAAAGAAGGTGGAGTCTGAAGAATTGATGATCCTATTGGACTAGTTAGTCATAGGGCAATTCTCTTTTAATGGGAGTCGAGTACTTGTTGCAGACTTTGTCTTATGAACTTGTGATTTAAAACCTAACTTGACAATTCGCCTTGTATATATTTGCACTATGGTTTGCAATGTATATAAGTGTGGTTGCTTTTAAAGTGGAAATTTAGAGTCCTACTTTCCTATCCCATTGTTTTATTGTTTGGGGATTATTTAGTTGTTTCCGCATGTGCAATTAAAAATGAATGGGTCGGCGATGCGTCCTGGGACGTCGCTATTTAATCAACCAATGAGGGATGGGCACATGCTTGGAGGATCAGGGCGTGACAAGAAAATCGGTGGGATGAAGAAGGAAGGAAAGAAAAAAAAAAAGAGCGAAGGAAACTGAAAGGAAAAGAAAAAAAATTCAAAAACTTTTGAAATATTATTAAAAACTGTCCACATCAATTGGCCATGCCATGCAAGCCGATTGGCATTCATGTTAGTAATATCCAGCCAAAATTAATTGGAATGGCTGAATCGATATTATGTTAATAGGTCTAGGACTAACTTGGCACCAATACAATAAGCTTACACTCTTCTCTCAAAAAGTGGATAGGAATGCTCCAAGCTTACCGGTACCTTATATACTTTTTTGTTATCCTGCAACTGTAATATTTGGTAGCAATGCTGTTTCCAAGGGTGTCGTGGATTAATGTAGAGTCCTAAAATCAACTCTCGCGTTTGCGTGAAATCAGGAGAATGCCGGTTCATCCAAAGGTGCATGCAGGGTCCAAAGGTGTCCCAGAAGAGGAGTGTCTGAGTGCTCGTCTCCTTAGCCGAGTGGAGAGTTGCTTGGAGAACGCTCATAAGCATGAGCTTGCAGAATTCATCACCAGGACGGTGGTGGATTCTGACCAATTTGCTGAGTAGCTCGAGAGAGTTTCGTACTCCATTTTCTCTTGGTAAATTCAAGGGGTCTCAACAAGTGAAGCCGAGGATTCATGTACCCCTGAAATTGTAAAAGACAGCGTCAACTCTTCCTTGAGAATTTGTGCAGATTCATTCACTTGAGACTGCCCAATGATGATGCTTTCAATCACTTTCCAAAGATGGCGCAACTTGTTAGCACTAAGGGTGAGCTGTTCCTAGTTTTGAGATGATGTCCATGGATCGTCCGAAATCTTATTACCAGACGTTCTTTGGAGGCAACTTTTATCTGTTATAGGCTTTGGACTAGCTGAAAGCAGCTTTTCTAAAGAAATAGTTGTTATTGGGGAATCATATACTTTGTTGAAATGGGCTGAAGATCTAGGATGGCAATAGTACATCCATAGAGATCTTATCAAGAATCTGGAGCAAGTGTCCTAAGGTTGCCGGAACTTGTATCATTCTTAATGACAGTGCAACTTTAAAATGCTTTTGCTGTATGCTGTACTCTTCTGAAACCTGTTCAAGATTAATCGAGCAAGGAAGGGAACGTTTCTGGGATAAATGAATGTATCGGATGATATTTTCGTAGTATTAACATTAATGCTGATCTTGGGTGTCATGCCTGTCTAAGGTTTAGTTTAAGAACTTTGTAGCCATTGTCGAAAAATGTAAAGTGAATCCAATGTGAAAAGCCAGAAAATTCTGGAATTGTTCAGATTGATGCTAGAATTCTAATTACTAGAAGCTTCGGTGTGCTTGTGACCGATGGAAAGAAGTCTTCTATTCATGTTTATTGCAGTTCATGTCTCAACCAAATGTCATCCCCACCAGGCCTTTACCTGTTGGTGCTTGAAACTGATTTTCACGATGTAGAAAGATGCTCATTTCCACATTCTCTTTCGCCCCAGTTTACACGTAATTCTTGCATTTTCTCAGTCGATTGACCACATTGGCCAAAAGATGCAAACTCCAGATTTTCTTAATGCATTCTAGGCCTTATTATTCACATAAATGATAGTAAGCTCTGTGTTGACACCTAAATTTTGTCAACCTTAAACATTCATTTATCACATAAAAAATTAGGGATTGATTTTTAACCTCTAAAAAAAATATTATAATTAAATTGCATAACATGTAGTTTTAAGAGCATTCTTTTATTGCATTTGCATTGAACTGGTGACGAATGGATTTGACTTGATGGTTCTGAGCTTAAATTTAGCAAGTTGGGCTAAGCCTGCGTTGAGAGGGAATTGGCCCAAGCCCATTATTTTCTAATAACCAAAAATTAACTTAAAAGAATTTGTGATTTGATATTTTCGGTGATATGACAGAGGATTTTTCATATATTCATACAATCTATTCATATAGATATTGCAAGCTCGTCTTTGCAACATTTGGAATTTGATAAAATCTTATTACAATTTTGAATTTCTAACAATATTTGATAAAAATCAGTGGAGACTATTCTTTTTTTTTTTTTGCACAGTCCAAAATGGAAAGTTATGAAGTGCATACAAAGGAAATCAAATAAGGCAAGAAGAGATGTGGAAAATAAAAAGAAATATTGCATATAGAGGTACATATTTCGACAATATATTCGGCAGGTTATAGGCGAGCAAAAGTAATCTTCATACATGTTGAGAAAGGTAGTGTGAATCTAGCGTGAAAAAGTAAATAAACTATTCTAAAAAGCCTTAGTCCCTCGCCTTTAAAAACCGCTCGCAAACGGATGAAGAAGGGGGAAGGATGTTAGATTAAAAAAGGGGAGCTTCTCTTTCTTGTTTTCAACAGGTCAACAAAGGACTTTGGCTGCATTTGGTTAAGCATTTCCAATGGGCTTTCAACTTGAAAGCCCCTTGGGGAAATGCTGGACCGTTTGGTTCAATTTTTTTGCTAGCTTTCAACTTTTAATTTGCCTTCAAAATACTGAAATTATTTTCTCTTCCAAAACCACCCTTACTAATTTTTTTTATATTTCTGATTTTGCCCGTTTATTTATTTTTTAATTGAAAAAGGAGGCAACCCTTCGCCAGTCCGGCGAAGGGCTATGGCCGCTGGCGAACCAAATCTGGCGTTGGCAGTCGTCGGCTGAGGTCGCCCGAGGTTGGGCGACCTTCGGCGAGGGTCGCGCGACCCAGCTGAGGGCCGCCAGTGGTCGCCCGACCTTGGGCGACCCTCAGCGAGGGTCGCTCGACCCAGGGGCCGCGCGACCCAGGCGATCGCTGCCTGGGTCTCGTGGGCGAAGGCGGCCCTCGCCTGGGTCTCGTGAGGGTCGCATGTCGCGCGACCTCACGAGACCCAGGCGAGGGCCGCCTGCGGCCACAAGACCTAGGCGCCAGTTGCCTGGGTTGCCCGAGGTTGGGCGACCTCCGACGGCCCTCGGCTGGGTCGCGCGACCCTTGCCGGAGGTCGCTCGACCTTGGGCGACCTCAGTCGATGGCCGCCGGCGCCAGATTTGGCTCACCAATGGCCGTAGCCCTTCACTGGTCTAGCGAAGGGTTTAGTTCAATTTTCAAAAAAAAAATTAAAATATATATATATTATGCCCATCAAAGTCCATTCTAAAAGTTTTCTTTACCAAACGCACATTCAACTCAAAGTCCATTTGCAAAAAAATTTTACCAAACACAATTGCATTTCCCCAAGTAACTTCGGGCTTTCAGTATTTGCATTGGACTCAAAGCCCATTGCAAATGCTGAATCAAACACAGCCTTTGTCCTATCTCTGACAAGGTGCGGAAGGAAAAGAAAGAGGAGTGGGAGTACGTGAGTAGAAGGGAGAGAAAGAAAGTTAGAGGAAAAGAATAAAAAGGAGAGAAGAAAGAGGAAAAGATGGGGGGTTCATCTTCTTCAGCCTGCAGCCCCCGCCGCTTCCATTCTTTCGATGATGCCATCCAAGCTTCGATGCTACCGCCGCCGAGGCTACTGCCCCTCCGAGTGTCGTCAGACTTGCTCGTCTCGCCCTCGCCTAAGAAGATCAAAGCCGCCGGAATCGCTCGAGGTCGTGCCCCCGCCCACGTCCTTCACGTCCAGCGTTGACCTCTCCGCCCACAGCTTTCCGACGCCCGCGATTGCCGTTCCTTCGACGCTTGTGCCACCGCCCACGTCCTTCACGTCCAACGTTGACCTCTCCGCCCACAGCTTTCCGACGCCTGCGATTGCCGTTCCTCCGACGCTTGTGCCACCGCTCCTAGTCCTAGCCACCTGGCGACGAGCTACTGTTGTTTGCCTTGCCACCGTTGCTGCCAACGACCAACTTGACAACGTCGCACCTCCGCCCGTCAGCGCACCTCTGCCCGACGACGCCGCCGCCGTCCTAAACACGACCGCCTCGACGTCGCTTGCTGCTCCGACGTTTGCTGTCCCCGGCAACACTCCCGACGCCCGTTGTCCACGGTGATGGAGTTGCCGTCCAAACCCCACCCCCTCCCATGTCAACCGATGTTCCTACACGTGTCTGAACCGAATCGATTCTGCAAGCTTTCTATTCTTGCAGGTTCATTAGTCGTGAGCCCGCTGAGCCGATCTCGACGCAAACCATTTCGTGAATCCTTTGCGCTAGTCCGTATTAGAAACAAATAATCCAAACAAGGTAATTTTCCTAAACCAAATTTCATTCGACATTATTGCCTAATTGGAATATTTGATGCTAAGTAATTTTATTGAGACTTTAGGCATTATCCAATAGGATATTATCAACAAAAAATCATATAATTACTTATTTGATCTGTAAAACTTCGAATCATTATTTTAATTATTTTTTATTTTTTTAGCGCATTGATGATGTTTTAGCTTCAAAATCATTATAATTATTAATTTAATCCATGAGACTTCGAATCACTTTTTTTAAAATTATATTGATTTTTTTCTTGCATGTTGTGATGTTTAGGATTAGAATAATTGTTAATTTAATCCGTGAGACAATGGATTATTTTTTCAGTTATTTTAACCATTTATTTGAATTATCGATGAATATCTTGAGTGGGTTGGATATAATGCTTATACTTGGAAATTGCTTGTTTTGGAAAACACCCAAAAAAATCAAATTGTGTATTAGATAGGATAGTTTCCTAAATTAGGATTGCATGTTTTTTTGGATTAGATTGCATCTTAGAATATATAAGATTTCTCGATAAATTGCTTAGTTTGAATAGGATTGCATCTTTAAATAATTCTAGAATAGATTAGAATATATTCTAGTTAGCATTTTCTTTCATAGATAGGGTCCTAAATAATGCTTGCATGTTTAGATAATATTGCATCTTTAAAATAGTTTTCAAAGATAGGATAGGGTTTAGGTCAAATTAATCCCTAAACTAGATTAGATAACTATTCATTTTAGATAGTTTAATTAGGGTTTTTATTAATTTCGAATTTTAATATAAAAATACAAAAAAAATAGCTTGTACATGTCATATAGGTTAAAATTTCAAGACAAGAGAAAACCCTGCTTGCTTTGGTGTGTTGAATTCCCGTGGTGCAATTTATTTGATTCATTGAGTGTTCAATAATGTTTTGATCAATGATAGTGATTTAGGTTAAAACCAATCCAGAATGCCTACAAAGATATTTTTGAAAATAAAAAGAAAAATACTGAAAATGCATTAGTGAAATTACTGTAACCAAATCCCCATACTCACAATCTTTGGTTTGTAGGATTACAATATATCTAATCAACCTACCATAAACTCGACTTCTAGATAAAATTCATTTACATGCTAAAAACTTGAACTAAGTCATGAATTGGTAATGGACTTAGGAGAGCCCGAACTAAGTCTAGACTTAGTAGTCCATTAGCCAAACTCTAGGCGGTACACCTGAGATTAGGTCTCAACACTCGGTCATCCATTTACTGAGATGGTCGATCCAAGGTGTCACAGAAAGAGGGGGAGAAGTACACTATTAGTGTCATAAGTTATGTACGGCGCTCACTTTGGTTCCAAAAGTTTCAATCGGATCACTTAAGTGCCAAATTGGAGGAAAAACGATCACTTCGGTGCCATTGGCGAGAGATTCCAGCCAAAATGATGACGTGGCTTTTATATTTAAAAAAAAAAAATCGACATGGCTTGAGAAACGACATTGTTTTCCATCCTCCTTAAGAAAACGACGTCGTTTTGCCGTCCTAAGTGGATGGCCTCATAAAAACAACGCCGCACAACTCATTTTGGGATTTCCTTTTTTTTTTTTTATTTTTTTTATTTGAAGATTGAAATTACGGTTCCGATCTTCGTCGGCCGTTGACCTAGCTCGCTCGGCCACCGTCGCTTGGCGACGTGAGGTTCACACTTGAGCGAGATCACGGCCTTCCACTTGGCCGCCAAGTGGCGCGGCTAAGTCGAGGTCGGGGTAGGAGTTGCGGCCGTCGAGCGCGGGGGCCGTCAAGGACGGCGACTGGCCCATCACCGGCGGAGGCGGAGGCGAGGGATGTGGGCGGTTGAAGGGGGAGGAGGAGGGAAAACCATCGTAATTTTTAAAACAACACTAAGGAGTGGCCGAGATTATCCAGCAGGTCGAACCGAAACCGGTTGTCGTTGATGAAAATGGCGTCCAGATCCTTGTCGAAGAGTTCCCGTGGGACCGATCCGTCGAACTCGTTGAATTGGAAGTCTAAGAACTTGAGTGTCGGGAGCTCCAGCACGACCCTCGGGAAATTTTCGGTGAACCGGTTGTTGCTCAGATCTAGCTCGAAGAGCCGCTTCAGGTTCTAGAACTTCTGCGGCACGTTGCCGCAGAAGTGGTTGGAGTTGAGGTGGAAGAGCGTGAGGTCAGCAAGCAGGCTGAGCTCCTCGGGGAGGTACCCGACGATGTCGCCGTGGTTGAGGTTGACGCTAGCAACAGTGCAGACGCCGGGGTCGTCGGGGGCGGGGGAGCAGAAGACGTTGGAGTAATCGCAAACGTCGGGGCCGACCTAGTTGGCGGTGAAGTTGTTGGGGTCAGAGAGGATGGCCTGCTTTAGGGCCTGGAGGGCGATGTAGGTGTTGCGGAGGCATGGGTTCTCGAAGGAGGCGGAGGGGTTGACGGCAACTTGCTCGCCGCGGTCGCCTAACTCGTCGAGCTAGTGGAGGAGGTGGTGGTGCTTGGCGGCGCCATGGGTAGCGGTGGAGAGGACGGCAAGGGAGGAGAAGAGGACGAAGAGGGCGGCGGTGGCCGAGATTATCCGGTAGATTTAGGGTTTAGGGTTTTGAATTGGGAGAGAGACACTAAACAACGTCATTTTGTGGTTTACATGCTGACTGTACTCTTTGGCGAGCGACATCAGCATCAAAAATTAATAAAAAAGTGCCACATCGGATTTCCGGTCAATCTGATTGGAGTTGGCACCAAAATGATCATTTTTCAAACTTTTTGGTACTTAAGTGATCCAACGGAAACTTTTGGCATCAAAGTGAGCGCCGTACACAACTTATGGCACTGATAGTGTATCGACAACTTATAGCACTGATAGTGTATTTTCGAGTCCCCTTAGCCAAGGGGGAGAATTGCTAGGAAAATGCTCATGATCATGAGCTTTCAAATTTTTCCAGGTCCCATGAGCTCCCTTTCACTTTCACCATGAAATACACAACAAATCCATGATTGTCATTAAGATGAAATTTCACCGGGAAAAAAGCATGCCAATAGATATCTTTGAAGTTATGACTAAGCATGAAGAGTAGAAGATGGGTGTAGGAAAGATAGCTTGTCCTGTTGGGAACAAGTTTATAAGATAGATGAATTAAGTAGTGTGTGCAAACCTCTTGAAACACACATGCTGCGAATATATAATTTCATTACAGTAACCCATAAAGAAAGTATAATGCTGTTGCGACCAAAGAAATGCCTGTGGTAGCAGTGTTGCACAAACAGACGTCTGTTGCTGTATTTAAGGTAGAAATTCATTCAACAGCTTGTCAAAGTTTATGGACGATGACCCATTTGGTTCTGTTGCTTCCTGTGCTAATTTCTTCCACTCCGCGATTCTTTCCTTCATTTGTTTTCCCTTGTCTCCTTCCATCAAATCCCTCACTAGCCTTGCCACTTCCTCTCTCTTGATTACACCTGATAACTCCAAACCAATCTCCCATTTACGACAAGCGTAAGTGCAGTTTGTCGTCTGGTCCCCAAAAGATGGCCAACAAATCATTGGGACTCCTGAAGACACACTCTCGATTACAGAGTTCCATCCACAATGTGTCAAGAACGCTCCGGTGGACAAGTGGCTGAGAACTGCCTCTTGTGGACACCAATCTGCGTACATACTCCTTCCTTCTGTTTCTTCAAGGAATTCCTGGGGAAGAACTGCTGAATCTCCACTTACGATGTCAGGCCTAATTATCCACAAGAATGGGTGTTTGCTGTTGGCCAGTCCCATCGCAAACTCAATAAGCTCTTCTCTTTTCAAGACAGCTATGCTGCCGAAATTAACGTATAGAACTGACTTTGGTTCCTTTGAGTCGAGCCATCGGAGACACTCTGTATCTTCTGTCCACAGATTGCAGTCAATAGACTTCAAGGGGCTCTCTTCCTGCACCAGTTTGTTGACTAGTAACGAGAGTGGGCCAATTGCATAGACGCGAGGAAACATTGATGACAAAGCATTAAGTACTTCTGATTCAAGGTTATCAAAGGTATGGAAAATTATTGCTGAGGCTGTATTTGCCCTCTCAGCAACATCTTTCGCATAATTGAACATAATATCATCAGGATCCGTGGTACGAAGGAAGGTTGGCAGGTCCCATAATCTGATGTCCTTCATTCCTGGAATCCAATCGATTACTGTATCCAAATGGCCGTTTGTTAAGTAGCTGGCATCTGCAACACACGTGATATTCTCAGTCTCTCATGTATAGCGTATTACGCAAAAGACAATCTTTTTTTCTTTTTCTCTTTTTTAAACGAGGAAGTAGTTTTAGGTCGGTAGACTTCGGGCTCAAGAAATACCCCGGTGACCTAGGACTGGTAAGAAACGAGCCAAATCACAGTTGGGTGGGATTGGAATTGTTTGTACCAGATGTTCTGGGTGGTCATACATAAGCCATACGCATAATCCACACACACGTCCGCTGCTTAATCACTGAGTTTACTCACAGGGTTAAAAAGAAAAAAACCTAGTACCTTTTAATGGAGCGAGGCCCTTTTCCTGAAGAGTCCGGTATTGTTTGAATCCCATGAAGGCGCAGGCAGAGAATGTCCACAACTGTATGATAGGGATGCCGAATTCTTGAGCAGCTTCATTGGTGGCAAATGACATGACTCCATCGGAGAAAATGCAAGTGACTGGAGGAACATCCGAGTTTGATGCAGCGTGGTTGAGATTGGAGATGAGATCAGAAAATGGAGCAGACATGTTATTTCTGACAGCATAACCCATAGCCATGAGGTCTTGGCTTGAGTCTTCATCTGAGGGAGGAAGGCCATCGGTGATGGTCAGGAACTGAAAGCCGCGGAAGCCATCAAGGGCTCGAGCTCCCCTCGACTTCAGTAGGCGTCGATGGTTGTATTCTGTATTCACAAAGGATATGTCGAAACCTTTTGTATTCAGAAGCTTTGCCAGTTTTAGCATTGCTCCTATATGGCTTTGGTACGGAGCTGGGATACAAACGGCATGGCTTCTCTTAGCTGAGGCTAATTGAGTGTCCATCTCTCTCTCTGTCTCTCTCTCTCTCTGGTGACACTCAAACCAGAACCTAGAGGATAGAAAGGCTGATATGAATGGTCAGTTTTAAGTCATGCATCTAGCAAAGTTCTACACGCCTCCGCATGTGGCTGCGCTATTAAAGTAAGATACTTTTCTTGTCACTGCGATCAGTTTTAGCATCTAGCAAAGTTCTACACGCCTCCGCATGCGGCTGCCCTATTAAAGTAAGATACTTTTCTCGTCACTGCGATCAGTTTTGAACGGTCGAGAGGCAAACCTCCACAAAAGACAAGCGTGAGCGTTGAATTGGATTTTTCCAACGTAAGAAAGATTGATGATGGTTGGTTCCTTTTCACTGAATGGTAGATGAAACCGTTAGTTGTCATCGCAGTCATAATGCTACGCCGGCTTTTGGAAACAAATGACACTATGGAGAGAAGTCAGCCCCCGAGTTTTCCGACCTGACTTACCTTCGGAACCTACTTTCTATCCCATAATAGCCATCCGGCGAGATAAAAAATACGTGCGGCTTTGGACTTAGCTGAAAGCAGCTTCCTAAAACGGTTGCTATCAATGAACAATTTGCATATACTCTGTTGAAATCGGCCAAAAGATCTAGGATGGGTAGGGGTGTCAACGGTTCAGTTCGGTTCGGTTTTTCGGTTTTCAACTTTTGGTTTTCGGACTCGAAGTGCGTCACCTGCTCTCGATCACCTTGATCTGCCGCACGTACTCGTCGAAGCCCCCGCTCTTGGACTTCAGCTGCTCCACGACACGAACACTCTTAGCCCCAACGCCACGTCGCCAAACCCCATGTACTCCTCCGCCACTCACTGGTTCATCTTCTCCACCAGCTCCAGCTAATTGTTCGCGCCCTGGACCGCCCGATCGGCCAACGCAAGACACCATCATCCAATTCCATCATCCGTCAGATCAGATAACCCCACCGATCGATCGCGGAAATCTCGAGGGCGGATTCATTTGTCGCACAGAGCAGAAAGCCTCGAGGAATTTGAGATGAGGACGAGGGAACGAGATCGAGGTACTTGGAGTTCGGATTTGACCATCGTGAAGAGGTTGAGGAAGAGATCGTTCAGCGACTTGGCGAGTGTGTCTCCCTCCATCACTGTCCCGTCTGCCTTCTTCTTCTTTTAGCTTCCGATCGTCCAACCCGCCACTGGAGCTTCCGACGGAACAGAAGAAAGTGTAGTAACATTGCCATCGCTATTTCGATTTGTCGCCGTTGCCGTCGCCGTCCCTGCCGCCGTCACTGTCCCTGTCGCCGTTGCAGTCACAGTCGCCGTCGTCGTCGCCATTGCACCTTCAAGACAAGAGGAGATAGAAGAGAAATAGGGTTGGCCTTTTGCCGGTTTGGTTAATGGTTCTATTTTTCGGTTTATTGGTTCGGTTTGGTTCGGTTAATCGATAAAAACCAAATCGAACCGAAAAATTTCGGTTTTTAATGAAAATCGAATAGAAAAAATCGAATTTTTTGGTTCGGTTCGGTTCGGTTCGGTTACTGACACCCCTAAGGATGGGAACAGTGTATCTAGAGAAATCTTACCAAGAACCGTGTCAAAAAAGTTAGAAATCTATTATTTTATGCCAACTTAATTATAAACATTGTGACATAGTATCATTTTACTCCTTTCAGCTAATTTTGGTTGGATATTGCTGACGTGGACACCGGTTGGTCTATGTAGCATGACCGACGCTGCGTGAACAACTTTTAATAATATTTTACTATTTTTCCCAATTTATTTTTTTTCTTTATACTTTTTTTCCCCTTTCTCTTTCCTTTTTGGTTCCTTCCCTTCCTTCTTCCTCCAGCCGGTCATTGAGGACCTTATTAGCCACTAGCGAGGCTTGCCCACCCCTAGCAAGGTTCGACCCTCATCGAATCAGGCGAGGGCAAGCCTTGCCGGCCCAACGTGACGTGGCCCTCGTGGCCTCTAGCGAAGGCTCAAGCCTCACCCAGCCATGGCGAGGCTTGCCCTCATCGGCCCTTGGCTCTAGTTAATCACTAGAAAATTGGCAGGAGGAAGAAGGAAGGAAATAAATAAATAAATAAAAAGAAGGAAATGGAAAGAAAAAGAAAAAAAAATTTTAAAAACTATTGAAATATTATTAAAAACTGTCAACATCAATTGGCCATACCATGCAAGCCAACTGGCATTCAAGTCAATAATATCCAGCCAAAATTAATTAGAATGACTGAATTGATACTATGTCAATAGGTCTAGGACTACCAATACAATAAGCTTACACTCTTCTCTCAAAAAGTGGATAGGAATGCTCCAAGCTTACCGGTACCTTATATACTTTTTTCTTATACTGCAACTGTAATATTTGGTAGCAGTGCTGTTTCCAAGGGTGTCGTGGATTAATGTAGAGTCCTAAAATCAACTCTCGCGTTTGTGTGAAATCAGGAGAATGCCGGCTCATCCAAAGGTGCATGCAGGGTCCAAAGGTCTCCCAGAAGAGGAGTGTCTGAGTGCTCGTCTTCTTAGCCGAGTGGAGAGTTGCTTGGAGAACGCTCATAAGCATGAGCTTGCAGAATTCATCACCAGGACGGTGGTGGATTCTGACCAATTTGCTAAGTAGCTCGAGAGAGTTTCGTACTCCATTTTCTCTTGGTAAATTCAAGGGGTCTCAACCAGTGGAGCCGAGGATTCATGTACCCTGAAATTGTAAAAGACAGCAGCAACTTTTCCTTGAGAATTTGTGCAGATTCATTCACTTGAGACTGCCCAATGATGATGCTTTCAATCACTTTCCAAAGATGGCGCAACTTGTTAGCACTAAGGGTGAGCTGTTCCTGGTTCTGAGAGACGATGTCCATGTGTCGTCCGAAAATCTTATTACCAGACGTTCTTTGGAGGCAACTTTTGTCTGTTATAGGCTTTGGACTAGCGGAAAGCAGCTTTCTAAAGAAATAGTTGTTATTGGGGAATCATATACTTTGTTGAAATGGGCCGAAGATCTAGGATGGCAATAGTACATCCATAGAGATCTTATCAAGAATCTGGAGCAAGTGTCCTAAGGTTGCCGGAACTTGTATCATTCTTAATGACAGTGCAACTTTAAAATGCTTTTGCTGTATGCTGTACTCTTCTGAAACCTGTTCAAGATTAATCGAGCGAGGAAGGGAACCTTTCTGGGATAAATGAATGTATCATATGATAATTTCGTAGTATTAACATTAATGCTGATCTTGGGTGTCGCGCCTGTCTAAGGTTTAGTTTAAGAACTTTTTAGCCATTGTCGAAAAAGGTAAAGTGAATCAATGTGAAAAGCCAGAAAATTCTGGAATCGTTCAGATTGATCCTAGAATTCTCATTACTAGAATCTTCGGTGTGCTTGTGACCGATGGAAAGAAGTCTTCTATTCATGTTTATTGCAGTTCACGTCTCAATCAAACGTCATCCCCACCAGGCCTTACCTGTTGGTGCTTGAAACTGATTTTCACGAAGCAGAAAGATGCTCATTTCCACATTCTCTTTGGCCCCAGTTTACACATAGTTCTTGCATTTTCTCAGTCGATTGACCACATTAGCCAAAAGATGCAAACTCCAGATTTTCTTAATGCATTCGGGCCTTATTATTCACATAATTCATAGTATGCTCGGTCTTGACACCTAAATTTTGTCAACCTTAGACATTCATTTATTGCATAGAAATTAGGGATTGATTTTTAACCTCTAAAAAAATATTATAATTAAATTGCATAACATGTAGTTTTAAGAGCATTTTTTTTATTGCATTTGCATTGTACTGGTGACAGATGGATTTGACTTGATGGTTCTGAGTTTAAATTTAGCAAGTTGGACTAAGCCCGTGGTGAGAGGGAATTGGCCCAAAGCCATTATTTTCTAATGACCAAAAATTAACTTATAAGGATTTGCGATTTGATATTTTTGGTGATATGGCGAAGCATTTTTCATATATTCATACAATCTATTCATATATCCTCAGTAAGAAAGTGATATTGCAAGCTCGTCTTTGCAAGATTTGGAATTTGATAAAATCCTATAACAATCTTGAATTTCTAACAATATTTGATAAAAATTGGTGGAGAATATTCTTTTTTTTTTTGCACAGTCCAATGTGGAAAGTTATGAAGTGCAAACAAAGGAAATCAAATAAGGCAAGAAGAGATGTGGAAAATAACAAAAAATTGCATGTAGAGGTACATATTTCGACAATATATTCGGGAGGTTATAGGCTAGCAAAAGTAATCTTCATACACGTTGAGAAAGGTTGTGTGAATCTAGCGTGAAAAAAGAAATAAGCAATTCTAAAAAGCCTTAGTCCCTCGCCTATAAAAACCGCTCGCAAACGGACGAAGAAGGGGGGCGGACGTTAGATTAAAAAAAGGGAGCTTCTCTTTCTTTTTTTCAACAGGTCAACAAAGGACTTTGTCCTATCTCTGACAAGGTGCAGAAGGAAAAGAAAGTGGAGTGGGAGAACGTGAGCAGAAGGGAGAGAAAGAAAGTTAGAGGAAAAGAATAAAAAAGAGAGAAGAAAGAGGAAAAGGTAGGGGGTTCATCTTCTTCAGCCTGCAGCCCCCGCCGCTTCCATTCTTCCGACGACGCCATCCAAGCTTCGATGCTACCGCCGCCGCAGCTGCTGCCCCTCCGAGTGCCTCCAGACTTGCTCGTCTCGCCCTCGCCCAAGAAGATCAAAGCCGCCGGAATCGCTCGAGGTCGTGCCCCCGCCGGCGTCCTTCACGTTCAGCGTCGACCTCTCTGCCCGCAGCTCTCCGACGCCCGCGGTTGCCGTTCCTCCGACGACTGCGCCACCACTCCTAGCCTCCCGGCGACGAGCTGCTGCTGTTTGCCGCGCCACCGCTGCTGCCGACGACCAGCCCGACAACGTCGCACCTCCGCCCGTCGGCGCACCTCCGCCCGACGACACCGACCGCCTCGACGTCGCTTGCTGCTCCGACGTTTGCTGTCCCCGGCAACGCTCCCAACGCCCGTTGTCCACGGTGACGGAGTTGCCGTCCAAACCCCCCCGATGTCAACCGCTGTTCCTACTCGTGTCTGAACCGAATCAATTCTGCAAGCTTTCTATTCTTGAAGGTTCATTGGTCGCGAGCCCGCTGAGCCGATCTCAACGCAAACCGTTTCGTGAATCCTTTGCGCCGGTCCCGTATTGGAAGCAAATAATCCAAACAAGGTAATTTTCTTAAACCAAATTTCATTCGATATTATAGATGCTAATAGTAATTTTATTGAGACTTTAGGCATTATCCAATATGATATTATCAACAAAAAAATCATATAATTACTTATTCGATCCGTAAAACTTCGAATCACTATTTTAATTATTTTTATTTTTTTTAGCGCATTGATGATGTTTTAGCTTCAAAATCATTATAATTATTAATTTGATTCATGAGACTTCGAATCAATTTTTTTATATTGATTTCTTTTTCTTGCATGTTGTGATGTTTAGGATTAGAATAATTGTTAATTTAATCCGTGAGACAATATATTATTTTTTCAATTATTTTAACCATTTATTTGAATTATCGACGAATATTGGGTTGGATATAATACTTATACTTGAAAATTGCTTGTTTCGGAAAACACCCAAAAAAATCAAATTGTCTATTAGATAGGATAGTTTCCTAAATTAGGATTGCATATTTTTTGGATTAGATTGCATCTTAGAATATATAAGATTTCTCAATAACATTGCTTAGTTTGAATAGGATTGCATCTTCAGATAATTCTAGAATAGATTAGAATATATTCTAGATAGCATTTTCTTTTATAGATAGGGTCTTAAATAATGCTTGCATCTTTAGATAATATTGCATCTTTAAAATGGTTTTCAAAGATAGAATAAGGTTTAAGTCAAATTAATCCCTAAACTAGATTAGATAACTATTCATTTTAGATAGTTTAATTAGGATTTTTATTAATTTCGAATTTTAATATAAAAATACAAAAAATAGCTTGTACATGTCATATAGGTTAAAATTTCAAGACAAGAGAAAACCCAAAAAATAATTGCTTGCTTTGGTGTGTTGAATTCCTTTGGTGCAATTTATTTGATTCTTCGAGTCTTCAATAATGTTTGCGCACTCACATGATCAATGATAGTGATTTAGGTTAAAACCAATTCAGACTGCCTATAGAGATATTTTTTAAAATAAATACCGAAAATGCACTAGTGAAATTAGTGTAACCAAGTCCCCATACTCACAATCTTTGGTTCGTAAGATTACAATGATTCTCCTGTTATTTTACTTAGGTATCTAATCAACCTACCATAAACTGATTAGTGACGACTTCTAGATAAAAAGCATGCTAAAAACTTGAACTAAGTCATGAATTAATATGGACTTGGGAGAGTTCGAGCTAAGTCTAGACTTAGTAGTCCATTAGCCAAACTCTAGGCGGTGCACCCGAGATTAGGTCTCAACACTCGGTCATCCATTTATTGAGATGGTCGATCCAAGGTGTCATAGAAAGAGGAGTGTCTTATTTCGAGTCTACAGAGCCAAGGGGGAGAATTGCTAGGAAAACGCTCATGATCATGAGCTTTCAAATTTTTTCAAGGTCCCATGAGCTCCCTTTCATTTTCACCACGAAATACACAACAAATCCACGACTGTAATTGAAGATGAAATTTCACCGGGAAAAAAGCATGCCAATAGATATCTTCGAAGTTATGACTAAGCATGAAGAGTAGAAGATGGGTGTAGGAAAGTTAGCTTTTCCTGTTGGGAACAAGTTTATAAGATAGATGAATTAAGTAGTGTGTGCAAACCTCTTGAAACACACATGCTGCGAATATATAATTTCATTAGAGTAACCCATAAAGAAAGTATAATGCTGTTGCGAACAAAGAAATGCCCGTGGTAGCAGTGTTGCACAAACAGACGTCTGTTGCCGTATTTAAGGTAGAAATTCATTCAACAGCTTGTCAAAGTTTATGGACGATGACCCATTTGGTTCTGTTGCTTCCTGTGCTAATTTCTTCCACTCCGTGATTCTTTTCTTCATTTGTTTTCCTTTGTCTCCTTCCATCAAATCCCTCACTAGCCTTGCCACTTCCTCTCTCTTGACCACACCTGATAACTCCAAACCAATCTCCCATTTACGACAAGCGTAAGTGCAGTTTGTCGTCTGGTCCGCGAAAGATGGCCAACAAATCATTGGGACTCCTGAAGACACACTCTCGATCACAGAGTTCCATCCACAATGTGTCAAGAACGCTCCGGTGGACAAGTGGTTGAGAACTGCCTCTTGTGGACACCAATCTGCGTACATACTCCTTCCTTCTGTTTCTTCAAGGAATTCCCGGGGAAGAAATGCTGAATCCCCACTTACAAGGTCAGGCCTAATTATCCACAAGAATGGGTGTTCGCTGTTGGCCAGTCCCATTGCAAACTCAATAAGCTCTTCTCTTGTTAAGACAGCTATGCTGCCGAAATTGACGTATAGAACTGACTTCGGTTCCTTCGAGTCGAGCCATCGAAGACACTCTGTATCTTCTGTCCACAGATTGCAGTCAATAGATTTGAGGGGGCTCTCTTCCTGCACTAGTTTGTTGACTAGTAACGAGAGTGGGCCAATTGCATAGACGCGAGGAAACATTGATGATAAAGCATTAAGCACTTCTGATTCAAGGGCATCAAAGGTATGGAAAATCATTGCTGAGGCTGTATTTGCTCTCTCAGCGACATCCATCATAAAATTGAACATAATATCATCAGGATCCGTGGTACGAAGGAAGGTTGGCAGGTCCCATAATCTAATGTCCTTCATTCCGGGAATCCAATCAATTACTGTATCCAAATGGCCATTTGTTAAGTAGCTGGTATCTGCGACACACGTGATATTCTCAGTCTTTCATGTATAGCGTACTACGCAAAAGACACTCTTTTCTTTTTCTTTTTTTGATGAGGAAGTAGTTTTAGGTCGGTAGATCTCGGGCTCAAGAAATACCAAGGTGACCTAGGATCGGTAAGAAACTAGCCAAACCAAAGGTGGGTGGGATTGGAATTGTTTGTACCAGATGTTCTGGGTGGCCATACATAAGCCATACGCATAATCCACACACACATCCGCTGCCTAGGTACGTATGATAATGTTTCTGTTCCTAGAAACAATTTTTTTTCATAAACATTTTTTTCTATTTTTGTTATCACGAACAGTTTCTAAGCATTTTAAGGTATTTGGTAACTATAAAAAATTTATGTTCTAGGAATAGAAATACGTTTGGTATAACCCAAAATATTTTTGTGACTTAAAATTTCTTTTAATATTTTAATAATTTTATTACTTTTTTATTTTCTTTTTCCTTTTTCTTCTCCTTCCTCTTAGCCGGTCGCTAGCCTTGGCCATGGCCGGCTGGCGACCGACCCGATGAGGGCCGGCGAGGTCACCAGCCTAAGGGGAGCCTTATCGTGGCTTGGGGAGGCTCGGCCTCACCCTAGCTGGGTGAGGCGACGTCGCCCAGATCTGGGGAGGCCGAGCCTCGCCCGACCATCGGCGAGGCAGAACCTCACCTAGCAACCACGAGATTGGCCTGGCGATGGTCAAGTGAGGCTGAGCCTCACCCGACCACTGCGAGGCTAGGTGTTGCCGACCTTGTAGTGGTTGGGTCGGCATCGCCTGGCCTTGTGGCTCACCTAGCCACGGTGAGCTTGGGACAACCTTGCCGGGGGCTGACAAGGCTCCGGCAACCAACTAAGAAGAGAGGAAAAGAAAAAAAAAAAAAGGAGAAAAAAAAAGAACTAGTTTTTTGAATTGTTCCCCGGAACAAAAAGCAACTTTTTTTTGTTTATTGTTTCTATTCTAGATCTGTTCCTGAGAACAAAAAACTTATCAAACGCATTTCTGTTCTATTTCTACTCCCGAAAACAAAAAAACAGAAACATCTATTCCCGGAGCGTTACCAAACTCACCCTTTAACCATTGAGTCTATTCACAAGGTTCAAAATATATTCGTGTACCTTTTAATGGAGCGAGGCCCTCTTCCCGAAGAGTCCGATATTGTTTCATTCCCATGAAGGCGCAGGCAGGGATTGGCCACAACAGTATGATAGGGATGCCGAATTCTTGAGCAGCTTCATTGGTGGCAAATGACATGGATCCATCGGAGAAAATGCAAGTGACTGGAGGAACATCCGAGTTTGATGCAGCGTGGTTGAGATTGGAGATGAGATCAGAAAATGGAGCAGACATGTTATTTTTGACAGCATAACCCATAGCCATGAGGTCTTGGCTTGAGTCTTCATCTGAGGGAGGAAGGCCATCGGTGATGGTCAGGAACTGAAAGCCGCGGAAGCCATCAAGGGCTCGAGCTCCCCTCGACTTCAGTAGGCGTCGATGGTTGTATTCTGTATTCACAAAGGATATGTCGAAACCTTTTGTATGTAGAAGCTTTGCCAGTTTTAGCATTGCTCCTATATGGCTTTGGTACGGAGCTGGGATACAAACGGCATGGCTTCTCTTAGCTGAGGCTAATTGAGTGTCCATCTCTCTCTCTCTCTCTCTCTCTCTCTCTCTCTCTCTCTCTGGTGACACTAAACCAGAACCCAGAGGAAAGAAAAGCTGATATGGATGGTCAGTTTTATATTTCATATAAGGGGAAGATATAGTTGTTGGAAATTGAGATCCAAAGTGCGAGGGAGTGATATAGTAATTAAACATTAAGTCATGCATCTAGCAAAGTTCTACACGCCTCTGCACATGGCTGCCCTATTAAAGTAATATACTTTTCTCATCACTGCGATCAGTTTATAATTTTACATGCTACCGTTTTGAATGATCAAGAGGCAAACCTCCACAAAAGACAAGCGTGAGCGTTGAATTGGATTTTTCCAACGTAAGAAAGGTTGATGACGGTTGGCTCCCTTTCACTGAATGGTAGATGAAACCGTTAGTTGTCATCGCAGTCATAATGCTACGCCCGCTTTTGGAAACAAATGACACTGTGGAGAGCAGTCAGCCCCCGAGTTTTCCGACATGACTTACCTTTGGAACCTACTTTCTGTCCCATAATAGCAGTCCGGCGAGATAAAAAATACTTGCGGCTTTGGACTTAGCTGAAAGCAGCTTTCCTAAAATGGTTGCTATCAATGAACAATTGGCATATACTATGTTGAAATCGGCCAAAAGATCTAGGATGGGAACAATGTATCTAGAGAAATCTTACCAAGAACTAAGAAAAAGTATCAAAAAAGTCATAAATCTATTATTTTGTACCAACTTAATTATAAATCTTTTGACGTAGTATCAATTTTCTCCTTTCAGCTAATTTTAGTTGGATATTGCTGACGCGGACACCAGTTGGCCTATGTAGCATGACCGACGCTAATGTAAACAACTTTTAATAATATTTTACTATTTTTCCGAATTTATTTTTTCTTTATACTTTTTTTTCCCCTTTCTCTTTCCTTTTTAGTTCGTTCCCTTCCTTCTTCGTCCAACCGGTCATTGAGGACCTTATTAGCCACTAGCGAGGCTTGCCTACCCCTAGCAAGGTTCAACCCTCGTCGAATCAGGCGAGGGCAAGCCTTGCAGGCCCAACAGGAGGTCGCCCTCATAGCCTCTAGCGAAGGCTCAAGCCTCATCCAGCCATGGCGAGGCTTGCCCTCATATGCCCTTGGCTCTAGTTAATCACTAGAAAATCGGCAAGAGGAAAAAGGAAGGGAAGAAAAAAAAAAAAAGAAGAAGAAGGAAACAGAAAGAAAAAGAAAAAAAAGAAAAAAATTATTGAAATATTATTAAAAACTGTCTACATCAATTGGCCATGCCAGGCAAGTCGACTGGCATTCATGTAAGTAATATCTAGCCAAAATTAATTGGAATGACTGAATTGATACTATGTCAATAGATCTAGGACTAACTTGATACCAATACAATAAGCTTATACTCTTCTCTCAAAAAGTGGATAGGAATGCTCCAAGCTTACTGGTACCTTATATACTTTTTTCTTATACTGCAACTGTAATATTTGGTAGCAATGCTGTTTCCAAGGGTGTCGTGGATCAATGTAGAGTCCTAAAATCAACTCTCGTATTTGCGTGAAATCAGGAGAATGCTGGCTCATCCAAAGGTGCATGCAGGGTCCAAAGGTGTCCCAGAAGAGGAGTGTTTGAGTGCTCGTCTTCTTAGCCGAGTGGAGAGTTGCTTGGAGAACGCTCATAAGCATGAGCTTGCAGAATTCATCACCAGGACGGTGGTGGATTCTGACCAATTTGCTGAGTAGCTCGAGAGAGTTTTGTACTCCATTTTCTCTTGATAAATTCAAAGGGTCTCAACCAGTGGAGCCGAGGATTCATGTACCCTGAAATTGTAAAAGACGGCAGCAACTCTTCCTTGAGAATTTGTGCAGATAGATTCATTTGAGACTGCCCAATGATGATGCTTTCAATCACTTTCCAAAGATGGCGCAACTTGTTAGCACTAAGGGTGAGCTGTTCCTGGTTCTGAGATGATGTCCATGTGTCGTCCGAAAATCTTATTACCAGACGTTCTTTGGAGGCAACTTTTGTCTATTATAGGCTTTGGACTAGCGGAAAGCAGCTTTCTAAAGAAATAGTTGTTATTGGGGAATCATATACTTTGTTGAAATGGGCCGAAGATCTAGGATGGCAATAGTACATCCATAGAGATCTTATCAAGAATCTGGAGCAAGTGTCCTAAGGTTGCCGGAACTTGTATCATTCTTTACAACAGCGCAACTTTAAAATGCTTTTGCTGTATGCTGTACTCTTCTGAAACCTGTTCAGGATTAATTAAGCGATGAAGGGAATGTTTCTGGGATAAATGAATGTATCGAATGATATTTTATAGTCTAAACATCAATGCTGATTTTGCGTGCCACGCCCGTCTAAGGTTTAGTTTAAAAACTTAGTAGCCATTGTTGAAAACTGCGCCTGTCTAAGGTTTAGTTTAAGAATTTAGTAGCCATTGTTGAAAAATGTAAAGTGAATCCAATGTGAAAAGCCAGAAAATTCTGGAATCGTTCAGATTGATACTAGAATTCTCATTACTAGAAGCTTCGGTGTGCTGGTGACCGATGGAAAGAAGTCTTCTATTCATGTTTATTGCAGTTCATGTCTCAATCAAACGTCATCCCCACTGGGCCTTACCTGTTGGTGCTTGAAACTGTGATTTTCACGATGCAGAAAGATGCTCATTTCCCCATGCTCTTTGGCCCCAGTTTACACGTAATTCTTGCATTTTCTCAGTTGATTGACCCCATTGGCCGAAAGATGCAAACTTCAGATTTTCTTAATGCATTATGGGCCTTATTATTCACTTTTATAGTATGCTCGGTGTTGACATCTAAATTTTGCCGACAATAGACATTCATTTATTGCATAGAAAATTAGGAATTGATTTTTAACCTCTAAAAAATAATATTAAAATTAAATTGCATAACATGTAGTTTTAAGAGCATTTTTTAATTGCATTTGCATTGACTGGTGACAGATGGATTTGACTTGATAGTTCTGAGCTTAAATTAAGCAAGTTGGACTAAGCCCACAGTGAGAGGGAAATGTCCCAAGTCCATTATTTTCTAATGACAAAAAATTAACTTATAAGAATTCACGATTTGATATTTTCGGTGATATAGCAGATGATTTTTCATATATTCAAACAATCTATTCATATATCCTTAGTAAGGGTAAGTGTGAGAAGGAGATATTGCAAGCTCGTCTTTGCAAGATTTTGAATTTGATAAAATTTTATTACAATCTTGAATTTCTAATAATATTTGATAAAAATTGGCGGAGAATATTCCTTTTTTTTTTTTTTGCATAGTCCAATGTGGAAAGTTATGAAGTGCATACAAAGGAAATCAAATAAGGCAATAGGAGATGTGGAAAAAAAGAAGAAATATTGTATGTAGAGGTACATATTTCAACAATATATTCAGAAGGTTGTAGGCTAGCCAAAGTAATCTTCATACACGTTGAGAAAGGTTGTGTGAATCTAGCGTGAAAAAGAAATAAAATATTCTAAAAAGCCTGAGTCCCTCGCCTATAAAAGCCGCTCGCAAACGGACAAGAAGGGGGCGGACGTTAGATTAAAAAAGGGAGCTTCTCTTTCATTTTTTTCAACAGGTCAACAAAGGACTTTGTCCTATCTCTGACAATGTGCAGAAGGAAAGGAAAGGGGGAACGTGAGCAGAAGGGAGAGAAAGAAAGTTAGAGGGAAAAGAATAAAAAAAAAAAGAGAAGAAAGAGGAAAAGGTTGGGGGGGGGGGGGGGGTTCATCTTCTTCGGCCTGCAGCTCCCGACACTTAGCCCCCGCCGCTTCCATTCCGACGACAACGCCATCCAAGCTTCGACACTACCGCCGCCGCAGGTGCTGCCCCTCCGAGTGC
Source organism: Eucalyptus guilfoylei (assembly GCA_016097605.1). Lineage (NCBI taxonomy): Eukaryota > Viridiplantae > Streptophyta > Magnoliopsida > Myrtales > Myrtaceae > Eucalyptus > Eucalyptus guilfoylei. Next base: position 35,063,392 of record CM027866.1, on the reverse strand, counting down.
CGCCAGACTTGCTCATCTCGCCCTCGCCCAAGAAGATCAAAGCCGCCGGAATCGCTCGAGGTCGTGCCCCCGCCCGCGTCCTTCACGTCCAACGTCGACCTCTCCGCCCACAGCTCTCTGACACCCGCGGTTGCCATTCCTCCAATGCATACACCACCGCTCCTAGCCTCCCAGCGACGAGCTGCTGCTGTTTACCGTGCCACCGCTGCTGCCGATGACCAGCCGGACAACGTCGCACCTCCGCCCGACGACGCCACCGCTGTCCTAAGCTCGACCGCCTCAATGTCGCTTGCTGCTCCGACGTTTGCTGTCCCCGGCAATGCTCCCAACGCCCGTTGTCCACGGTCACGGAGTTGCCGTCCAAACCCCCTATGTCAACCGCTGTTCCTACTCGTGTCCGAACCGAGTCAATTCTGCGAGCTTTGTATTCTTGCAGGTTCATTGATCGTGAGCCCGTTGCCGTTGAGCCGATCTCGACCCAAACTGTTGTTCGTGAATCCTTTTCGCCGGTCCGTATTAGAAGCAAATAATCCAAACAAGGTCATTTTTTAAAATCAAATTTCATCTTGATATTATTGCCTAATTGGAATATTTGATATTAATAGTGATTTTATTGAGACTTTAGGCATTATCCAATAGGATATTATCAACAAAAAAATCACTATAATTACTAATTTGATATGTAAGACTTTTTTTAATTATTATTATTTTTTTAGCGCATTGATGATGTTTTAGCTTCAAAATCATTATAATTATTAATTTGATCCATGAGATTTCGGATTAATTTTTTTTAATTATATTGATTTTTTTCTTGCAGGTTGTGATGTTTAGGATTAGAATAATTGTTAATTTAATCCATGAGACAATGGATTATTTTTTCAATTATTTTAGCCCTTTATTTGGATTCTCGACCAATATCTTGAGTGGGTTGGATATAATGCTTATACTTGGAAATTACTTGTTTTGGAAAACACCCAAAAAAAAAAATGTGTATTAGATAGGATAGTTTCTTAAATTAGGATTGCATGTTTTTTGGATTATATTGCATGTTAGAATATATAGGATTTCTTGATAACATTGCCTAGTTTGAATAGGATTGCATCTTAAAAAATCTAGAATTGATTAGAATATATTCTAGATAGCATTTTCTTTCATAGATAGGGTTCTAAATAATGCTTGCATGTTTAGATAATATTGCATCTTTAAAATGGTTTTCTAAGATAGGATAGGGTTTAGGTCAAATTAATCCCTAAACTAAATTAGATAACTATTCATTTTAGATAGTTTAATTAGGATTTTTATTAAGTTAGAATTTTAATATAAAAGTACAAAAAATAGCTTGTGCATGTCATATAGGTTAAAATTTCAAGACAAGAGAAAACTCAAAAAATAATTGCTTGCTTTGGTGTGTTGAATTCATTTGGTGCAATTTATTTGATTCATTGAGTCTTCAATAATGTTTGCACACTCACATTATCAATGATAGTGATTTAGGCTAAAATCAATCCAGAATGCCTACAAAGATGTTTTTGAAAATAAAATGAATTGTACTAAAAGAGCACTAATGAAATTAGTATTATAACCAAGTCTTCGTACCCACAATCTCTAGTTTGTAGAAGTAAAATAATTCTCCTGTTATTTTACTTAGTGTCTAATTGACTTACTATAAACTGATTAGTGGCGACTTCTAGATAAAATTTATTTGCATGCTAAAAAACTTGAACTTAAGTCATAAATTGATATGGGCTTGCGAGAGCCCGAGTTAAGTCTAGCAGTCGATTAGCCAAACTCTAGGTGGTGCACCCGAGGTTAGGTCACAACACTCGATCATCCATTTTGAGATGGTCGATCCAAGGTGTCACTGAAAAAGGAGTGTCTTATTTCGAGTCTACATAGCCAAGGGGAGAATTGCTAGGAAAACACTCATGGCCATGAGCTTTCAGATTTTTCCAGGTCCCATGAGATCCCTTTCACTTTCACCATGAAATACGCAACAAATCCATGAATGTCATTGAAGATGAAATTTCACCGGGAGAAAAGCATGCCAAAAGATATCTTTGAAGTTATGACTAAGCATGAAGAGTAGAAGATGGGTGTAGGAAAGACAGCTCGTCTCATAGGGAACAAGTTTATAAGATAGATGAATTAAGTAGTGTGCAAACCTCTTGAAACACAGAGGCTGCGAATATATAATTTCATTACAGTAACCCATAAAGAAAGTATAATGCTGTTGCGAAAAGAGAAATGCCTGTGGTAGCAGTGTTGTACAAACAGACGTCTGTTGCTGTATTTAAGGTAGAAATTCATTCAACAGCTTGTCAAAGTTAATGGACGATGACCCATTTGGTTCTGTTGCTTCCTGTGCTAATTTCTTCCACTCTGTGATTCTTTCCTTCATTCGTTTTCCCTTGTCTCCTTCCATCACATCCCTCACTAGCCTTGCCACTTCCTCTCTCTTGACCACACCTGATAACTCCAAACCAATCTCCCATTTACTACAAGCGTAAGTGCAGTTTGTCCTCTGGTCCCCAAAAGATGGCCAACAAATTATTGGGACTCCTGAAGACACACTCTCGATTACAGAGTTCCATCCACAATGTGTCAAGAACGCTCCGGTGGACAAGTGGTTGAGAACTGCCTCTTGTGGACACCAATCTGCGTACATACTCCTTCCTTCTGTTTCTTCAAGGAATTCCCGGGGAAGAACTGCTGAATCCCCACTTACAAGGCCAGGCCTAATTATCCACAAGAATGGGTGTTCGCTGTTGGCCAGTCCCATTGCAAACTCAATAAGCTCTTCTCTTGTCAAGACAGTTATGCTGCCGAAATTAACATATAGAACCGACTTCGGTTCCTTCGAGTCGAGCCATCGAAGACACTCTGTATCTTCTGTCCACAGATTGCAGTCAATAGATTTGAGGGGGCTCTCTTCCTGCACTAGTTTGTTGACTAGTAACGAGAGTGGGCCAATTACATAGACGTGAGGAAACATTGATGATAAAGCCTTAAGCACTTCTGATTCAAGGGCATCAAAGGTATGGAAAATCATTGCTGAGGCTGTATTTGCTCTCTCAGCGACATCCGTCATAAAATTGAACAAAATATCATCAGGATCCGTGGTACGAAGGAAGGTTGGCAGGTCCCATAATCTAATGTCCTTCATTCCTGGAATCCAATCAATTACTGTATCCAAATGGCCATTTGTTAAGTAGCTGGTATCTGCAACACACATGATATTCTCAGTCTTTCATGTATAGCGTATTATGCAAAAGAAACTCCTTTTTTTTTTTTTTTTTATAACAAGGAAGTAGTTTTAGGTCGGTAGACCTCGGGCTCAAGAAATACCCAGGTGACCTAGGATCGGTAAGAAACAAGCCAAACCAAAGGTGGGTGGGATTGGAATTGTTTGTACTAGTTGTTTTGGGTGGTCATACATAAGCCATACGCATAATCCACACACACGTCCACTACTTAGGTGCATATGGTAACATTTCTGTTCCCGGGAACAGTTTCTTTTCATAAACATTTTTTTCTATTTTTGTTATTGGGAATAGTTTTTGAGCATTTTAAGGCATTTGGTAATTATAAAAAATTTCTGTTCTAGGAACAAAAATATATTTGGTATAACCCCAAATATTTTTGTGACTTAGAATTTATTTTAATATATTAATAATTTTATTATTTTTTTCTTTTTCTTCTCCTTCCTCTTAGCTGGTCGCTAGCCTTGGCCATGGCCGACTGGCGACTGGCCAAATGAGGGTTGGCGAGGTCACCGGCCTAGGGGGAGCCTTGTCGTGGCTCGGGGAGGCTCAGCCTCCCCTAGTTGGGCGAGGCGACGTCGCCCAGATCTGGTGAGGTCGAGCCTCACCCGACCATTGGCAAGGCTCAACCTCGCCTAGCCACCGTGAGGTTGGCCTGGTAGTGGTCAAGTGAGGCCGAGCCTCGCCTGGCCACTGCAAGGTTAGGTGACGCCGACCTCGTAGTGGCTGGGTCAGTGTCGCCTGGCCTCACGGCTCGCCTAGCCACGGCGAGCTCGGGCAACCTTGCTGGGAGCCGACAAGGCTCCAGCAACCAGCTAAGAAGAAGAGAGGGTTCTCGAAGCAACTTTTTTTGTTTTCTTGTTTCTATTCTAGATTTGTTCCAGAGAATAAAATACTTACCAAACACATTTATATTCTATTTCTATTCCTGGGAACAAAAAAACAGAAACATCTATTCCTCGAAGCGTCACCAAACGCGCCGTTAATCATTGAGTCTACTCACAAGGTTCAATATATATATATATTTTTTCTTGTACCTTTTAATGGAGCGAGGCCCTTTTCCTGAAGAGTCCGATATTGTTTCATTCCCATGAAGGCGCAGGCAGGGACTGGCCACAACTGTATGATAGGGATGCCGAATTCTTGAGCAGCTTCATTGGTGGCAAATGACATGAATCCATCGGAGAAAATGCAAGTGACTGGAGGAACATCCGAGTTTGATGCAGCGTGGTTGAGATTGGAGATGAGATCAGAAAATGGAGCAGACATGTTATTTCTGACAGCATCACCTAAAGCCGTGAGGTCTTGGCTTGAGTCTGCATCTGAGGGAGGAAGGCCATCGGTGATGGTCAGGAACTGAAAGCCGCGGAAGCCATCAAGGGCTCGAGCTCCCCTCGACTTCAGTAGGCGTCGATGGTTGTATTCTGTATTCACAAAGGATATGTCGAAACCTTTTGTATGTAGAAGCTTTGCCAGTTTTAGCATTGCTCCTATATGGCTTTGGTATGGACCTGGGATACAGACGGCATGGCTTCTCTTAGCCGAGGCTAATTGAGTGTCCATCTCTCTCTCTCTCTCTCTCTCTCTGTGTGTCCATCTCTCTCTCTCTCTCTCTCTCTCTCTCTCTATCTCTCTGGTGACACTCAAACCAGAATCCAGGGGAAAGTACTTTTCTCATCACTGTGATCAGTTTATAAATAGCCGTGCTACGGTTTTGAATGATCAAGAGGCAAACCTCCACAAAAGACAAGCGTGAGCATTGAGTTGGATTTTTCCAACGTAAGAAGTTCCTATTCACTGAATGGTAGATGAAACGGTTAGTTGTTATCACTTGATAATGCTACGCCGGCTCTTGGGAACAAATGAAACTGGGGAGAGCAGTCAGCCCACGAGTCTTCCGACCTGACTTACCTTTGGAACCTACTTTTTGTCCTGTAATAGCCGTCCGGCGAGATAAAAGATACTCGCGGCTTTGGACTTAGCTGAAAGCTACTTTCCAAAACGCTTGCTGCCAATGAACAATTGGCATATACTCCGTTGAAATCGGCCAAAAGATCCAGGATGGGAACAGTGCATCTACAGAAAGAACCTGAAAAAGCATCAAAAAAGTCATAAATCTATTGTTTTATATCAATTTAGTTTTAAACATTTGACAAAGTCAAGTCAGTCATTTCGGCTAATTTTCGCTAGATATTGCTGACGCATGATGCTTACTCTATGTGGCATGGCCGACACTGACGTAAACAACTTTTATTAATATTTTAAATTTTTTTCCAATTTATTTTTTTCTTTTTCCTTTTTTTATTCCTTCCCTTCCTTCTTCCTTCGGTCGTTGAGGATCTTGTCAGCCACTAGCGAGGCTTGCCTAGCTCCTAGCGAGGCTTGACCCTAGTCAAATCGGGTGAGGGCGAGCCTTGCCAACCCAGCGTGAGGTCGCCCTCGTGGCCTCTAGCAAGGGCTCCAGCCTCACCTAGCCATGCTTTGAGGCTCACCCTCGCTTGCCCTCACCTTTGGTCAATCGCCAAAAACCAACTGGAGGAACAAAGAAGGGAATAGGGGCAAAAAAAAATGAAAGTGAAAGAAAAAGAAAAAAATATATTCAAAAAATTATTAAAATATTATTAAAAGCTATCTACGTCAATCGCCCATGCAATGTAAGCTAACTGATGTTCACGTTAGCAATACCTAGCCAAAATTAGCCGAAAAGACTGAATTAGCACTATATCAAAAGGTTTATAATTAAATTGATATCAATACAATAAGTTTAGGACTTTTCTTACACTTTTCCCTCAAAAACTGGGCAGTGGTGGATTCTGACCAATTTACTGAGTAGCTCCACAGAGTTTCGTACTCCACTTTCTCTCGGTAAATTCAAGGGGTCTCGACCAGTGGAGCCGAGGATTCATGTACCCTGAAATTGTAAAAGACAGCAGCACCTCTTCCTTGAGAATTTGTGCAAACTCATTCACTCGAGACTGCCCAATGACGATGCTTTCAATCACTTTCCGAAGATGGCGCAACTTGTTAGCATTAAGGGTGAGTGGTTCCGGGTTCCGAAATGATGTCCATGTGTCGTCTGAAAATCTTGTTACCAGACATTCCTTTGGAGGCAACTTTTGTCTTGTTATAGTTTTCTGGTGATGAATAGTAGACTTGCGGCTTTGGACTAGCTGAAAGCAGCTTTCTAAAGGAATAGTAGTTACTGGGGAGTCATATACTTTGTTGAAATGGGCCGAAGATCTAGGATGGCAATAGTACATCCATAGAGATCTTATCAAGAACCTGGAGTGTCCTAAGGTTGCTGGAACTTGTATCATTCTTTACGATAGTGCAACTCTAAAATGCTTTTGCTGTATGCTGTACTCTTCTGAAACCTGTCTGAGATTAATCGAGCGAGGAAGGGAACATTTCTGGGATAAATGAATATATCAAATGATATTTTCATAGTGTTATGAGCATTAATGCTGATTTTGGGTGTCGCACCTGTCTAAGGTTTAGTTTAAGAACTTAGTAGCCATTGTTGAAAAATGTAAAGTGAATCCCGTGTGAAAAGCCAGAAAATGATTCAGATTGATCCTAGAATTCTCGTTACTAGAAACTTCGGTGTGTTTGTGACTGACGGAAAGAAGTCATTTGTTCATGTTTATTGCAGTTCATGTCTCAATCAAATGTCATCCGCACCACGCCTTACCGGTTGGTGCTTGAAACTGATTTTCACGATGCAGAAAGATTGGCCCCAGTTTACACGTAATTCTTGCATTTTCTCAGTCGATTGACCACATTAGCCAAAAGATGCAAACTGCAGATTTTCTTAATGTATTTTCTGGGCCTTATTATTCACATGAAATCCTAATATGCTTGATCATCCATTTACTGAGATGGTCGATCCAAGGTGTCACAGAAAGAGGAGTGTCTTATTTCGAGTCGACTTAGCCAAGGGGAGAATTGCTAGGAAAATGCTCATGAGCATGAGCCTTCAGATTTTTCCAGGTCTCATGAGAACCCTTTGACTTTCACCATGTGATACACAACAAATCCATGACTGTCACTGAAGACGAAATTTCACCAGGGGAAAAGGACGCCAATAGATATCTTTGAAGCTATGACTAAGCATGAAGAGTAGAAGATGGGTGTAGGAAAGACAGCTCGTCTTGTATGGAACAAGTTTATAAGATAGATGAATTAAGTAGTGCGTGCAAACCTCCTGAAACACACACGATGCGAATATATAATTTCATTACAGTAACCCATAAACAAAGTATACTGCTGTTGCGAACAAAGAAATGCCTGTGGTGGCAGTGTTGCACACAGACGTCTGATGCTGTATTTAAGGTAGAAGTTCATTCAACAGCTTGTCAAAGTTTATGGACGATGACCCATTTGGTTCTGTTGCTTCCCGTGCTATTTTCTACCACTCCGTGATTCTTTCCTTCGTTTGTTTTCCCTTGTCTCCTTCCATCAAATCCCTCACTAGCCTTTCCACTTCCTCTCTCTTGACCACACTGATAACTCTAAACAAATCTCCCATTTACTACACGCGTAAGTGCAGTTTGTCCTCTGGTCTTCAAAAGATGGCCAACAAATCACTGGGACTCCTGAAGACAGTCTCGATCATGGAGTTCCATCCGCAATGTGTCAAGAACCCTTCGGTGGACAAGTGGTTGAGAACTGCCTCTTGTGGACACCAATCTGCATACATACTCCTTCCTTCTGTTTCTTCAAGGAATTCCTGGGGAAGAACTGCCGAATCCCCACTTGCGAGGTCAGGTCTAATTATCCACAAGAGTGGCTGTTTGCTGTTGGCCAATGCCATTGCAAACTCAATAAGCTCCTCTTGTCAAGACAGCTATGCTGCCGAAATTAATATATAGAACCGACTTCGGTTCCTTCGAGTTGAGCCATCGAAGACAATTTGTATATTCTGTCCACAAATTGCAATCGATAGAGTTCAGGGGGCTCTCTTCCTGCACCAGTTTGTTGACTAGTAATGAGAGTGGGCCAATTGCATAGACACAGGGAAACATTGATGATAAAGCATTAAGCACTTCTGATTCAAGGGCATCAAAGGTATGGAAAATCATTGCTGAGGCTGTATTTGCTGTATTTGCTCTCTCAGCGACATCCATCATAAAATTGAACAAAATATCATCAGGATCTGTGGTACAAAGGAAGGTTGGCAGGTCACATAATCTAGTGTCGTCCATTCCTGGAATCCAATCTATTACTGTATCCAAATGGCCGCTTGTTAAGTAGTTGGTATCTGCACCACACGTGACATTCTCGGAAGGTTGGTAGGTCACATAATCTAGTGTCCTTCATTCCTGGAATCCAATCTATTACTGTATCCAAATGGCCGCTTGTTAAGTAGCTGGTCTCTGCACCACACGTGACATTCTCAGTCTTTCATGTATATCGTATTACGGAAATAAAATCTTTTTTTTTTTTTTTTTTTTATGAAGAAGGCTAGTTTTAGGTCGGTAGACCTCGGGCTCAAGAAATACCCCAGCAACCTAGGACCAGTAAGATACAAGCGAAACCACAGGTCGGTGGCATTGGAATTTTTAGTACCAGATATTGTGGTGGGTTAAAAAAAAAACTATCTTCCTTCTACATGTACCTTTTAGTGGAGCAAAGCCCTTTTCCCGAAGAGTCCGGTATTGTTTGTATCCCATGAAGGCACGGGCGGAGATTGTCCACAACTATATGATAGGGATGCCAAATTCTTGAGCAGCTTCATTGGTGGCAAATGACATGAATCCATTTGAGAAATGCAAGTGATTGGAGGAACATCTGAGTTTGATGTGGCATGGTTGAGATCGGAGATAAGATCAGAAAATGGAGTAGACATGTTATTTCTAACAGCATCACTTAGAGCCATGAGGTTTTGGCTTGAGTCTGCATTAGAGGGAGGAAGGCTTGTTGAGAAAACTCCTATCAAGTTTTGAAGTTGATAAATTTTTTTAGTTTTTATTCTTATTTTGAAGAACAGTATAATTCTGAAGTTATATCGTAGACTCTTGCCAAAGTCTATTCATTCCAGAAGTCTTTCTCACTTTGACGCAATCCAAACTGAAACCGTGTTCAAAACAAAGATAAAATCAGACTCAAATTTATTGATCTTGCGACAAGGATTTAGAATGAACGCATTAGGAATTTATTTTTCATTATCTGGTTCTCCGGCGAAGAATCTCACTTACCTTGTATAAATACATTGACAGAATCAATCACAAATTGATGAAATCAATCTTGAAGACAAGTTCCTTTTTGGGAAGCGTCTACTTATGGAAATCTAGATTTCGATTGTATGGGCGACCGGAATTAATGGATTTTCAGGACGACCGTAATCAATGGATTTTCATCTCAATCTTCAAACGGCTATAAGATTTTCTTTATCAATTCTGTCCAACGGATTGATTGAAAGAAATTTCTCTAGAAAATGCCAATGGGTAGTGAGGCGTGGAGGAGTATTTAAGAAGATCATTCAGTCTATTTGAGGTAGAGAGGTAGAAATTGAAATTCTAAAGTCCGAAGCCTTTCCAACTACTTGCTCTTCATTAGCGGCGCTTACAAATTGTATTCAAGAGCAAAAATCACAAGAAGAGTGGCTTAGTGAGAGAAGGGATCTTCCACCGAGTATTTGCACTCAAAAATTGTACTTCTCTCTGTTGATGCTATAGTGAATTCCAACCAAAAGCTTGTGACCGCTGGAAAGAAGTCTTCTATTCATGTTTATTGCAGTTCATGTCTCAATCAAACGTCATCCCCACCAGGCCTTACCTATTGGTGCTTGAAACTGATTTTTTTTTTTTTTTTGGTCGGTCCTACTCTAATCCTACTCTAACACTCACTCTCAGACTTTTGCCCTACCTCCTTGCAGGGCGTGGGAGTCGAAACCTACTCCTAAAATGAAATCGTCCCCACCCCAATTCCCCTTGAGAAGGTGGGGATTTGAACCCCCCACCTCCCTCTTCCAAGTTGGAAGGGTGGCCACCGAGGCGAACCCCGGTGGTTGCTTGAAACTGATTTTCACGATGCAGAAAGATGCTCATTTCCACATTCTCTTTGGCCCCAGTTTACACGTAATTCTTGCATTTTCTCAATCGATTGACCACATTGGCCAAAAGATGCAAAACTCCAGATTTTCTTAATGCATTTTGGGCCTTATTATTCACATAAATCATAGTATGCTCGGTGTTGACACCTAAATTTTGTCAACCTTAGACATTCATTTATCGCATAGAAAATTAGGGATTGATTTTTAACCTCTAAAAAAAATATTATAATTAAATTGCATAATGTGTAGTTTTAAGAGCAATTTATTATTGCATTTGCATTGGACTGGTGACGGATGGATTTGACTTGATGGTTCGAACTTAAATTTAGCAAGTTAGACTAAGCCCACGGTGAGAGAGAATTGGCCCAAGCCCATTATTTTCTAATGACCAAAAATTAACTTATAAGAATTTGCGATTTGATATATTCGGTGATATGCGGAGGATTTTTCACATATTCATACAATCTATTCATATATCCTCAGTAAGAAGGAGATATTGCAAGCTTGTCTTTGCAAGATTTGGAATTTGATCAAATCCTATTACAATCTTGAATTTCTAACAAAATTTGATAAAAATCGGTGGAGAATATTCATTTTTTTTTTATTGCACAATCCAATGTAGAAAGTTATGAAGTGCATACAAAGGAAATCAAATAAGGCAAGAAGAGATGTGGAAAATAATATATATATATATATATATGTAGAGGCACATATTTCGACAATATATTCAGGAGGTCATAGGCGAGCAAAAGTAATCTTCATACATGTTGAGAAAGGTAGTGTGAATCTAGCGTGAAAAAGGAAATAAACTATTCTAAAAAGCCTTAGTCCCTCGCCTATGAAAACCGCTCGCAAATGAACGAAGAAAGGGGGCGGACGTTAGATTAAAAAAAGGGGAGCTTCTCTTTCATTTTTTTCAACAGGTCAACAAAGGACTTTGTCCTATCTCTGACAATGTGCAGAAGGAAAAGAAAGGGAGAACGTGAGTAGAAGGGAGAGAAAGAAAGTTAGAGGAAAAGAAAAAAAAAGGAGAGAAGAAAGAGGAAAGGGTAGGGGGTTCATCTTCTTCAGCCTAGCTCCCGACGCTTAGCCCCCCCATTTGCTTCCATTCTTTCGACGACACCATCCAAGCTTCGACGCTACCGCTCGCGCAGCTGCTGCCCCTCCGAGTGCCGCTAAACTTGCGTGTCTCGCCCTCGCCTAATGTCACGCCCCGAACCTCAAACGCGCACACATTCCTCAGTGGTCGATCAAATTGCGACGTTCCTAGGACGCATCACCAACTCATTCATTTTATTACACATATGGAAGCGAATTAAACAATCTTCAGACAACAATCAAACATGGGATAGGAAAGCATGACAACCAATTCACACAAAACACATTTTATAAACAAACCGGGTTTATATACACAAGAGTCTAAACCAAAAAGAGCTATTGAGCCTCCTAAGCTCCGAACTCCTCAACCATGGGCTCTGGATGCACCACGACACCATCAGGGGTGTCGATATCCATAGGATGCCCTACTTCCCGAAAGTGCTAGTATAGACACCTAGAGGGGGATGAATAGATGTGAGAACAGATTTTGCGAAATACGGTAAAAATACTTTTACTTTTAAAGCGAGTCGATGAACAACAGATTAGACTTTAACAACTATTTCAAAACACAGAAAGATATCACAACAGATAAAATAAAGGAGTTCGGGGAAGAGAAAATGAGTACAAGATTTATAGTGGTTCAGCTTAGATCAAGCCTACGTCCACTCTCCACGCTGACAGTCTTCTGGCTGGTTTTCACTATGAATCGAAAAAGAGTGTTACAGCCTTATGATCTCGACTTTTCAATGAAGAGATTCTACTACTCTTACAAAGCCACTCTCTAGAGTTTCTCTCTTCTTCGAATACAAGTTTGAGCACTGTAAGAGGAAGAATAAGTAATTTGGAAGCTTCAGAGTTTGGAATTCTTCTTTTACACACACTTCTTCGAATGACTTAAAAAACCTCCTTAAATATTCCTCTATGCCTCTTCGACCGTTGGCACTTTCCAGAGGAATTCTTCCAAACAACCCATTGGACAGAATCAATCAAAGAGATCTTAAGTCATTTGAAGATTGAGATAAAAGTCCAAGGATCATGTTCGTCCATACAATCAGGATCTAAGTTTCCATAAGTAGATTCTTTCCAAATAAATTTACCTTCCAAAATGATGTTACCGTTCTTGATTGATTTCGATGAGATAATATCCAAAGAAGGTAAACAAGATTTCCATCCAGAAAGCCATAAATAAACTGTTCTTCTTGAAGCCTTGAAGAAGGAAAAATAATCTTGAGTACGATTATATCTTCGTTCTTCACTCGTGTTCGATCCCGGGTCTTCGTCGAGTGGAACAAACTTCTGATGTAAGATAGATTTTGAAAAAGTTACACAGAAGTCTCGTATTCCTCAGAATAAAAATGAGAATAGAACTAGAGTAGTTTTGTCAGCTTCAAAATCTAATAGGAGTTTTCTCCAACAATCTCCCCCTTTTTTTATGGTGACAAAACTTCCATGTAGATTTAATACTTATATCTTGCAAAACAATACTTTAGTAGCACATGATATCTTATAATAAAAATAGATTATTACAACTAAATGAGATTGAATCTGCATCCACAAAAAAAAAAAAAAAATTAGTCTTGACAATTTAGAGTTCAAGAGTTCCGAACCACAAAAGTTTAATCTAAATTTACAATCACAAAAGTTAAGCGCAAAACATAAACATTCTCAAAAGGACACTACCAAGTTCAAACAAACAGGAACTTTTAAATCTGCTCTCTTTTCTCCCCATTTTTGTCAACAACAAAAAGAAAGAGAAAATTAAAAGTGTAAATAAATGAATGATAGAAAAAGATGGAGTAAATCAGGATTGTCTGGGCATGCAAATAAGTCGGAAATCCCCCAGCAACTGCACTACCTCCTCAAGCTTCTCTTGGCACTGTTGATAGACATTTTCCACTTTGGCTACAGTCTATGAAACCTGTTGATTCAGAGTCTGCACCTGAGTATCAAGAGACTGTACCTTGCCCGTTAGAAAATCTGAGGTAGACCGTATGGCAGTATGAAGCTTCTAAATTTCAACCTCCATTACATATTGTGCTACTTTTAACTCCAAAAGGAGCTCTACTATCCTTGGATAGTTTGCATCAGGTTCTGTTTGAGCACTAGCTTCAGCGAAGTGAATCTGTGGAGTATTCAAAATTGAGGGAACATCAACTTGATCGAGGGCAGTTTGTTTTGCACCCTGACTTGGAGTTTCTACATCAACTTGAGGGAAATGAGATGCAAAAACATCTTCAGCGTCTGTAGGAGATCTATTAATGCCATCACTAGTAGTAGGTGCAATTAAAGGAGTTTTCTCAAGATCTCCCCTTCATTTGGTGCCTGTAGGTGGAGAGGAAACCTCATCTTCTTGTACCTGTTCCTTCCTAGCACTAGATCTTTTTTCTTGTGCAGTATCTTCTCGTTCAGGTGCGGCATTTTCCCTGTTGTCTACAGAGTCATCCGATAATGGTATTGCAACAGTGTCTCCTTCAGAATCTTCATCTTCATTCTCCTTTTCTGCTGATTTTTCAGCATCACTTGCTTCCTCTTCTTCTCGTTCTCTTTCCTCTTCTTATGTTGCTTCAGAATCAACATCTTCATTTTTCTTTTCTGCATCACTCTCTTCCTCTACTTCTTATTCTCTGTCCTCTTCTTCTATCTCTTCATAATCAATAGAACCTTGAAGATTTTGCAAGGCAAACGCAGAAATCATCATATGATCCTCCTCTTCTTCGTCCATCAGGAGGGTAGACTTCTTTTTCTTCAAAGTCTTTTGGACAATATCTTTTCCTTTTCGCTTCCTTGCAACAGAATATCCTTCCTTCATTCTGCTAGATGATTCCTTCTTCAAACGATCTAAGGCCTTAGACAAATCTTTGAGCCTCATTTTGGAGATCATCTTCATTCTTATCTCCATAGGATCGACGGTTCTTGAACAAAGTTGAGAGGGAAACTGGATATAAAAGTGTCGAAACAATTTTGTAATCAAGGTAGAGTAGGGCAATTGTCCTTTTTCTTTCATCACAGTCTTGTACATATGCAAGAAGATAGTGTGTGGTAGAGAAAAAGGAATTTCATTGCAAATAGCCCACATAATCTTTACTTCAAATCTCGAGACATCAGTCTTCGGCAGCTTTGGGTCCGATGCCATTAATGACAATCTTGTGCAACAGAATGTTGGATGCTAGCATGCATAAGTGATAGTTCCACTCGGCAATCTATCCTTCACCAAAAAACGAGTTGTTTTGATGGAGACATTAAGCGGTAGAAAACCACTATGTTTAACTCCCAGAATATCAGCCAGATTTGACTGATGGAGACATTAACTGGTAGAAAACCACTACGTTTAACTCCCAGAATATCAGCCAGAATATTCACATCCACAACAAAAAAAACTATCACAAACAGTGAACCGAATGTGAGTTGGATCCAGGAAAGACAGATTTGAGTAAAAATACGCTGTCAATTCAGGATAAGCTACTGCCATCTCAGCACAAAACTTTTCAAGTTGAAGACTTGCTAACTTTTCTCTCAAGTTAACCTATATGGAGTCTAGAAAATCAAAGTCGGCAGTGCGCGGGTTTATCACTCCTTTATTCAGCATTTGAGCATACACCCATTTGTGCTCCTTCGAACAAAAGAGTTTCATTCTTTCTCCAGGAATATCAACAACCACACCCATTCTAGGTTGGAAATTCATAAAAATGTGCTCATCATCATCCTTGTTCTCCGACCGACTTTCGACCCAAAGCGAGGATCAGAAGGGTGCTATTCCTAGTCTTTCCATAGTCCTCAAAAACAAGGTCTCATTCCCATACCCATTATCTTTCAAGAAACTAGTGACAAAACTCATTGACTACCACCTTGTTTCAAAAAGGTGTAATGCTTGAAGAGTACCTTAGGCCTCATTACTCGATGGAAACAAAGCATCTTGTTCAACTTCCTCATCAGATTGACGAGGAGAACTCTGCGGTGAATCGTCTCCAGTAAGATTGAAGTTAGTTGGTCCTTCAGGCATGTGTCAAGGACCCTGACTTGCAATGCAAGAGGATTTCCATTAGTATGACATACTTGCAGACTTGGAAGATTCCGTAGACATGTTTGAGTGAAAGAGAGCAAGAAATTTGCAGAGAGATTTTAGGAATAAAAATTGAGGGAGAGAGAAATTCGGTATTAGGGTTTTGAAAAGCTATACTCGAAAGAAATGTTTTGAGGTATTTAAAGTATTCGAAGAGGGGTAAATGAAACGTCACACAAAAATTGCCTTTTCGAACAAAATTAAAAAAGGTAACTCGCCAAATATTTGAAGTCCAAAATTTAGCAAGAAAATAGTAATTTCTAAAAATGAAATAGGCATGCGACGATTCAAATATAATCATACCTGTTCAGATTTTACATACTAAAAATAAAAATAAATGGATTGGAGAGAATGTACATACTGAAGTAGCTTCCTTAAGTTGAAGTTCTGAGTCTGTGCAACTTGAAACTTTAACCGATAGAAGGGATAATATTCAACTTGCTGCGAATCGACTAAAATAGGTTCTTCTCCAGAGGTTTCGTGAAGATATCTAACAGTTGATTCTTTGACTCAACAAATTGAACATTAATCTCCCCATTCTGAACATGATCTCTTATAAAATGATAACGGATCTTGATGTGCTTTGCTCTAGAATGAAGAATTGGGTTTCTGGTGAGATTGATAGAGCTTGTGTTGTCACATCTAATCTCTATGCAGGATTCTTCTATTCCAAAGTCTCTTAGTTGTTGTCTCATCCAGAGAATTTGAGAACAACAACTCCCAAGAGCAACATATTATGCTTCTGCTGTTGATAATGCCACCATACTTTGTTTTCTTAAGAACCAAAATACCAACATTTGTCCCAACAGTTGACAGGTGCCAGATGTGATCTTTCTATCGACTCTACAATCGGCTAAATCAGCATCAGAATAACCAAGTAGAGTAAAGTCTCCTTCTTTAGGATACCATAGACCCAACTTTGGAAAAATTACAATATATTTGATGATGCGTTTAACAGCACTTAAGTGGGATTCTTTTGGATCATATTGGAATCTAGCACAGAAGCACACGCTGAATAAAATGTCAAGTCTAGAGGTAATAATATAAAGAAGAAAACCAATCATGCTTCTGTATAACTTTTGATCTACTTTCTTCCCTCCTTCATCCTTGTCTAGTTTTGATGAACTCAACATAGGAGTTTTTGTCCTCTTGCAATTTTCCAATCCAAATTTCTTAATAAGATCTTTGGCATATTTCTCCTAGTGAATGAATATACCTTTCTTTGATTGTCTGACTTGCAGTCCCAAAAAGAAGGTCAAGTCACCCATCATGCTCATCTCAAATTCATCCTACATAGATCTTGAAAATTTCTTGCAGAGATTTTCATTAGGAGAACCAAAGATTATATCATCAACATAAATTTGTACAAGTAGAAAATATTTTCCTTCTCTTTTTATAAATAGAGTAGTATCAACTTTTCCTTTCTCAAAGCCATTCTCAATTAGAAACTTACTCAACTGTCATACCAAGCTCGTGGTGCCTACTTCAAACCATACAAAGCCTTTTTCAATTTTTAAAGAGAGTTTGGTTTTCTTGGATCTCCAAATCCTAGTGGATGTTCCACATAGACTTCTTCTTGAATGAATCCATTAAGGAAAGTACTTTTGACATCCATCTAGAATAACCTAAAATTTTGATAACAAGCAAAAGCAAGTAACAATTTAATTGCTTCTAACCTTGCTACTTTGGTGCATAAGTCTCGTCGTAGTCGATCCCTTCTTCCTGTGTGTATCCTTTTGCCACAAGCCTTGCTTTGTTTCTGACCACTTTACCTTTTCCATCCATCTTGTTTCTGAAAACCCAGTTTTTTTTTCTAATAACAGATTTGCCTTTGGGTTTTGGAATCAGCTCCCACAAATCATTGATGTTAAATTGTCTGAGTTCTTCATGCATAGCTTCTATCCAACTTTCATCAAACAATGCTTCTTCAACTCCTTTTGGTTCTATTTCAGAAACAAGTACTAAAGCATTAGAGTCTTCTTTTCTTTTGGATCTAGTGCGGATTCCTTCATCAATTTTGCCAATGATGAGTTCTTTTGGATGACTTGACTTGTGCTTCCAGTTGCTATTTGATTTGAGAATCTGTTGATCCTCTGTTCCATTTGAATCTTCCTGTTCTACTTGTTGTTGTACTTCAAAAGACTGAACCTCTTCGGGGGAGGTAGATTTTATTAAGTTTGGAACTGGTTCAGACTCTTCAAGTTGAATCTGATTTGGTTGATTCTGCACATAATCCTGAAACCTGATGTTCATAGATTTTTCTACAACAGATTGAGTCTTCTTGTTAAAGACCCTGTAAGCTTTGCTTGGCAATGAATAGCCAAGAAAAATTCCTTCATCTGATCTTTCTTCAAATTTTCCAGAACGATCATTCGCATTCTTCAAGACAAAGCAATTACAGCCAAAAACATGAAAACAAGAGACAATTGGCTTCTTCCCTTTATATATTTCATAGGAAGTCTTCTCTAGGATAAGCTTTAGAAATACCCTGTTGATGATATAACAGGCAGTAAAAACTGCTTCTGCCCCAAAACGAGAGGATATTTTGCTTTCAATCAATAAAGTTCTAGCCATCCCCTGTAAAAATCTGTTTTTCCTTTCCGCAACCCCATTTTGTTCTAAAGTATATGGAGAAGAGAAAATATGCTAAAAACCAGATTCATCACAAAAGTCTACAAAATCCTGATTCTCAAATTCACTTCTATGATCCGTTCTTATGCTTCAAATAGCATAACATTTCTCGTTCTGAACTTTCTTTGCAAAGTGTGAAAAATATGAAAAAGTTTCAGATTTGTTTGCCAAGAAGAATACCCAAGTGAAACATGAATAATCATCTACGATTACTAGACAATATATCTTTCCGCCAAGACTCTGAGATCCATATGAAGAAGCTGCAATACTCGACTAGTAGAAACCTGATTTACTAGTTTAAAAGAACTTCTGACCTGCTTTCCTAAGACACAGGGAGTGCATGACTCAGACTTTTGATAAACCAAATTAGGAAGCCCTTGAACCATCTTCTTAGAAGAAACTTTGGCAATCTGCTTCATATTTACATGACCAAGTTTTCGATGCCAGAGATTTGCTTCATCTTGAATAGAAATAAGACATTGAGAATCTTCTGGATTTACGTCCAGAATGTATATATTGCCATGTCTTCGCCCAGTAAAGGATTAAGAGAAGTTTTAACTTGTTTCAGAATAAATGCCTTGTTGAAAGTTTATTTCGTAGCCACTATCACAAAACTGACTTTATACTCGGAAGATTGTAGTTTAAGCCTTTCACCGAGAGAGACATTGTTGATAGTCGACTTCCAATCTTCACAGTTCCATATCCTATAATCTTCCCTTTACTATGTCCACCAAAAGAAACTTTTCCTTCTTTTAGTACGCAAGCTTTACGAAATAGCTTGAGTCTCCGCCATATGCCTAGAACAGCCACAATCCAAGTACCGTTTGATTTTTCTTTTAATAGTGACCGTAATCGAAGAAAAACTCAAACTTTCTTTAGTACCCAAATTTTCTTAGGTCCAGGAGAGTTAGTATTGAAAACAATCTTTGTCCAATCCTTCTTAACTGGTCTCCAAACTTTAGGACAATCATTCTCAAAATGCTCTGAGCCGTTACACTTAAAAAATCTTAGAGCACTTCAGCCAACAGGCTTTACAAACACTTTTTGGAAATGATTTCTATAAAAAGTCTTTGCAGGTTTTCGTCTAAGTCTCTCTTTTACTTTAGCAAAATCAATTAAAGAAACAATCTCATTATTCATACCCAAACCAGACTTGCTAAAATAGGGTATTTGAGTTATAAGAATTTATCTAATTTTTCTGATCCTTTTGAAAACCTTTTTGAAATATCTGAAATCTCACTTTTCAAAACAACATTTTCTTTTGAAAGAGAATCAGAACTTTCTTTCAAATCGTCGAAGCTTCTTTTCAGACTTTCAAACTTTTCCTTCCAAGAAACTTCCTGTTGCCTGAGCTTAGAATTTTTCTTTTTCATTTCGGAAATCGTTTTAAGAGAGGATTTAAGATTGAGGCAAAGTTCATCTATATACATAGAGACTTTAATAGGAATTTCAGAGTGACTAACCTCGATTTCTTTGTCAAAATCTGAATCAGTATCCGTCTCTAATTCTAAGTCTAACTTTGAGTGACCCATCAGGCAAATGTTTGCAAATTCTTCTTCGCTTTCTTCACATTCGATGTCACTCTAAGTTTCTGCTTTAAGAGCATTTTTGTATTTTTCAGACTTCCCTTTCTTCTTTTTCAACAAGGGACAGTTTGGTCTGATATGTCCATTTTTCTTACATTCGAATTATATTATATCCCTGCTAGTTTCAGCTTCTTCTGTTGGTTTCTTCTGGGAATTCTATGAGCTTTGCTTCTTCCAATTGAACCTTCCACCTTTTCAGTTTGGTCTTCTAAATTTCTTTATCATAAGGGCCAGTTCTTACATTTTGGATCTTCTTCATCATTGATCCGCTCCACTTTATACAACTGAAGTGTGCATATTAGTTGGTCAACTAATAGAGGCGTGATCCTCTGAGTTTCTCTTATTGAAGTCTTCATATGATTTCGATCCTTGGAAAGTCCGCGTAGTAGTTTGTTGATTTTCTTTGGTCCAGAAATTAGTTGACCTTGATAAGCCAGACCATTTACAATTTCTATAAAACGACTGAACATATCAGAGATAGATTCTCCATGCTTCATTCTGAATGCTTCATATTATCCAAGCAGAATGTTTATTTTTGTTTCCTTCACACGGTCAATCCCTTCATAGGTAACATGTAGTCTGTCCCAAACTTCTTTTGTTGTTTCACAAGAAGAAATTCGGTTATATTCAGTGGGAAACAAAGCACAGTATAAAGAGTAAATTGCTTTTGCATCAAGAGCTTGTCTCTTGATAATTTCAGCTTGTGTGGATTCATCAGCAGCTTTCTCAATCACTTCTTTCCCCTGAAGTTGTTGTTGTCTTTGGATTGATTCCTTTTTCAACAATACCCCACTCCAGAGGATCTCTAGATCTGAGAAATGCCTTCATTTTGTTCTTCCATACATTATACTCATTTCCATCAAAATAAGGAGGTCTGGTGTTACTTTATTCTTCAACCAATCATGGAGCCTGAATACTAGCCATATAAGATCTTTAGCTTAGAAGTAAAAACACTTTAACAAAATAAGAACACAAGCTCTGATACCGATTGAAAGTGCTAGTATAGACACCTAGAGGGGGTGAATAGATGTGAGAATAGATTTTGCGAAATATAGTAAAAATACTTTTACTTTTAAACTGAGTCTGATGAACAATAGACTTTGAAGAAGAATTTAGACTTTAACAACTATTTCAAAACACAGAAATATATCACAACAGATAAAATAAAAGAGTTCGGGGAAGAGAAAATGAGCACAAGATTTATAGTGGTTCGGCTTAGATCAAGCTTACAACCATTCTCCACGCTGACAGCATTCTAGCTGGTTTTCACTATGAATCGAAAAAGAGTGTTACAGCCTTATAATCTTGACTTTTCAGTGAAGAGATTCTACTGCTCTCACAAAGCCACTCTCTAGAGTTTCTCTCCTCTTCGATTACAAGTTTGAGCACTGTAGGAGGAAGAATAAGTAATTTGGAAGCTTCAGACTTTAGAATTCTTCTTTTACGTACACTTCTTCGAATGACTTTAAAAACCTCCTTAAATACTCATTTATGCCTCTTCGACCGTTAGCATTTTCCAGGGGAATTCTTCCAATCAACCTGTTGGACAAAATCAATCAAGGAAATCTCGAATCATTTGAAGATTAAGATAAAAGCACGATGATCATGTTCACCCATACAATCAGGATCTAGCTTTCCATAAGTAGATTCTTTCTAAATAAACTTGCCTTCCAAAATGATGTTACCATTCTTGATTGATTTTGATGATAATATCCAAAGAAGGTAAATAAGATTTTCATCTAGAAAGCCATAAAAACTACTCCTACTCGAAGCCTTGAAGAGGGAAAAATAATCTTGAATCTGATTATATCTTCATTCTTCACTCGCATTCAGTCTAGGTCTTCGTCAGAGTGGAGCAGACTTCTGATGTAAGATGGACTTTGAAAGAGTTACATAGAAGTCTCGTTTTCCTCAGAATGAGAATGAGAATAGAACTACAGAAGTTTTGTCAGCTTCAAAATCCAATAGGAGTCTTCTCCAACACTTCCCACTGCCCATTCCCGATGGGAGGCCTGTCAAAACCCTAAATGGGACCCTCCTGACCCCCTTGAAGAAAGTTAATGAACCACGCTTTGAAATGATGAGGTACCCAGTGAGGTAGGCCCTCATCGACCTAGATTGGGGACTCAACTAACTCCCGAGTCAGGTTGGTCCCGGGAATAGGGAAATAGGAGTGCTAAAAGTCCATCTACTGCGGGACCCTATAACGTACATGATGTACCTCCATCTAAGGACTTGAAATTTCAAACCACTACGGGGTAAGACAATGCATCAACGAGTCTACACCATAAACCCCGATCAGGAAGATAATTCACCTAGAGGCAGCCTAAACAAGCACCATATAAGGGACTTACCTCACCTCAACACCTCCATGCACATTAGTACAGCTCATATACATATGCATACAGCAAATATATTTAACAACTGGAACACTGCACATCAATCATCAAATGCTCACAGTGGTCTCGATTATAAGGCCAAATTGTTATGATACGTCTCATTCTATGCCACACAATTTTGTCCTATAATCAGGCGCAACTAATTCACCCATTCAAGTGTTCCAGTTAATTATGACCCAACGGCCACAGCCAACTAAACAGTCGGCGGTCATCCGGCATAACCAGGCATCATCTCGCTTCGTCAAACACGGCAACATCTACATCTAGACGGCATTCCCGAATGAGCATCGGCCCAGCCTCCACTGCGACCGGCATCCATTGACATGGGGCATTCCTGAAGGAGCATCATCCGGCGTAAACGCATCATGACAATTTCCAATAGCGATCACACGTACATCCAATCTCGACCAAGGACATTGTGCTTTGCACTCAAATGCCTCAATTTCAAATAATGTATTTGGCCTATTTTTTTCATATTAAAAGTACCCGATAAAATAATTGTGCGTGGACACACAGTCCACAAAGCGTGATACTCTCCCATTTAAAAATTCCATGATTTGATATATAGTACTTAAAATATTTTTGGCGTCAAAACCCGACACCCAGCAATTTTCTAATTAAATACCAAAATTTCATATTTTTTAAATAATAATTAAAATTCATCACCAAGCATCGAATTGCACAATTTAACACTCAATTGCACAAACCAATACAATCATGACGATTAGCACAAAATTCTAACGACTGGCTATCCCAGTATAATTTACGCTAATTAAAAATTAATTAAATAAATTGCATTTAATTAAATAAATTGTAAAATATTTAAATTAAAGCACTTAATTAAATTAACATAAGCTATGCTAGCTAATCTACTTAAGCTAATTAATCTAATTTAACTAACTAAACCGCCTAACTAACAACCTAACTAAATACTTAGCCTAACTAATCAATTCTAACTAATTTAGCTACATGAACTAAATACCTAATCCCTAATTAGCTTTATTAATCCATTAATTAGCCACTAATTCACATTTAATTGTAATTAGCATCATAATTAAATATTAGGAGGTAAACTCACCGATTTAGCGCGAAAATCTGTTCACGGTGACGACAGCGTGACGGCGACCACAACTCGAGTCTACAGCAACACCAAAGGAGGCTCGGAAGAACTCGAAAAAGGCTCGGCAAGCCCACAGCTTGTTGCTGGGCTTCGGTTCTGTGGCTGGCTAAAAGGGCTTGTCGAGGGACTCGGTTGAGCTGGACACGGTGGGGGAACGGCGGGCTGGACAAGGGCGAGTCGCGGCGGCCGGAGCGGAGTTGGGATGGGCAAAGGCTCGTCGACGATCGGCTCGGGGACGGCCCTATTCGTGAACTGGATGGGGCAGTGGGCGGAGCCACGCAGCCTCGTGCAAGCGGTCGAGCAATGCAACGGCTGGCGCGAGCAATGCTGGCTGGTTTGGCAAGGGCTGGTTGCTAGCTTGGGCTGGTTTGTTCTAGGTTGTTGTAGCATTAACAATGGAGGACAAGATGAAGAAGAAGAAGAAGAAGAAGAAGAAGAAGAAGAAGAAGAAGAAGGCAAAAGCTGGACAAGGGGGTTCGATCGAGTATTGAGGAAGAAGGAGGGGCAATCAAGAGGGAGAGAGGGGGAACAAGGAGGGGACAAGAAGCAAGCAAGTCAACCCAAAATATCTAAGGCACTTGAGTGATTTTCACGCTTATCTTCAGCCAACCTTGTTAATAGGTCACCCAAGGCCAATTTCCTCACACATCTTCACCAACTAGAGCCAAATTGAAGACCAAATTGCAGCAACTCTATAGCCTTACGAATTTGCACCCATCACCCTTTAATTTCTTCACAAATCTCTCCAATTTGATGGCCAAATTTGCTGAGGAGGAAGCCCATACCAATTTCCACAATTGCCTTACCAAACAATCCAACTTGAAGGCCAAAAATCCACTTGAAAATGGCCATCCGAATTTCCACCAAATTAATTTGCCAATTTTGATTTTCCGCCAAAATTCCAAGCTCACCAAAAATTCTTCAAATGATGAGACAATGTCCTAAAAATAAATCGTGACGTACTAGAACTTTCAATTCCCGAAATCAAGTTCAATTTCATGGTTAATTTTGATCGGACGCGATTTTAGCGTGATCTAATCTAGCGGGTAGCTTTTAAGAATTTTATCTCATTTGACCCGTGGTTGATCATTTTCAAACCACGTTCGTGCATCTCCGACTCATCAGCGACTCTCGGTTGTCGTAAAAATCTCAAGATTTCAATTACGGGCATCGAGTACAAAATCGACAGAAAAATCGGTTTAGTGCCATTAGACACGAATTTTGCAATCAGGTGGAATCACCCACAATTTAATTACGTGCTTCTGTCGAATCGACCTATCTCCGGTCTCTAATCGATTTTAAGTGTGACGTCGACCATTGCCAATTAGCACGGTTGAGCAGTCAATTTCTGATCGAATTCTCAAGTTTGTCGTGTTTATATCCCGTGACGGCTTCACATGATAGATTAGTTATCTTGTGAGTGATCAGCTCAAAGAAAATGACTATAGGCGCATCGATGAAAAGCCGATTTCATAAAATCAGGATAGGGTCGAAATTCATAATGTCACACCTAAGAATATCAAAGCCGCTAGAGTCGCTCGAGGTCATGCCCCCGCCCGCATCCTTCACGTCCAACGTGGACCTCTCAACCCACAGCTCTCTGACACCCGCGGTTGCCATTCCTCCAATGCATACACCACCACTCCTAGCCTCCCAGCGACAAGCTGCTGCTGTTTACCGCGCCACCACTGCTACCAATGACCAGCCCGACAACGTCACACCTCCGCCTGACAACGCCACCACTATCCTGAGCTCGACCACCTCGACGTCGCTTGCTGCTCCAACGTTTGCTGTCCCCGGAAATGCTCCCGACGCCCGTTGTCCACGATCACGGAGTTACCGTCCAAACCCCCGATGTCAACCGCTGTTCCTACTCGTGTCCGAACCGAGTCAATTCTGCAAGCTTTCTATTCTTGCAAGTTCATTGGTCGTCAGCCTGCTTTGCCGCCGAGCCGATTCGACACAAACCGTTGTTCATGAATCCTTTGCGTCGGTCTCGTATTGGAAGAAAATAATCCAAACAAGGTAATTTTTTAAAACCAAATTTCATCTTAATATTATTGCCTAATTGGAATATTTGATGCTAATAGTGATTTTATTGAGACTTTAGGCATTATCCAATAGGATATTATCAACAAAAAAATCACTATAATTACTAATTTGATATGTAAGACTTTTTTTAATTATTATTATTTTTTTAGCGCATTGATGATGTTTTAGCTTCAAAATCATTATAATTATTAATTTGATCCATGAGATTTCGGATTAATTTTTTTTTAATTATATTGATTTTTTTTCTTGCACGTTGTGATGTTTAGGATTAGAATAATTGTTAATTTAATCCATGAGACAATGGATTATTTTTTCAATTATTTTAGCCCTTTATTTGGATTCTCGACCAATATCTTGAGTGGGTTGGATATAATGCTTATACTTGGAAATTACTTGTTTTGGAAAACACCCAAAAAAAAATGTGTATTAGATAGGATAGTTTCTTAAATTAGGATTGCATGTTTTTTGGATTATATTGCATGTTAGAATATATAGGATTTCTTGATAACATTGCCTAGTTTGAATAGGATTGCATCTTTAAAAAATCTAGAATTGATTAGAATATATTCTAGATAGCATTTTCTTTCATAGATAGGGTTCTAAATAATGCTTGCATGTTTAGATAATATTGCATCTTTAAAATGGTTTTCTAAGATAGGATAGGGTTTAGGTCAAATTAATCCCTAAACTAAATTAGATAACTATTCATTTTAGATAGTTTAATTAGGATTTTTATTAAGTTAGAATTTTAATATAAAAGTACAAAAAATAGCTTGTGCATGTCATATAGGTTAAAATTTCAAGACAAGAGAAAACTCAAAAAATAATTGCTTGCTTTGGTGTGTTGAATTCATTTGGTGCAATTTATTTGATTCATTGAGTCTTCAATAATGTTTGCACACTCACATTATCAATGATAGTGATTTAGGCTAAAATCAATCCAGAATGCCTACAAAGATGTTTTTGAAAATAAAATGAATTGTACTAAAAGAGCACTAATGAAATTAGTATTATAACCAAGTCTTCGTACCCACAATCTCTAGTTTGTAGAAGTAAAATAATTCTCCTGTTATTTTACTTAGTGTCTAATTGACTTACTATAAACTGATTAGTGGCGACTTCTAGATAAAATTTATTTGCATGCTAAAAAACTTGAACTTAAGTCATAAATTGATATGGGCTTGCGAGAGCCCGAGTTAAGTCTAGCAGTCGATTAGCCAAACTCTAGGTGGTGCACCCGAGGTTAGGTCACAACACTCGATCATCCATTTACTGAGATGGTCGATCCAAGGTGTCACTGAAAAAGGAGTGTCTTATTTCGAGTCTACATAGCCAAGGGGAGAATTGCTAGGAAAACACTCATGGCCATGAGCTTTCAGATTTTTCCAGGTCCCATGAGATCCCTTTCACTTTCACCATGAAATACGCAACAAATCCATGAATGTCATTGAAGATGAAATTTCACCGGGAGAAAAGCATGCCAAAAGATATCTTTGAAGTTATGACTAAGCATGAAGAGTAGAAGATGGGTGTAGGAAAGACAGCTCGTCTCATAGGGAACAAGTTTATAAGATAGATGAATTAAGTAGTGTGCAAACCTCTTGAAACACAGAGGCTGCGAATATATAATTTCATTACAGTAACCCATAAAGAAAGTATAATGCTGTTGCGAAAAGAGAAATGCCTGTGGTAGCAGTGTTGTACAAACAGACGTCTGTTGCTGTATTTAAGGTAGAAATTCATTCAACAGCTTGTCAAAGTTAATGGACGATGACCCATTTGGTTCTGTTGCTTCCTGTGCTAATTTCTTCCACTCTGTGATTCTTTCCTTCATTCGTTTTCCCTTGTCTCCTTCCATCACATCCCTCACTAGCCTTGCCACTTCCTCTCTCTTGACCACACCTGATAACTCCAAACCAATCTCCCATTTACTACAAGCGTAAGTGCAGTTTGTCCTCTGGTCCCCAAAAGATGGCCAACAAATTATTGGGACTCCTGAAGACACACTCTCGATTACAGAGTTCCATCCACAATGTGTCAAGAACGCTCCGGTGGACAAGTGGTTGAGAACTGCCTCTTGTGGACACCAATCTGCGTACATACTCCTTCCTTCTGTTTCTTCAAGGAATTCCCGGGGAAGAACTGCTGAATCCCCACTTACAAGGCCAGGCCTAATTATCCACAAGAATGGGTGTTCGCTGTTGGCCAGTCCCATTGCAAACTCAATAAGCTCTTCTCTTGTCAAGACAGTTATGCTGCCGAAATTAACATATAGAACCGACTTCGGTTCCTTCGAGTCGAGCCATCGAAGACACTCTGTATCTTCTGTCCACAGATTGCAGTCAATAGATTTGAGGGGGCTCTCTTCCTGCACTAGTTTGTTGACTAGTAACGAGAGTGGGCCAATTGCATAGACGCGAGGAAACATTGATGATAAAGCCTTAAGCACTTCTGATTCAAGGGCATCAAAGGTATGGAAAATCATTGCTGAGGCTGTATTTGCTCTCTCAGCGACATCCGTCATAAAATTGAACAAAATATCATCAGGATCCGTGGTACGAAGGAAGGTTGGCAGGTCCCATAATCTAATGTCCTTCATTCCTGGAATCCAATCAATTACTGTATCCAAATGGCCATTCGTTAAGTAGCTGGTATCTGCAACACACGTGATATTCTCAGTCTTTCATGTATAGCGTATTACGCAAAAGAAACTCTTTTTTTTTTTTATAACGAGGAAGTAGTTTTAGGTCGGTAGACCTCGGGCTCAAGAAATACCCAGGTGACCTAGGATCGGTAAGAAACAAGCCAAACCAAAGGTGGGTGGGATTGGAATTGTTTGTACTAGTTGTTTTGGGTGGTCATACATAAGCCATACGCATAATCCACACACACGTCCACTACTTAGGTGCGTATGGTAACATTTCTGTTCCCGGGAACAGTTTCTTTTCATAAACATTTTTTATTTTATTTTTGTTATCGGGAATAGTTTCTGAGCATTTTAAGGCATTTGGTAATTATAAAAAATTTCTGTTCTAGGAACAAAAATATATTTGGTATAACCCCAAATATTTTTGTGACTTAGAATTTATTTTAATATATTAATAATTTTATTACTTTTTTCTTTTTTTTTTTCTTTTTCTTCTCTTTCCTCTTAGCTGGTCGCTAGCCTTGGCCATGGCCGACTGGCGACCGGCCAGATGAGGGTCGGCGAGGTCACCGGCCTAGGGGGAGCCTTGTCGTGGCTCGAGGAGGCTCAGCCTCCCCTAGTTGGGCGAGGCGACGTCGCCCAGATCTGGTGAGGTCGAGCCTCACCCGACCATCAGCAAGGCTCAACCTCGCCTAGCCACCGTGAGGTTGGCCTAGCAGTGGTCAAGTGAGGCTGAGCCTCGCCTGGCCACTGCAAGGTTAGGTGACGCCGACCTCGTAGTGGCTGGGTCGGTGTCGCCTGGCCTCGCTGCTCGCCTAGCCACGGCGAGCTCGGGCAACCTTGCCGGGAGCCGACAAGGCTCCAGCAACCAGCTAAGAAGAAGAGAGGAAAAGAAAAGGAAAGGAAAGGAAAGGAAAAAGAAAAAACTAGTTTTTTGAATTGTTCCCGAGAACAAGAAGCAACTTTTTTTGTTTTCTTGTTTCTATTCTAGATTTGTTCTAGAGAATAAAATACTTACCAAACGCATTTATATTCTATTTCTATTCCTGGGAACAAAAAAACAGAAACATCTATTCCTGGAAGCATCACCAAACGCGCCGTTAATCATTGAGTCTACTCACAAGGTTCAATATATATATATATTCTTGTACCTTTTAATGGAGCGAGGCCCTTTTCCTGAAGAGTCCGATATTGTTTCATTCCCATGAAGGCGCAGGCAGGGACTGGCCACAACTGTATGATAGGGATGCCGAATTCTTGAGCAGCTTCATTGGTGGCAAATGACATGACTCCATCGGAGAAAATGCAAGTGACTGGAGGAACATCCGAGTTTGATGCAGCGTGGTTGAGATTGGAGATGAGATCAGAAAATGGAGCAGACATGTTATTTCTGACAGCATCACCTAAAGCCATGAGGTCTTGGCTTGAGTCTGCATCTGAGGGAGGAAGGCCATCGGTGATGGTCAGGAACTGAAAGCCGCGGAAGCCATCAAGGGCTCGAGCGCCCCTCGACTTCAGTAGGCGTCGATGGTTGTATTCTGTATTCACAAAGGATATGTCGAAACCTTTTGTATGTAGAAGCTTTGCCAGTTTTAGCATTGCTCCTATATGGCTTTGGTATGGACCTGGGATACAGACGGCATGGCTTCTCTTAGCCGAGGCTAATTGAGTGTCCATCTCTCTCTCTCTCTCTCTCTCTCTCTCTCTCTCTCTCTCTCTCTCTCTCTCTCTCTCTGGTGACACTCAAACCAGAATCCAGGGGAAAGTACTTTTCTCATCACTGTGATCAGTTTATAAATAGCCGTGCTACGGTTTTGAATGATCAAGAGGCAAACCTCCACAAAAGACAAGCGTGAGCATTGAGTTGGATTTTTCCAACGTAAGAAGTTCCTTTTCACTGAATGGTAGATGAAACGGTTAGTTGTTATCACTTGATAATGCTACGCCGGCTCTTGGGAACAAATGAAACTGGGGAGAGCAGTCAGCCCACGAGTCTTCCGACCTGACTTACCTTTGGAACCTACTTTTTGTCCTGTAATAGCCGTCCGGCGAGATAAAAGATACTCGCGGCTTTGGACTTAGCTGAAAGCTACTTTCCAAAACGCTTGCTGCCAATGAACAATTGGCATATTCTCTGTTGAAATCGGCCAAAAGATCCAGGATGGGAACAGTGCATCTATAGAAATCTTATCAAGAACCTGAAAAAGCATCAAAAAAGTCATAAATCTATTGTTTTATATCAATTTAGTTTTAAACATTTGACAAAGTCAAGTCAGTCATTTCGGCTAATTTTCGCTAGATATTGCTGACGCAGATGCTTACTCTATGTGGCATGGCCGACACTGACGTAAACAACTTTTATTAATATTTTAATTTTTTTTCCAATTTATTTTTTTCTTTTTCCTTTTTTTATTCCTTCCCTTCCTTCTTCCTTCGGTCGTTGAGGATCTTGTCAGCCACTAGCGAGGCTTGCCTAGCTCCTAGCGAGGCTTGACCCTAGTCAAATCGGGTGAGGGCGAGCCTTGCCAACCCAGCGTGAGGTCGCCCTCGTGGCCTCTAGCAAGGGCTCCAGCCTCACCTAGCCATGCTGAGGCTCACCCTCGCTTGCCCTCACCTTTGGTCAATCGCCAAAAAACCAACTGGAGGAACAAAGAAGGGAATAGGGGCAAAAAAAAATGAAAGTGAAAGAAAAAGAAAAAAATATATTCAAAAAATTATTAAAATATTATTAAAAGCTATCTACGTCAATCGCCCATGCAATGTAAGCTAACTGATGTTCACGTTAGCAATACCTAGCCAAAATTAGCCGAAAAGACTGAATTAGCACTATATCAAAAGGTTTATAATTAAATTGATATCAATACAATAAGTTTAGGACTTTTCTTACACTTTTCCCTCAAAAACTGGGCAGTGGTGGATTCTGACCAATTTACTGAGTAGCTCCACAGAGTTTCGTACTCCACTTTCTCTCGGTAAATTCAAGGGGTCTCGACCAGTGGAGCCGAGGATTCATGTACCCTGAAATTGTAAAAGACAGCAGCACCTCTTCCTTGAGAATTTGTGCAAACTCATTCACTCGAGACTGCCCAATGACGATGCTTTCAATCACTTTCCGAAGATGGCGCAACTTGTTAGCATTAAGGGTGAGTGGTTCCGGGTTCCGAAATGATGTCCATGTGTCGTCTGAAAATCTTGTTACCAGACATTCCTTTGGAGGCAACTTTTGTCTTGTTATAGTTTTCTGGTGATGAATAGTAGACTTGCGGCTTTGGACTAGCTGAAAGCAGCTTTCTAAAGGAATAGTAGTTACTGGGGAGTCATATACTTTGTTGAAATGGGCCGAAGATCTAGGATGGCAATAGTACATCCATAGAGATCTTATCAAGAACCTG
The DNA here is from genome assembly GCA_016097605.1 of Eucalyptus guilfoylei. NCBI lineage: Eukaryota > Viridiplantae > Streptophyta > Magnoliopsida > Myrtales > Myrtaceae > Eucalyptus > Eucalyptus guilfoylei. The sequence continues at coordinate 35,032,093 of CM027866.1, read as the reverse complement.
GAGTGTCCTAAGGTTGCTGGAACTTGTATCATTCTTTACGATAGTGCAACTCTAAAATGCTTTTGCTGTATGCTGTACTCTTCTGAAACCTGTCTGAGATTAATCGAGCGAGGAAGGGAACATTTCTGGGATAAATGAATATATCAAATGATATTTTCATAGTGTTATGAGCATTAATGCTGATTTTGGGTGTCGCACCTGTCTAAGGTTTAGTTTAAGAACTTAGTAGCCATTGTTGAAAAATGTAAAGTGAATCCCGTGTGAAAAGCCAGAAAATGATTCAGATTGATCCTAGAATTCTCGTTACTAGAAACTTCGGTGTGTTTGTGACTGACGGAAAGAAGTCATTTGTTCATGTTTATTGCAGTTCATGTCTCAATCAAATGTCATCCGCACCACGCCTTACCGGTTGGTGCTTGAAACTGATTTTCACGATGCAGAAAGATTGGCCCCAGTTTACACGTAATTCTTGCATTTTCTCAGTCGATTGACCACATTAGCCAAAAGATGCAAACTGCAGATTTTCTTAATGTATTTTCTGGGCCTTATTATTCACATGAAATCCTAATATGCTTGATCATCCATTTACTGAGATGGTCGATCCAAGGTGTCACAGAAAGAGGAGTGTCTTATTTCGAGTCGACTTAGCCAAGGGGAGAATTGCTAGGAAAATGCTCATGAGCATGAGCCTTCAGATTTTTCCAGGTCTCATGAGAACCCTTTGACTTTCACCATGTGATACACAACAAATCCATGACTGTCACTGAAGACGAAATTTCACCAGGGGAAAAGGACGCCAATAGATATCTTTGAAGCTATGACTAAGCATGAAGAGTAGAAGATGGGTGTAGGAAAGACAGCTCGTCTTGTATGGAACAAGTTTATAAGATAGATGAATTAAGTAGTGCGTGCAAACCTCCTGAAACACACACGATGCGAATATATAATTTCATTACAGTAACCCATAAACAAAGTATACTGCTGTTGCGAACAAAGAAATGCCTGTGGTGGCAGTGTTGCACACAGACGTCTGATGCTGTATTTAAGGTAGAAGTTCATTCAACAGCTTGTCAAAGTTTATGGACGATGACCCATTTGGTTCTGTTGCTTCCCGTGCTATTTTCTACCACTCCGTGATTCTTTCCTTCGTTTGTTTTCCCTTGTCTCCTTCCATCAAATCCCTCACTAGCCTTTCCACTTCCTCTCTCTTGACCACACTGATAACTCTAAACAAATCTCCCATTTACTACACGCGTAAGTGCAGTTTGTCCTCTGGTCTTCAAAAGATGGCCAACAAATCACTGGGACTCCTGAAGACAGTCTCGATCATGGAGTTCCATCCGCAATGTGTCAAGAACCCTTCGGTGGACAAGTGGTTGAGAACTGCCTCTTGTGGACACCAATCTGCATACATACTCCTTCCTTCTGTTTCTTCAAGGAATTCCTGGGGAAGAACTGCCGAATCCCCACTTGCGAGGTCAGGTCTAATTATCCACAAGAGTGGCTGTTTGCTGTTGGCCAATGCCATTGCAAACTCAATAAGCTCCTCTTGTCAAGACAGCTATGCTGCCGAAATTAATATATAGAACCGACTTCGGTTCCTTCGAGTTGAGCCATCGAAGACAATTTGTATATTCTGTCCACAAATTGCAATCGATAGAGTTCAGGGGGCTCTCTTCCTGCACCAGTTTGTTGACTAGTAATGAGAGTGGGCCAATTGCATAGACACAGGGAAACATTGATGATAAAGCATTAAGCACTTCTGATTCAAGGGCATCAAAGGTATGGAAAATCATTGCTGAGGCTGTATTTGCTGTATTTGCTCTCTCAGCGACATCCATCATAAAATTGAACAAAATATCATCAGGATCTGTGGTACAAAGGAAGGTTGGCAGGTCACATAATCTAGTGTCGTCCATTCCTGGAATCCAATCTATTACTGTATCCAAATGGCCGCTTGTTAAGTAGTTGGTATCTGCACCACACGTGACATTCTCGGAAGGTTGGTAGGTCACATAATCTAGTGTCCTTCATTCCTGGAATCCAATCTATTACTGTATCCAAATGGCCGCTTGTTAAGTAGCTGGTCTCTGCACCACACGTGACATTCTCAGTCTTTCATGTATATCGTATTACGGAAATAAAATCTTTTTTTTTTTTTTTATGAAGAAGGCTAGTTTTAGGTCGGTAGACCTCGGGCTCAAGAAATACCCCAGCAACCTAGGACCAGTAAGATACAAGCGAAACCACAGGTCGGTGGCATTGGAATTTTTAGTACCAGATATTGTGGTGGGTTAAAAAAAAAACTATCTTCCTTCTACATGTACCTTTTAGTGGAGCAAAGCCCTTTTCCCGAAGAGTCCGGTATTGTTTGTATCCCATGAAGGCACGGGCGGAGATTGTCCACAACTATATGATAGGGATGCCAAATTCTTGAGCAGCTTCATTGGTGGCAAATGACATGAATCCATTTGAGAAATGCAAGTGATTGGAGGAACATCTGAGTTTGATGTGGCATGGTTGAGATCGGAGATAAGATCAGAAAATGGAGTAGACATGTTATTTCTAACAGCATCACTTAGAGCCATGAGGTTTTGGCTTGAGTCTGCATTAGAGGGAGGAAGGCTTGTTGAGAAAACTCCTATCAAGTTTTGAAGTTGATAAATTTTTTTAGTTTTTATTCTTATTTTGAAGAACAGTATAATTCTGAAGTTATATCGTAGACTCTTGCCAAAGTCTATTCATTCCAGAAGTCTTTCTCACTTTGACGCAATCCAAACTGAAACCGTGTTCAAAACAAAGATAAAATCAGACTCAAATTTATTGATCTTGCGACAAGGATTTAGAATGAACGCATTAGGAATTTATTTTTCATTATCTGGTTCTCCGGCGAAGAATCTCACTTACCTTGTATAAATACATTGACAGAATCAATCACAAATTGATGAAATCAATCTTGAAGACAAGTTCCTTTTTGGGAAGCGTCTACTTATGGAAATCTAGATTCTGATTGTATGGGCGACCGGAATTAATGGATTTTCAGGACGACCAGAATCAATGGATTTTCATCTCAATCTTCAAACGGCTATAAGATTTTCTTTATCAATTCTGTCCAACGGATTGATTGAAAGAAATTTCTCTAGAAAATGCCAATGGGTAGTGAGGCGTGGAGGAGTATTTAAGAAGATCATTCAGTCTATTTGAGGTAGAGAGGTAGAAATTGAAATTCTAAAGTCGAAGCCTTTCCAACTACTTGCTCTTCATTAGCGGCGCTTACAAATTGTATTCAAGAGCAAAAATCACAAGAAGAGTGGCTTAGTGAGAGAAGGGATCTTCCACCGAGTATTTGCACTCAAAAATTGTACTTCTCTGATGTTGATGCTATAGTGAATTCCAACCAAAAGCTTGTGACCGCTGGAAAGAAGTCTTCTATTCATGTTTATTGCAGTTCATGTCTCAATCAAACGTCATCCCCACCAGGCCTTACCTATTGGTGCTTGAAACTGATTTTTTTTTTTTGGTCGGTCCTACTCTAATCCTACTCTAACACTCACTCTCAGACTTTTGCCCTACCTCCTTGCAGGGCGTGGGAGTCGAAACCTACTCCTAAAATGAAATCGTCCCCACCCCAATTCCCCTTGAGAAGGTGGGGATTTGAACCCCCCACCTCCCTCTTCCAAGTTGGAAGGGTGGCCACTGAGGCGAACCCCCAGTGGTTGCTTGAAACTGATTTTCACGATGCAGAAAGATGCTCATTTCCACATTCTCTTTGGCCCCAGTTTACACGTAATTCTTGCATTTTCTCAATCGATTGACCACATTGGCCAAAAGATGCAAAACTCCAGATTTTCTTAATGCATTTTGGGCCTTATTATTCACATAAATCATAGTATGCTCGGTGTTGACACCTAAATTTTGTCAACCTTAGACATTCATTTATCGCATAGAAAATTAGGGATTGATTTTTAACCTCTAAAAAAAATATTATAATTAAATTGCATAATGTGTAGTTTTAAGAGCAATTTATTATTGCATTTGCATTGGATTTGGTGACGGATGGATTTGACTTGATGGTTCGAACTTAAATTTAGCAAGTTAGACTAAGCCCACGGTGAGAGAGAATTGGCCCAAGCCCATTATTTTCTAATGACCAAAAATTAACTTATAAGAATTTGCGATTTGATATATTCGGTGATATGCGGAGGATTTTTCACATATTCATACAATCTATTCATATATCCTCGTAAGAAGGAGATATTGCAAGCTTGTCTTTGCAAGATTTGGAATTTGATCAAATCCTATTACAATCTTGAATTTCTAACAAAATTTGATAAAAATCGGTGGAGAATATTCATTTTTTTTTTTTTATTGCACAATCCAATGTAGAAAGTTATGAAGTGCATACAAAGGAAATCAAATAAGGCAAGAAGAGATGTGGAAATATATATATATATATATATATATATGTAGAGGCACATATTTCGACAATATATTCAGGAGGTCATAGGCGAGCAAAAGTAATCTTCATACATGTTGAGAAAGGTAGTGTGAATCTAGCGTGAAAAAGGAAATAAACTATTCTAAAAAGCCTTAGTCCCTCGCCTATGAAAACCGCTCGCAAATGAACGAAGAAAGGGGGCGGACGTTAGATTAAAAAAAGGGGAGCTTCTCTTTCATTTTTTTCAACAGGTCAACAAAGGACTTTGTCCTATCTCTGACAATGTGCAGAAGGAAAAGAAAGGGAGAACGTGAGTAGAAGGGAGAGAAAGAAAGTTAGAGGAAAAGAAAAAAAAAAGGAGAGAAGAAAGAGGAAAGGGTAGGGGGTTCATCTTCTTCAGCCTAGCTCCCGACGCTTAGCCCCCGCTGCTTCCATTCTTTCGACGACACCATCCAAGCTTCGACGCTACCGCTGTCGCAGCTGCTGCCCCTCCGAGTGCCGCTAAACTTGCGTGTCTCGCCCTCGCCTAATGTCACGCCCCGAACCTCAAACGCGCACACATTCCTCAGTGGTCGATCAAATTGCGACGTTCCTAGGACGCATCACCAACTCATTCATTTTATTACACATATGGAAGCGAATTAAACAATCTTCAGACAACAATCAAACATGGGATAGGAAAGCATGACAACCAATTCACACAAAACACATTTTATAAACAAACCGGGTTTATATACACAAGAGTCTAAACCAAAAAGAGCTATTGAGCCTCCTAAGCTCCGAACTCCTCAACCATGGGCTCTGGATGCACCACGACACCATCAGGGGTGTCGATATCCATAGGATGCCCTACTTCCTGAAAGTGCTAGTATAGACACCTAGAGGGGGGATGAATAGATGTGAGAACAGATTTTGCGAAATACAGTAAAAATACTTTTACTTTTAAACTGAGTCTGATGAACAACAGATTAGACTTTAACAACTATTTCAAAACACAGAAAGATATCACAACAGATAAAATAAAGGAGTTCGGGGAAGAGAAAATGAGTACAAGATTTATAGTGGTTCAGCTTAGATCAAGCCTACGTCCACTCTCCACGCTGACAGTCTTCTGGCTGGTTTTCACTATGAATCGAAAAAGAGTGTTACAGCCTTATGATCTCGACTTTTCAATGAAGAGATTCTACTACTCTTACAAAGCCACTCTCTAGAGTTTCTCTCTTCTTCGAATACAAGTTTGAGCACCGTAAGAGGAAGAATAAGTAATTTGGAAGCTTCGAGTTTGGAATTCTTCTTTTACACACACTTCTTCGAATGACTTAAAAACCTCCTTAAATATTCCTCTATGCCTCTTCGACCGTTGGCACTTTCCAGAGGAATTCTTCCAAACAACCCATTGGACAGAATCAATCAAAGAGATCTTAAGTCATTTGAAGATTGAGATAAAAGTCCAAGGATCATGTTCGTCCATACAATCAGGATCTAAGTTTCCATAAGTAGATTCTTTCCAAATAAATTTACCTTCCAAAATGATGTTACCGTTCTTGATTGATTTCGATGAGATAATATCCAAAGAAGGTAAACAAGATTTCCATCCAGAAAGCCATAAATAAACTGTTCTTACTGAAGCCTTGAAGAAGGAAAAATAATCTTGAGTCTGATTATATCTTCGTTCTTCACTCGTGTTCAGTCTGGGTCTTCGTCAGAGTGGAACAAACTTCTGATGTAAGATAGATTTTGAAAAAGTTACACAGAAGTCTCGTATTCCTCAGAATAAAAATGAGAATAGAACTAGAGTAGTTTTGTCAGCTTCAAAATCTAATAGGAGTTTTCTCCAACAATCTCCCCCTTTTTTATGGTGACAAAACTTCCATGTAGATTTAATACTTATATCTTGCAAAACAATACTTTAGTAGCACATGATATCTTATAATAAAAATAGATTATTACAACTAAATGAGATTGAATCTGCATCCACACAAAAAAAAAAAAAAAAATTAGTCTTGACAATTTAGAGTTCAAGAGTTCCAGAACCACAAAAGTTTAATCTAAATTTACAATCACAAAAGTTAACTGCAAAACATAAACATTCTCAAAAGGACACTACCAAGTTCAAACAAACAGGAACTTTTAAATCTGCTCTCTTTTCTCCCCATTTTTGTCAACAACAAAAAGAAAGAGAAAATTAAAAGTGTAAATAAATGAATGATAGAAAAAGATGGAGTAAATCGGGATTGTGCGGGCATGCAAATAAGTCGGAAATCCCCCAAAGAATCGCACTACCTCCTCAAGCTTCTCTTGGCACCGTTGATAGACATTTTCCACTTTGGCTACGAGTCTATGAAACCCGTTGATTCGAGTCCGCACCGAGTATCAAGAGACCGTACCTTGCCCGTTAGAAAATCTGAGGTAGACCGTATGGCGTGAAGCTTCTAAATTTCAACCTCCATTACATATTGTGCTACTTTTAACTCCAAAAGGAGCTCTACTATCCTTGGATAGTTTGCATCAGGTTCTGTTTGAGCACTAGCTTCAGCGAAGTGAATCTGTGGAGTATTCAAAATTGAGGGAACATCAACTTGATCGAGGGCAGTTTGTTTTGCACCCTGACTTGGAGTTTCTACATCAACTTGAGGGAAATGAGATGCAAAAACATCTTCAGCGTCTGTAGGAGATCTATTAATGCCATCACTAGCAGTAGGTGCAATTAAAGGAGTTTTCTCAAGATCTCCCCTTCATTTGGTGCCTGTAGGTGGAGAGGAAACCTCATCTTCTTGTACCTGTTCCTTCCTAGCACTAGATCTCTTTTCTTGTTCAGTGTCTTCTTGTTCGGGTGCGGCATTTTCCCGTTGTCTACAGAGTCATCCGATACTGGTATTGCACCAGTGTCTCCTTCAGAATCTTCATTGTCATTCTCCTTTTCTACTGATTTTTCAACATCACTCGCTTCCTCTTCTTCTTGTTCTATTTCCTCTTCTTCTGTTGCTTCAGAATCAACATCTTCATTCTTCTTTTCTGCATCACTCTCTTCCTCTGCTTCTGGTTCTCTTCCTCTTCTTCAATCCTTTCAGAATCAATATAACCTTGAAGATTTCGCAAGGCAAGTGCAAAAATTGTCATATCATCCTTCTCTTCTTCGTCCATCAGGAGGATAGACTTCTTTTTCTTTGAAGTCTTTTGGACAGTATCTTTTCCTTTTCGCTTCCTTGCAACAGAATATCCTTCCTTCATTCTGCTAGATGATTCCTTCTTCAAACGATCTAAGGCCTTAGACAAATCTTTGAGCCTCATTTTGGAGATCATCTTCATTCTTATCTCCATAGGACTGACAGTTCTTGAACAAAGTTGAGAGGGAAACTGGATATAAAAGTGTCGAAACAATTTTGTAATCAAGGTAGAGTAGGGCAATTGTCCTTTTTCTTTCATCACAGTCTTGTACATATGCAAGAAGATAGTGTGTGGTAGAGAAAAAGGAATTTCATTGCAAATAGCCCACATAATCTTTACTTCAAATCTCGAGACATCAGTCTTCGGCAGCTTTGGGTCCGATGCCATTAATGACAATCTTGTGCAACAGAATGTTGGATGCTAGCATGCATAAGTGATAGTTCCACTCGGCAATCTATCCTTCACCAAAAAAACGAGTTGTTTGACTGATGGAGACATTAACTGGTAGAAAACCACTATGTTTAACTCCCAGAATATCAGCCAGATTTGACTGATGGAGACATTAACTGGTAGAAAACCACTACGTTTAACTCCCAGAATATCAGCCAGAATATTCACATCCACAACAAAAAAAACTATCACAAACAGTGAACCGAATGTGAGTTGGATCCAGGAAAGACAGATTTGAGTAAAAATACGCTGTCAATTCAGGATAAGCTACGCCATCTCAAAGCACAAAACTTTTCAAGTTGAAGACTTGCTAACTTTTCTCTCAAGTTAACCTATATGGAGTCTAGAAAATCAAAGTCGGCAGTGCGCGGGTTTATCACTCCTTTATTCAGCATTTGAGCATACACCCATTTGTGCTCCTTCGAACAAAAGAGTTTCATTCTTTCTCCAGGAATATCAACAACCACACCCATTCTAGGTTGGAAATTCATAAAAATGTGCTCATCATCATCCTTGTTCTCCGACTGACTTTCTGACCCAAAGCGAGGATCAGAAGGGTGCTATTCCTAGTCTTTCCATAGTCCTCAAAAACAAGGTCTCATTCCCATACCCATTATCTTTCAAGAAACTAGTGACAAAACTCATTGACTACCACCTTGTTTCAAAAAGGTGTAATGCTTGAAGAGTACCTTAGGCCTCATTACTCGATGGAAACAAAGCATCTTGTTCAACTTCCTCATCAGATTGACGAGGAGAACTCTGCGGTGAATCGTCTCCAGTAAGATTGAAGTTAGTTGGTCCTTCAGGCATGTGTCAAGGACCCTGACTTGCAATGCAAGAGGATTTCCATTAGTATGACATACTTGCAGACTTGGAAGATTCCGTAGACATGTTTGAGTGAAAGAGAGCAAGAAATTTGCAGAGAGATTTTAGGAATAAAAATTGAGGGAGAGAGAAATTCGGTATTAGGGTTTTGAAAAGCTATACTCGAAAGAAATGTTTTGAGGTATTTAAAGTATTCGAAGAGGGGTAAATGAAACGTCACACAAAAATTGCCTTTTCAGAACAAAATTAAAAAAGGTAACTGCCAAATATTTGAAGTCCAAAATTTAGCAAGAAAATAGTAATTTCTAAAAATGAAATAGGCATGCGACGATTCAAATATAATCATACCTGTTCAGATTTTACATACTAAAAATAAAAATAAATGGATTGGAGAGAATGTACATACTGAAGTAGCTTCCTTAAGTTGAAGTTCTGAGTCTGTGCAACTTGAAACTTTAACCGATAGAAGGGATAATATTCAACTTGCTGCGAATCGACTAAAATAGGTTCTTCTCCGAGGTTTCGTGAAGATATCTAACAGTTGATTCTTTGACTCAACAAATTGAACATTAATCTCCCCATTCTGAACATGATCTCTTATAAAATGATAACGGATCTTGATGTGCTTTGCTCTAGAATGAAGAATTGGGTTTCTGGTGAGATTGATAGAGCTTGTGTTGTCACATCTAATCTCTATGCAGGATTCTTCTATTCCAAAGTCTCTTAGTTGTTGTCTCATCCAGAGAATTTGAGAACAACAACTCCCAAGAGCAACATATTATGCTTCGCTGTTGATAATGCCACCATACTTTGTTTTCTTAAGAACCAAAATACCAACATTTGTCCCAACAGTTGACAGGTGCCAGATGTGATCTTTCTATCGACTCTACAATCGGCTAAATCAGCATCAGAATAACCAAGTAGAGTAAAGTCTCCTTCTTTAGGATACCATAGACCCAACTTTGGAAAAATTACAATATATTTGATGATGCGTTTAACAGCACTTAAGTGGGATTCTTTTGGATCATATTGGAATCTAGCACGAAGCACACGCTGAATAAAATGTCAAGTCTAGAGGTAATAATATAAAGAAGAAAACCAATCATGCTTCGTATAACTTTTGATCTACTTTCTTCCCTCCTTCATCCTTGTCTAGTTTTGATGAACTCAACATAGGAGTTTTTGTCCTCTTGCAATTTTCCAATCCAAATTTCTTAATAAGATCTTTGGCATATTTCTCCTAGTGAATGAATATACCTTTCTTTGATTGTCGACTTGCAGTCCCAAAAAGAAGGTCAAGTCACCCATCATGCTCATCTCAAATTCATCCTACATAGATCTTGAAAATTTCTTGCAGAGATTTTCATTAGGAGAACCAAAGATTATATCATCAACATAAATTTGTACAAGTAGAAAATATTTTCCTTCTCTTTTTATAAATAGAGTAGTATCAACTTTTCCTTTCTCAAAGCCATTCTCAATTAGAAACTTACTCAACCCGTCATACCAAGCTCGTGGTGCCTACTTCAAACCATACAAAGCCTTTTTCAATTTTTAAAGAGAGTTTGGTTTTCTTGGATCTCCAAATCCTAGTGGATGTTCCACATAGACTTCTTCTTGAATGAATCCATTAAGGAAAGTACTTTTGACATCCATCTAGAATAACCTAAAATTTTGATAACAAGCAAAAGCAAGTAACAATTTAATTGCTTCTAACCTTGCTACTGGTGCATAAGTCTCGTCGTAGTCGATCCCTTCTTCCTGTGTGTATCCTTTTGCCACAAGCCTTGCTTTGTTTCTGACCACTTTACCTTTTCCATCCATCTTGTTTCTGAAAACCCAGTTTTTTTTTCTAATAACAGATTTGCCTTTGGGTTTTGGAATCAGCTCCCACAAATCATTGATGTTAAATTGTCTGAGTTCTTCATGCATAGCTTCTATCCAACTTTCATCAAACAATGCTTCTTCAACTCCTTTTGGTTCTATTTCAGAAACAAGTACTAAAGCATTAGAGTCTTCTTTTCTTTTGGATCTAGTGCGGATTCCTTCATCAATTTTGCCAATGATGAGTTCTTTTGGATGACTTGACTTGTGCTTCCAGTTGCTATTTGATTTGAGAATCTGTTGATCCTCTGTTCCATTTGAATCTTCCTGTTCTACTTGTTGTTGTACTTCAAAAGACTGAACCTCTTCGGGGGAGGTAGATTTTATTAAGTTTGGAACGGTTCGACTCTTCAAGTTGAATCTGATTTGGTTGATTCTGCACATAATCCTGAAACCTGATGTTCATAGATTTTTCTACAGATTGAGTCTTCTTGTTAAAGACCCTGTAAGCTTTGCTTGGCAATGAATAGCCAAGAAAAATTCCTTCATCGATCTTTCTTCAAATTTTCCGAACGATCATTCGCATTCTTCAAGACAAAGCAATTACAGCCAAAAACATGAAAACAAGAGACAATTGGCTTCTTCCCTTTATATATTTCATAGGAAGTCTTCTCTAGGATAAGCTTTAGAAATACCCCGTTGATGATATAACAGCGCAGTAAAAAACCGCTTACGCCCCAAAACGAGAGGATATTTTGCTTTCAATCAATAAAGTTCTAGCCATCCCCTGTAAAAATCTGTTTTTCCTTTCCGCAACCCCATTTTGTTCTAAAGTATATGGAGAAGAGAAAATATGCTAAAAACCAGATTCATCACAAAAGTCTACAAAATCCTGATTCTCAAATTCACTTCTATGATCCGTTCTTATGCTTCAAATAGCATAACATTTCTCGTTCTGAACTTTCTTTGCAAAGTGTGAAAAATATGAAAAAGTTTCAGATTTGTTTGCCAAGAAGAATACCCAAGTGAAACATGAATAATCATCTACGATTACTAGACAATATATCTTTCCGCCAAGACTCTGAGATCCATATGAAGAAGCTGCAATACTCGACTAGTAGAAACCTGATTTACTAGTTTAAAAGAACTTCTGACCTGCTTTCCTAAGACACAGGGAGTGCATGACTCAGACTTTTGATAAACCAAATTAGGAAGCCCTTGAACCATCTTCTTAGAAGAAACTTTGGCAATCTGCTTCATATTTACATGACCAAGTTTTCGATGCCAGAGATTTGCTTCATCTTGAATAGAAATAAGACATTGAGAATCTTCTGGATTTACGTCCAGAATGTATATATTGCCATGTCTTCGCCCAGTAAAGGATTAAGAGAAGTTTTAACTTGTTTCAGAATAAATGCCTTGTTGAAAGTTTATTCTGTAGCCACTATCACAAAACTGACTTATACTCAGAAGATTGTAGTTTAAGCCTTTCACCAGAGAGACATTGTTGATAGTCAGACTTCCAATCTTCACAGTTCCATATCCTATAATCTTCCCTTTACTATGTCCACCAAAAGAAACTTTTCCTTCTTTTAGTCTGCCAAGCTTTACGAAATAGCTTGAGTCTCCTGCCATATGCCTAGAACAGCCACAATCCAAGTACCGTTTGATTTTTCTTTTAATAGTGACCTGTAATCAGAAGAAAAACTCAAACTTTCTTTAGTACCCAAATTTTCTTAGGTCCAGGAGAGTTAGTATTGAAAACAATCTTTGTCCAATCCTTCTTAACTGGTCTCCAAACTTTAGGACAATCATTCTCAAAATGCTCTGAGCCGTTACACTTAAAAAATCTTAGAGCACTTCAGCCAACAGGCTTTACAAACACTTTTTGGAAATGATTTCTATAAAAAGTCTTTGCAGGTTTTCGTCTAAGTCTCTTTTACTTTAGCAAAATCAATTAAAGAAACAATCTCATTATTCATACCCAAACCAGACTTGCTAAAATAGGGTATTTGAGTTATAAGAATTTATCTAATTTTTCTCGATCCTTTTGAAAACCTTTTTGAAATATCTGAAATCTCACTTTTCAAAACAACATTTTCTTTTGAAAGAGAATCAGAACTTTCTTTCAAATCGTCGAAGCTTCTTTTCGACTTTCAAACTTTTCCTTCCAAGAAACTTCCGTTGTTCGAGCTTAGAATTTTTCTTTTTCATTTCGGAAATCGTTTTAAGAGAGGATTTAAGATTGAGGCAAAGTTCATCTATATACATAGAGACTTTAATAGGAATTTCAGAGTGACTAACCTCGATTTCTTTGTCAAAATCTGAATCAAGTATCCGTCTCTAATTCTAAGTCTAACTTTGAGTGACCCATCGTGCAAATGTTTGCAAATTCTTCTTCGCTTTCTTCACATTCGATGTCACTCTAAGTTTCTGCTTTAAGAGCATTTTTGTATTTTTCAGACTTCCCTTTCTTCTTTTTCAACAAGGGACAGTTTGGTCTGATATGTCCATTTTTCTTACATTCGAATTATATTATATCCCTGCTAGTTTCAGCTTCTTCTGTTGGTTTCTTCTGGGAATTCTATGAGCTTTGCTTCTTCCAATTGAACCTTCCACCTTTTCAGTTTAGTCTTCTAAATTTCTTTATCATAAGGGCCAGTTCTTACATTTTGGATCTTCTTCATCATTGATCCGCTCCACTTTATACAATCGAAGTGTGCATATTAGTTGGTCAACTAATAGAGGCGTGATCCTCTGAGTTTCTCTTATTGAAGTCTTCATATGATTTCGATCCTTGGAAAGTCCGCGTAGTAGTTTGTTGATTTTCTTTGGTCCAGAAATTAGTTGACCTTGATAAGCCGACCATTTACAATTTCTATAAAACGACCGAACATATCGAGATAGATTCTCCATGCTTCATTCTGAATGCTTCATATTATCCAAGCAGAATGTTTATTTTTGTTTCCTTCACACGGTCAATCCCTTCATAGGTAACATGTAGTCTGTCCCAAACTTCTTTTGTTGTTTCACAAGAAGAAATTCGGTTATATTCAGTGGGAAACAAAGCACAGTATAAAGAGTAAATTGCTTTTGCATCAAGAGCTTGTCTCTTGATAATTTCAGCTTGTGTGGATTCATCAGCAGCTTTCTCAATCACTTCTTTCCCTGAAGTTGTTGTTGTCTTTGGATTGATTCCTTTTTCAACAATACCCCACTCCAGAGGATCTCTAGATCTGAGAAATGCCTTCATTTTGTTCTTCCATACATTATACTCATTTCCATCAAAATAAGGAGGTCTGGTGTTACTTTATTCTTCAACCAATCATGGAGCCTGAATACTAGCCATATAAGATCTTTAGCTTAGAAGTAAAAACACTTTAACAAAATAAGAACACAAGCTCTGATACCGATTGAAAGTGCTAGTATAGACACCTAGAGGGGGTGAATAGATGTGAGAATAGATTTTGCGAAATATAGTAAAAATACTTTTACTTTTAAACTGAGTCTGATGAACAATAGACTTTGAAGAAGAATTTAGACTTTAACAACTATTTCAAAACACAGAAATATATCACAACAGATAAAATAAAAGAGTTCGGGGAAGAGAAAATGAGCACAAGATTTATAGTGGTTCGGCTTAGATCAAGCTTACAACCATTCTCCACGCCGACAAAGCATTCTAGCTGGTTTTCACTATGAATCGAAAAAGAGTGTTACAAGCCTTATAATCTTGACTTTTCAGTGAAGAGATTCTACTGCTCTCACAAAGCCACTCTCTAGAGTTTCTCTCCTCTTCGATTACAAGTTTGAGCACTGTAGGAGGAAGAATAAGTAATTTGGAAGCTTCAGACTTTAGAATTCTTCTTTTACGTACACTTCTTCGAATGACTTTAAAAACCTCCTTAAATACTCATTTATGCCTCTTCGACCGTTAGCATTTTCCAGGGGAATTCTTCCAATCAACCTGTTGGACAAAATCAATCAAGGAAATCTCGAATCATTTGAAGATTAAGATAAAAGCACGATGATCATGTTCACCCATACAATCGGGATCTAGCTTTCCATAAGTAGATTCTTTCTAAATAAACTTGCCTTCCAAAATGATGTTACCATTCTTGATTGATTTTGATGATAATATCCAAAGAAGGTAAATAAGATTTTCATCTAGAAAGCCATAAAAAAACTACTCCTACTGAAGCCTTGAAGAGGGAAAAATAATCTTGAATCTGATTATATCTTCATTCTTCACTCGCATTCGCCTAGGTCTTCGTCGAGTGGAGCAGACTTCTGATGTAAGATGGACTTTGAAAGAGTTACATAGAAGTCTCGTTTTCCTCAGAATGAGAATGAGAATAGAACTACAGAAGTTTTGTCAGCTTCAAAATCCAATAGGAGTCTTCTCCAACACTTCCCACTGCCCATTCCCGATGGGAGGCCTGTCAAAACCCTAAATGGGACCCTCTTGACCCCCTTGAAGAAAGTTAATGAACCACGCTTTGAAATGATGAGGTACCCAGTGAGGTAGGCCCTCATCGACCTAGATTGGGGACTCAACTAACTCCCGAGTCAGGTTGGTCCCGGGAATAGGGAAATAGGAGTGCTAAAAGTCCATCTACTGCGGGACCCTATAACGTACATGATGTACCTCCATCTAAGGACTTGAAATTTCAAACCACTACGGGGTAAGACAATGCATCAACGAGTCTACACCATAAACCCCGATCAGGAAGATAATTCACCTAGAGGCAGCCTAAACAAGCACCATATAAGGGACTTACCTCACCTCAACACCTCCATGCACATTAGTACAGCTCATATACATATGCATACAGCAAATATATTTAACAACTGGAACACTGCACATCAATCATCAAATGCTCACAGTGGTCTCGATTATAAGGCCAAATTGTTATGATACGTCTCATTCTATGCCACACAATTTTATCCTATAATCAGGCGCAACTAATTCACCCATTCAAGTGTTCCAGTTAATTATGACCCAACGGCCACAGCCAACTAAACAGTCGGCGGTCATCCGGCATAACCAGGCATCATCTCGCTTCGTCAAACACGGCAACATCTACATCTAGACGGCATTCCCGAATGAGCATCGGCCCAGCCTCCACTGCGACCGGCATCCATTGACATGGGGCATTCCTGAAGGAGCATCATCCGGCGTAAACGCATCATGACAATTTCCAATAGCGATCACACGTACATCCAATCTCGACCAAGGACATTGTGCTTTGCACTCAAATGCCTCAATTTCAAATAATGTATTTGGCCTATTTTTTTCATATTAAAAGTACCCGATAAAATAATTGTGCGTGGACACACAGTCCACAAAGCGTGATACTCTCCCATTTAAAAATTCCATGATTTGATATAGTACTTAAAATATTTTTGGCGTCAAAACCCGACACCCAGCAATTTTCTAATTAAATACCAAAATTTCATATTTTTTAAATAATAATTAAAATTCATCACCAAGCATCGAATTGCACAATTTAACACTCAATTGCACAAACCAATACAATCATGACGATTAGCACAAAATTCTAACGACCGGCTATCCCAAAGATAATTTACGCTAATTAAAAATTAATTAAATAAATTGCATTTAATTAAATAAATTGTAAAATATTTAAATTAAAGCACTTAATTAAATTAACATAAGCTATGCTAGCTAATCTACTTAAGCTAATTAATCTAATTTAACTAACTAAACCGCCTAACTAACAACCTAACTAAATACTTAGCCTAACTAATCAATTCTAACTAATTTAGCTACATGAACTAAATACCTAATCCCTAATTAGCTTTATTAATCCATTAATTAGCCACTAATTCACATTTAATTGTAATTAGCATCATAATTAAATATTAGGAGGTAAACTCACCGATTTAGCGCGAAAATCTGTTCACGGTGACGACAGCGTGACGGCGACCACAACTCGAGTCTACAGCAACACCAAAGGAGGCTCGGAAGAACTCGAAAAAGGCTCGGCAAGCCCACAGCTTGTTGCTGGGCTTCGGTTCTGTGGCTGGCTAAAAGGGCTTGTCGAGGGACTCGGTTGAGCTGGACACGGTGGGGGAACGGCGGGCTGGACAAGCTGGGCAGAGTCAGGCGGCTGGAGCGGAGTTGGGATGGGCAAAGGCTCGTCGACGATCGGCTCGGGGACGGCCCTATTCGTGAACTGGATGGGGCAGTGGGCGGAGCCACGCAGCCTCGTGCAAGCGGTCGAGCAATGCAACGGCTGGCGCGAGCAATGCTGGCTGGTTTGGCAAGGGCTGGTTGCTAGCTTGGGCTGGTTTGTTCTAGGTTGTTGTAGCATTAACAATGGAGGACAAGATGAAGAAGAAGAAGAAGAAGAAGAAGAAGAAGAAGAAGAAGAAGGCAAAAGCTGGACAAGGGGGTTCGATCGAGTATTGAGGAAGAAGGAGGGGCAATCAAGAGGGAGAGAGGGGGAACAAGGAGGGGACAAGAAGCAAGCAAGTCAACCCAAAATATCTAAGGCACTTGAGTGATTTTCACGCTTATCTTCAGCCAACCTTGTTAATAGGTCACCCAAGGCCAATTTCCTCACACATCTTCACCAACTAGAGCCAAATTGAAGACCAAATTGCAGCAACTCTATAGCCTTACGAATTTGCACCCATCACCCTTTAATTTCTTCACAAATCTCTCCAATTTGATGGCCAAATTTGCTGAGGAGGAAGCCCATACCAATTTCCACAATTGCCTTACCAAACAATCCAACTTGAAGGCCAAAAATCCACTTGAAAATGGCCATCCGAATTTCCACCAAATTAATTTGCCAATTTTGATTTTCCGCCAAAATTCCAAGCTCACCAAAAATTCTTCAAATGATGAGACAATGTCCTAAAAATAAATCGTGACGTACTAGAACTTTCAATTCCCGAAATCAAGTTCAATTTCATGGTTAATTTTGATCGGACGCGATTTTAGCGTGATCTAATCTAGCGGGTAGCTTTTAAGAATTTTATCTCATTTGACCCGTGGTTGATCATTTTCAAACCACGTTCGTGCATCTCCGACTCATCAGCGACTCTCGGTTGTCGTAAAAATCTCAAGATTTCAATTACGGGCATCGAGTACAAAATCGACAGAAAAATCGGTTTAGTGCCATTAGACACGAATTTTGCAATCAGGTGGAATCACCCACAATTTAATTACGTGCTTCTGTCGAATCGACCTATCTCCGGTCTCTAATCGATTTTAAGTGTGACGTACGACCATTGCCAATTAGCACGGTTGAGCAGTCAATTTTCGATCGAATTCTCAAGTTTGTCGTGTTTATATCCCGTGACGGCTTCACATGATAGATTAGTTATCTTGTGAGTGATCAGCTCAAAGAAAATGACTATAGGCGCATCGATGAAAAGCCGATTTCATAAAATCAGGATAGGGTCGAAATTCATAATGTCACACCTAAGAATATCAAAGCCGCTAGAGTCGCTCGAGGTCATGCCCCCGCCCGCATCCTTCACGTCCAACGTGGACCTCTCAACCCACAGCTCTCTGACACCCGCGGTTGCCATTCCTCCAATGCATACACCACCACTCCTAGCCTCCCAGCGACAAGCTGCTGCTGTTTACCGCGCCACCACTGCTACCAATGACCAGCCCGACAACGTCACACCTCCGCCTGACAACGCCACCACTATCCTAAGCTCGACCACCTCGACGTCGCTTGCTGCTCCAACGTTTGCTGTCCCCGGAAATGCTCCCGACGCCCGTTGTCCACGATCACGGAGTTACCGTCCAAACCCCCGATGTCAACCGCTGTTCCTACTCGTGTCCGAACCGAGTCAATTCCGCAAGCTTTCTATTCTTGCAAGTTCATTGGTCGTCGCCCGCCGCCGCCGCCGAGCCGATCTCGACACAAACCGTTGTTCATGAATCCTTTGCGTCGGTCTCGTATTGGAAGAAAATAATCCAAACAAGGTAATTTTTTAAAACCAAATTTCATCTTAATATTATTGCCTAATTGGAATATTTGATGCTAATAGTGATTTTATTGAGACTTTAGGCATTATCCAATAGGATATTATCAACAAAAAAATCACTATAATTACTAATTTGATATGTAAGACTTTTTTTAATTATTATTATTTTTTTAGCGCATTGATGATGTTTTAGCTTCAAAATCATTATAATTATTAATTTGATCCATGAGATTTCGGATTAATTTTTTTTAATTATATTGATTTTTTTTCTTGCACGTTGTGATGTTTAGGATTAGAATAATTGTTAATTTAATCCATGAGACAATGGATTATTTTTTCAATTATTTTAGCCCTTTATTTGGATTCTCGACCAATATCTTGAGTGGGTTGGATATAATGCTTATACTTGGAAATTACTTGTTTTGGAAAACACCCAAAAAAAATGTGTATTAGATAGGATAGTTTCTTAAATTAGGATTGCATGTTTTTTGGATTATATTGCATGTTAGAATATATAGGATTTCTTGATAACATTGCCTAGTTTGAATAGGATTGCATCTTTAAAAAATCTAGAATTGATTAGAATATATTCTAGATAGCATTTTCTTTCATAGATAGGGTTCTAAATAATGCTTGCATGTTTAGATAATATTGCATCTTTAAAATGGTTTTCTAAGATAGGATAGGGTTTAGGTCAAATTAATCCCTAAACTAAATTAGATAACTATTCATTTTAGATAGTTTAATTAGGATTTTTATTAAGTTAGAATTTTAATATAAAAGTACAAAAAATAGCTTGTGCATGTCATATAGGTTAAAATTTCAAGACAAGAGAAAACTCAAAAAATAATTGCTTGCTTTGGTGTGTTGAATTCATTTGGTGCAATTTATTTGATTCATTGAGTCTTCAATAATGTTTGCACACTCACATTATCAATGATAGTGATTTAGGCTAAAATCAATCCAGAATGCCTACAAAGATGTTTTTGAAAATAAAATGAATTGTACTAAAAGAGCACTAATGAAATTAGTATTATAACCAAGTCTTCGTACCCACAATCTCTAGTTTGTAGAAGTAAAATAATTCTCCTGTTATTTTACTTAGTGTCTAATTGACTTACTATAAACTGATTAGTGGCGACTTCTAGATAAAATTTATTTGCATGCTAAAAAACTTGAACTTAAGTCATAAATTGATATGGGCTTGCGAGAGCCCGAGTTAAGTCTAGCAGTCGATTAGCCAAACTCTAGGTGGTGCACCCGAGGTTAGGTCACAACACTCGATCATCCATTTACTGAGATGGTCGATCCAAGGTGTCACTGAAAAAGGAGTGTCTTATTTCGAGTCTACATAGCCAAGGGGGAGAATTGCTAGGAAAACACTCATGGCCATGAGCTTTCAGATTTTTCCAGGTCCCATGAGATCCCTTTCACTTTCACCATGAAATACGCAACAAATCCATGAATGTCATTGAAGATGAAATTTCACCGGGAGAAAAGCATGCCAAAAGATATCTTTGAAGTTATGACTAAGCATGAAGAGTAGAAGATGGGTGTAGGAAAGACAGCTCGTCTCATAGGGAACAAGTTTATAAGATAGATGAATTAAGTAGTGTGCAAACCTCTTGAAACACAGAGGCTGCGAATATATAATTTCATTACAGTAACCCATAAAGAAAGTATAATGCTGTTGCGAAAAGAGAAATGCCTGTGGTAGCAGTGTTGTACAAACAGACGTCTGTTGCTGTATTTAAGGTAGAAATTCATTCAACAGCTTGTCAAAGTTAATGGACGATGACCCATTTGGTTCTGTTGCTTCCTGTGCTAATTTCTTCCACTCTGTGATTCTTTCCTTCATTC
This sequence comes from Eucalyptus guilfoylei, assembly GCA_016097605.1. Classification (NCBI taxonomy): domain Eukaryota; kingdom Viridiplantae; phylum Streptophyta; class Magnoliopsida; order Myrtales; family Myrtaceae; genus Eucalyptus; species Eucalyptus guilfoylei. Next base: position 35,011,554 of record CM027866.1, on the reverse strand, counting down.
GTTTTCCCTTGTCTCCTTCCATCACATCCCTCACTAGCCTTGCCACTTCCTCTCTCTTGACCACACCTGATAACTCCAAACCAATCTCCCATTTACTACAAGCGTAAGTGCAGTTTGTCCTCTGGTCCCCAAAAGATGGCCAACAAATTATTGGGACTCCTGAAGACACACTCTCGATTACAGAGTTCCATCCACAATGTGTCAAGAACGCTCCGGTGGACAAGTGGTTGAGAACTGCCTCTTGTGGACACCAATCTGCGTACATACTCCTTCCTTCTGTTTCTTCAAGGAATTCCCGGGGAAGAACTGCTGAATCCCCACTTACAAGGCCAGGCCTAATTATCCACAAGAATGGGTGTTCGCTGTTGGCCAGTCCCATTGCAAACTCAATAAGCTCTTCTCTTGTCAAGACAGTTATGCTGCCGAAATTAACATATAGAACCGACTTCGGTTCCTTCGAGTCGAGCCATCGAAGACACTCTGTATCTTCTGTCCACAGATTGCAGTCAATAGATTTGAGGGGGCTCTCTTCCTGCACTAGTTTGTTGACTAGTAACGAGAGTGGGCCAATTGCATAGACGCGAGGAAACATTGATGATAAAGCCTTAAGCACTTCTGATTCAAGGGCATCAAAGGTATGGAAAATCATTGCTGAGGCTGTATTTGCTCTCTCAGCGACATCCGTCATAAAATTGAACAAAATATCATCAGGATCCGTGGTACGAAGGAAGGTTGGCAGGTCCCATAATCTAATGTCCTTCATTCCTGGAATCCAATCAATTACTGTATCCAAATGGCCATTCGTTAAGTAGCTGGTATCTGCAACACACGTGATATTCTCAGTCTTTCATGTATAGCGTATTACGCAAAAGAAACTCTTTTTTTTTTTTATAACGAGGAAGTAGTTTTAGGTCGGTAGACCTCGGGCTCAAGAAATACCCAGGTGACCTAGGATCGGTAAGAAACAAGCCAAACCAAAGGTGGGTGGGATTGGAATTGTTTGTACTAGTTGTTTTGGGTGGTCATACATAAGCCATACGCATAATCCACACACACGTCCACTACTTAGGTGCGTATGGTAACATTTTGTTCCGGGAACAGTTTCTTTTCATAAACATTTTTTATTTTATTTTTGTTATCGGGAATAGTTTCGAGCATTTTAAGGCATTTGGTAATTATAAAAAATTTCTGTTCTAGGAACAAAAATATATTTGGTATAACCCCAAATATTTTTGTGACTTAGAATTTATTTTAATATATTAATAATTTTATTACTTTTTTTTCTTTTTTTTTTCTTTTTCTTCTCTTTCCTCTTAGCTGGTCGCTAGCCTTGGCCATGGCCGGCGGCGACCGGCCGATGAGGGTCGGCGAGGTCACCGGCCTAGGGGGAGCCTTGTCGTGGCTCGAGGAGGCTCGGGCCTCCCTAGTTGGGCGAGGCGACGTCGCCCGGATCCGGTGAGGTCGAGCCTCACCCGACCATCAGCAAGGCTCAACCTCGCCTAGCCACCGTGAGGTTGGCCTAGCAGTGGTCAAGTGAGGCTGAGCCTCGCCTGGCCACTGCAAGGTTAGGTGACGCCGACCTCGTAGTGGCCGGGTCGGTGTCGCGGGCCTCGCTGCTCGCCTAGCCACGGCGAGCTCGGGCAACCTTGCCGGGAGCCGACAAGGCTCCAGCAACCAGCTAAGAAGAAGAGAGGAAAAGAAAAGGAAAGGAAAGGAAAGGAAAAAGAAAAAACTAGTTTTTTGAATTGTTCCCGAGAACAAGAAGCAACTTTTTTTGTTTTCTTGTTTCTATTCTAGATTTGTTCTAGAGAATAAAATACTTACCAAACGCATTTATATTCTATTTCTATTCCTGGGAACAAAAAAACAGAAACATCTATTCCTGGAAGCATCACCAAACGCGCCGTTAATCATTGAGTCTACTCACAAGGTTCAATATATATATATATTCTTGTACCTTTTAATGGAGCGAGGCCCTTTTCCTGAAGAGTCCGATATTGTTTCATTCCCATGAAGGCGCAGGCAGGGACTGGCCACAACTGTATGATAGGGATGCCGAATTCTTGAGCAGCTTCATTGGTGGCAAATGACATGACTCCATCGGAGAAAATGCAAGTGACTGGAGGAACATCCGAGTTTGATGCAGCGTGGTTGAGATTGGAGATGAGATCAGAAAATGGAGCAGACATGTTATTTCTGACAGCATCACCTAAAGCCATGAGGTCTTGGCTTGAGTCTGCATCTGAGGGAGGAAGGCCATCGGTGATGGTCAGGAACTGAAAGCCGCGGAAGCCATCAAGGGCTCGAGCGCCCCTCGACTTCAGTAGGCGTCGATGGTTGTATTCTGTATTCACAAAGGATATGTCGAAACCTTTTGTATGTAGAAGCTTTGCCAGTTTTAGCATTGCTCCTATATGGCTTTGGTATGGACCTGGGATACAGACGGCATGGCTTCTCTTAGCCGAGGCTAATTGAGTGTCCTCTCTCTCTCTCTCTCTCTCTCTCTCTCTCTCTCTCTCTCTCTCTCTCTCTCTCTCTCTCTCTGGTGACACTCAAACCAGAATCCAGGGAAAGTACTTTTCTCATCACTGTGATCAGTTTATAAATAGCCGTGCTACGGTTTTGAATGATCAAGAGGCAAACCTCCACAAAAGACAAGCGTGAGCATTGAGTTGGATTTTTCCAACGTAAGAAGTTCCTTTTCACTGAATGGTAGATGAAACGGTTAGTTGTTATCACTTGATAATGCTACGCCGGCTCTTGGGAACAAATGAAACTGGGGAGAGCAGTCAGCCCACGAGTCTTCCGACCTGACTTACCTTTGGAACCTACTTTTTGTCCTGTAATAGCCGTCCGGCGAGATAAAAGATACTCGCGGCTTTGGACTTAGCTGAAAGCTACTTTCCAAAACGCTTGCTGCCAATGAACAATTGGCATATTCTCTGTTGAAATCGGCCAAAAGATCCAGGATGGGAACAGTGCATCTATAGAAATCTTATCAAGAACCTGAAAAAGCATCAAAAAAGTCATAAATCTATTGTTTTATATCAATTTAGTTTTAAACATTTGACAAAGTCAAGTCAGTCATTTCGGCTAATTTTCGCTAGATATTGCTGACGCAGATGCTTACTCTATGTGGCATGGCCGACATCGACGTAAACAACTTTTATTAATATTTTAATTTTTTTTCCAATTTATTTTTTTCTTTTTCCTTTTTTTATTCCTTCCCTTCCTTCTTCCTTCGGTCGTTGAGGATCTTGTCAGCCACTAGCGAGGCTTGCCTAGCTCCTAGCGAGGCTTGACCCTAGTCAAATCGGGTGAGGGCGAGCCTTGCCAACCCAGCGTGAGGTCGCCCTCGTGGCCTCTAGCAAGGGCTCCAGCCTCACCTAGCCATGCTGAGGCTCACCCTCGCTTGCCCTCACCTTTGGTCAATCGCCAAAAAACCAACTGGAGGAACAAAGAAGGGAATAGGGGCAAAAAAAAATGAAAGTGAAAGAAAAAGAAAAAAATATATTCAAAAAATTATTAAAATATTATTAAAAGCTATCTACGTCAATCGCCCATGCAATGTAAGCTAACCGATGTTCACGTTAGCAATACCTAGCCAAAATTAGCCGAAAAGACTGAATTAGCACTATATCAAAAGGTTTATAATTAAATTGATATCAATACAATAAGTTTAGGACTTTTCTTACACTTTTCCCTCAAAAACTGGGCAGTGGTGGATTCTGACCAATTTACTGAGTAGCTCCACAGAGTTTCGTACTCCACTTTCTCTCGGTAAATTCAAGGGGTCTCGACCAGTGGAGCCGAGGATTCATGTACCCTGAAATTGTAAAAGACAGCAGCACCTCTTCCTTGAGAATTTGTGCAAACTCATTCACTCGAGACTGCCCAATGACGATGCTTTCAATCACTTTCCGAAGATGGCGCAACTTGTTAGCATTAAGGGTGAGTGGTTCCGGGTTCCGAAATGATGTCCATGTGTCGTCTGAAAATCTTGTTACCAGACATTCCTTTGGAGGCAACTTTTGTCTTGTTATAGTTTTCTGGTGATGAATAGTAGACTTGCGGCTTTGGACTAGCTGAAAGCAGCTTTCTAAAGGAATAGTAGTTACTGGGGAGTCATATACTTTGTTGAAATGGGCCGAAGATCTAGGATGGCAATAGTACATCCATAGAGATCTTATCAAGAACCTGGAGTGTCCTAAGGTTGCTGGAACTTGTATCATTCTTTACGATAGTGCAACTCTAAAATGCTTTTGCTGTATGCTGTACTCTTCTGAAACCTGTCTGAGATTAATCGAGCGAGGAAGGGAACATTTCTGGGATAAATGAATATATCAAATGATATTTTCATAGTGTTATGAGCATTAATGCTGATTTTGGGTGTCGCACCTGTCTAAGGTTTAGTTTAAGAACTTAGTAGCCATTGTTGAAAAATGTAAAGTGAATCCCGTGTGAAAAGCCAGAAAATGATTCAGATTGATCCTAGAATTCTCGTTACTAGAAACTTCGGTGTGTTTGTGACTGACGGAAAGAAGTCATTTGTTCATGTTTATTGCAGTTCATGTCTCAATCAAATGTCATCCGCACCACGCCTTACCGGTTGGTGCTTGAAACTGATTTTCACGATGCAGAAAGATTGGCCCCAGTTTACACGTAATTCTTGCATTTTCTCAGTCGATTGACCACATTAGCCAAAAGATGCAAACTGCAGATTTTCTTAATGTATTTTCTGGGCCTTATTATTCACATGAAATCCTAATATGCTTGATCATCCATTTACTGAGATGGTCGATCCAAGGTGTCACAGAAAGAGGAGTGTCTTATTTCGAGTCGACTTAGCCAAGGGGGAGAATTGCTAGGAAAATGCTCATGAGCATGAGCCTTCAGATTTTTCCAGGTCTCATGAGAACCCTTTGACTTTCACCATGTGATACACAACAAATCCATGACTGTCACTGAAGACGAAATTTCACCAGGGGAAAAGGACGCCAATAGATATCTTTGAAGCTATGACTAAGCATGAAGAGTAGAAGATGGGTGTAGGAAAGACAGCTCGTCTTGTATGGAACAAGTTTATAAGATAGATGAATTAAGTAGTGCGTGCAAACCTCCTGAAACACACACGATGCGAATATATAATTTCATTACAGTAACCCATAAACAAAGTATACTGCTGTTGCGAACAAAGAAATGCCTGTGGTGGCAGTGTTGCACACAGACGTCTGATGCTGTATTTAAGGTAGAAGTTCATTCAACAGCTTGTCAAAGTTTATGGACGATGACCCATTTGGTTCTGTTGCTTCCCGTGCTATTTTCTACCACTCCGTGATTCTTTCCTTCGTTTGTTTTCCCTTGTCTCCTTCCATCAAATCCCTCACTAGCCTTTCCACTTCCTCTCTCTTGACCACACTGATAACTCTAAACAAATCTCCCATTTACTACACGCGTAAGTGCAGTTTGTCCTCTGGTCTTCAAAAGATGGCCAACAAATCACTGGGACTCCTGAAGACAGTCTCGATCATGGAGTTCCATCCGCAATGTGTCAAGAACCCTTCGGTGGACAAGTGGTTGAGAACTGCCTCTTGTGGACACCAATCTGCATACATACTCCTTCCTTCTGTTTCTTCAAGGAATTCCTGGGGAAGAACTGCCGAATCCCCACTTGCGAGGTCAGGTCTAATTATCCACAAGAGTGGCTGTTTGCTGTTGGCCAATGCCATTGCAAACTCAATAAGCTCCTCTTGTCAAGACAGCTATGCTGCCGAAATTAATATATAGAACCGACTTCGGTTCCTTCGAGTTGAGCCATCGAAGACAATTTGTATATTCTGTCCACAAATTGCAATCGATAGAGTTCAGGGGCTCTCTTCCTGCACCAGTTTGTTGACTAGTAATGAGAGTGGGCCAATTGCATAGACACAGGGAAACATTGATGATAAAGCATTAAGCACTTCTGATTCAAGGGCATCAAAGGTATGGAAAATCATTGCTGAGGCTGTATTTGCTGTATTTGCTCTCTCAGCGACATCCATCATAAAATTGAACAAAATATCATCAGGATCTGTGGTACAAAGGAAGGTTGGCAGGTCACATAATCTAGTGTCGTCCATTCCTGGAATCCAATCTATTACTGTATCCAAATGGCCGCTTGTTAAGTAGTTGGTATCTGCACCACACGTGACATTCTCGGAAGGTTGGTAGGTCACATAATCTAGTGTCCTTCATTCCTGGAATCCAATCTATTACTGTATCCAAATGGCCGCTTGTTAAGTAGCTGGTCTCTGCACCACACGTGACATTCTCAGTCTTTCATGTATATCGTATTACGGAAATAAAATCTTTTTTTTTTTTTTTTTTTTTTATGAAGAAGGCTAGTTTTAGGTCGGTAGACCTCGGGCTCAAGAAATACCCCAGCAACCTAGGACCAGTAAGATACAAGCGAAACCACAGGTCGGTGGCATTGGAATTTTTAGTACCAGATATTGTGGTGGGTTAAAAAAAAAACTATCTTCCTTCTACATGTACCTTTTAGTGGAGCAAAGCCCTTTTCCCGAAGAGTCCGGTATTGTTTGTATCCCATGAAGGCACGGGCGGAGATTGTCCACAACTATATGATAGGGATGCCAAATTCTTGAGCAGCTTCATTGGTGGCAAATGACATGAATCCATTTGAGAAATGCAAGTGATTGGAGGAACATCTGAGTTTGATGTGGCATGGTTGAGATCGGAGATAAGATCAGAAAATGGAGTAGACATGTTATTTCTAACAGCATCACTTAGAGCCATGAGGTTTTGGCTTGAGTCTGCATTAGAGGGAGGAAGGCTTGTTGAGAAAACTCCTATCAAGTTTTGAAGTTGATAAATTTTTTTAGTTTTTATTCTTATTTTGAAGAACAGTATAATTCTGAAGTTATATCGTAGACTCTTGCCAAAGTCTATTCATTCCGAAGTCTTTCTCACTTTGACGCAATCCAAACGAAACCGTGTTCAAAACAAAGATAAAATCAGACTCAAATTTATTGATCTTGCGACAAGGATTTAGAATGAACGCATTAGGAATTTATTTTTCATTATCTGGTTCTCCGCGAAGAATCTCACTTACCTTGTATAAATACATTGACAGAATCAATCACAAATTGATGAAATCAATCTTGAAGACAAGTTCCTTTTTGGGAAGCGTCTACTTATGGAAATCTAGATTCTGATTGTATGGGCGACCGGAATTAATGGATTTTCAGGACGACCAGAATCAATGGATTTTCATCTCAATCTTCAAACGGCTATAAGATTTTCTTTATCAATTCTGTCCAACGGATTGATTGAAAGAAATTTCTCTAGAAAATGCCAATGGGTAGTGAGGCGTGGAGGAGTATTTAAGAAGATCATTCAGTCTATTTGAGGTAGAGAGGTAGAAATTGAAATTCTAAAGTCCGAAGCCTTTCCAACTACTTGCTCTTCATTAGCGGCGCTTACAAATTGTATTCAAGAGCAAAAATCACAAGAAGAGTGGCTTAGTGAGAGAAGGGATCTTCCACGAGTATTTGCACTCAAAAATTGTACTTTCTGTTGATGCTATAGTGAATTCCAACCAAAAGCTTGTGACCGCTGGAAAGAAGTCTTCTATTCATGTTTATTGCAGTTCATGTCTCAATCAAACGTCATCCCCACCAGGCCTTACCTATTGGTGCTTGAAACTGATTTTTTTTTTTTGGTCGGTCCTACTCTAATCCTACTCTAACACTCACTCTCGACTTTGCCCTACCTCCTTGCGGGGCGTGGGAGTCGAAACCTACTCCTAAAATGAAATCATTCCCACCCCATTCCCCCTGAGAAGGTGGGGATTTGAACCCCCCACCTCCCTCTTCCAAGTTGGAAGGGTGGCCACCGAGGCGAACCCCGGTGGTTGCTTGAAACTGATTTTCACGATGCAGAAAGATGCTCATTTCCACATTCTCTTTGGCCCCAGTTTACACGTAATTCTTGCATTTTCTCAATCGATTGACCACATTGGCCAAAAGATGCAAAACTCCAGATTTTCTTAATGCATTTTGGGCCTTATTATTCACATAAATCATAGTATGCTCGGTGTTGACACCTAAATTTTGTCAACCTTAGACATTCATTTATCGCATAGAAAATTAGGGATTGATTTTTAACCTCTAAAAAAAATATTATAATTAAATTGCATAATGTGTAGTTTTAAGAGCAATTTATTATTGCATTTGCATTGGACTGGTGACGGATGGATTTGACTTGATGGTTCTGAACTTAAATTTAGCAAGTTAGACTAAGCCCACGGTGAGAGAGAATTGGCCCAAGCCCATTATTTTCTAATGACCAAAAATTAACTTATAAGAATTTGCGATTTGATATATTCGGTGATATGCGGAGGATTTTTCACATATTCATACAATCTATTCATATATCCTCGCAAGAAGGAGATATTGCAAGCTTGTCTTTGCAAGATTTGGAATTTGATCAAATCCTATTACAATCTTGAATTTCTAACAAAATTTGATAAAAATCGGTGGAGAATATTCATTTTTTTTATTGCACAATCCAATGTAGAAAGTTATGAAGTGCATACAAAGGAAATCAAATAAGGCAAGAAGAGATGTGGAAAATAATATATATATATATATATATATATATATATATATGTAGAGGCACATATTTCGACAATATATTCAGGAGGTCATAGGCGAGCAAAAGTAATCTTCATACATGTTGAGAAAGGTAGTGTGAATCTAGCGTGAAAAAGGAAATAAACTATTCTAAAAAGCCTTAGTCCTCGCCTATGAAAACCGCTCGCAAATGAACGAAGAAAGGGGCGGACGTTAGATTAAAAAAAGGGGAGCTTCTCTTTCATTTTTTTCAACAGGTCAACAAAGGACTTTGTCCTATCTCGACAATGTGCAGAAGGAAAAGAAAGGGAGAACGTGAGTAGAAGGGAGAGAAAGAAAGTTAGAGGAAAAGAAAAAAAAAAAGGAGAGAAGAAAGAGGAAAGGGTAGGGGGTTCATCTTCTTCAGCCTAGCTCCCGACGCTTAGCCCCGCCGCTTCCATTCTTTCGACGACACCATCCAAGCTTCGACGCTACCGCTGTCGCAGCTGCTGCCCCTCCGAGTGCCGCTAAACTTGCGTGTCTCGCCTCGCCTAATGTCACGCCCCGAACCTCAAACGCGCACACATTCCTCAGTGGTCGATCAAATTGCGACGTTCCTAGGACGCATCACCAACTCATTCATTTTATTACACATATGGAAGCGAATTAAACAATCTTCAGACAACAATCAAACATGGGATAGGAAAGCATGACAACCAATTCACACAAAACACATTTTATAAACAAACCGGGTTTATATACACAAGAGTCTAAACCAAAAAGAGCTATTGAGCCTCCTAAGCTCCGAACTCCTCAACCATGGGCTCTGGATGCACCACGACACCATCAGGGGTGTCGATATCCATAGGATGCCCTACTTCCTGAAAGTGCTAGTATAGACACCTAGAGGGGGGATGAATAGATGTGAGAACAGATTTTGCGAAATACAGTAAAAATACTTTTACTTTTAAACTGAGTCTCGATGAACAAAGATTAGACTTTAACAACTATTTCAAAACACGAAAGATATCACAACAGATAAAATAAAGGAGTTCGGGGAAGAGCAAATGAGTACAAGATTTATAGTGGTTCGCCTTAGATCAAGCCTACGTCCACTCTCCACGCCGATGGTCTTCGCTGGTTTTCACTATGAATCGAAAAAGAGTGTTACAGCCTTATGATCTCGACTTTTCAATGAAGAGATTCTACTACTCTTACAAAGCCACTCTCTAGAGTTTCTCTCTTCTTCGAATACAAGTTTGAGCACTGTAAGAGGAAGAATAAGTAATTTGGAAGCTTCAGAGTTTGGAATTCTTCTTTTACACACACTTCTTCGAATGACTTAAAAACCTCCTTAAATATTCCTCTATGCCTCTTCGACCGTTGGCACTTTCCCAGGAATTCTTCCAATCAACCCATTGGACAGAATCAATCAAAGAGATCTTAAGTCGTTTGAAGATTGAGATAAAAGTCCAAGGATCATGTTCGTCCATACAATCAGGATCTAAGTTTCCATAAGTAGATTCTTTCCAAATAAATTTACCTTCCAAAATGATGTTACCGTTCTTGATTGATTTCGATGAGATAATATCCAAAGAAGGTAAACAAGATTTCCATCCAGAAAGCCATAAATAAACTGTTCTTACCGAAGCCTTGAAGAAGGAAAAATAATCTTGAGTCTCGATTATATCTTCGTTCTTCACTCGTGTTCGGGCCCGGGTCTTCGTCAGAGTGGAACAAACTTCTGATGTAAGATAGATTTTGAAAAAGTTACACAGAAGTCTCGTATTCCTCAGAATAAAAATGAGAATAGAACTAGAGTAGTTTTGTCAACTTCAAAATCTAATAGGAGTTTTTCCAACAATCTCCCCTTTTTTATGGTGACAAAACTTCCATGTAGATTTAATACTTATATCTTGCAAAACAATACTTTAGTAGCACATGATATCTTATAATAAAAATAGATTATTACAACTAAATGAGATTGAATCTGCATCCACACAAAAAAAAAAAAAAAAAAAAAAAAAAAAAAAAAAAAAAAAAAAAAAATTAGTCTTGACAATTTAGAGTTCAAGAGTTCCAACCACAAAAGTTTAATCTAAATTTACAATCACAAAAGTTAACCGCAAAACATAAACATTCTCAAAAGGACACTACCAAGTTCAAACAAACAGAACTTTTAAATCTTCTCTTTTCTCCCCATTTTTGTCAACAACAAAAAGAAAGAGAAAATTAAAAGTGTAAATAAATGAATGATAGAAAAAGATGGAGTAAATCAGGATTGTCTGGGCATGCAAATAAGTCGGAAATCCCCCAGCAACTGCACTACCTCCTCAAGCTTCTCTTGGCACTGTTGATAGACATTTTCCACTTTGGCTACAGTCTATGAAACCTGTTGATTCAGAGTCTGCACCTGAGTATCAAGAGACTGTACCTTGCCCGTTAGAAAATCTGAGGTAGACCGTATGGCGCATGAAGCTTCTAAATTTCAACCTCCATTACATATTGTGCTACTTTTAACTCCAAAAGGAGCTCTACTATCCTTGGATAGTTTGCATCAGGTTCTGTTTGAGCACTAGCTTCAGCGAAGTGAATCTGTGGAGTATTCAAAATTGAGGGAACATCAACTTGATCGAGGGCAGTTTGTTTTGCACCCTGACTTGGAGTTTCTACATCAACTTGAGGGAAATGAGATGCAAAAACATCTTCAGCGTCTGTAGGAGATCTATTAATGCCATCACTAGCAAGAGTAGGTGCAATTAAAGGAGTTTTCTCAAGATCTCCCCTTCATTTGGTGCCTGTAGGTGGAGAGGAAACCTCATCTTCTTGTACCTGTTCCTTCCTAGCACTAGATCTTTTTCTTGTGCAGTATCTTCTCGTTCGTGTGCGGCATTTTCCCCGTTGTCTACGAGTCATCCGATAATGGTATTGCAAAAGTGTCTCCTTCAGAATCTTCATCTTCATTCTCCTTTTCTGCTGATTTTTCAGCATCACTTGCTTCCTCTTCTTCTCGTTCTCTTTCCTCTTCTTATGTTGCTTCAGAATCAACATCTTCATTTTTCTTTTCTGCATCACTCTCTTCCTCTACTTCTTATTCTCTGTCCTCTTCTTCTATCTCTTCATAATCAATAGAACCTTGAAGATTTTGCAAGGCAAACGCAGAAATCATCATATGATCCTCCTCTTCTTCGTCCATCAGGAGGGTAGACTTCTTTTTCTTCAAAGTCTTTTGGACAATATCTTTTCCTTTTCGCTTCCTTGCAACAGAATATCCTTCCTTCATTCTGCTAGATGATTCCTTCTTCAAACGATCTAAGGCCTTAGACAAATCTTTGAGCCTCATTTTGGAGATCATCTTCATTCTTATCTCCATAGGACTGACAGTTCTTGAACAAAGTTGAGAGGGAAACTGGATATAAAAGTGTCGAAACAATTTTGTAATCAAGGTAGAGTAGGGCAATTGTCCTTTTTCTTTCATCACGCCTTGTACATATGCAAGAAGATAGTGTGTGGTAGAGAAAAAGGAATTTCATTGCAAATAGCCCACATAATCTTTACTTCAAATCTCGAGACATCAGTCTTCGGCAGCTTTGGGTCCGATGCCATTAATGACAATCTTGTGCAACAGAATGTTGGATGCTAGCATGCATAAGTGATAGTTCCACTCGGCAATCTATCCTTCACCAAAAAACGAGTTGTTTGACTGATGGAGACATTAACTGGTAGAAAACCACTATGTTTAACTCCCAGAATATCAGCCAGATTTGACTGATGGAGACATTAACTAGTAGAAAACCACTACGTTTAACTCCCAGAATATCAGCCAGAATATTCACATCCACAACAAAAAACTATCACAAACAAGAACCGAATGTGAGTTGGATCCGGAAAGACAGATTTGAGTAAAAATACGCCGTCAATTCAGATAAGCTACGCCATCTCAAAGACAAAACTTTTCAAGTTGAAGACTTGCTAACTTTTCTCTCAAGTTAACCTATATGGAGTCTAGAAAATCAAAGTCGGCAAGGCGCGGGTTTATCACTCCTTTATTCAGCATTTGAGCATACACCCATTTGTGCTCCTTCGAACAAAAGAGTTTCATTCTTTCTCCAGGAATATCAACAACCACACCCATTCTAGGTTGGAAATTCATAAAAATGTGCTCATCATCATCCTTGTTCTCCGATCGACTTTCCGACCCAAAGCGAGGATCAGAAGGGTGCTATTCCTAGTCTTTCCATAGTCCTCAAAAACAAGGTCTCATTCCCATACCCATTATCTTTCAAGAAACTAGTGACAAAACTCATTGACTACCACCTTGTTTCAAAAAGGTGTAATGCTTGAAGAGTACCTTAGGCCTCATTACTCTGATGGAAACAGCATCTTGTTCAACTTCCTCATCGATTGACGAGGAGAACTCGCGGTGAATCGTCTCCGCAAGATTGAAGTTAGTTGGTCCTTCGTGCATGTGTCAAGGACCCCGACTTGCAATGCAAGAGGATTTCCATTAGTATGACATACTTGCGACTTGGAAGATTCCGTAGACATGTTTGAGTGAAAGAGAGCAAGAAATTTGCAGAGAGATTTTAGGAATAAAAATTGAGGGAGAGAGAAATTCGGTATTAGGTTTTGAAAAGCTATACTCGAAAGAAATGTTTTGAGGTATTTAAAGTATTCGAAGAGGGGTAAATGAAACGTCACACAAAAATTGCCTTTTCGTAACAAAATTAAAAAGGTAACCGCAAATATTTGAAGTCCAAAATTTAGCAAGAAAATAGTAATTTCTAAAAATGAAATAGGCATGCGACGATTCAAATATAATCATACCTGTTCAGATTTTACATACTAAAAATAAAAATAAATGGATTGGAGAGAATGTACATACCGAAGTAGCTTCCTTAAGTTGAAGTTCGAGTCTGTGCAACTTGAAACTTTAACCGATAGAAGGGATAATATTCAACTTGCTGCGAATCGACTAAAATAGGTTCTTCTCCGAGGTTTCGTGAAGATATCTAACAGCTTGATTCTTTGACTCAACAAATTGAACATTAATCTCCCCATTCTGAACATGATCTCTTATAAAATGATAACGGATCTTGATGTGCTTTGCTCTAGAATGAAGAATTGGGTTTCGTGAGATTGATAGAGCTTGTGTTGTCACATCTAATCTCTGCAGGATTCTTCTATTCCAAAGTCTCTTAGTTGTTGTCTCATCCAGAGAATTTGAGAACAACAACTCCCAAGAGCAACATATTATGCTTCTCATGTTGATAATGCCACCATACTTTGTTTTCTTAAGAACCAAAATACCAACATTTGTCCCAACAACGGTTGACGGGTGCGATGATCTTTCTATCGACTCTACAATCGGCTAAATCAGCATCAGAATAACCAAGTAGAGTAAAGTCTCCTTCTTTAGGATACCATAGACCCAACTTTGGAAAAATTACAATATATTTGATGATGCGTTTAACAAAGACTTAAGTGGGATTCTTTTGGATCATATTGGAATCTAGCACAGAAGCACACGCTGAATAAAATGTCAAGTCTAGAGGTAATAATATAAAGAAGAAAACCAATCATGCTTCTGTATAACTTTTGATCTACTTTCTTCTCCTTCATCCTTGTCTAGTTTTGATGAACTCAACATAGAGTTTTTGTCCTCTTGCAATTTTCCAATCCAAATTTCTTAATAAGATCTTTGGCATATTTCTCCTAGTGAATGAATATACCTTTCTTTGATTGTCGACTTGCAGTCCCAAAAAGAAGGTCAAGTCACCCATCATGCTCATCTCAAATTCATCCTACATAGATCTTGAAAATTTCTGCAGAGATTTTCATTAGGAGAACCAAAGATTATATCATCAACATAAATTTGTACAAGTAGAAAATATTTTCCTTCTCTTTTTTATAAATAGAGTAGTATCAACTTTTCCTTTCTCAAAGCCATTCTCAATTAGAAACTTACTCAACCTGTCATACCAAGCTCGTGGTGCCTACTTCAAACCATACAAAGCCTTTTTCAATTTTTAAAGGGAGTTTGGTTTTCTTGGATCTCCAAATCCTAGTGGATGTTCCACATAGACTTCTTCTTGAATGAATCCATTAAGGAAAGTACTTTTGACATCCATCTAGAATAACCTAAAATTTGATAACAAGCAAAAGCAAGTAACAATTTAATTGCTTCTAACCTTGCTATGGTGCATAAGTCTCGTCGTAGTCGATCCTTCTTCCTGTGTGTATCCTTTTGCCAAGTGCTTTGTTTCTGACCACTTTACCTTTTCCATCCATCTTGTTTAGAAAACCCAGGTTTTTTTCTAATAACAGATTTGCCTTTGGGTTTGGGAATCAGCTCCCACAAATCATTGATGTTAAATTGTCTGAGTTCTTCATGCATAGCTTCTATCCAACTTTCATCAAACAATGCTTCTTCAACTCCTTTTGGTTCTATTTCAGAAACAAGTACTAAAGCATTAAGTCTTCTTTTCTTTTGGATGCGGTGCGGATTCCTTCATCAATTTTGCCAATGATGAGTTCTTTTGGATGACTTGACTTGTGCTTCCAGTTGCTATTTGATTTGAGAATCTGTTGATCCTCTGTTCCATTTGAATCTTCCTGTTCTACTTGTTGTTGTACTTCAAAAGACTTGAACCTCTTGGGGGAGGTAGATTTTATTAAGTTTTGGAGCGGTTCGAGACTCTTCAAG